>JAKSZU010000005.1:86011385-87211385 GCA_026018925.1 Tupaia tana
CATCTAACCCCAGTCATATGGCTAAGATAAAAAAATAAAGAATGATAAGTGCTGGCTAGGCTATGGTGAACAGGGAACTCTCCTACACTGTTGGTTGGAATGTATATTAGTACAACCACTGTGGAGAAAAATATGGAGTTTCTTCAAATATCTACACATAAAACTACCATATCATCCAGCAATTCTACTCCTGGGTATCTACTCAAAGGATAGGAATACAGTCCATCAGAAAAACACTTACACACCCATGTTTATTGTGGCAATATTCACAATTGCTAAAAATATGGAGAGCAACTGGGGATACTAGAGATAGTGTGGGAGGAGGGTGGGAAATAAGGGAGAGTGGGAAGGAGGAAATAAAGGGGAACAAGCAAACTATTTAATGGACACAAAAGTATAAAATAATCTGTTAATGATAATGTATACAGTAATAACTTTGAGTAGACTAATATAAAGTGAACTCATGCTAGAAAAATTTATTTTGTGTGCTGTAAAGGTATATAGTCATTGCCATTTATTTATTTATTTATTTATTTATTTATTTATTTATTTAGAGATTTTTGCCACAGGATGCATGCACTTGCTGGAAAGACAGAGAGAGACAGAGAGACAGAAAGTGAGAAATCATCCTCCAGGAGAGGATGGCCACACTGCAATCCTTTCTCTTCCAATCTTCTCTCAGGATTTTGGGAATGCACACACATGTGCCCAGCGTGAGATTTAAGTTCCCAGGTCTGAGACTCAAACCATGATTGACTACGTGGAAGTCCAGTAACATAACCATTACTCCATCTGCTGACCCTGTGACTGAATGTTAAAAAAGAAAAGAGGAGGAAAATAAAAGAAAGAAAACAGTAAAACTTAATAGAAATAGTTTCATCATTTAATGGGAGATGAGAAATTAAGACAAACAATATAAAAACTTTTGATTGATAGAAGAAAGTGAGAACAGAAAACATAAAATGTAAGTTATATTCTTACTTATAAAGAACATTTTCTTAGTGAAATATTATCAAAGCTCTCCCTGCAATATTGCTATTCTTTCAATGTATTTTAGGATTAATGATCAATATACTATGGGTAATATCTTTTATTTCATGAATTCCACAATGGTCTTATCTACAAAGGATTTATTCGGATTACTTACATATAGAAGAATTAAAAATATAAAGGCAATAATTCTGATGAATCAATCTTATTAAACATTTTTTTTGAAAATGCCCTGATATACTTGTATTAAGACTAAAGGTTATAGAAACACAGTACATAGGTGTAAATACCAGATATAGTGTGTGTGAAAGAGGAGGGTCTGAGGAAGGACATTTAGAAGAAAAATAGGGAGACAAAACATTAGTGGGACAAAGAAATGTAGTATTATCTGTTGAAGAAAATTTATGGTTTTATCAATTGTAATAGGGAGAAATGTTCACTTGTTGAAATATCCATTTTGTAAGCCAAATAATGTGATTGAATGTATAAAAGAAAATGAAATAAAAAAAAGAAAAAATAAAATAAATAAATGATAAAATCATGACTTTTCAAAATCAAAAAGAAAAAAGACAACTAAAATGTTATTTTGAATGATGTTCTATCAAGTGAATTCAAGACAGAGTCCTCAATTCAGGAGCAAGATGAATATACCATTATTTGTTATTCTTCAGATTTTTTACTTAATATAATAAAAAAATAAAAATATTGGAGACAGTATATGGCATAGCAGTTATGTTGGTGGATCCCCACATAGTTAATTGCAGTTTGAGTCCCAAACCTAGTGGCTTGAAAATCACACCAGGCACCTATGCATGCATGCCCAAGACCCTGAAAGGAGAATGGACAAGAGATTTGGTATGACCATACCCTGTAGGGGGTGATTTCTCACTTTTCTTCTCACTGTCTCTATCTACCTCTCTGGTGAGCACACATACCCTAAGGCAAAAAATAAATAAATAAATAAATAAATAAATAAATAAATAAATAAAAATAAAAATATTAAAATGAGGCAGATATTTTTATATATTACTACTATAAGCTGAAAAATTATAAGAAAATAAGTAGGAACCAGCAGTTAGCGTAATGGCTATGTCGCTGGATTCTCACGTAGTCGACTGCGGTTCGCGTCCCAGACCTGGTGACTTAAAACTCATGCCGGGCGCGTGTGCGTGCGAGCCCAAGATCCCGAGAGGAGAATGGAGGAGAAGGGATTGCGGCATGGCCATCCCCCTGGGGGCTGATTTCTCGCTTTCTGTCTCTATGTCTCTCTCTGTCTGTCTGGCGAGCGTACGCGCCCTATAGCAAAAATCTCTCAAAAAAAAAAAACATAAAAAAAAGAAAATAAGTATATATAACAACTTAGAAAATAAATGGAGGTTATAAATTGGTACAAATCTTATGCAGGGTCATTTACCCTTTGCTACCAAAATTTAAAAAGGACATAACTTTACACTCAATAGTTCCAATATTAAAAGTATATATCTATTTTAATGTTTGTATTATTTATTTAGAAATCTATAAAATTAATCTAGATGTGAAATAATAAGAAGCATGTCTAAGTATAAAAATGTAATGTATTTATGAAATATAAGACACAGAATCAAAAATAGTTTTTCTCTGTTTTAATATAAATAATGAGGGGAAATTAACCTAGTTTTTACTTTTTTTTTTTTTTTTTCCTGAGAACTAGCAATGAGGACTGGCTTATGACATAACATGACATATATTGGGTTATTGGAAATAATGACACATTTTTGCATAGAAAAAATTCACCATGACTTTTCTGATAACCCAACATATGGTAGGACTTATTTTTCAAGAATTATGATGAGTGAGTATGCAACGGTCAGAATACATCTAGTTGCAGGTATTCAGGGCACAATCAAATAAAAATATACTAAAAATTGAAAACAAGATAATAAACCATTAATGTGTTTCAAGATAGATGTTAGCATGAAGATTTATTCTAAGAATATGAATTTTGGTGCAGTCTCTGAGGCACATTCTGGACTGTGGATCTGGAAGTCATGTGTAAGCTGTGGTTTGAGTCCCCAGTGTATCCCACCTGAAAACGTATCAGGCCTGTACATGTGCCCAAGATCCTGGTGGGCTGGAAGACTAGAGGAAGGGGACCTCAGTGTGACCGAGTCCTACAGAGAAGGTGCCTCTCTCTCCTGTGCATGTACATGTGCTCCATTATGAATACAAACAAGTAAAACGCAGGTTAGCTGGTGGCACAGTGGTTAAAGTGGCTGGATTCCATGTGGTCAACTGTGCAATTCGAGTCTGGGACCACCAGTTTGAGAAACATGATGGGCACTGGTGCATGTGTGCTAAAATAATGAGGAGAATGTAGGGTAGGGGATTGCAGGGTGGCCATCCTGCTGCAGGCTGTTTTCTTACTGTCTCTCTCTTTTCTAGTGAGCGCAATCACCAAATTGCAAAACTAAAAACAAACAAACAAAAAAGCAAAAACAAAAAAAAAAAACAAATGTAGATTTGCTCAGCCTTATATGGATGATGGCCGAACCCATCATTGAACGAAGGCACCAATCTGCATAGCTTTGCAATTTCATGTGTAATGATGAAAAGTCAAGGTATAGGAGTGGAGGAGTCATTTTATTTTCATGTATGTAATATGGTTCATTATTTTTCTGCTTTTTTTTTAATAACAGCTACACTGTTTTTTTCCAGAGGTTTTTGCGTTAGGGTGCATACACTCACCAAAGAGAGAGAGAGAGAGAGAGAGAGATATTGGGGGGGGGGAGTGAGAAATCACTCTTCAGGGGGATATGGCCATGCCACAATCCCTTCTCCGGGATCTTGGGCATGCATGCATGCACATACACCTAGTGTAATTTTCCAGCCACCAGGTCTGGGCCTCAAACTGTAGTCAGTCATATGGGAGTCCAGTGATTTAACTGCTATACCATCTGTTGGCCCTGAGAAGTCAAATATTTATGTGGTAATTTATAGCTATATCTTAATAGCACCTGAATGTTTAGAACAATCTTTATTTATATATACAACATTTAATTTACCAAACTAGGGTGGTAATTTTTCATTGTGTTAGTATATCTTCTGCCTAAATGAAAACTCACCCCAACCCCCACACACATACACCAAATTGCTATTTTTATATTGGAGATGACTAGTATTTCATTATTGGTACAACAATGTCTTTTTTAGTTTGTTTAAGAGAGATTTTTGCTATAAATCACGTGTACTCACCAAAGAGACAGAGAAACAGAAAGTAAGAAGTCATTCCCCAGGGTATGACCATCCCACAATCCCTTTTCCTCCATTCACCCCTCAGGATTTGGGGCATGCACACACATTTGCCCAGAGTGAGTTTTAAGCCACTGGGTCTGGGATTCTAACTGCAGATGACCATACCGGAGTTCAGCAATGTAACAATTGCACCATCTGCTGGTCTCAAGCAATGTCTTTTTTAACAGTACAACAGTATGGTATTTCAGAATGAAAATCATTTGTGGTTTAAAACTCTGTCTTGTGTCAACAAAGCAGAATGACACGCTCTTACATTCCATCAAAGGCTGAGTCTAACAGTAGTAGACATATCATAAAATATTCTCTTTGTCCATGCTATACTTCTATGTTGAAAGAAAATATTCCACTTCTAAAACTCATAATAGCATTTAAAAGCATGTGGTGAATTTGGATATTGCTGAGCAGATAGTATTTCCCTGTCCTTCAAAGAATCTTATAGGTCAAGAACAATTCAAATGTCAGGGACCAGAGTGATAATTTAGTTAGGCAGAAAATGTAGTACTAGTTGAATCTGGGGCACTTTTCTATCAGAAAAGTTAAACCCCACCTGGAGATGGTAAAATCAATTTAATTTGCATGAGAGAGGGAATGAGAAACATAAAGGAGTGGAGGAGAAAGAAAAAGGAGAGTAAGAAAAAGAAAGAAAAATAGAAACTTATATAACAGACATATATGCAAGCCTAAAATGGTCAGGGGAAACTTTGAAGGTAGTAATATCTGTTGCAGGGGATCTCTTCTCTAGAGGATAGGTCAAACCCAGATCTCCAGAGTTGAAAAAAGACAGGAGTCACCACTGGGACTGACATCATGCTGTTTATTCAGCTGAGTTTAGGATGTGCTTGCAGAGTTCCTCTTACCAGGCACACTTTCCTCTTAAAGGATGTGCAGAAAACAGTGGCTCATTGCTAAAGACAAAATCGTCGCACACACACATGTGTGTTACATGCAATGTTGTAAAAAACAAAGGCATGTTTATGTAACAGGTGCACAGGTGCACATTAGCTAATGACATAAGTTATTTATCCTGTGGCCTGCAGCTGGATAAGACACAGAATGAAGGAACCAGATGGACTCCATTTTCCCCACAATATCTAATCTCTGATCTAGTAAATTAATAACATTAAGTTAAATGAATCCTGTAAGTAATGAAGAAAAGGGAAACAGTACAGCTATAGCCTATGGTCAGAAGATCATGACACTCTGAAAAACTGAAAGAAGTTTAGAATAACTGGAACTTAATGTTTGAAATATGGGGCAGTGGGGCCAGCAGGTGGTGTAGTAGTTAAGGCACTGGACTCCCACATAGCGAACCTGGCTCAAGTTGTATGCCTGATGGCTTGAAAATCATGCTGGGGTTAGAGGAGAATGGAGGAGAAGAGACTATGGCATGGTCGTCAATTTTATTTGACAGAGAGAGAGAATTACATAGAGAAAGCGGGGATGAAAAAGAAAAAAAGAGAATGGAGGATAATCGACTATGGTGTGGTCATCCTCTTACAGGGGATGATTTCTCACTTTCTCTTTCTCTCTGTCTGTCTGTCTCTTCTTTGGTAAGTCCATGTGAAAAAAAATAGAAAGAGAGAAAGAAATATGGAGCAGTACTAGGGAAGGCAAGGTACAGGGCAGACAGCACTTAGAATAGGTTTACATAGAACTCTTAAACCCTGGGAAAGGCATTTAGACTCAGTGCCTCTACCCTGAAGTAAACTAATTAGTATTCCAGAAGAAGGAGTACAGTATTAATTTGCATGTTACAAAAATTATTATGGTAATGACACTAGAAAATGGCTTAGCAGTTATGTCACTGGACTTCCACATGGCTGATCACAGATCAAATACCAGACCTGGTGGCTTGAAACTCATGCCAGGTGCATGTGTGTGTGTGCCCAAGATCCTGGGAGGAGAATGACAGAGAAAGGACTGCAACGTCGCCATCCCCTTTTGGGGGGGGGGGGGTGGTTTCTCATTTTCCCTCTCAGTCTCAAAGGTAAAAACCTCTAGAAAATTATTATGGTGACTTGATAAATAAATAATAATTCGATGGAGTCTATAAGCAAGTTACATCATCAGTCACATGGACAAGTGCACAGGGGAAGAGGGCCATCACAAAAGCTCAGATCGTAGCTAGAACTAGAGTAACAGCAATGAGGAAGGAGAAAAAAAATGATTTTGAGAATATATTTTGGTCCAGTGGTTGATTTTGACCCAGCAGCCTTAACATTCCTCTAAGGCCTGTGAAACTTTAGGCAGATTTCTGACTATATGCACTTTGACCTCCCGTTTCTTAGAACATTCACTTGAGATACTTGTCATTGTAAATTCTTTTGAAATGCACACTAATCTCCTTGAAAGACTCTTGATTTAGGACCCAGAGTCTTTCTCAAGGACTTGAGAAATGGCACCCCAAACTGTCAACTTCTGTAGGACATTAGGGCCTAACTTCTATGAACTCCAATCAGCAAACACAGAAGGCCTAATCATAAGAAAAAAAATATGAATAAAAACTCAGTTACGCTCAATGTAGTCAACATATCCCTTTGATCAATCTATACCTAAAGTCCTCCAGTACATTTTTATAGCTCAACCCAGAATTTAAAATCCTCCTGGACTTTTGTTTCAGGAGAGATGAGTTTAATTTCTCTCACTTTATTGCAATAGTGTTGTATAAAGTCTTCCCTCCCTGTTTAACTCTGTCAGGTGCAATTTTTCTTTGACAGATAAATGGTCAGGTGATAAGGATAATCTCTAGGTTCCTGATTTTTACCTCTGGGAAAATGGCAGTTTATTCATTGCAATTGGAAGGAAATAAATTACAGAAGCACACAAGGAGTGACAAAGTGCTTGTGGGAGAAAAACTAAATCAAAACCAAACCAGCTAAAAGATAGGAAGGTGGAATTTATAAGATAACCCTTTCCCAATTGGAAATAACAACTCCTGTCCCTTTGCTTTAGAGAAATAAAGCTAAATGATAATAATAATACCACGTAACAAATCATATATTTCCTATTTCAAGATCAGTTCTTTAAAACATATTGAAAGTGTTTCCTTGGAATGAAAGTTAGACATGCTTGTATTTTTTCATGAATTTCAGTAAACACATAATAGCAATATGCTGTCAACAACAATATTCATCACATTTTGACACTTTTAATTTACTTGACCTTGAACACTATGAAGCATTATATATATTTTTCAGGGCTTTAGGCCATGATTTCTTGAGTTATCAAATTCTTTATCTGGACGGGAATGAGCATAGAAAGTAACTTATATTTTAAAACATTAGAATGTGTAAAAAAATAAAAGTCTAATTACCTGAACATTGCTGATGCCAGCAGGTGACGTAGAAGTTAAGGCAATGCAGCTGGTTCCCATATGGCTAACTGCATGGTTTGGGTCCTGGACAGAGTGGGCCTGAAAATCATGCCAGGGGAGTATGTGTGTGTAGCGCAAATTGCAAGACAAAAATGGAGGAGAAGGGATTGTTGCATGACCATCCCCCCTTGGAACTAATTTCTCTTTCTCTGTCTTTCTCTCTCGCAAGCAACATATACTACAGAAAAAACTACACAAACAAAACAAAGCAAAAAATACATTGCTTACTATTCTGGTACTTACACTATGCTTGAAAATACATTTGGTTTGGGCTTTCTTAGATAGTTTGAAGAATATAAAACAATTTCCAAAAGTAAATGTTAAGAAAATATCATATCTATATGCATGTTATGTATTTAAAAAAACATTCTGGGTTTAACAATAGTGTAGTCACAGAATTCACACCTCCACCAGGCAGCCTACATGGGAAGTTCCCATTTCAAGTTGGGACACTTCCTTGAGTGCACCAGGCCCACACTAGCCTATTCTGAAGGCTGCAAACACCTGTGTGAAGACCCTTTTGTGGGAGTTACTCTCTTTCTCTCCGTCTCTCTCTATCTCAGTCTCTCTTACTCATGGAAGAAATAAATAAACTTTATAAACAAAAGAATGTTTTTGAGGTCTTATGTAGACTTACTAATTTTGAAATGAGCGTATTTTTCTCAAACTCATATGAAGGTGGCATGGATTAAAGAAACGATATTTGTCAGTTTATTTTATTTGTTTTTGTTTGATTTTTGTTTTGATGATCTTATAGGTCACAAATTAGAGAAAATCTCAACTGCAAAAATGTAGTCTACTGAAGATGCAGCTAAAAAAATAAATAACAATGTGGACAAGTATAATTGAAATCTATGTATTCACAGAAAGATTTGGGCTTTCAATTAAAGCGTACCTACTCTAAAATAGCTTAAATAATAAGAACATTTATCGGATCACTCAAGATGAAGTTCAGAAAGTATTCAGGACCTTAAGGTGATTATCAAAATTTGAAAATGTCATCAAGGGCAGATCACTTATTTCTGCAGTCACCAGAGATATTGAGAACACGGCATTGTTTACTGTAATGATTTTAGGATGGTAGAGAGTAGGAATTGTGGCCAGTCATATTCCTTGTTATGATGAACATGAAATAGAACATCTGATTTCCCATGAATCTCTTTAAAGAATATGAATGTTGTTCCTTTATTCCTCCCTCCGACCCATTCTCCCTTTTGCTGTTTTTTCTTTCTCTGTATCAACACATTTTGTACAGTTTTGAACTTGGTGGGTAGATGAAATTGAATTTTAAACTCTATTATCATTTATGAGCATATATTTAAATATTTAAGCATATACATTTTTCCATGGGACTAATAAACACCATATTTCTAAGACAACAGAGATATTATGGTGAAAAAGGGATGAATGAAGTTACTAATTTATATATATTTTATTTCCTATAGAAATGCAAAAACAATGTTATTATTAGCTCAAATAATTTTCCTTTTTATGTTGCAGAAATTTTTGACCAATAGGCTTCAACTGGGTATTGAAACTATAAGACAGGGCCAGGAGGTGGCAGAGTGGTTAGGGTGGCTGAATACTACATGGCTGATTGCGTGGTTTGACTCCAGGACCTGGATTTAACAAACACTTTGGATGTGTGCATGTGAATCCCCAAAATCCCAAAAGAAAAGAAAAATGGACACAAAGGAAATGTAGAATGATCATTCCCCATGAGGCATGCTATCTCACTTTCTCCCTCTGTCTTTTTCTGGTGAGTGCATGTTCTCTCTAGCAAATTATTAAAATAAATAAATAAATAAATAAATAAATAAATAAATAAATAAATAAAGGAAACAAAAGAAAGCAAGCTTATGATAGATTAAAAATAAATTCAGGGCACAGTGCCCCTACGAATGGGCTATAGGAGAATTGAGTGTTGCTGAATATCAACCACATCTCATATATATTGCCTTAGGTTTTTCTAGTCTTTGTTCTCTCCCAGCTCTGATTACTTGTTCTGTGCCAGACAATACAACAAAACATGTGCAAATGAGCAATCTCACCACCAAGAGTTAAAGCCTGTCTCCTCCCAACTCTCTCAGACTTGGAAGTATCAAGACATAGGGAAACATTGCTGTTGGTATCTCCAGTGGCTTTTTTTTGGTGAGAGGTTTTTGCTACAGGGTGTGAGCACTTGCCAAAAGGACAGGGAGAGACAGAGAGACAGAAAGCGAGAAATCACCCCTTACCCAAGAGGGGATGGCCACACTGCCATTTCTTCTCCTCCACTCTCCTCTTGGGATCTTGGGCATGCATGCACGTGCACCTGGCATGAGTTTAAACCACCAGGTCCAGGACTCAAACCACCACTGTTGACTACACGGGAGTCCAGCGACATAGCCATTATGCCAACTGCTGATCCCAGTATCTCCAGTGGCTTTTGAAAGTTTTGAATGACCACTGGAACTACTGAGGAGTTAGTTTCCTTAGACAATTGCGGGATAGAATATAAGAGAAAGTTATGTAGATAATCTCCTGTCTGTTCTTTCGTTTAATAGACTGTTTCTAGGTAACTAAAACAAATGTGTCCTTCATGCTGACTGACTTGGCTCTCTTTTAAAGCAGAGGACAATTCAGTGATGTGTCACCTTGTATTGACTTCCCATTATTCTCTGTATTCTCTCTGGGTTTTCTTAAACTTTTTAAAAAATAATTATTTAATTTAATTTATTTATTTATTTTCATTTGACCAGAGAGGGACAGAGTGAGAGTGAGAGCAAGAGAGAGAGAGGAAAAGAGAGAAAGTAAGCTGCCAGGTCCAGGACTCAAACCGCAGTCAGCCATATGGAAGTCCAGTGACCTTAACCACCATGCCACCTGCCATCCTAACTTCCTGTTATCATTGCTCTCTTTGTCCTGGCTTCGCATGTCCCAATAAAGCATTAGCTTTACTCCAATTTATACTTTTTACCAAACTCTAGGTTAAAAATGCTGATAAAAAACGAGTTTAGGGAACTAGCAGTTAGCGTAATGGCTATGTCACTGGACTCCCATGTAGTCGACCACGGTTCGTGTCCTGGACCCGGTGGCTTAAAACTCACGCTAGGCACGTGTGCGTGCGTGCCCAAGATCCCGAGAGGAGAATGGAGGAGAAGGGATTGCGGCGTGACCATCCCCCCTGGGGGGTGATTTCTCGCTTTCTGTCTCTATGTCTCTCTCTGTCTGTCTGGTGAGCGCATGCGCCCTATAGCAAAAATCTCTCCAAAAAAAAAAAAAATGAGTTTAGATGATCAAACATACAGCTAGCTATAGGTATAGTGAAAAAAATAAAATAAAATTTGACAGAATTGGAGAGGATGGAGACCTAAAGAAATTAAAAGTATTTTCAAAGTTGCAGCACAGGTGTACTTATAACTAGATGTCAAAAAAAATTGAAATTACGTTTGATGAAGAAAATTTAAAAAAAACTATATAATGGTATGAGGGATGCAAAAGAAAGTCTATGATCTATGTATTTTTCACTCATTGGCCTCATAATAGATGAAAGTCTATTAGCATAGGCTCTTTTGTTTAGTTTTGCTTAATCATCTGCATCGTTACAAGAAAAGCAAAATATCAATGGTGAAAAAAGATTCTGCTAATCTTAGGTATAGAAGAGAATAATTCAGTGAAACTTCACATTTTTAGGTTACTTTACTTGTCATAGATGCAAGGTTTCCAGAGAGGTAGTGGGAATTGCATGCAAGTGTTGTATGAGAAGATTAAAGAGAGGATAATGACATTCCTGCCTCAGGATCCAAGCTCATAGTGGAGAGTGTCATGCGTGGAAAGCAATTGCCTAAAATTACTAATATTTCCACAATGTTTTTGTTATTTTTGTTTCTATAAAACTGACTGAAATCCCAAGGAGGGGCTGTCATAGTCTCAGAGATGTGGGCTGCCTGAAACTGTGTGAGGGTAATGAAAGATTGGTCTCTTCTGAGAAAAGCTGAACTCCATTTTCTGCTTTGTGGTTGATGGCTTGCTTAAGAATAGGTTCCCCACTTCTTTCCTTCAAATGAGAATCTCAAAAAAGGGGCAATATGTCAGGATAATCTAAGATAAGCTTGCGAGCTGATTCCTCATATTATGCTCCTATATTCATGGTTATAAAATTGGAGCACCATTACAGACTAGTATATAATGCTTTGACTATATGGATTGCGAAGTGGATGGTTTTAGGGGTCATTTCTTTAGTAACACTATGTAGAGGCTGTTGCTTCAAAACTTTAAATAACCTTTTTCAGACTTTATGTTTTACAATTGTAGCATCAACAACCATAAGATAAAGTTTCTTTTATTTATTTTTTTTCTAATTTGGCATGTATTCAGTTTGAACAAACTTGGGACATTATTTCTTCATTTTTCTTAAAGATAAGACTCTCAGAATTACCTAAATCACCATCATTGTGTCCATTATTATTTTTACTTTTTCATTTGTTTGCCTTTCAGGAATACTCTCTGTAGTCTTATTGTTATCACTTCCAACATTTTCAGGTTACTGTCTACCATGCTATCTGATTCATCATTCAGCTTGCTCCTGTATTATCAGGGAACACGTTATTAATTTTATTGTTCTGTTTCTCCAGGCTGACACATTTAACAGGATCTGATAAAATTTTCTTTTCTTTATCCCAGCTGAAGCCTCACAATGCTCTTCTCTAGTTGTGGCTTTCTTGCTAAATAATTTCATTCATGACAATTGTGTTTGCTAAGCCGGGGAGTAGCAATTTAATTATCAAAAGGCACAGTTTTGTTTGTGATTCCCCATATATGCCTATGATTAAAATCCATTGAATCTTCCCTAGATAATTAAGTATTAATTTAATATTAAAGCTCAATACATTATCTTTTTGTTTTCCTATTCTCCTCACTTACATAGTAGCTGATATGTGTTGTAGCTTTGCTTAGACTGGTTTCTAGTTGTTTTCACAAGCCAGTCTCAATGTTGATAATTAATTTAAAAATATGGCTTTTAGTATTTGGAGAGACAACAATATTGTGGCCGCAGTTCATTTTTTACTATATTTGCTAAATGTGCAAATGCAAAGATAACAGCTCCAAATTAGAGAAAATTATAAAATTAATGATACATTTATCAATCACTGTTTCTGTAGCATGTAGTGCAAAAGTATAGACTTGTAGATTTTTAAATTTTATTTATTTCTTCTTTGTCATGTGAAGGTAGTCCAGGTAAATGACAATACAATACTATACTAGGCTTTTGAGCAAAAAAGAAGAGCCAAGTTTGGAATTGTCAGTTCTATTGTGTTTGTCAGATGAACATGTAATGAGATTCCAAAACGAGTTGCATGTGCTCTTCTGAAAATCTACGTGGATGTCTCAGCCACAGGTAAAGACCTAGCACTTATTGTCCTTGGGGTGATAGTTAGTGCTAGAAGGGGGAATATGGTCCCTTGGGTAGAATATGTAGTTCAAGAGAGGGCCTACCATTGAGCTCTGGGATACACAGGATTTCATTTTAATTCATTTTTGTTTATAATGTCTAATTGATTTATAATAGTTATATGTATTTATGGGGTAAAATATGATTTTTCATTACATGAATACAATGCATCATAAAACTCTGTTTTAAAAATAATAAAAAGTATGGGACCAGCAGTTAGCGTAATGGCTATGTCGCTGGACTCCCATGTAGTCGACCGTGGTTCGAGTCTCGGACCCGGTGGCTTAAACTCACGCCGGGCGCGTGTGCGTGCATGCCCAAGATCCCAAGAGGAGAATGGAGGAGAAGGGATTGCGGCGTGGCCATCCCCCCTGGGGGTTGATTTCTCGCTTTCTATCTCTCTGTCTCTCTCTGTCTGTCTGGCGAGCGCACGCGCCCTATAGCAAAAACCTCTCCAAAAAAAAGAAAAAAAATAATAAAAAGTAAAAAGATACCTTGGAACACAGATAAAAAATGTTTACAGAAAATATAAAACTTTCAATTAGAAAAATGTTCTGTGATGACAATAAAAGAGATATTTTAGCAGAAAGGACATTTGTTTTCTTTGTAATGTGGAGACCTGAGTCTATTTAACTGATGACAAAGGAGTTGTAATAAAGGAGGCAGTGGGGTTAAATGTATAAGAGCTAGACTAACATGAGTGCAGTATTGAATTAGCAAGAGGGTTATCCTTTGTTTATATTAATTGGCTCAATAAGTGTATGTGTGTTGACTGATTGGATAAGCAAATTATGACATAAATTACTTAAATGATATACTGGATGTATTAAGAGCAATTTAATCATAAGAGCTGCTATAAATGTCAATGTGTTATCCTTTGTTTCTTTGAGAGCATGTAACCTAATTGAGGCAGGGGGAATATTTTTTTATTAAACTTTATTTCCTACATTATTTCTATTATGACAATTACAGTTGAAAAAACTTGTTATAAATAGCTGATTGCTATGTAAAAATTTGTTTCCCCCCTAATTTAAAGATAAGAATAGAAATCCTTTTGTCATATGAGGTGTGGGGTGTGTGTGTGTATGCATGAGTAGTGATAAGGATGTTAGAGAGAACACACGAATCTTTAGGAGAATACTTGCTAGTTCATGTACCCTACTGAGAAAATCCATCCATTTCTTAAGAGAAAAGTATATGGTATTTAAAATCTTGTGTGCCATATCATTTGTCAATTATCAAATAAAATCTTATGATTTATATAAGCTATTAGATATGGTACAAAAATTCTGTCTCACAAATGAGATATTGCACAATTATTGGAAAGCATATCTACTAAATTTTAGAGGATGCACAAATGAAACTGTCAAAAATTGCTAAAACTTGTGTTTTCTTATTTTATTTTTTTGGCTAAATTTGACAAATTAGAATGCATTACTGAATTATTCAAGCAATCAATTGTTGAGTGAGTAATCCATTTCATTTAAGAATGTGCAATAAAAAAAAAGGCAATGTGATGGGCTATTGAAATTCATTGTCAGTTTTAAGGTGCAATATGTCAGAGAAGGCACATTCCTTTGTCTTTCATACCTCCTAAGGCACTAATGAAATAAGGGTATAGAAACAGATGAATAAATACATTAAGAACAGAAAGAGATCATAAACAAATGAACATTTATCTCAGAGAAACATCAGATTAACATCAGACTAAATGTTAAGACAGATAATGAGTAGAAAAGTCAGAGTAAAGGATATGGTTTAATGTTGCCCATGAAAAAAAACAAAATAACCACTCATGAGGGCCCCAAAGAGATTCTAGATTAGTGTCTGAAGGAGGTTACAATGAAATTTATGTTAATGTCAAAAGAAAGAACTTAGAGTCTGTTTTAAAAAATCTGTGCAATCTTGAAAATTATATCTCAGAGAAGGGACTGAAAATCAGAGTATACAGGAAACCCAAGCAGCTTTCCCCCCAAAAAAATAAACAATCCAATTAAGAAATGGATAAACTCGGGAACCAGCAGTTAGCGTAATGGCTATGTCGCTGGACTCCCACGTAGTCGACCGCAGTTCGCGTCCCGGACCCGGTGGCTTAAAACTCACGCCGGGCGCGTGTGCGTGCGTGCCCAAGATCCCGAGAGGAGAATGGAGGAGAAGGGATTGCAGCGTGACCATCCCCCCTGGGGGGTGATTTCTCGCTTTCTGTCTCTATGTCTCTCTCTGTCTGTCTGGCGAGCGCACTCGCCCTATAGCGAAAAACCTCTCAAAACAAAAACAAAAACAAAAACAAAAACAAAAACAAACAAAAAAAGAAATGGATAAACTGAAGACAGCTCTCCAAGGAAGACTTTTGAATGGCCAAAAAGCATATGAAAAAAAAAATGTTAATATCACTTATGATAAGGTAAATGCAAATCAAAACCACAATGAGATTAAGTGGTATACTTAATCCCAGCAGAATGACTAAGATTAAATAATAATAATAATAATAATAATGACAAGTGCTGGTGAGGCTGTGGTGAAAAGTGAACCTTCCTACATTGTTGGTGGGAATGTAAATTAGTATAGCCACTGTGGAGAACAGTATAGAGGTTCCTCAGGAATCTACAAATCAAACTACCATACCACCCAGTAATTCCACTCTCAGGTATTTACCTAAGCAATAGAAAAACACTAAATTGGAAAATAAAATGCTTGCACATCCATGTTTATTGCAGCGTTATTCACAATTGCTAAGACATGGAACTAGTCCAAGTAATTAAGAGCAAATGACGGAATTGAAAAATGTGGCACAAACCCATTATAGAATGATACTCAGCCTTAAAAAAAAGAGGGAGAGATATAAAATGATGAACGCAGAAGATTTTATCCTAAGTGAGGCAAGTCAGATTATGAAAGATACTGTATATCCCTATTCAATGTATATGCAATGTCTGTACTCTATGGCAGAAATTGAAAGATAGGAATGTATAATAGTAGGAAGGTCAACTGTAGATACCACAGTATAGGATAGGGTGGGTAACAAGGAGTTGGGAACAGGGCCTGGGAAGGAGGGATCATGGAATTAAACAACAAACATTTAATAAACACATGAATGAAAAGGTACCTGCAGATGATAATGTATTTGGGCTTGATTGATATAAACTGCATCCATGCTGGGAAAAAACATTTTTACACTAAAAAATGTACAGTGACTAAATGTAAATTAAAAAGCTTCTTAAAAATAAATAAAATAATGTAATATAACAATAAAAGAAAAAAATAAATAAAAGAAAATGAAATGACCTTATGCTTAAAGGAAAATTCTAAGAGTGACCAAAAAGAAACAAATAAAAAAGACAAACTAAGCAAAGACAAAAACAGTTTAAAAAAATAAAAACAGAGAGAAAGCAAAGATAATTTTGGAAAATAAATATTTTAAAAGAAGTTAAATTTAAATTCAATCAATTTACTCAAGTATTTGGAAATAAGAATAAGATGCTATGAATAAATAAAAATTAAGTTTAAAAAATACTCTCAGAAACTACAAATACAATATATTTTACAGAAAAATAATGTGACTATAACTAAACTCTCAAAAATGTTTGCCAAAAATGTAGAAAACAAAGTTAAAAGAAAGTCCATAAAATAAAAATATGGATATTGGTTTGAGAGTGCATGATCTGAAGTGTCAGTTTGGAGGCTTCCAGTCACCTATAGAGGAAACTTAAATTGGACTAATATTGTATTAGCTCCTGTAGCTGAAATGTGCAAAGATGAGGTAAGCTAATGCCAGTCCTATGAAAAAAATCTCAGCTTTGGTGTCTCTGTAAGTGTCTTAGCTTTCCTCTCCTCTCTATGATCTCTATCTTCCTCCTGCAGCCTCTCTAGCTGTGGCAGCAGTTCCTCGTGTCACAGCCACACATCACATCATCCAGATAAGTGGGTATCTTTAGCAGAACAGAAGTGGCTTCAACTGGGAGCACACTAGGACATGAGTGAGCCTTTCACAGACATCTGATACAGATGCTGAGACTTTCTTGTTCAGTTTGTAAAACTGTGGGTGACACCATGTCTGTTCACTGAGGCTATAGGCAAAGAGAGGAGGAAACTGACTTCATGGTCCCAGGAAGTTGCATAGCAAGCATAGAAGTCCAGCAGGTGGCAGCTGGTGTACAGTAGGAACAAAATCACACTGTAGTCCACTCAACAACACTTGTCAAGGTTTGTACTCATCCTGCCAGTATTCTGAGTGTCCTGTGCCAAGAAGAGTACAGTATTGAATAAAGGTACATGACAGGTTGAAAGAGAGAGATCTGGAATGAAAAAAAAAAAATTAATACCATTAATGTCACTTACCTCTCTCACTTTTTATAAAATAACTTGAATTACTTATTTCTTCTATGAGAGAAAGGGGGAGAGAGAGAGAGAGCGAGAAATAGGAAGAGAGAGAGAGACACCCATCAATTGAATCTTCACATTATGATCTACCATCAGCAAGCATCCGATGTTTATAAGGGGATACCCAGACAAGAACTCAGGGCCTGCCATGTGGGTCCCTGATATGGTTATGGTTAGATATGGTTATGTTCCTACCTGGCCTGAATTTGAAGAAAAGGCAGTATGTTTTCACTTTGCATTATAATATGCAAATTAGGTAGCTGGCTCTGGCCATGGCTTATATTTCCTTGTAAAACATCACCATAAATTGCTGTAAGCCCAACCCTAAATTATGTGATATGGGAAGTGAAATTTCATCTGCCATTTGACAGAAGAAATAAAGAGAGGTTAGGATTAGTTCCTTGAAACTGATGGTTGCATAGTAGAGTTGTGAAAACCTAGATAAAACTCAAAGTTCTATTTATAAGAATGATTTTAGGGCTGAGCAAATGTCACAACAATCAATTCAATAAAAAAATCTATTAATACGATAAAAAAGAGGAGAGAAAATGATAAAATTTAGATGTGAGAGAAGTAATAGAAATTTACTCAAAGTCTTAGATGATATGAAAGAGTTCGAGATAGAGTAAATGAAAACTATCACTATTTATAAACACAGCAGTAACATTTTGAAATACAAAAGACAAAGAATGAATTCTCTCTCTCTCTTTTTTTAAAGACTGGAGAGACAGAAAGGTAAAAAGTGAAAAATCACAACCCAGGGTGGATGGCCACACGCAATCCTTTTTCGTGAGTCTTTTCTCATGATCTTGGGCATGCACATATGCCCATGTGTGTTTGAAGCCACCAACTCAAACCATGGTAGACTATGTGAGAGTTCAGCGACATAAGCATTTCGCCATCTGCTGGCCCCAAAGAGTGAATTCTCTCTCTCTCTCTCTTTTTTTTTTTTCTCCCTTTGGAGAGATTTTTGCTATAGGGCACGTGCACTAGCTGGAGGGACAGAGAGAGACAGAGAGACAGGAAATTAGAAATCACTTCCCATGAGGGATGGCCACACTGAAATCCCTTCTCCTCCATTCTTCTTTCAGGATTTGGGGCACATATACACACATACATGTACCCAGCATGACTTTTAAGCTGCTGGGTCGGGGACTTGAACCATGGTCGACTGTGTGGGAGTCCAGCAATGTAATAAATATGCCATCTGCTGGTCCCAAAGAATGAATTCTTAAAACTAGAGTAAAGAGGAAAAAATACTCTCAATTCATTAAAATCAAATTAGTATCAAGAAACACCGGACATTACAGATACTAAAGTCTTGCTATCACACTTTTGAAGGAAATGGGTTTGAGGGCCCAATGTCTATAATTCTGTTCCTAGCCAGATTGACAGTCAACTGCAAGGCCATAAATGATGCTTCACAATAAGAATAAAAACGATTGGGGGGCCCCAGATGATGTGAAGGTTGCATCATTGGACTCCCCACATGGCTGACCATAGTTTGAGTCTTGGACTTGAAAACTTAAAACTAGTGCCGAATGTGTGTGCATGTGCACCCAAAATACTGAGAGGAGAATGGAAGAGATGGGATTGTGGCAGATAGGATTGTGGCAGGGCCATCTCCTTTGGGGGGATAATTTCTCACTTTCTATCTCTTTCTGTCCAGTGAGTGCACACACCCTATAGTAAAAAATCTTTCTCTCAAAAAAGAAAAAAAGAAAAGAGAAAAGAAAATTGGGCCAGCAGGCACCATTGTGGTTAAGGTGGCTAGATTATATATTTATTATTGCAGAGTGGTCCCACCCACTGGCGTGCTAAACGTGTAGATTACATGTGCATGTGGGCCCCAAATCCCAAAAAATGAATAAAAGGAGAAGGATTTGCAACACGACCACACCTCACGATGGCTGCTTTCTCACTTTATCTCTCTCACTCTCTCTCTCTCTCTCTAGGGAGCACACGTCTATTCTAGTAAATTAAAAAAAAAAAAAAAAAAAAAAAAAAAGAAGAAGAAGAAGAAAGACAATTTTCCTCCCCAAATCTTGCTTATGCTCTAGAAAAAGGAATGAGGGGGTGAAATAAAGGAAATGTGTGCCCAAGGAGACAGGAACTGACAGGGATCATTTTCTTTGAGAAAAATAAACTTCTTGTAATAGCCTAGAGAGCATCTTCTTCAAACCATGCAGAGGATTTCGGTAGATTTTTAGGAAATAAGAGATACAGATAGAATATTAAGTATGATTGTCAGCTGAGAAGAAGGTGGTAGTAATTAATCTTGCACACAAATGAAAAGATAAGAAAAGCAATCAAAAACTCCAGGAAAATTATCTACTTACAAAAGCCATAATTCAAACAGGAAGCAAAATAAAAGATATTGCAGGAAGAAAAAAATCGAGGACTTCCAATCAAGTAAAAATAGTTTGTTCTTGAAGCTAGTAAAATATTTATTTGTGTTTTGAAGAAGCAATAACAATAGCCAAATATAAATAAAAATAGAATATTTAAATTAGTTGGCACATCATTAGGCATAATTTTCTAGTGAAAAAGATACAAAAATGTCATCACTTCATAATTTTAATCAATCTAGTCTTATGTTTATAATTGATTTAATAAGTTACTCATTTATTTTCATTCTGTTCATAGATAAAAGATAATTTTCAAATCCTCATGCCTCAATTTAGTACAGTTAAGTTCCTATGGTTTTATTGGTTCAGGGTAATGAAATGTGAACAGAAGTGAAGTAGATTCTGGCTCATGAACAATCCACACCACCTCCATTTTTATATTAATATTTTATGTTACCTATGCACGGTAAGCAGCAATTTACTGAGGTTCAATACTACAAAAGAACAACTAGAAACATGTATAATGATCTTCAAATGGACTAAAAATAACACCATATGTGTTAAACTGAAGAAAGCTGGGGATTATATTTTATACCATCTAGATATAATTATATTGATTAATTCAGAATTCGAAAAATAGGTATTTCATGATGAATTCTTTCAAGAGTAAATTGTATGTTATGTATCTCTCACTCTGATGAAAACATCCTTAAAAATGTTAATGAAAACAAAATAGGCTTTTGCTCTTGCTGAACTAAAGGTTAAAAATTGCATGCAGGTCACCCAATAAAAAAAAAAAAAAAAGGGGACCAGCAGTTAGCATAATGGCTATGTCGCTGGACTCCCACGTAGTTGAACGCAGTTCACGTCCCGGACCCGGTGGCTTAAAACTCACGCCGAGTGCGTGTGCGTGCGTGCCCAAGATCCCAAGAGGAGAATGGAGGAGAAGGGATTGCGGTGTGGCCATCCCCTCTGGGGGGGTGATTTCTAGCTTTCTGTCTCTATGCCTCTCTCTGTCTGTCTGGCAAGCGCACGCACCCCATAGCAAAAAAAAAACCTCTTAAAAAAAATTGCATGCAGGTCACCCAATTAAAAAAAAAAGGGGGGGGGAGGAACTAGCAGTTGGTGTAATAGCTATGTGGCTGGACTCCCATGTAGTCGATCACAGACCTGGTGGCTTAAACTCACGACGGGCGTGTATGCGTGTGTGCCTAAGATCCCAAGAGGAGAATGGAGGAGAAGGGATTGCGGCATGGCCGTCCCCACGAGGGGTGATTTCTCGCTTTCTGTCTCTCTGTCTCTCTCTGTCTTTCTGGCGAGTGCACATGCCCTATAGCAAAAACTTCTCAAAAAAAAAAATGCATGCAGGGCCAGCAGGTGGCATGGCGGTTAAAGGTGCTAGGCTCCCACATGGCCTACTGTGGTTCCCAGAACAGAGAGCTTGCTTTCTCATTTTCCCTCTTTCTCTAGCTCTATTCCTCTCTGGTCAAGTTAAAAATAAATAGACAGAATTAAATAAAAGAATTGCTTAAAAAAAAAATCACACGCAAAGGACAAGCAGATGGTATAGCATTATTGGACTCTCATGTGGCTGACCATGGTTAAAGTCCAAGAACAGGTGGCTTGAAAATCACACAGGGCACGCGTGTGTGTGTGTGTGGGTGTGTGCATTCAAGATTACAGGGAGAGAATGAATGAGAAACGATTGTACCATGAGATGATTTCTCACTTTTCCTCTCACTGTCTCTGTCTTTCTCTGACCAGGAAGAGCACTCATCCTAAGGAAAAATACCTCCAAAAAATTTGCATGCAATAAAAATTTCTGACTATCATTATATGCCAGATTTCACAGTTGTACTATATTGGAAACCTATAATTTCAACTGCTTTCAAAATTATGATATTCATGTTTTAAAATAAGTTAAGGTACATATATCTGTATTTGCATATTTAAACTTAAATGGCCTAAAACAATTAAATAAATAATATTGTGTACTCCAAGTGAATTTTTTCACAAAAACTAAGAAAAGACCATGTGTTTGGCAAAAAAAAATACATTAAGTCAAAAGATCAAAAATGGGACCAGCAGGTGACATGGTGGTTAAGGTGCTGGACACTCCCACATGGTTGACCACAGTTTGAGTCCCAAACCTGGTGGCTTGCTTTCTTACTCTTTCTCTCTGTCTCTCTCGGGTCAAATTAAAATAAATGAATGAATAAATAAAATTAAATAAATAATTATATTTAAAAAATAATCAAAAGTTGTATAGTTCTAAAACAAAAAGACTTGGGACATACAAAATGAACACTCACTGAAGAATGATATACAAAATTAATGTAAAAATTTAAATCTGATTAGATACAATAATGCTACAAAACTGTGTTATCAATGCATGTGTTGAAGACCTGCCTTTGTAATACATATTTAAAAAACCATAACATGATTGTTATTCTGCAATGGACTCTCATGTAGCACTGAAATTATTTCTATTTTTTATTTCTTGAAGAATTATTTTATTGGGACCAGTGGTTAGCGTAATGGCTATGTTGCTGGACTCTTGCGTAGTCGACCACAGTTCGAGTAATGGACCTGGTGGCTTAAACTCATGCTGGCTGCGTGTGCGTGCATGCCCAAGATCCCAAGAGGAGAATGGAGGAGAAGGGATTGCGGCATGGCCATCCCCCCTGGGGGGTGATTTCTCGCTTTCTATCTCTCTGTCTCTCTGTCTGTCTGGCGAGTGCATGTGCCCTATGGCAAAAAGCCTCTTCAAAAAAAATTATTTTATTTAACTTTATTTATTTATGTATTTATTATTAATTTGATCAGATAGGGACAGAGCAAGTGAGCAAGAGAGAGAAAGAAAGTGAGAAGGCAAGCCACCAGGTCTGGGACTTGAAATGTGGTAGGCCATGTGAGAGTCCAGTGCCCTCAACCACCACACCACCTGCCAGCCCCATACTGAAATTATTTCAATATTCATGCAATACATTAAATTTCCACTTCTTTGTCATTATTCAACCTATCTGAACTGAAGTGGTACATGAGATATATATTACAAGACATTTGTACCATTTCTTTGTCCCATAAGACATTTGTCTTACCTCTCTATTTTTCTCCTTAATCTCTTTCCTCAGACTCTGCTCCTTCTCCCACACTCTTCCTACACTGTATCTGGTATCTACAACCATTTTCTATGTTCCTATATCGTCTAGTCATTTGTAAACAAATGTATAGCACTCAAAGTATAAGAACATTGAATGTGTACTAGTTGTATTTCCCTGAATAAAAAACTAACACAAAACATGACTTAAAGTAGCAATCATTGTATTATCCATAATTCTATAAATCAGCCGGTGATTCCTCTGAGCCAGTTCAGCTGATCTCTGCTGGGTTTCCTCATACATCTGTTGCCAGTTGATGCGTCTCCTCGCTACTAAATAGGTCTAGGATGGTCTCAGTCTGATTTCTGGCAGTTGGCAGTTTGATGGAACAGGAAGATACGCTGGAACAGCCTGTTTCTGCTCTTCGTGGTTCCCTGTCATCCAGTAGGCTAGCTTGAGATTCTTCCTGGGGTGGTACTTTGTGGATTCCACAAGGGCAGCACAAAACCATGTGTTGAGGTGCAAATGTTTTAATTTTTAAGCTGATATTTCCATTTCAGTGATAAGGCCCCATGTCCCCAACACGCTGAGCCATCAACCCAGATGCAAAGGTGCAGAACTACACTTTGCCTCTTACTAGGAGGATGCCCAAGAAAAAGAGCACATGCAATAGCACAGTTGCATTAAGGAAAAAAGCTCTAATTTTTTTTATCATTTTATAATCTACCAGAAATACTATCCTTTAAAAAGCTAAGTGCCAAATATTTATACGCACCTTGTGTATATATATGGATGTACTGGTACATATGTGTGTGAATATAATATATTCATGTGCTACAAGGATTTCTTTTTTTTTTTTTTTTTTTTTTTGCTATAGGGCGCATGCGCTCGCCAGAAAGATAGAGAGAGACAGAGAGATAGAAAGTGAGAAATCACCCCCCTAGCGGAGATGGCCATGCTGCAATCCCTTCTCCTCCATTCTCCTCTCAGGATCTTGGGCACATATGCACACACACCAGGCGTGAGTTTAAGCTGCCGGGTCCGGGACTTGAACTGTGGTCGACTACATGGGAGTCCAGCAACATAGCCATTACGCTAACTGCTGGTCCCAAGGATTTCTTTCTCATAGCATAAATTCATAACACTATGCAGTCTTATTTTTCAGATCGCAATCAAAGACCTCCACCTAAGATTAGATGCTATTCCAGGATTCACCTGATCGGGGTTTGAGGAAATAGTATTGAATTTTCTATCCTAGTGATAATTCTTTACTCATTATACAAATGTCTATTAAGTACCGATAATGTGCAGGGACTATTCTAGTCACTAGCTTTTCAGTGACAGTAAAAAAAAAAAAAAAAAAAAAGAAAAAGAATATCTATGTTCTCATTGAGCTATTTTGTTTCATTTGAGAAACAAAAAGTAAAATTGTGGATGGGTGGGCCCGCCCTATGGCAAAAAGTAAAATTGTAACCAATAGAATTGAAGATTTTGTTTGTTTGTTTGTTTTTGTTTTTTTTTTTTTTTTTAGATTTCACTGAACTGATTTCTAGCTTAGTATATCCAGAAAATTTCTAGATTCCTAATTTATTCTATCATAATAAGTATACCAGTATTCCTTTGCTGATATTTGCCTAGAGTTACTTTCCTGTGGTAACATGTTGTCTTCATACCACAACTCCTTTGATAAATAAGTGAACATTTGTCTGTGTAGTCCAGTACTACATATGTGTCAATGATAGGTAAAGTGCTTTAAAATAGATCAGAATTTTGCAGTACCCATAACGAAAACTTTCTTCTAATAAAATAATGTTATGTCAATTTCTGGTAGTAGCCATTATCCAAATATAGTAATAATTTTTGTCCTGCTAAATATCCAAGCATAAGTATATTTGAGTAATTTAAGCTCTCTGTGTTCAAATAGTTCAAATTTATGATTACTCTAAGGAAACATCTGTATATTAGGGAAGGTTGGACCAAAAAAATCAATTTGTTGTATTTACATAATTACGGCACTTTTACTGGCTCATTTCAGCAGAACTTAATTTCCTTGTCTTAAAAACAAAAGATATTTTGTTTCACAAAAGATACTTTGTTTCAAGCATTTGTCAAAGACAAAGTCATCCATGAAAGTAAGCATACCTTGGTATTTTGTGAATATAAAACATAAACACAAAACTTGACAGCTTTATTATTAATTTCTAAATCTTGAAAACAACCCAGATGTCTTTCAGTAGGTGAGTACATAAACAAACTGTGATTCAGACAACGATATATTATTCGGCAATAAAAAGAAATGAGTTATTAAGACATAAAGAGACATGGAAAAAGTTACATGTATAATTGCTAAGTAAAAGAAGGTACTCTAAAAAGACTAAATACTGTGGGATTTGAACTATATGAATTGTAGAAAAAGCAAAAGATAGTAAAAAGAGCAAGAGTTTCCAGAGGCTTTGGGAGTAGACAGGGAAGGCTGATGGGTGGAGTACAGGAGATTTTTGGGAAAGCAAACCTATTCTATATGATATTATGAAGATGGAGACATACCATTGTGATGGTTAAGTGTAGGTGTCAACTCCACCGGATTGAAGGATGCCTGGGAAGCTTGCAAAACATTGTTTCTAAGTGTTTGTAAGACAGGTGCTTGACATAATTGGCTTGTGAGTGGACTGAGGGAGACCTCCAATGTAGGTGAACACAATCCGTTTGGGGAAGAACATGGGAGGGACAGAGGATGTAGATTACTGTTCCACACCCTCTCTCAATTCTTCCTTCCAAAGCATGCTGTATGTTCCATTCCTATAAATCCTTCCTGCTCCACCTCTGCTCTCTACTTGGACCTTGGTTGTATTCATTCCTGCTGGCTTCTAGCCCTGCACTTCCAGCCACACAGATTCCAAAATGTATAACCTTTCAACACTGGACTCACACTTGGGGTAGCCTTAAGGTACTCATGCCTATGGCCCCCTTCAGGCCTCAAACTGGAACAACACTGACTTCCCTACTCAGAGACATTTGTTTTCACTTTCTTTTATACAATCAAGCATATATGTCACTTAGCTTGTACAGTGAATGTTCCAACATGAATACATTTCTCATCAGTCCAGTTGGGAATACTATACAAGTTATCTTCAACAGATAGTAACCCATTTCTTTGCCCCATAAGATATTTGTCTTATCGCTCTATTTTTCTCCCTAATCTCTTTCTTCAAACTCTCCTCCTTCTCTCCCCCTCTTCCCACACTGGTATCTACAACCATTTTCTATGTTCCTATATCCTCTAGTCATTTAGTTTCGACCATAGAGTGGGGACAGGTGGTATATATTAAGTGGATACCCTCAGTGTCTCTCTTTCATAGCCTGGCTTGCTTCACTCAGCAGTAAATCTTCCATATCCATCCACTTTCTGTTCTGATAGTCCCCTTTAGGTGCTAGGCTGGAGTTGAACCAGCCTCCCTGCTTTGAGTCTTTCAGCTGTTTCCTCAGCTTGCAGACAATCTATTGCGGAACTTCTCTGCCCTGTGATTGTGTGAGATAATTGCTACAATTAATGCCTTCTTTCACATGTATACTTATCCTGTTGATTCTGTTACTCAGGAGAATGCCAGACAATATAACCATTATACATATTTTTTAAACCCCTAAAAGGTACAACACAATGACTAAATCATAATTTATTTATTTTTAAATAATTATTTAATTTTCTTCAATATTATTATTATTATTATGTTTTTTTTTTTTAATTTTCCATAGGACATGAGTGCTCACCAAAGAGAGACACAGAGAGAGGGAGAGGGAAAGTGAGAAAGCAAGTCACCAGACCCAGTACTCAAACCATGGATGGTCATGTGGGAGTCCAGTGGTCTAACAACCATATTACCTATTGACCCTATTAACCATAATTGAAGCTATGGATTTTGTAATATTGTGTCACAATTGGCTCATGAATATATCAAATGTACTATACTATACTATATGCAAAATGCTAATATTAGGAAAAATCATGTGTGTTCGCATGTGTGTATTTGTATGTGTTGGGAAAGAGTGGGTATATAAAAACTATGCACTCTTTTTGCATTTTTTGTACACTTCAAACTACTCTGAAAATGCTGATAATAAATATATCTATAACCTTGATTTAATTATAACATTGTGTATACATCCTTTAAAAAACCAGACTGTACCCCACAAAAGTAGATAATAATTATGTATAAACCAAATGTTACAATAAAAAATTTAAAATGAAGTCTATTCAAAAAAGAAGATCCAACTATAACATAAGATACTGGCTAATAAGAAAATACACAAAGAAGCTAACACATAAGAAAAATGTTGACAAGAATTAGAAACATTATGTTACGTGGACATAATATTTCCTAGTTGTCTTCATATTGGGCTGATTCATATTTATTTTAGACATCAGTTAGAAAATTATCATTCTTAATAAGGAGATTAGATTATAATTCTCCCTTCACCTTGGTGTACAAAATTTTGCAACACTAAGATAAAATCTATCTGTTAGATACTCAGAGGCACTGTTTTTCTAGTAGTTGTTCTGCTGGTAATACTACCACCAACAAAGATGGAGATGAAGATGGAAGCAGTATTAATTTAGCATTTGTTTTGTGACAGGTGCTTTATTGGTCTGTGACTAATCTCATTTTACGTAACAACTCTGTGGTGCAAATTCTTACATTAAAAGAGGGGAAAAAAAGAAATTACCTGAATTCTCAAAATATCATGATACTTGGTAGGTCTCCTCAGTTATGAAGTTCAGATTTTTCTAAACATTCAAAGAAAGTTAGTTAAAGTAATTTATTTAGACGTTAGGTCATTTAAAAGTTTGTGTTCAAATGTATGAAGAAGAACTGAAAAATATTTCTAAGATTAGAATGGGAAATTGAAATTTATGTAAAAAATGATATAATGTCTTTGTTAAACATAGAGGAAAGAATAAACAGAACTTGACAAGGAAAAAAATAATAAAGATATGCTCAAAACCTGAATATATCTTGGCCATATAATATTAAAAATTTTAATACAATGTTTTCAAATGGTATTTTTTAATTGACATTATATTGCTATAGAACACAATATGTTCATTATAATATTGATTTATGGGACCAGAAGGTGACATAGTGGTTATGGTGCTGCACTCCCACATGGCCAACCATGGTTTGAGTTCCAGACTGCCAGTTTTGAAAATTATGCCTGGGTCATGTGCGTACACACCCAAAATCCAAAGAGGAGAATGCAGAAGAAATTGTGGCATGGCCATGCCCCCCAGGGAGTGATTTCTCACTTTCTCTATCTCTTTCTCTCTTTTTCTCTTTCTCTTAAGAGAAAGCACACAAGCCCTAAGGCAAAAACCTCTCTCTAAAAAAATATGTATTTCCAATTTTCTTGCTTCAAAGGGAATATTTAATGTGTACCGACATCCTAATATATTCTTTATTTAAATATATATATATTATATATATATATATATATATATATATATATAATATAAATATCTGACATGGTATTATACATCACATATGTACATATGCTTTAATAAATACATAAAAGTATTTGCATGCATTTTGTTAAATGCATGATATTATAAAATTTTAATAGTTTTTATCATATTTGTTTTAGTGTTAATAAATAACTGCATAGCTTGAATGATTCACACTATAGTTACAATGGAGAAGCCAAATTAAGAATATCAGCTAATTATTAATATTTCAAAGAAAATTGTTTTAACTTAATAGTCCTAATTTTTTGAAAATTCGCAAACCGTTCACAAATAAACAAAGAAAGAAAAGAAAATAGAGAAACAAGGAGAAAAGGAGGGAGGAGAGGGAGAGAGGAAAGAAGGAAGGAAGGAAGGAAGGAAGGAAGGAAGGAAGGAAGGAAGGAAGGAAGGAAGGAAGGAAAAAAATGGAGGGAGGAAGGAAGAAAAGTAGCTTGTCTATCAGTCTCCAAATTTCTAGCACATACTAACAAAATATTATTTGTATATATCTTTACATGTATAAATGTTTAAAAATTCTTTCCATAATTATATACTCTCCATATTTCCAAAAATGTTTGTCCAATGTTTCAACTGCTTCTTCAAAAATGTCATTATTTTTTAAAATATCATATCTTTCATACTATACATGTTCCAGTTATCCTCCATTGCTAATAAGATATATTTAGTTCCTATAAAATTCTGAGTCTTAGTAATTGTATATAGAGCAACTAAATATACATTAGAATCATCAAATTTTTAATTTTTTTTCCCTTTTTTTAACCCTGTTTGCTTTAGAACTACAGTTGCATGTTGCAAATATAAAGACAAAATATGATATTAGAGCATTTCCCAGTTCCTTCAAAGATACATCATTTAAATGGAATTTCTGTTCTGTAAATTGAATCAAACCATTTACAAAGTAGTGCTTTCATACTCTTATTGATGGATGTGAATGAATTCTTTATCATTGTTGCTATCCTACCATAGCAGAGAAATCTAAACAGATAGATACAATTTTCTCTAAGAACAAGGTCAATTTCACTTTTTGGCAGTTTCTAAATTGTGTTTGTCAATTGTTAGTGAAATTATGGAGATAGATGATCACTGGTCTTGACCTTTCATTACTCCAAGGCCATGATGTGAAGGAGCAGTTTGCTCTGCACTGTTTTCTTGTTTTCTTTCATTTTTACAAGATCTGCGGGTTATTTCTCAAAGCACAGAGAGAGATAACTGTCGAGGATGGTTTATGGAACTCTTACACTTAACCTTTTGGATAGTATATCTAACATCCAGCTTTGTACAAGATTTTTGTCCTATTACACCTATTTTATAGTCCACTTTGTTTTATTATACATCTGAATAGATTTATTGATGCAACTGCACCTTTTCTTTTCATTAATGACAGTTATTGAATTTATTTAATTAAACAGAATTTACTTTGTATGCAAATATAAATATATTTACTTTATAGGCAAAAGTAATTCAACCTTAAATTTTTAGCAGGAAAAAAATATTCCCAAATGAATCATAGCTCAAAATTATCAACTTATTGTTATATAGATCTTTTAGAAAATCAAGTATTAGTGAAAAAACAGCAAGCAATAACAACTCTAGACCCTTCTAAAAACAAGTTTGACTTTGACTGTATATCTGTAAAATACAACATTTATATTATGATCTATATTGCCAAAATAAATTCAATATGAACGCACTGGTGTTATTCACCATTCTATAGTCATTGGGATGGAAAATAAATAAGTCACTATTTATGTAAATATTTTAAATATTTGGGTTTACATTTTAGTTCACTAAGAGTCACTTACCGCTTTTCTCTGTTCCTCTACACACATACATATGCTTGCCCATTTTCTCTTAAACAAAGATATCTTTTTTTTTTTCTTTTTTTTGGAGAGGTTTTTGCTATAGGGCGTGTGCGCTCGCCAGACAGACAGAGAGAGACAGAGAGATAGAAAGCGAGAAATCACCCCCCAGGGGGGATGGCCACGCCGCAATCCCTTCTCCTCCATTCTCCTCTCGGGATCTTGGGCACACACGCACACACGCCCGGCGTGAGTTTAAGCCTCCGGGTCCGGGACTCGAACCGCGGTCGACTACATGGGAGTCTAGCGATATAGCCATTGCTAACAGCTGGTCCCAAATAAAGATATCTTAACAGACCTGTTCTATAACCTTTAGTGAGCAGTTTATACATATGAGTACTTTCCTGCAGAAATTGATATATCTTCAATGCTAGAATTTTCCATTTGGATTGTAAAAACAGACATGCTGATCTACTATTTTGAGATTTAAAGGTTACTGCAACAATAAAAAAATCCTATTTTCTTAAAAAATATTTTTTATTATGTCAAAACCATTCAGTTATATCTTGATTTAAGGTTATTATTTTTCTAAAAACTTTCTGTTAGTATTACTATTCTTTCTTGTAGTAATCTTAATTCTCCTCCATTTTCATTCATTTGATAGAATTATTACATGCTCTAATCACTCCTGAATCAGAGTTCAGTGTCAAGAATAACAAAAGACTATTCTTGGCCCAAAGACAGTGCCATCTAGATGCCACTAAACAATAGCCATTCTTGAGGATAGGCACTATGACTTCCTTAAAAACTGTTCTAGAAGACAGAAGCAATATAAATTTGAAGCAATATAAGTAATATAAGTTTGAGATTTAATCTTTAGGGATTATTATTGCTTTATTATTTTTTGAATGTTTATTTTCTGTTGTAGTTTTTCCTGATGAGCCTTAAATCTTCAGTGCTGTTTGTCTTGGTTCTCCTGGGTCAGCAAATGGACAGGGATGAAAAAGTTTCTCCAATAGGATGGAAGAAAACACATTTATTAAATTTTTTATTTTATTATTTTTTTTTAATCTAATAGACTTCAGACTCAGGATACAGCATTCTTCTTTTCCATTCAGTGAATTGAAGCTCTTCTTTGGTTATGTACTATGAAATTTCTTTCACTCTTGCCTCTGGTTACTTATGGATGGCCATGTCAAGCAAATCATTTAAGAACAATTATTATCATCAGCAATAAAGTCTTTTAAGGACATCATGTGTCTTTTTTCTCTAAGCAGTGGACTATGAGAGGATAGATCTTTTCTGCTTTGTTATTACTTTAAAAAGTCAATCAATAATGTAAACCTCAGTATCTAGCACATAAAAGAAATTTAATTAATATATCAATTAAATTGGAGGGCTTTTGAAAATTTCACTCTGTGTATGTTTTCCATAGACCTACATCTAAATGATTACATAAGCTGTTTTCTATTTAATTCTACAAATTATAGAAGTTTTTACAACCTACAAAACCAAAATATTTTAAGTCTCTGTGAAGAGCTGACTAAAGAAAACCATGCTAGCTTAATTTATTTGTCATATTTTAAGATATACTATGTACTAAAAAGGAATAAATTATGTTTTATCTTTCCAATTTATGTTGCGAGGTTTTACTCACATATAAGCTTTCCATTCACTTGTATATTTTGTGTTCTTAATTTTTTCACATGTACATAATAAAAAGCAAAACACCTTACATGCTTTCTATAACTTTTCATTGTCCCTTAACGCTGAATTTCTGTTAAAAATGGAAAAAAAGACTAAGATGTATCAAAGGGAAGTGGAAAGTATGAAAATAAATGAAGTAGAAAGCTGAATATTTTTCTTTGGAAGATTATCTAAATATTTAATATATAATCTCAAAACAATCAAGAGTGTACTTGTAGCCATTACTCAAATTCCTTGAAGTGGTAATAAACTGCTTATTCAGCCAGAAAAAAAACTGGTTACCATGAAAAACAAAAGTACATATGTATTAAGTAGTAAATATTCTATAATTGAAAGACAGGAGTAGCCCAAGAGAAGCTAAAACATACTATAGTTCTACAAAATTATTTATTCATTTATAGAGTAATATCAGAAACATTATATATTTACATTTGGGAATTTAAATTGACTTTGGACATATCAAAATAAAGGGAAAAATTATAATGACATATACCTTAATAAAATATACTCAGTTTTTAAAATCATAAGCAAAGTTTTTAGCATGAGATATTAATTTTAAGTTCCAACTTAAAACACCAATAGATGAATCTGGAGAACATTACACGAACTGTAATAAAGACAGGCACAGAAAGAGAACTATTACATGTTCTCTATCATATGTAGAAATTGAAAAGAGTGATCTCATAGAAGTAAAGCTCTGATCAGGACCAGCAGATGGCATAATGGTTACATTGCTGGACTCCCACGTAGTTGACCGCAGATCAAGTCCTGGACCTGCTGACTAAAAACTCACACTGGGCACATTTACATGCATGCCCAAAATCCCAAGAGAAGAGAAGAATGGAGGAGAAGGGATTGCATCCTGGTCATCCTCCCAGTGTGGTGATTTCTCACTTTCTGTCTTTGTTTCTCTTGTCTCTTCTATAGCAAAAATCTCTAAATAAACAAAAGAAAAGTAAAGCAGTAAAGCATTGATGAATGACAACTAGAGGCTGGGAAGGATGAGGACAGGGAGAGATGGAGAGATGTTGGCTAATGGAAACAAAACTATATATAGATAAGATGAACAATATCTAGTGTTGTAAAGCATAGTAGGGTGAACATAGCTAACAACAATTTACTATATATCTTAGAGCAGTTAAAAAAAAAAGGATTTTGAGTGCTCCCAACAAAAAGTCATGGTATGTTTGAGCTAATAGATACATTTATTGCTCTGATTTAATCACCACCCATTGTATTCTAGTACTGAAAAATCCCATGGTATCCTACAAATATGTACAATTATACATGTTGATAATTAAGGAGAAACACACACGTTTACAAGAAGGGTCCCCACAAGTGTTCTACTTTACTGGGTGCTGCCAAGATCTGTAGGCAGAGAACAAGCCTCCTGGTGGCTGTAACAGCCAGCTAGAACTTGTGAGTCAAGTAAAACGATATCCTTCCACTCTCTCAAACTAAATCACACTTACAGAAAATAAAATGTAAAAGACAATAATCTCTTTAATATAACCAGGAGACATCTACATCTCTCTGCCAGAAGTTATGAAGAGTCACCACTTGCAGATGCACTTAAGTGCTGGTTAAGGAGGAAATAAGGCCTCTGCAGTACTAAACACCTCATTCAAAAAAGCCAAACAAAGACCTCCTAACTTAAGAGGCAAGATGATGATTAAAAGATGGCAGGGGACCAGCAGTTGGCATAATGAATATGTTGCTGGACTCCCATGCAGTTGACTGCAGTTCGAGTCCCAGGCTGGGTGGCTTAAATTCACACCGGGCACGTGTGCGTGCGTGCCCAAGATCCCAAAAGGAAAATGGAGGAGAAGGGATTGCGGCGTGACCATCCCCCCAGGGGATGATTTCTCGCTTTCTGTCTTTCTGTCTCTCTCTGTCTTTCTGGTGAGCACTCGCACCCTATAGCAAAAAACTCTAAATAAATAAATAAGATGGACAGCTAGCAATCAGCAGGTGGCATGGTGGATACAGTGCTGGACTCTCATGTGGTCATAATCGTTCCAGTTCTAGACCTAGTGGCTTGCTTTCTCACTTTCTCTCTTGCCCACTCTGGTGAACACATGTGTCCAATAGCAGGTTAAAAAAAATAATAACAATAGCTCTTTCCCACTGTATAAGATGGTAGTTGAAAAAGCTATGAAGCTGAATACTAAGGAAAAGAAATCTGAAACCAAAAAGGCTGATGCCAGTGACAAGGTTAAAAAGGGTGATCTCAAGGCTAAAAACCCCAAAAGGGGAAGCCCCATTGACATTGAAATCCTATCCCAATCTGGGGCATTGACAGATACTCCCAATCTGACATGTATTTCAGGAAGGCCGTGTACAAGAGGAAATACTTGGTCACTAAATCCAGGATTGAAAAGAAAAAGAAGGAGAAGGTTCTTGCTACTGTCACAAAACCAATTGGCAGGGACAAGAATGGTGGCATGCAGGTGGTTAAACTTCACAAAATACCTAGTTATATCCTAATGAAGATGTGCCTCGAAAGCTGTTGATCCACAACAAAAGAACCTTCGGTCAGAATGTGAGAAAGCTACAAGTCAGCATCACTCCTGGGCCATCCTGATCAACCTTGCTGAACACCACAGTGGCAAAAGAGTGGTCTTCCTGAATCAGTCAAACAGTGGCTTGCTACTTGTGACTGGCCCTCTGGTCCTCAATTGAGTCCCACTGCATAGAACACACCAGAAATTTGTTATCACCACCTCTACAAAAATTGTTATTAGCAAAGTAACAATCTCAAAGCACCTCACCAATACTTACTTCAAGAAAAAGAAGCTGTGAAAGCCCAGACACCAGGAAGGTGAGATCTTTGACACAGAGAAGGAAAAATACGAGATTTCAGAGCAGCACAAGGTGGATCAGAAAGCTATAGACTCTCATATTTTACCAAAAATAAAGCTGTTCCTCAACTCCAGGGTTACCTGTGATCAATATTTGCCCTTCTGTATGGAGCGTATCTTCACAAATTGATGTTCTAAACTTCTTGCCCAGAACCTAATTAAATAACTGAATATAAAATAATAATAATAATAATAATACATTATTATTTTAAAAAGAAAGGATGGACAGCTAAATAAAAAGCAGTGCTTTTACTGTGGCAAATAAGCTGATCTAAGATGATGGAGTGAAATAAGTAAATAAGGCAGGGGCATTGTAGCTGATTTATTTATGTGTTGGTATGTGTGTGTGTGTGTGTGTGTGTGTGTGTACAGTTCATTCATTTCATAAGAGAAAGAGAAACAGAGAGAAAAGAGAGACAAGAACCTTCAACAAGGTCTCACACTGTGATCCTCCCCAGATTTTTCCCAGAATCACAGGCTGACAGGTCCAAGTCCACCCAGGAACTGAACCCTGATTGTCCATCTCTATTCCTAGATGGCAGAGGGCTGTGCAACCACTGCACAGGTGCCAGTGTGGCAGGGTCTGAGGCTGATTCTTTTTGTTAATGAAAGATCCCCTAACGTACCACCAAAAGGAGCTTAACTTGGAAACATCTTTCAAGTCAAGCAAATGATTTTCTTCTGTGGAGTGGAGACACAGGAAAGAAAGTATTATACAAAGAATGTATATAAGAAAATGAGGGCAAAGATGAACTGAAATACAAACGGTGTCACAGTTAGGGTAAGGACACTCATAACACCCTAACACCTACTTGTGGTGGGGGGAGTCAACGCAAACCAGAAAAATAAGAGACAGAGAAAACATTCAAACAGCCAAAAAGACAAAGGGTGAGTGAGGTTGAGGTGGAAAGATTTATTTAAAAAAGGCCACCTGGTCCAATTGAATGCACGTTTTTTCCTGAGGAAAATGCAACTGTAGAGAATAATAGAATAGCACCTCAAGAGTGGTGAGGAAATAATTATATCTCATTCAATAGACTACATCCATGTAATTGTTTAGGTTTATCACATTTATATCATACTTGCATTTTATGCCAGTGACCCAAAAAATACTTGATCAACTGCCTAGACAAATGTAGGATAAGCTCTGTCAAAATGGATGAACTGATAATTAACATAATTTCACTTAATGTGTTCAGATAGCTCTATTTAGATCATTCCTTTGCAAGCAAACTGCATTGTTTACTCTTGTGATGAGAGCTGCAAATTATAAACCATATGGCTTGTATTAATATGACTTGAGAGAATGTAAGTTAAGCCATTTTTACTAAAATGTGCATCCATACCTATTAAATTTTAAAAGTTTTAAATGCCGTATAAAAACAATATATGAACTTATTTACTTGGGAGATAATGGTAGATTTTTGTTACAATGCTCAAAATCATCTTCAAATGTGACCTTTAAGGAAATATATATTCTCCTACTACTATTATTTTACAGTGCAAAGTTACCATTGCACAAAAGGAGTTATTTGTTTAAGTCTGTAATCATCTTTCAAAAATTTTACTTTAATTTTCAACAGCTGACAGGCCATTTTTAAGGGTTATTTTATTTAACTTTATTTATTTTAATTTGACTAGAGAGGGACAGAGCAAGAGAGTGAAAAAGCAATCTGCCAGGTTCAAGACTCGAACCAGGTCCAGCCATGTGGGAGTCCAGTGCCCTTAACCACCAGGCCACCTGCCAGCTCCATGTTGAAAGGCCATTTAATCACAATTAAAATATTTCCTTGAGTCTAGATATTTTATAGGTATTTTTCTTAAAAATAACAGGGGCACATATATGCGGTTTAGTTCAGTTTTAATTATTCTTTTTCTTTAAGAGAGATCTATTTGTTATCAACAATAATTACATCCTTTCCCCAGTGGTAAATCTATTATTCTCTGAGTCCTGGTACTGTCCAACTGCCTTGATAATTACTGCTTTTTAAATACTATGACTATGCTTTTTGGCTTAAGAGACTATATTTATTATCTCAACAGAATATCTAAATTAAAACTAAAAGAAAAATATGTTCTAAATGTTTCCTCTGATGATCTATCTATATATCTATATAATATTTGAAAGTAATTTACAACATAATTTTAGAATCTTTATTAAAATGAATTCAAAGTAATTATATACTTTTTCAACTTGGTGTCAGGTGTTTAAATTCACTAATCATTGGACAATAGATAAATATTTCTTTGTAGAATGAGTAGCTCTTTCCCTAGATAGTTCATTTATCTTAAGCATGCTCTTTGGGGAGGCCAGTTTTCAGTGACTCATCTAAGACACAAATGCTATAAATGAACTCATTGTAAATAGCTTATTTCTCATTTCCTATTGCCCTTTAGAAGGCTAATCTGAATAATAGCAATGGAGATTTTCAGAAATGGTTCTAATGCTATGTATGTCATAACAATCTAAAGACCTCATTTCAGATTATTACTACACTAATAATGATTTCTATCAGAAATTATATCATGTGACTTTTTTTTTTTTTTTAAGTTTTTGCCATAGGGTGTATGTACTCACTAGAGAAAGAGGGAGAGACAAAAAGACATAGAGAGGGAAAGTGAGAAATCATCCATGGGGGGTGGGGGGAAGGGGGAGGGTGACCATGCCACAATTTCTTTCTGTAAAGTCCCAGTTCCACACTATACCATCTACTATAGTCCTTTTTTCTAGAAGATTTTTCTTTATCCCAATGCATTGATACCTGAATTACAACCATTCTGTCTTTGCCCATTTTGTGCTGCTACAACAAAATGACAGAGACCAGATAATTTGTAAAGAACATAAATTTATTTCCTACATGTTCTCAAGGAGTGGGAAGTCCAAGATCAATGTGCCAGTGTATAGAAAGTACCATCTTTCTGCATCGTCCCCTGAGGGATGGCAGAGAATGAGAGTGTTCAGGAGAGACAGCAACGGTGGACCAAACTCATCTTGAATCCATTTCCGAGATAACAAAACCATCCCTATGATAATGATATCAATCAGTATTAGTAGCTAAAGAAATGCATTCATTCGTAAGGATGGAGCTTTCATGGCCCAATGACCTCTTTAAGATAACTGCATTTTAATACTTTTATAATGGTGATGAAGTTCTCAAGACATGCTTTGGGGGGACACATTCAAACCATAGCATTCCCATTATTCCAAGTCTCTAATAACTTCAAAGAGTAAAACAATCATATGCATCATCTCATTAATCTTCCAGATTTTGTCCTTTGACATTTGTCTTCAATATCTTCCATTTACGCTATACTATTTCAGTTCAGAATGGGCTGTTTGAACTTTGCCTGCATTTTATCTAAGTCCTGGCATTTTATTCCTTTGTTCTTGTCGACTGATTCTACACAATTTTAATGACTTTACATTGCCCAAGGAATAATATAGGAACTCATTGATTTGGAAATGTGAAATAATTCTTTGTCTTTGTTTAACTTTCTTAACTCCCACCACACCATCCACCTTCGTGTACCATATGTCATGACATGACTAAAAATGTTCCAAAACTCTTTTACATCTGCATTTATATACAACTAGAGTATTCACTTTTCATATAGAAACCCATTCTTTATGTATAAATTCATTTTTAAAGAGATTTTTTTGCTATAAGGTACATATACTCACTGGAGAGACAGTGAAAGACAAAGAGACAGAAAGTGAGAAATCACCCCTCAGGTGGGATAGCCACACCACAGTCTCTTTTCCATTCTTCTCTGGGATTTTTGGCACACACAGACACGTGCCCAGTGTGCGTTTTAAACTGCTTGGTCTGGGACTCAATCTGTGGTCAACTATGAGGGAGTCCAGCAATGTAACCATTACACCGTCTGCTGGTCCCGATAAGTTGAAGTATATCTTAAACAAGCTTCCATAGATTTCCTTTAATAGTTAGATATGTATTCCTTTGGGAATGACAATTTAGACACTGACATATCACACCTCGCTCAATGACAGGTATAAGGATTTTGCTGTGGGTTACAACAAGAAGGTAAACTGATGCTGCTAAAGGCTCAGAGAGCTAGTTTTATATTTTTTCTTTCTTTCTTTCTTTTTTTTTTTTAAAGAGAGGAGAGGGTTTTTCCTATAGGGCACATGTGCTCACCAGAAAGACAGCCAGAAAGAGAGAAAGAAAGTGAGAAATCATTCCTCAGGGGTGAATGGCCATGCCACAATCTCTTTTCCATTCTTCTCTCAGGATCTTGGACATGCACATACACACATGCTAGGCATGAATTTAGGCCACTGGATCTGGGACTTGAACCATGGTCAACTGCATGGGAGTCCAGTGACATAACCATTACACCATCTGCTGGTCCCAGAGAGCAGAGCTAGTTTTCATCAAGCTTACAAGTCAGGTCCTATAGCCATTTTTTAAATAGTTTCCTAGTAAATCTCTCTATATAAGGCAAAATTCAGTTTGAAATTCACTTTCTTTTTTTTGAGGTGGTGTGGAATTTTTGCTATAGGACACATGTGCTCACTGGAGAGACAGACAGAGATGAAGAGAAAGTGAGAAATCACCCCCCAGGAAGGATGGCCATGCTGCAATCCCTCTCCTCCATTCTCCTTTCAGGATTTTGGGCTTACACGCACATGCGCCCTGCATTAATTTCTAGCTGCTGGGTCAAGGACTCAAACTGTGATGGGCCATGTGAGAGTCCAGTGCCTTAACCAGTACACCACCTGCTGGCCCCTGAAATTCACTTTCATTGTTTTATCTGAAAGCATTACTTAAGGGACAGAGACCTTTATTATAAATTTAAAATATGCCTTAATTTTGATCAACTCAATTGTCTTAGCTCATTTTATAACAACATATAAGGCCAATCTTTGTTTTATTTTGCTTTACTGAATATTTGTATACTTCTTCTGTTTTGCCCCAATTGGTCCTTATTAACAGAAAATTCAGAAAATTCTTTCTTTTTGTTTTTTTTTTTTTTTTTTTTTTTTTTTGAGAGGTTTTTGCTATAAGGCGCGTTCACTCGCCAGAAAGACAGAGAGAGACAGAGAGACAGAAAGTGACAAATCACCTCCCGGGGGGATGGCCATGCCACAATTCCTTCTCCTCCATTCTCCTCTCGGGATCTTGGGCTCGCATGCACACGCGCCTGGCATGAGTTTTAAGCCACTGAGTCCAGGACGCTAACCGCGGTCGACTACATGGAAGTCCAGCAACATAGCCATTACACTAACCGCTGGTCCCAACAGAAAATTCTTTTATATTAAACACTTCCCCTAATTGACTAGAATTCTGTTTTTTTTTAATACATTTATTTTTTCTTTCTCTTATGAGATAGAGAGTGAGAGAGAGAGAGAGAGAAGAGAGAGATGGAGAGAAACAGACACCCTTGATAGGATTTGCTCATGCTCTGGTTCCCCTTCTTTCCCACCAAACTTTTCCTCACAGCCAGGATCAGGCTACAGGCATTAGACCTGGCATGTCTTCCACGTGGCTTCAGCATTACAGAGTGGTATCCTACCCTCTGTACCACTGCAGAGTTCCTGAGTCTTGTTTATATGCAACCAAAGTTAATCTTTCTTCCAGTTATTGGATAGAGAGAAAACTCAGGGTCTAGCAGATCTGGACAGATGTTACTTCTCAATGACTAGAGTTAGCAAGCTCGTGTAAGCAAGCTTACACATCGGCTTGAATGAGCATAGTCCACAAACATTCAAATATGTATCTTATATTCCCCTCAAACTCTATAATCATCTTTCAACATATGCTCTGCTAAAACTAGCTCTCCTTCTCCAGGAATTTTGTTCATCGTATTGATCAAGAATGAGAACCGGCAGGCTCTCACACTTGATGATGTATTTTTTTAGAGATCGTTGCTTTAGACATGTGCACTCTTTGGAGAGAGGAAGAAGCAGAGACAGTGAGAGGGAAAGTGAGAAATCATGCCTCAGGGGGGATGGATCTGCCACAATCCCTTCTCCTCCATTCTCTTGCTGGCTTCATGGGCACACATGCACATGCATGCAAAGTAAGTTTCAGGCCACTGGATCTGGGACTTGAATTGTAGTTGGCCGTGTGGGTAGAAGTCCAGCAATGTAACTGTTATGCCTTCTGCTGGCCTTTGATGTGTTCTTATCTGTGTCCTTTCTTGCAAACAAATCAATCCATTAGAAACAGGGTACTGAACATACTAACTACAGAGGGAAGAAAGGCTACTTGGACTCAATGCCAACTTTCCCACTCTTGCCATTGTGATGGCTCTGCAGCAAGAGGTTTAGTAAGAAGCTGCTTTTGTCAGAACTTTTATACTTTTTTTTTTTTAAAGGAGAGAGAGATTTTTGCTATAGGGCGTGTGTGCTCACCAGAGAGACAGAGACAGAGACAGAAAGTGAGAAATCACCCTCCGCCCAAGGGATGGCCATGCCACGATCCCATCTCCTCCATTCTCCTCTTGGGATCTTGAGCATGCACACAGATGTGCTCAGAGTAAGTTTTAAGTCACCTGGTTTTGGACTTGAAACATGGCCAACTTCATAGAAGGCCAGCAATGTAACCAGAGTATAAATCTGCCTTTTGGCATAATATTTGCATGAGTAAGAGAGCATAATCACATGATTTTTTTTAGCAGAACTAATGATGTGCCCTAAGGTGAGTTTTTATTTCCCTATATAGAAGACAAAGATAAGTGTGACATAAAGTTTTAGCTTCTCATAGCAATAGTCACATCATAGTTTATTTTTCCTCTTTAAAATTGTCTTGTGTTTTTTTTATTTATTTATTTATTTACAAGTTTTTGCCTTGGAATTTATGCACTAGATGAAGAGAGAGAGAGACAGAGATGAGACAGAGAGGGAGAAATAGCTCCCAGGTAGATGGCCATGCTGTAATTCCTTCTCCTCCATTCTCTTCCCAGGACCTTGGGCACGCATGTATGTACACGTGCCTAGTGTGATTTTCAAGCCACTGTGTCTGAGACTCTAAGTGTGGTTGACCATGTGGGAGTCCAGTGACATAACTGCTACACCATCTGCTGCTTCCCATCTCGCATTTTAAAATGGATCCTTTTCCTTCAAATTAGTCTTTTAAGAAACAGATATAAATACTAAATGCTAATTTTGATTAATTCTCTTTTTATCATAGATCTTATCTAAATAATAAAATAATGAAGCATTAAAATTTCTCTATGCATTAGATATAGAAAAAGATATATGAAGGATAGCAAATTACAAGTAAACACTGGAAAACTGATTATGTATTGTAAGTTTCAAATATTCAAATACAAGTATTCATATTTCTGTTCCTATAAGCATGCATATACACACTTAAATATATCTGCATCAACAGATTATCTTAAAACACGTGTAATTTATACTCCCTGTCAAACAATTTAAACACATTTTATACAAATATTTGACTGTATATTAATAATTTACCTGCTTATATTGAAACAACATTATTCAGCAACCTTTTGTATTGTCGTAATACTTAAGGAGAGAATGTAAATTTACTTAAGGAGAGAAAACAAATTAGGGAATAAATGCTTGGTATATCTCATAACTAAATATCCTGAATCTTCAAACTGGTTTATTCTACATATTTCTATTTTTATTCCTGAATATACTTTCATTGTCCATTTCCACCAGCAGAGCCCAATCAGTTCCAAGATTGCTTCTGGGTGTGTCTCAATCTTTTAATTGATACTTAGTTTTCTGCCATTTTCTATGTCTAGAGATCCCCTTTCCTGAAGCTAACTCCCACTTCATATTTCCTGTCATACACATCAATATGCCTGAGTGTGTATCATCTGTAGAAAAACTGATCTCTTGTTTCATATTTTCTCAGATTTATAGAGACTTCCATAACGGGCACTATTGAGGTGATTGACAATGTGTTCCTGCTGGATCTTTGTAAGGACCAAAGCCATGCTTTTCTCAGGATATCCTTAGTTTATTCCTGTTCTTCCAAGATTCTTCTTGGTTTAGAATATATATTAAACATTTTCTTTCTTATGTTAAAAGTTTAATTCAAGGGACCAGCAGATGGCGTATTAGTTACTCACTGGACTCCCTAGTAGACCATGGTTGAGTCCTGGACCCAGTGGCTTAAAATTCATGCCGGGCATGTGTGCGTGCATGTCCAAATCCCAAGAGGAGACCTTAGTGGAGGAAGGACTGTGGCATGGCCATCTCCCCTGGGGGATGATTTCTTACTCTCTGTCCCTCTGTCTCTTCAGTGACTGTATGTGCCCTATACCAAAAATCTCTCTAAAATAAATAATAATAATTTAATTCAAAATAATCCAGGGTGGATTCATGTTATAGTTTGAACTGATTGCATTGCATTAAATTGTTCAACAGGTAGTATAGATCACAAGTGTTTAAGATAATCTGTCTATGTAGATAAATTGTATCTGTTATGAACTTGTTTTAAGGTATAAAATGCATATCCAGTCAAGTGTCTTTATTTTATTTAACACATGATCAAATCTTAAAGAAAGCCAACAGTAAGTCTTCCTTCTAAGGATCGGTTTTGGCTCACTGTTACTGCCTCAGTCATCTCAGTCACTGGACTCCCATGTAGTCGACCGCGGTTCGCGTCCCGGACCTGGTGGCTTAAAACTCACACCGGGCACTTGTGTGTGCATGCCCAAGATCCCGAGAGGAGAATGGAGAAGAAGGGATTCCAGCGTGGCCGTCCCCCCTAGGGGGGTGATTTCTCGCTTTCTGTCTCTCTGTCTCTCTCTGTCTGTCTGGCGAGAGCACGCGCCTTATAGCAAAAACCTCTCCAAAAAAAAAGAAAAAAAAAAAAAAAAAACTTCTTTATAAGGGCTGGAAACAGTGTACTTACTCATGAATAAAATAAGAGGCATTCTTAGAAAGAGTTAAATGCAACTAACATCATCCAACATTATAGCACAATATTAAGCATTGTTGCTACTGAAAATCACATGTTTTGTTATCCTGGCCTTAGAAGCCAGCTTCAAGTCTATGAAGTCAGTAAGAAATGTGAAAATGTAATAGTTTGGATATAGGTAAATTATAATGATAAATACAAATGTCTTTCTTCATTTAAATTGGGTGGTTGAAAAAGTCATGGTGGGTTTTTGAAAAATAAATAAAAATAAAATCAGAGCGGCTATTTTTCTGGACCTAGACTCTCTTAATGTTTCCCTCAATGTGACTGAACTTTAGACAAGTTTGTTCCTGAGTCCAGGCCTCTGGTTACTTTCTAGGGCATTTCCTTTAGAAAACTTACAGTTATAAATTATTCTCAGACCCCTGAGATAAAAGCCTTCTCCCAGTCCATTGACAGTTATACAACCTAGGCATGTGTTTCTCAGGACCTAAAAATTATTAGATAAAACCCTATATCTCCAATTTCTATGGGAAAGTAGTAGTCAAACTTCTATAAGCATCAATTAGCAAACTCAATTGGCCTAATCACATTAATCATCCTAGTTTAATAGTCCCCAGTGCTTTCCACCAACTCATCCCAGCATGTTAACTTTCCCACCTTTTGTTTCAGTGGAGCTGAATTTAATCTCTCTCCCCTATTGCAATAGTTTTGATCAAGTTCTTCTTGACTATTTAACTCAGGTATTTACATTCCCCTTTTCCTTTCTTTAAGGTCCTTAAGAATCTGAATGTTTATTCTAACCTGTGGGATAGACATACGTCTTTTCATATATTAAGCTTATTCTCCAGGTTTTACAATAGAGCAATAGCTCCAAGTTTGCAGACTGAAAAATCCTCTCTCTATATAAAATGTACTGCTAAAATTAGCTCGGTGGTCTCTCACAAGATGTCAAACACATGGTTAGGAGGTATAATTCTTTGTCTCCCAGAAGACAAGTTATCCTTACTTCCACTTTGCCATATAAAATATGTAAGATTGTATCCTAATTTTGTATGCTCTTTTGTGATACCTTGCCTACATGTAAGTATTGGACTGTTGGAAAACTAATAACATATTTTCCTATGAATTTCTATCCAAAAATACATCATGACTTTTTCAACGACTTAATGTATTACTGTTTACTGTGATAGAATAATGATATCCTCCCAGCCCCAAAGATTCCCAGTCCTATTTGCAAATGTGTGTAAATTAAGGAATTTGAAATTGGGAGAATATACCCAATTATCAAGTGGGCCTAATAATCACAAACATCCTTGACAGAGGTAGACAGAAGATGCAGAAAGAAAAGAGAATGACAACTACAGAGATGTGGGTCTTCCAGAAGGAAATGGGGTAAACCTCTAGGAACTGAAAAAGCATTAAAACAGAAATGTTTCTAGAACTCCCAGAATTAAGCAGTCCTGATAATACTTTCATTTTAGGGTTTTCAGCATCAAGAACTGTAAGAAAACACATTTATACCATTTAAACTATGGTTTGTGGCAATTTGTTACAGTAACAATAGAAAACTAATATAGTTGTTCAGTAATAAATCTTTGCCTCTTCTTTCTTGGTAAAAAGGAGATTTTTGTTAGCAGGACTGTTTTATTTTTCTAACAGTAAGGAAAATAAAGGCTGGGAAATTATATGATAGATATACAGAATAGTCTGAAAGCTCCTGGGATCACGATTCATCATTTCTCCCACATTGACTACAAGTTTGAAGTTGCTTGTGTGTTTTATTCATTGATAATGTATTTTTAAATTTTTGATGTATTTATGCCATAGGGTAACAAAGAGCTAGCAAAAATACTATATTTTAAAGAAAATATGTATACTACGTTTTCTTATAAGGAAGTTCATTATGAACATGTAACTTCACATGTATTTGTTGACACTAGCCATTTACCATGGCAGAGAGAAGTAGTGGACATATCCCTGAGCCCATGAGACCACAGGAATCCAATCAAAAGAAACACTGTCATCAATTTTAATAGTGCATACATACTGTAAGAACACGGTGACAATATTACATATGCAGCTGCAGAAAGAACATTTACATATCACTCTGAAGATTAACTTTTTCTTTTGGTCAAATGATTATTCTTCTAAATTAATTTTGATCATTTTAATCAAGGTTTTCTTGTGTACATAGAAAAGCAGATTGATATTTTGAATGTATGAGCTCAAGCAGCAGAAGAAAATATTTACTAACAGTTAAAGACTGACAGTTTTATAGCAATATACTCTAAAGTATTAACAAGAAAATCAGTTAACTGTAAAAATTGATTTAATTGTTTTTGTTTAATTCATGAACTCAAAATAATGCATCTGAAAGTATATTTTACTAAAGGTGTATTATATGACATTTTAAAGAGTGTTATTTAAATCCAGTTAACATTATATGATTAATGAATATTTCTTGCAATGATATAGTGAATTATAAATTTGGTGAAGGAAAATGTCGTTGTCTAAATAAAATTTTTTAATTAAAGTAAGAAAACTATTAAGCCAAAATTACCTTGAAATAAGTTATGATGAATATAGAATAATTGCAAACAAACTAAACAAACTATAATGTTCTACCAACTAAGAAGCTAAAGTTATTAAATTTATAAAACACACACACTGTACCACAACTTTTTTTTAACATAAAATCCTAATGTTGACGCTAAATACACAAAAGGAATCTAATATGACAATACTCACTCTCTCTTTTTACCACTCACAATAAATCAGATTTTAAGAATAGACTCAGATCTCCAGTGAAGCAGTAATGCACTATTCTAGAGAAGCCAGGTGCTTACCAGTTACTACAGCTGGGTCAGTGTTGTGCACTGGGATCCAGATCCCACATGGATAACTGCTGTTCCAATCCTAACCTCACTGACTTGAAAAATATGCCAGTACGTGTACATGTGTGCAAGGAATAGTCATGATATTTGACATGTCAACAATTATTAAAGGATTATAATTATTACTGCTTGTAATACTCTTAAGAGCATAAGCATGAAATTTTAATTATAATCTCAAGAAGCACTTTCAGACTGGAAAGCAGAAACTAATATTGTGCAGGAAAAGATTTAATACTTACAAACACATGCACTGAATAGAATTCAAACACAATATTCACTAACGCTTTTTTCTTTTCTCTCTCTCTCTTTATTTTTTTATTTTTTTTATTTTTTGGTTTATGCCATAGGGCACATGAGCTAGCAGGAGACATAGAGAGTGAGAGACAATGAGAGGAAAAGTGAGAAATCACCCCTTAGGAAGGATGGCTTCATTGCAATCCTTTCTCCTCCATTCTCCTCTCAGGATTTTGGGCATGCATACACATGCACCCATATGATTTTTCAAGCCACAATGTCTGAGACTCAAGCTTTGGTTGGCCATGTGGAAATCCAGCACTTTAACCACCGCACTACCTGCTGGTCCTCTACTCACTAAAACCTTTAAAAACAAACAAACAAACAAAAAACAAGTGCTCTCATTCTAACCTTAAAATGTACAAATAATTAATTTTGGTTGGCTTTTACATGTTGCCAAATGATAATGCAGTTAAAAGAGAACTTTAACAAATTACTTCTTATAATATCTTTTACATTGCAGAAATGATGTACTTGTGCTGACATAAAATTACGAGAGTGAAATATTAAAATAAAACAATATTATTTTTTCTTCCACTTTTCCCTCATTTCTATTTAACCAAAAACTAATTTTAAATACTCTGAATTGAGTATTACCAGCATTTATATACAGTAAAATCTCTCTACCCGTTTATGTAGATTTGATACAGAGTAGAGAAAAGAATAGGAAGCAACACATTAAACTTAAAGAATAATAAAGGTATAATCACAGTCAAGCAAGGAAAAAAAAGAAAAGAAAAAACAGGTACAGTCCAGTCTTTTTTCTGTTTCAAGTCTGTGTTTCTCTCTGGATTTCAGGCTGTGAGGACATTCCTTCCTCCAGCTGGGCAATTACTCACTCCAGGGGGCACATCCACCTGGGGTCAAATACTGCTGTGTAGATAAAGAGAATCCCTATGGAGACTCTTCTTTAAAAGTTGTGTTTTACTTTTTAATGGAGGGGGGATTACAAAGACCTGACAGTTATACTAAGAGCATTTTCAAAAGAAAATATTTGACCTATATTGCTAAAAAAAAAAAAAAAAAAAAAAAAAAAAGGTCACATGAGGGAAAGAAAATTAAAAAGCTATAGTTATCCAGTCTCTTTTTAAACACAGAATTCACTATTTTGTCAAATGTTAAAATCACCTAGAATTCTTTTGAGGTTGATTGTAAATTTATCCTCTAGAGTAAAATAAAAATTCCTCGGAGACTATATTCACCTTCAAAAATGTTTACTTTGGGGAACCAGCAGTTAGCGTAATGGCTATGTCGCTGGACTCCCACATAGTCGACCGCGGTTCGCGTCTCGGACCCGGTGGCTTACAACTCACGCCGGGCGCGTGTGCGTGCGTGCCCAAGATCCCGAGAGGAGAATGGAGGAGAAGGGATTGCGGCGTGACCATCCCCCCTGGGGGGTGATTTCTCGCTTTCTGTCTCTATGTCTCTCTCTGTCTGTCTGGCGAGCGCACGCGCCCTATAGCGAAAAACCTCTCCAAAAAAAAAAAAAAAAAAAAAAAAAAAAGTTTACTTTGGACCAATATACCTGTTATCCAAGACATTCAGAAGAGTGGTATCAAAATTAATGATTTTTAAATAAAATCATGCTATATAATTGTAAGAAATGTGCTTCCCTGTCCAATCCCAAGAATGGACATGGAGGCATAAGTTATAGCATAAGTGAGACTGTAATGGCAGTCTTGCAAGATCAAATTTCCTGTGGATAGACGACATAACTGGAATGGTTGCAAGAAGCAATTTATTCCCTACTGTGCAAGTCCCTCCCCCAATTCCTCATTGGCTGAATACCATGGGGTTTACGATTTTCCCAGACATTGCTTAAATTTCATCATTTCCTTATTAAGCATTTATTGTCCCCTTCCATTTCTTGTTGGGCAGAAAGTTGTAGACTCAAGACACACCCATGAAAAAGGCCCACTAAATGTCCAGAGAAGGGAGAAGAACCAGGAAATAAAAAGAAGCAAAGGTCTGGTGATCAGACACCATCTTGAGAAGTCATTTTGTCACAGGTGACCTGTTGTTTTGGAGTTTCATTTGTTCAGGAGCTTTCCGGAAAGTGTGTACTTTCTGGGATTGTCACATCTGCAAGCTGGTTAAGCAACTTTTGTTAAGCTATTTTAGAAAATGAATCACAAGCTATTTTCTTACAGAATTGCATACTACATTCAATTATTTGGTAATGTTATGGTAATAGAAATTTGTACAGACCCATTGGAGATTTATATAAGTAATATTAGGTCATTGAAAAAGTCATTATGTGTTTTTTCTATGTAAAAATGTGTCATGACTTTCCCAATGACCCAATAGCCTATGTTTATTTTTAAAGTTTTATTATGATCTTTTTTAGAGTGAGATTTTTGCTACAGGGTGCATGTGCTTATCAGAGAGACAGAGAAATTTAAAGCAAAAAGTCACCCCCCCAGGAGAATGGCCATGCCATAATTCCTTACCCAGTCTCCTCTCAGGATCTTGGACATGCATACACACATGCCTGTGTGTGAGTTTTAAGTTGCCTGGTCCGGACTTGAACCACAGTCAACTACGTGGGAGTCAGTAACTAACCATCACATCATCTGCTGGTCTCTCTTGTGGTCTTTCTTTAACAGGAAGAAGAAACTTATAAAGTTGAAATCCTTTTATAAATAAAAGTCTTATATAACATTTAAAATATTTAGTTTGTTTGTTTTTTGTTTATGTTTTTGCCATAGAGCATGTGTGCTCACTGGAAAGAGACAGTGAGAAATCACTCCCAAAGATGGATGGCCACAGGGCAATCCTTTCTCAGTTTTTCTCCTGGGATCTTGGACATGCCTGCTCATATGCCTAGCGTAATTTTCAAACCATCAGCTCTAGGAATTGAACCACAGTCTACTATGTGGGAGTCCAGTGGTTTAACCACCATGCAACTGCTGGCCCTCATTTAAGAGTTTTAAATTACATTTCATCATGCCTATGTAAGATTCATATCATTGTAAATTCAGTAGTGGAGAATATTATTAATTGTGGTTTAACCACCATGCAACTGCTGGCCCTCATTTAAGAGTTTTAAATTACATTTCATCATGCCTATGTAAGATTCATATCATTGCAAATTCAGTAGTGGAGAATATTATTAATTGTGGGTTGAGAGACGAATGGTCTGAATTTTGAACACTAATGCATTTGTGGGTCAGCTTGTAATCACATATTTCTAGTCCACATGGCACCAGTTTTCAAAAGGGAAAATCCTTTCTGTGGGTCATTCTGCATGATGTATTTATATTTAATGTATCCTTATATGAGGTTATAGATCTCTGTGGTCCATATTTAGGTGAAAGCTTCTGTTTGACCCTAAAATTTAAACAAGTTTCAGACTTTATCTATTTTTCTACTATTTCCACATGAATTTCAATATAGAAACTCATAATGTAGGACTTAAGTGTTGCACAGAGGAAACTGGATCCCATGTGGTCAACCAGTGTTCAAATCCTGGCCTGGAGGCTTGAAAAACAATGCTGCTACACGCACATACCCAGCATTCTGATAAGACAGAGAATTAGAGGAATAAGAATTATGGTGTTACTGCATGATTTCTGAATTTCTAAATATGCCTCATGATCAAGAAGAATTAGGAGCATGAACAAAAGAAGGAGGCAGCAAAGCCAAATTTATTGAAAGAGCAAAGCTCCCACAATGGGTGGTGCGGTCCTGAAAGTGGGTTGCTAAGATGGGTCTTGAGTCAGGGTTTCTATACTAGCTAAGAAGATTTTGTGCATGACATTTCCTTAAGATGAGGGTTACATGCCAGGTGCGTCAGGCTATTTTTCTCCTTTTATTTTTAGACTACACCTATAGTCCATGAGACCCTGTGTAATGGTAAAGTGTAATTCAATTCTTTGTCTAAAAGCTTTGGACCAAAAGACCATTATCTTATTCTCAGAATGTGGTGGGACCTGGAAAAGGCCATAATTACTATTATTGCTTCTTTACTTATTTTTGAGTCAAGCTGCAAGCAGTTTCTTGTATGAGCCAGCTATGCACAAATGATCTCTAGTGGTGGTTGTTGCTGTTTTAAGGTTTATACCACAGGGCATGGGTGCTTACTGGAGAGACAGAGAGGGGAAAGTGAGAAATCACCCCCAAAGGGGGATGACCATGAGGCCATCCCTTTACCTTCAGTGTCCTCTAGAGATTTTGGGCAACCACACACACATGCCCAATCATCAAGCCATCAGGTTCAGGACTTGGAACACAGTCAGCCATGTGGGAATCCAGCACCTTAACCACTACACTACCTCCTGGTCCCTCTGGTTGATTTTGAATGAAAGCTAGAAAAGAGTGACTCCATTTCACGGTAATATCATCACTAGATGTGTGTTACCTAACTCTATCTTAATGTGTCCAGGTTCCATTGGGGGTGTGCCATCTCTCTTTCTCTCTCGCTCTCATGTGTGTGTACTCTGGCATTAACACAAATAAACAAAAAATAAGAAACTTAAGTTACTAGAGTTTAGTAAATGTTTCAAAAGTACAATCAGAAGTGGAACTATATTCCTTTCAACATTTGTAGTCACATTTTGATCCTTATTTTGACTTCTCAGAATCTTTGTTTGGATTTTGAGAACTTTAGTTTATTTATTTGCCAAGTTTCCTTCCCTCCTCATTTCCTCACTCTTTCCCTTTCCCTGAAGCTATTGCTCTCTCTATCATCTACATATCACATTTTCATTATGTATAGTGACTGAGATGATGACAAAATGCAATGTGCTAAGAGAAGAGCATAGAAATATTTTGCTCTGTTGTTAAAACATTTACTGGTGATCAACCTAAATTCTGATCATAGACTCAGATTATAATTCATCTTTCAACTTATAATGTTCTAAGGGACAAATGTGATAGAAATCAGTGCTACCTAGGTACTATTTTCAATCCATCTTCCTTCTATTCTTCTGTATAATTTTATCTATTCCTGAAGTTAGATAATAACATGCTCATTTTCATTTCCATGAAATTTGAATAAGATTATATAAAGACAGATTTAAATAAACATACCTGTTTAACATTTTGAGAAATGTCATGTTTAATTTTGCATGTGCTAGGAAAAGGTAATCCTGAAAATCACAGCATTCTTGTAAAATTGAGTAGAATGTAGTAAAGAGCTAAGATTTCCCTCCTATAAAATTATATTTCAAGTTTTCTTTTTTTGAGGCATCGTAAACAAGTATGTTATCCATGTCAGATTTTTTTAAATGAGGCTACTTGTTATTAACCAGCTAAAGGGCAAACATTCATATCAGTAAATGGTTAGAATGACAGATTGTGAATGTATCCACGCCAGAAACAAGTTTTCCAACCTCTCTAAATTTTAGTAATATCAGAGAACTACAAATATTTGCTGAGTCCTATATTTTTACTGATACAGAGAGGGCTTAGAAAGTGAGTCACACTGCCTTTGAAAAATTTAGATATTCTATGGTTTCATTAGGACTATAGGAGCTACAACAGAAGACATGATCTACATAGCTTAAAAAGATAAATTTACTTGCAGCATTTTTTTAGAAGTTTTTTTTTTTTTTTTTTTTTTTTTTTTTTTGCCATAGGGTGCATGTGCTTACCCAAAAGACAGAGACAGAGAGACAGAAAGCGAGAAATCACCCCCAGGGAGGATGGCCACACCGCAATCTCTTCTCCTCCATTTTCCTCTCGGGATCTTGAGCACTCTCTCACATGTCCGGGTTGAGTTTAAGCCACTGGGTCTGGGACTCAGATGCCGTTGGTTACATGCAAGTCCAGTGACAGCCATTACACCAACTGCTGGTCTTGCTTGCAGCAACTTTTAAGAGAAAGCACAAGTGTTCATGTCTCTGGTTTAGCATATAATATTAAAAATAAATTTGATTATATATTAAACTCTGCTACAAACATTGCCGATTTCAGTCATGATAAACTAAAACTTGTTCATAAATATCCCACAGCTTGCTGGACATCTAACTAGAGCATATAAACTTAGTGCATTTCATGGTCTCTCATTCTTTCTCAGAGAGGACGTAAGAATGAGGGCCGATAATGTGAAAAGATAGCATTATTCTTGCAGTTTTTATGTGTTTTCTTATCTGATACTGTTCAGATAGAAAGTAGGGAACAGTTAGATTTGGAAATTGAGAGAAAAATATCATTAACTAGACTGCTTTGGCTGATCTAAACCTTTTCCCTTCCAAATCTTATTACCCAATATTGTTTTTAATGATCTAACTCCCTATTAATTTGACCAAACAAAATTTCTGCTAATCAGATTTATAATATTGTGGTAGTTTTATTTTTACTTAGATCAATTAACCAAACTTTGGTATATTCCTTTAGCAACTGTGGACATAATAATTCTAACAAAACATCTCAATGTGCATAATTACTTTTTTATTATTACTTATAAAAATTTGCTGTGGATTTCATGTGCTGAGGAGAGAGAGAGAGAAAGAGAAGAGCCAGGTCTGGAATGTAAACCACAGTCGGCCATGTGAGAGTCCAAGCACCTTAAACCCCAAGCCACCCGCTGACTCTTGTGCACAACTTTTTGAAAAATATTACCCTGCTGGGGCTGGCAGGTGGCATGGTGGTTAAAGGGGGTGGAACCACATGGCCCACTGTGGTTCCAATCTCAGCACTGATGGCTTCCTTTCTCTCTCTCTCTTTGTCCTTCCCTGGTCAAATTAAAATAAGTAAATAAATAATTAAAGTTAAATAAAACAATTCTTAAAAAAATATTATCCTGAACCTCTGCAGCCTCATGTTTCATTCAAAAGTTTTTTATTAGCACCACCAAGATGAAGCAAATCTAAACCTCAGAAATATTCCCTAAAATCAAGAGGGGCAAAAATTAGTTCTTGAGCTTTCATTTCTAACTGGACTGTTACTGAACAAGTGGGTTGACTGCCCAATGCACGTGCATAACCATCACTGTGACACCAGGACATAAATAAAGTCTGAATTTGACTGCATAGCCACCTAGCAAGAAAGCAGCATCAAACCTCAAATCTGCCCTTCAGAACTTAAAAGGAGGTCTTTTCTAGAAAATTAATTTCCACTCGGTTGCTCACTACGTTCTTCATAGAAACAAAAGACTGAAACTTATGCTGAGCTGCTCTGATTGGTCATTCTGTTGCACTCAGCACTTTTTGTTTCTTCCCTGCAGCTATGGTTAGCTATTGGTCACTCAGTCCTTTTAAGCACCTGTTTTCTGTAAGCAACCTCAAAATAACAGTTAGGACTAGGTTTTTCTTAATTAAAAAAGTTTGCGCTGGAGAAAGGTTTTTGTTATAGGTCATACACGCTTGCCAGAAAAACAGAGAAAAACAGAGTGAAAGTGAGAAATTACCCAACAGAGAGGATGGCCATGCCACAATCCCTTCTCCTCCATTCTCCTTTTGGAATTTTGGACATACACCCACATATACCTGGCATGACTTTCAAGCCACTGGGTGTAGAACACGAACCATGGTCGGCCATGTGCAAGTCCAGTGTTTCAACGGCTGCACCACCTGTTAGTACCACAAGATCAATTTTAACAACCAAGATTTTTTTTATAAACTTTCTTAAGTCCCTAACACTAATTATCTCAGAGTTATATATCAAATATAAATCATATACATTGTCAACAAATACTGCTTTTGAATCCAAGATAAGTGTAGACTACCAAGAGTTTAAACTAATCTTTGGCAAAAGATGTCTTTATCATAGTTTCAAGCAATGGCAAAAAATATTTTTAAGGCAATGAGAAATGTAAACAAAAATTGACCCTCCAAAAATAAGAATGGTAAATAAACATCTGAGAAAAATAGATATTTTCAAATATATCACATATAAAGTAGACTTAGGTTACGTAAATATTAGGGTAGGTAGACAAGAGCAGGTAGGGAAGTATCTAGAAGCTTTTGGCACCACTCAAGGGAAAAGCTCCAAACTGCTGTATTTGCAGTTTTGCAGTAACGAACATCCTGTTACTCAAGATAGGGGCAACACAGAGGAGCTTATATAACTTGGAGCACGCTCAGTACTGAGCTTAGGGCACTTACATAACTTGAAGGAACATTATATAACTTAGGGCATGTTCAGTACTGGCTTTGGTTGCCAGTAGGTAACTTTTAGCTGATTAACATATTATTTGCATTGACTCCTGGGAAATTGTTCTATAGCAAAGTACATCTGAGCATATACTGAAGTGAAAGGGGAGGAGCTGAGATATAAAAGCACACACTGCAGGGAACCAGCAGTTAGTGTAATGGCTATGTCGCTGGACTCCCACATAGTCGACCGCGGTTCGCGTCCCAGACCTGGTGGCTTAAAACTCACGCCGGGCATGTGTGTGTGCATGCCCAAGATCCTGAGAGGAGAATGGAGGAGAAGGGATTGCGGCGTGACCATCCCCTCTGGGGGGGGTGATTTCTCGCTTTCTGTTTCTCTGTCTGTCTCTGTCTGTCTGGCTGGCGAACACATGTGCCCTATAGTGAAAACCTCTTCAAAAAAAAAAAAAAAAAAAAAAAAAAAAAAAAAAAAAAAAAAAAAAAAAAGCAGCACACTGCAGAAATCTCGGTGCTGGTATGTACCCTCAGAGCCAGACTGCTCCTGCCTCTCAGGAGTATGTTTTGACTTTCATTTATTCCCTGCTATAAAGTTTTGTTGTTTCACTCTACGAATGTTTCTTGGCTGAATTAGTTCTTTTAAGAAGATAGGAACCAAGATCTCCATGCTGACATAAGGATGCATATTGCAATTTCTAGGGTCATACTAATAAATTAGGAATGGCATTCTAAGATTTACAAAGATGTGTCAGGGAAATAGAATTAAAAAAATACTCAGTAAGTCTTAAAGAATCAATAAATAATATATAAGAAAATGGAATTGTTCAATATAAAGCATAAGAAGATAATATATGTAAACATAAAATAATCTTCAAATTAAAAAGTAAATGGACTTAACAGTCAAAAGACAGTGATTGCTAGACCATACCAAACACACCCTTATGCATACACACAATCAAAATGTTTGCTGTTTGAAAAGACATGCCTCAGAGACTTAGAGACTTACAGCTCTGCAAAGATGGAAAACCTCATTCCACCTAGCTCTTCCATCTAACCATCTAACAAGCCTCACCATGGCACAACAAACAACCACAGGAAGACTCTAAAACATGAAAAGAAATTGGGCTGCCTAGAGACCTTGAGTCTTAAAGAATGACATGATGGAGAGTGTTCTGGTTTTCCTTGTTGCCTCATATATCCCAAATGAAGTGCTGCAAAAGCCTCTTACTCTGTGATGCTAAAAGGCACAAAGGACAGGAAAAAAAGAAAAAAGAAAAAAGAAAAAGTTTGTTTCTCTTCACAAACTACAGGAAGGAGGAAGGGTATCTACCAGCATTTATAATTTTCTCAAGAACCACTGTAGTCCAATCAAGTACTAGTAGAAATGTCTCACAGCTTGCCTTTGCCATTTTAGCAGGACAAAATGGGGAATTTATCTACCATAAGCCTTTGCCCTATGGAAATGGGTAATTCCACTGGGCAATGCCAGGTGTTTATCTTCAGTCCTCTGGCAATGGGAAGCAGGAAGTGCCGATCTTCAATCTGGTCAACACCAGCAGGTCTAACTCTCAGTCTGTCCTTTATATTCTACCCAGCAAAGGTAGAAGACAGCAGACGGATTCCTCTGCTCAGAGAGTGCAAACAGGAACAAGTAGAAAGCTGATTTTCTCATCCCTACTTTTATGCTCTCTCCTTTGCAAGAATATGTTCTGCAGGTTCCACTCATACATAGAAAAAGAATTAAGCAGGTGGTGGAATAAGAAACTAGTCCTGACCTGGCATCAAGCACCTGCCTCAGGGCCGACAGGTGGCATGGTGGTTAAAGGCGCTGGACTCCCACATGGCTGACCATAGTTCAAGTCTCGAACCTGGTGGCTTTGCTTTCTCACTTCCTCTTTCTCTCTCTCTCTGTCTCTCTCTGATCAAAACTGGAAAATAATAATGATAATAATAATAAATAAAGTAAAATAAAATAATTCTTAAAAAAAAGCACCTGCCTCTCCACAACTCCAGTGTTAGTCAATGAATAAATCAGAAATGAAAGAGTAAACATTGTAACTAATCTCAAGGGAATCCAGACCATCATTATGCTACTATGAACAATTAAATAGTAACAAAGTGGATAACCTAGAAGAGATGGTTAAATTTGAAGACACATCAATTTACATAGAAATAGAAAATGTGAATGGACCAATAGTGAGTAAGGAGATTGAAACAGGAGAAATTATAATATATGTTCACATAGAAACTATACATGAACATTTATAGCAGAACTGTTCATAATAGCCAAAAGTAGAAATGACACAAATGTTCATCAATACATGAATGGATGAATAAAATGTAACATATACAATAAAAAAAGTGTTTAGTGATAAAACAAATGAACTTCTGTGATGCATTAAGGATCAGACTTAAACCTCATGCTAAGTGAAAGAACCCAGTCACAAAACACCACATAAAGTCAGATTTTGGACACATTATAGATATGGTTCTGGATTCTCACAATAAAACAAATATTACTGAGGACATTTTCCCTCTCCAGAGATAGGGAGAGGGAAAAAGTACTTCTCAAGAACATGGTCATGTTACAATCCCTTCTCTGTTTCTCCATTCTGTCAGGATTTTGGTCATGCATGCATGTGTGCCCAGCGTATCTTTCAAGCCACCAGGACTGGAATTTGAACCACATGTTTGGCCATAGGGGATCTAACTCCTTAACCACCAAGCCACAGGTCTGGCCCTGAAGTAGCACTTTTTACCTCCTTCAAGAAAACTTAGCTGTTGGGAGTAAGATACCTAGATTTAGGTCTATTTAAACTTTTGATATGCCTTCTTTATTAAGTTTAATCATTTTTAACTTTTGCTTTATGGTGAGAGACATGAGAATCTTCTTTTCTCATGAACATTTAGAGACTGATGTCATTAGTAGGTCTAATTTTAACATTGTGTGTCACCTGGAATAGAGGGCCCTGGGAGAGGAACAAAGATGGGAAATGATGGATTGGTGGATAACCAGAATTTGTGACATTTATCAGTTAAGTTTGCCATCTTACTGGGTATGGTCCATGGCACCCCAGAGCAATTATAATGGTAACATTAAATATCACTGATTACAGATACAAATTACCATACATATATAACAACGTTAAAGTTAGTAGAAGAATTCCAAAATATAACATAGGCATTAAATGAGCACACATTGTTGGAAAAATGGTTCCTGTGGACTTGCTGACACAGGGTGGACACAGCCCTTCAATGTGTAAAAAATTGCACACTATCTGGGAAGTGCAACGAAGCAAAGCACAATAAAACAGGTTATGTCTATATTCCATGGTTTCCTTCACACGAAAGTCCAGAATAGGGAAGGTGTGGAGACAGAAAATACATTATGAGTTGCTTAACTGAGGGATGGAGATGGAGTGTAGCGAGGTCAAAGCTAAAGGTTGAGGTGATGAGCCTCTCCTTGAGGTGATGATTATATCCCATAATCGTGGTAATGGCTACACAGATTTGTGTATGTACTTATTAAATTGTACACTTTAAATGAATTAATTGTATGGCATATAGATTTTATCTCAATGAAGAAGTTTTTAAAAGGTTGAACAGCTCTTCAAAGGAAAAAGAAAACCTGACCATATGCTTGAGTTAGTCATCAACATTTTAAAACATAAAAACATAAAGTATATGTTTTATGACTTCCATATAATTAGCACGTCCAAAATTTAAAAAGAAATAGGTGTTATGTATAAGTTAAAATATTTTATTTTCATATAGACATTATGTAGTTTGACTCTGAGGGGAAACAAGGTGACTGCAAGGTGGGGTCCTGTTTTATCGACACAGTTTTTATTTTATTGATGCTTACATAATCATTTTTTCTAGGCTGTTTAATGTGCTTTAGCTCTTCCATGTATATATTCTTCATAATTACCTACAAACAAGAAAATGTATGTTATTATTTAGAGCATATCAGATACAGGACCAGTCATTTTTAAAAGTATTAACATATTTTATAAAAAGTTTAAAGTAAGCATACACAGTGAATACAATTTTTTTTTGAGAAGTCTTTGCTATAGAGCACATGCACTTGCCAGAAAGACAGAGACAGAGAGACAGAAAGCGAGAAATCACCCCCCAGGGCGGATGGCCACGCCGCAATCCCGTCTTCTCCATTCTCTTCTCGGGATCCTGATTTCAACAGTGAATACAATTTATGTGTGAGCCTGCCTAGTTGTCCATATTGAAAATATTAGGGAAATATTTGTCTATATTTTTAAAATTCCTTTGTAATTTAGTAGTCAAAGAATTGTTATTAAACTTCAATAATCTACTGTAAAATGATCATGTGCTAAATTATTTAAACTATAATAATTTCAAAACAATTTTATGCTCTCATCTTGTAATAATATGATTAAATTATAATGATAGTTAAAGTTATCACTTGTGTTTTATCGTGTGACCTTTTTAACCTGAAGGTGCTAATCTCTCTATCTTTTGTATTTCAAGCACTAAATTATGTGCATTTCACACAACATTATTGGATTGTTGTAGTATTACTATTCTTTTTTTAAAAGAATTATTTATTCATTTAATTCTACTTGTTATTATTGTTTTTAATTTGACCTGAGCGAGACAGAGAGAAAGGGAAAATGAGAAAGCAAGCCACTAGGTCAGGGACTTGAACTGCGGACTGTCATGTGGGAATCCAACACCTTTAACCACACATCTCCTGCCAGCTCCAATATTACTATTCTTAAATGTAATTGGCTCAATACTCTTTTGCCAGAATTTGGCAAAATGAATCTGATTGTTGGAATTCTATTTTAACTTAGATTTCCTCATTTCACTAATTTGCTATATTTCAATTTCACTGCCCTACCACTTTAGTGGATTCTACACAATTTCAACTAAAGCAATAATTCTCAGCCCTGGGTATCTGACTCTAAAGGCCTAGTGTGGGTTGATTTCCCCTCTTTAAGAATCATGTGAATTTTCTAATTACTCAGCTATTATGACTGTTCTCAATGTCCTGATAATGAAACATTTCCAACTAATTAACACTGTATTTTAATGGTTTTTAGAGTTAAAACACCTGGTATTTTTATAGCTTACTTAACTAGTCTCACACACTGAGATTTTTTCTAAAATGGTTCTTTTATCTTTTATAGGTTTTCATCTCCATTCTTGGCAAAAGTTAGATTATCCTAATAAAAACTTACGTATGTTGCTTTCAATTTAAATAAAGAAAATGCACTATTTTAAGCAGTATTTTAAAGTGGATGTGAATAAATAAAATAAGTACATTTGATTCAAGAGTCCATTTGTCACAATTTCACAGTGTTAACATTGTTTGGTGCAGATGTTTCCTTGAGCTGTGCCCTGGAAAAACAAATGCCTTTGCAGTGTTGATGTGAAGGACCTTTCCAAAAATAGCAAGCACTGTCAGTATCTTTTTGAAATCCCTAGGACTTACTATTTTTCCTGTACATCTGTCAGATGTATACGTGCAAATCTAGGCTCTTTCCCTGACTACCTGATTCTGACTACTTTCAGGGACATCTGCAAGCACCAGGAGTTAAACCAGTGACTGATAACATTTGCTAGATGAGCAATCCAGCTCCCTCTTCCTCAGGTAACATCACCATTGTGAAGAATTTCAACCTGATTTGAATGAAAATGTCTTACAGGTAGATGGACATGCATTTAACAATGTAATATTTTTGGCATTTCTTAATTTTCAATGAATCATGGGGCAGGGCAGTGAGTTTATTTTTTATTTTTTTGAACATAGATAGATTTTGGTCATAGGGCACCATGAATTTACTGGAGACACACAGAGTGAGACACAGAGAGAGAAAGTGAGAAATCACTCCCAGGAGGGATGGCCACAGCACAATCCCTTCTCCTCTATCTCCTTTCAGAATTTTGGCATGCAGCATGCACACACACCTTGTGTGTGTTTCAAGCTGCTGGGCCTGGACTAGCGAAATTTTGGAGGACATAAAAGCAGTGAAAGTACTTAACGAGAATAAGACAGTGTGGAATGAGGTGGTAAAGAGAAGAGGATAGAGAAAGATAGCAAGAGAACAAATAGAGAAGCAGGATGTTAGTGGGAAACAGATATGGTTTATTACCTGTTGATGATGACATGTATAGCATTCTCAACTGGATTGGTCTGAGAAGTATTTCATGATGGATAAAGTCTTTTTACAAGCAAAATGAGAAATAGTGATTGTTTAAAAAATAATTACAATAATAATAATAATGATTGGGAAAAACATTAAAAAGATATTGAACGATTAAGTGGGTAAATTAATGTCTCTGTACTGACTGACATGCATGGCATTCCCTTTTTTTTTTTGTTTTTTTTTTTTTTTTTTTTTTTTTTTTTTTTGGAGAGGTTTTCGCTATAGGGCGCGTGCGCTCGCCAGACGGACAGAGAGAGACAGAGAGACAGAAAGCAAGAAATCACCCCCCAGAGGGGATGGCCACGCCGCAATCCCTTCTCCTCCATTCTCCTCTCGGGATCCTGGGCACGCACGCACACGCACCTGGCGTGAGTTTCAAGCCACTGGGTCCGGGACGTGAACCGCGGTCGACCACGTGGGAGTCCAGCGACATAGCCATTACGCTAACTGCTGGTTCCCCATGGCATTCCCTTTTGAAAAGGCAATGTAATACACTGCAATGTTATATGTAATCCAATGTAATATAAACAAGATGATAATGATAATAAAAAAATAAATTAAAAAAAAAAAAAGAACAGTGGTCAACCATGTGGAACTCCAGTGCCTTAACCATGATGTTACTTGCTGACCCTATTGTTTGATTTTTTTTTTTTAAACTATCACTATCATGCCAAGAAAGGGCAAAGAAAACTTGCAGAGTGAGGGCAGTCAAGTAAAAAATCAAGAAATAGGGGACCAGCAGATGGAATAATGGTTACATTACTTGACTTCCATGTAGTAGATTGTGGCTTGAGTCCTGAACCCAATGACTTAAAACTCATGCCAGGTTAGTGTGCATGTGTGCTCAAGATCCTGAGAGGAGAATAGAGGAGAAAGGATTGAAAAGTGGCCATCCCTCATGGGGGGATGACCTCTCACTTTCTGTCTCTCTACCTCTCTTTGTCTCTCTCTGGCGAATGCATGGCACCCTGTGGCAAAAATCTCTCAAAAAAAAAGGAAATAAAAAAGATCTAAAAAAATGGTGTGTGAAAGTTACATGGGTTTTATTTGAGCATTGAATGGTGGCCACCTTTATGGAAAATAAGACTGAATCCAATGAGAGAGTAGCTAAATTTCTAAATTGAATTCCTGGCTTATACAAGTTTCTGTGCCAGACTCCATCTGTCTGTCTTTTGTCACTCACTGTAGTATCTCCCAGGCTCATGCAAGTTTATGCAAATAACAGAATTAACTTCTTTTTATAAGGATGATTAATACTTCATTTTGATTGTGTGATTGTGTGTGGTATGGATTACATTTTATAAATCCATTCATCTGTAGATGGACACTTTTGTTTTTTTCTGTATCTTTAATTTTGTGATTAATGCTATAATAGAAGTACAAATATTTCTTCAAGAGACTGATCTTTTTGCCTTAGGGTATACACTCAGTAAAGGGTTTGCTGAGTCATATGTAATTCTATACATACTTTTTTGGGGGACCTCTTGTTTTCTATAATGTTTGTGCCAATTTACTTTTTGACAGTAACATATAAGGGTTTTCTTTTCTCCACATCATCATCAGCATTTGTTATTTATTGTTTTTTAGATGAAAGTCACTATTTTTCACATGATGGTCAGTTGTGGTTAGATAATCTCTTGTCCTTTTTTTTTTTTTTTTCTTTTTAATTGCCAGAGAGCATGTGAAATCACCAGAGAGAAACAGAAGTAGACAGAGAGAGGGAGAAATTTCCTCCCCCTAAGAGGTAAACAAAATCCCCTTTTTTCCATTTCTTTATCTTGTTAGGATTGCAGTCATGCAAGCATTCATACCTGGTGTGTTTTTCAAGCTACCATGAATGGCCACATGGGATCTAGCTCTCTTAACTGTAAAACAATGGGACCAGCCCTCCTTAGTATTTTGACATGTATTGTTCTGATGGTTAGTTGTGTTGTGCACCATTTCACATATCAGTTGGCCCGTCAAATGTTTGCTTTGGAAAAATTTCTATTTAATCTCCTTTCCCATTTTTAATTGACTAATTTATTTTGTTTCACTTTTTGAATTTTATTTACTTACTTATTTTTATTTTATTTATTTTATTTTTGATTTTATATGAGTTGAGTTTCTTATATATTTTGGATTTTAGCTCCTTTTTTGGAGCTATAATTTGCCATTATTTTTCTCATTCTGTGGGCTACATTTTCCTTTGTTGATTTAATAGATTGTTGCTATAATTAAGCTTGGACTCTGAGGTAGTGACAAATGTGGAGGAGGGGGATATTCCATAATTTCATTATTAGATTTCAGTCTATTATTTGTTCTATGTCCCTAGACTGTGACCTTCACATTGTTTCTTATTTTCTTCTCCCTATTAGGTGAGACAGGAAGTTAGAGACTAGAGTTGGGAGCATTCTCTATTACCACTGTGACATAAGGTTTTATAAAATGTTTTCTCCTAAAAAGTAGATTTTTATTAAGTATTTCTCTGGCAAAATTTAAAAAATGTTTATTACTCTACCTTTAGAGTGATGAGGTAATTATTTTCCTTGCTTTTTATTATGAGAAACTAATGAGTTCTTAAGGTAACACTCATGGAAGTATGTGTGTGTGTGTGTGTGTTATGAATGCTAAGACTTAGCTGTTTGGAGACTTTTACTCACATATTAGAACACATTAAACTTGCAGCACTTCATTAAAGGTGTCATTTATTACCTTCATCATTAAAAATTACTACAAAATTATATGCAGCTAGTTTCCTACATTCTTTCATTAGAAAATTTGATACTGGGAACAGCAGTTAGCATAATGGCTATGTCACTGGACTCCCACGTAGTCGACCGCGGTTCGCGTCTCGGACCCGGCGGCTTAAAACTCACGCTGGGCACATGTGCGTGCGTGCCCAAGATCCCAGGAGGAGAATGGAAGAGAAGGAATTGTGGCGTGGCCATCCCCCCTGGGGGGTGATTTCTCGCTTTCTGTCTCTCTGTCTCTCTCTGTCTGGCGAGCGCACACGCCCTATAGTGAAAACCTCTCAAAAAAAAAAAAAAAAAAAAAAAAGAAAACTTGATACTAACAACATTTAATTCAGTAATTCTTTTCTTTAACAACATTTAATTCAGTAATTCTTTTTTTTTTTTTTTTTTTTTTTTGAGTGAGAGATTTTTTTACTATAGTTTTCATGTGTTTTCCAGGGACACAGAGAGATAGAAAGTGAGAAATCACCCCAGGGGGGATGGCCATGCTACAGTCCCTTCTCCTCCATTCTCTTGGTATTTGGGGCACATACACATGTGCCCACCATGAGTTTTAAGTTGTCAGGTCAGAGCCTTGTACTGCTGTCAATCACATGGGAGTCCAGCAATGTAAGTATTAGGCCATCTGCTGTTGTCTTAATTCAGTAATTCTCATGATTTTTTTCTTATTATGTAGGAAAACTTTAAATATGAGACTTACCTTGAGACTTTTTATTTCCACCTTTTATAATGTCACAACTTTAATGAAACTTTTGCTTATGTGAGGTGATAAAAATAAAATTGAAGGATAACTTATTACATTTAGGATGTATTGTCTGCAATTTTGAGCAAGTCATTTTTATTTTCCATTCTCTTTTGATACCCTCTTTGGTGGTTTGATGTTGAATAGTTTGACGCTTCCCAATATCAGTTACATAGACTTCTACATGCACAAATTTTATTGTTGAAGTATGAGAGTCAAATAAAATTTCAAACAATTTACTCTCCTTAGAAAACTTTTCAAAAAAATAAAGCTGCTTTAGAAGGTGCTTCCCACATATAAAGGATGAATTCAAGAAAGAAGGAGAATCTAGATTTAAGAATCGGAAGATCAGACTCAACATAAAGGCAATAGAATAACCAGGTTAATGCTAAGGGGAAACACCGAGATGAGCAGTGTGAGATGCAGAAACAACTCTGTATATAGGAGTAGGGAAATAGACTGTGAGAAAGATTTCTCCAAGAAGATAAATTTGATAAAGTGTCCCATGTATCTGCAAATACTCAGAGAAGATTTTAATAACTAAGAGAGAATTAATTGACGAGTGATAATTGCATAGAAAACTAAGTAAAAAAAGCAATGCAATTTTTACCTCTAGGGAAATAAGAGAAAACAAGAACGTAAAAGTAATTTCAGAGTGTGTGTGTGCATGTGTGTGTGTGCACGAGTGTGTGCGCACGAGTATGTGTGTGTGTGTGTGTGTGTGAGAGAGAGAGAGAGAGAGAGAGACAGAGAGAGAGATACAGCTGTTTTATCCACCATGGCACTGGTTGTTCTAATATAATTTGCATTTTTCATTACATTTTCCAGAACATATTGAGCAGAATCATAAGTTTTTACCTTGTATTGACAATACTCCATATGGTTCACTGAGAAACTATATCACCATTATGTATATAGCATTGGATAGCACTTAATGTTTTTAATCAAATATGACTTCAGAATTCCATCTGTGCTGTATGAGGATATGAAAGCATGTTAATTTCCCCCCCCAAACTATGTGTCGGTTTATCCTTTATTATTTAGTTCCTTATTTTTCAGTTTGCTAATTATTTTTAGAAACTAAATATCACTTAATGACTTAAAAAAATTCTATATTTATACCTAGGAACATAATTAATTTGCTTTCAACAATGATATTTTACTAACACATACTAAATGAGCAAATACTAGAGTCAATCAAAATGAAATTATTGGGATCAGCAGTTAGTGTAATGGCTATGTCACTGAACTCCCATGTAGTTTACTGCGGATCGAGTTCCGAACCCAGTGGCTTAAAACTCACACGGGGCGCATGTGCGTGCGTGCCCAAGATCCCGAGAGAGAATGGAGGAGAAGATATTGTGGCATGGCCACCCCCCTGGGGGGTGATTTCTTGCTTTCTATCTCTCAGTCTCTCTCTGTCTTTCTAGCGAGTGCACACACTCTATAGCAAAAACCTCTAAAAAAAAAATAAAAGAAGAAAAATGAAATTATTTTATGGATGGAAAAGGGACATTTTGACAACTAAATAATTTTCCCATTAGTTAATATTATATGTAAAGAAATATTTTTTTTGCTTATCTATTGATTGTTCTTTGATTATTATTATCTTACATAGTTCTGATGAAATTAATATTTGATCTATGACATGATAATCAATAAAACAAAATATGTAACAAAAATCCCTATATTGGAAGGACTAATATTGTTAAAGTGTCCATACTATCAAAAGTTATCTACTGATTGGGAACCAGCAGTTAGCGTAATGGCTATGTCGCTGGACTCCCACGTAGTCGACCGCGGTTCGCGTCTCGGACCCGGTGGCTTACAACTCACGCCGGGCGCATGTGCGTGCGTGCCCAAGATCCCGAGAGGAGAATGGAGGAGAAGGGATTGCGGCGTGACCACCCCCCCTGGGGGGTGATTTCTCGCTTAAATTTATCTACTGATTCAATGCCATCCCTATGAAAATTTAAATATTTTTTACAAGTTTAAAAATATCCTAAAATTTATATAGAACCACAATAGTCCATGAACATCCACAATTCTTGAGCAAGAAGAACAAAGATAGAGGTATCTCATCACTTGACTCCAAAATATACTGAAGAGCTATAGTAACCCAAACAGTAGGATATGCACAGAAAATATCAACCAGTGCAACACAATAGAGAGCCAAGAAATATATCGACATATCTTTGTGGTAAATTATGTTTCTGTGAAGGTGGCAAGAAATAGCAATAGACACAGAACAGTCTCTTCAAAAAACATTGTCAGGGAAAGTGAGTATCTACGGGAAAGGGAGAAGAGTCATATCACATCATACAAAAAGGTCAACTCACAATAGATTAAAGACTTACATGTAGGAGTTGAAACTATTAGCACTACTAGAAAAACAGGGGAAAAGCTCTAAACTCCATGAGATTGGTCTGGGAAATGGATTATTTTTGGATGAAACTTTAAAAAATACAGACAGCAAAAGCAAAAGTAGAAAAAGCAGGAGTAGAAAAATGGCATGCCTCAGACTAAAAAGCTTCTTCACATCAAAAGAAATGATCAATTGACTAAAAGGGAACTTCAGGAAATACCTGTGGTCCAGCAGGTGTCAAGGAGGTAGAGACAGCCAGATTCCCACATGGCCAACTTCTTGGTTCAAGCCCCACATTGAGTGGTTTGAAAATTACGTTGAATGTGTGCCCAAAAAGAATGGAAAAGAGATTGTGGTGTGGCCATTCACCCTTTAGAGTAGGGGTGATTTCTCATTTTTTTTTTTTTTTTTTTTTCTCTCTCTCTCTCTCTCTCAGAAGCATATATACCCTATACCAAAGAAATGAACAAAATATAAAGTATTTGCAAGTTATGTATCTCATAAGAAGTTAATTTAAAAAATATATGAGGAAGTTTAACAACAAAATAGAAATAAAAAAAACTGAATAACCTGATTTTAAAATGTGCTGAGATTTTTAAAAGAAATTATCAAAAACAACATGCAAATAGCCAGCTGTTACATGGGAAAAAAATGTTCACTATCACTATTTATTCACTCACTCTTTTACTGACAGTGTGTTTCTGTTTCTCTTCAACACAGTGATTTTTTTTTTCCTTTGGATATATACCATGAAGTGTGATTATGGATTATGTAATAGTTCCAGTTTTAATTATGAGTAACCTTAATCTTGTTTTCCATAATGGATCCACCAATATTTTACCCATCAACAGTGTATACAATTTGTATATGGGTTGGGAAAACAAACCATTTTTTTAAAAATTCTAATTCACTTATATTCATTTATCTTACTGATTAACTTATATTTTATTGAACAATCACTCTGAAGCAGACATCATTATGAGTATTTATCATTTGCAGGGGACCATAAAACATTTGTTTTCAAAATGAAATTTATGGAAAGTTAACGAAAAATATAATAAACTATAAAATAGTGATATATACAAGTTAATGTTGAATACCTCAAAATGTCACAACTAATTCTTCTTCAGAATAAAATGCACAAGATGAATAGATTACCCTGTGTGAAATATTTAAGAAATAATGCTAATTTCGCTCATTAAGAGTTATTTACACTCAAGCCACGGTTGTGGGAAGTACCTTCAAAGGGAGCCTCTGTGTGATCTTACATTGCACTTTTAAAACCGGAAGTATTAGTCTTTTTTTTTTAATTCAAAATTCTTCAGTTATAAAATTTTGAAATTTTACTTCTTCTGAGAAAGGATTTGGATAGCAAGTGAGAAATCTGTCAAAAATGAGATCATGGCCCAGTCTGGTGGCGCAGTTGATAGCAAATAAAAATGCATTGCTAGAAGCCACAGGGAGGACCGTAAGATCAGACTGGCTTGGTTGACCTGAAACACACACACATATCCATGTGCAGACCCAAGATCCCACTGAACTGAAGGGTTGGAGAAGGGGGATCATGGCCTGATGAGTCACTGCAGAGAGTGGTCTTCTCTCTTTCTCTCATGAATGCACACATACTCTTTATCATTAATTTTTAAAAATATGCAGCACAATATATTTTCATTATCAATTTTCATGTGCAATTATGTCAGAATATCAGTTTTTCCTACACTGTTACTGCCCAGGGAAAGGATGCCCTAGTCATGCTTCTATCTATGGGGGGAATATATACAACTTTACCTTTCTAATATAGTTCTTGACTTGGAGAGAATTCCAAGATGGCCTCTCAAGATACTCATCCTCTTGGACGCTATTTCCAAATTATTTATTGAAATATTAATAAAGGTGCTGCTGTGAACAATTTCACAGGTAGATTTAAGGTACCAAATCAGTTGTTGTTAAGTTAGAGATATTATACTTGGGAGGGCCTAACCTTGTTAGAAAAACCTTTAGAAAAGATTCTGCTCCCCCAAATGAAAGAGATCCAAGCTTGAGAAGGTAGCAAAGAGAGCAAGACTCTCCATTGCTGATTTTAACAGAGGGCAACAGGATGGAATGACAAGGAATGTAAGTGACTTTGAGAAGCTGAGAGTACAACCAAGCTGACAACCAGCTGGAAGACAGTTCTACAACTGCCAGAAACTAAATTCTGACAACTCAAGTGAACTTAAAAGTAATTCTGCTCCAGTGATTTCAAAAAAACACCAAACAAACAGTATAGTCTATAACGTAATATTAGTCTGTGATTCTCAGAGCAGAGAAGCCAGTTATGCTGTGACCAGGCTTTTAACCTACAGAGCAGCAGTCCCCCAAAATTTGGGCACTAGGGATCATTTTCACAGAAGACTTTTTTCCACAGAAGGGGAGGTGGTAGTTTAGGGATGTTTTCAACCCATTACATTTACTATGCACTTTGTCTCTATTATTAAAAAATGGCAATATATAATAAAATAATTCTAAATTCACCATAAGGCAGAATCAGTGGTAGCACTGACCTTGTTTTTCTGTAAATAGAACGTCCCATCTGGCTGCTCCTTGAGAACCTAACGCCACTGCTAATCTGACAGGGAGCTCAGGTGGTAATGGGAGTGATGGGAAGAGGCTGTAAATGCAGCTGAAGCTTTGCTCCCTCGTCCACTGCTCACCTCCTGCTGTGCAGCCCAGTTCCTAAGAGGCAATGGACAGACTGGTACCAGTCCATGGCCCAGGAGTTGCAGACCCTTGGAGTAGAGGACTAGAGGAAGGAGATGCAGCCTGGCAAGACTCTGTGGCAGGGTGCTCATCTCTTTTCTTTCTCTCTCTCTTTCTTTCACACTCTCCTTTCTTTCACTCTCTCAAGCATATGGATAAGCTTGTACATGAATAACAAAGACAAATTTATTTAGAGAGAGATATTTTTGCTAAAGGGCATGTGTGCTTGACAGAGACAGAAAGTGAGAAATCACCTTGGGAAGGATGGCCACAGCACAATCCCTTCTCCTCCATCCTCCTTTCAGGAACTTGGGTACATATGCACACTCACCTGGCATTATTTTAAGACACCAGGTCTGAGAGTGGACCAATGGTCGAGAGTCCAGTGATATAATCATTGCACCATCTACTGGTACTGGAAACAAAATTTTAAAAATGTATTATTTAGCCTACAAAATGTAAAGTTGAAATATATATATATATATATATATATATATATATATATATATATACAAACACACACACACACACACACGCACACATTATGGAATGACTAAATCTAGCTAACTAACATATGTATTACCTCATGGAAATCATTTTTATGGTGAGAATATGTTACATTCACTCCTTTAGCAATTTTTTCAAGAATATATCATTAATTATGGTCACTGTGTTATACTATAGATCTCTTGATTTATTCCTCCTAACTAAAATTTTATGTCTCTTATCTGTCCAATCACCCCCCACTGAGAAAACACCCTAGCTTCTAATCACCACCCTTCTACAATCTATTTCTATGAGGTCAACTTTTATAGATTCCACATGTTAGATCATGTCACTTTTGTCTTTCTGTGCCTTGTTTATTTCATTTAAATCGATGTCTTCTGAGTTCACCCATGTTGTTGCAAATGATAGGATTTCCTTTTTACTGACAATGATTCCATTGTGTGTACATACCACATTTTATCTATTTATCTATTTTTGGACACTTAGGTTGATCTCAGGTGTTGGCTATTATAATTCTGCTTAAAGATTTAAATACAATTTTAAGTGTTATTCACTAGCCAAAACACTGATGAATTCCAATCCATATAACATTCATTTTCTTTTTAAAATATCCCTTTTCATCTGGATGTTTAAATGCAGAATTACAGTTTGGGTGAAAAATAACTTGAGCACCTATTGAATCTTTGGCCTTATTGCAAACCTCTTAGTTCATCGGCTTTACATAAGTATGTCTTTTGGCCTCTAAGTAACAGAAAAAGCATTTTTCTTTTTCTTTCTCTTACTTATTGTTTTTTAAAATTACCTATAGGGCACATGTATTTGTTGAAGGCACACAAACACACACACACATTAAATGACATAGTACCCACCAGAGGGGATGACAATGCCACAGTTCTTTCTCCTCCATTCCCCTCTCAGGATTTTGACCACACATATATACATACATGTGCCCAGTGTGTTTCCCAAGCTGCTGTGTGCAGGACTCAATCTGTGCAGTCAGAAAGCCAAAATGTGGGATCCAGCCACCTTAACCACCATGCCACCCAGCTTGCCCTTTTCATTTATTTTCTTTTCTCCTCATAGAAATAATAGGTTCCAGACAAAGAGAAAGTCAGTATTATAAGGTGTTTATTTGATCCTAGTTCCACATGCTGAACTCAGGATAAGTGAGCTAATTAATTCTACTTAGTATGTTGAATTAAAATGTACATTTTTGTTTTAATAAAATGCAAAAGAAAGTGAATTTTCAAAACATTTTGAAATGCTCTTTGAAATATTGCCATTTGCATTTACACAGTACAAACACACAAACACACAAATAAATAATTTTGGTTATTACTGACTTTCAAAATGATTACAGGTATTTTTTTGAAAAATAAACATAAAGATAATCAAAAGGACTCTGTATAGATATTTGTAGTTTTGTGTTCTGTTAGCCTGGTGCACTGAGTTTGAAAATGATTTCTCAGGGAAATAAACTGAGCCCTGTACTAAATAACCAACTGGATAAATAAAAACTTATAAATTCATCCTAAATAAGATGCTATTTCACATTTTTGAAATGTTCAACCCTTAAATCAAATTTTCAATTATTTCCTTATTCTGTTATATCTAATGCAGTATGAAATACATGATGCCTCAGAGTAGATGTTATCTTTAATTTCAGAACAATTAGTGATTAGTTTTGATTTACTATCAAATCATTAATATATTTTCAAATAAAAGATAACATCTGCTATAAGGCATAACATATTACATGCTGAATTAGACATAGCATAAGTAAATAATTTAAAATTTTATTTAAACGTTGAATACTTTGAAATGTCAAAGGACATTAAAATATTTGTATGTGGTGTGTGTGTGTGTGTGTGTGTGTGTGTATGTTGAATTTTTTCCTCACAAAAGGCATAATCTAAACTAATCTGAAAAGCACACCTACTGACATAATTATCAGAATATGAAAGTATAAATAATTTCCCCCAAATACACAATATTTTTTCTGGAAAATGTATTGAATTAAACAAGTAGAGCAAATATCAATTATGTGCAAGAAGAAAACAAGCATTTTCCAAATATGTGTCAAATTACCATGATGAGCCACAGTGAAGCCTTTATTTTTGTCATGCGCTTTTTTCCCTTTCTAACAGGACTAAATATTCATATTTCATTTCATAGTTTTTATTTCCAGCTTAAAATTCATTCTGTTGCATGTCCTTATGACTTTTGATTTTCATTAGAGATCATTATACCACTGGGAAATAATCATATCTCAGATACAATATAAACAGGGTCTTCTCAGTCTTGATTAGATTGTATTGTGTTTTTAAATTAATGTCCGTACACTGAGATCAATTAGAATTTTTAAAGGAAATAGTTCCTGCACAACAAATTGCATTTAAATTGTCTTGTGGGTAGTTTATTGTCATAAAGAATAATTTAAGAAAATTCTTATCACTGCTTGGTTATGATAAAATGAAAGTCTGATAAATATTAACCCTACAAACAGATAAGAAAATAGGAAATGAAAGTTCTCTTTTAGGTCTTGAAATATTTTAGGATTAATTTCCATGTCAGAGTGTTGATAAGATAACATAAATTAAGGCACAGTGCTTAAATAATAACAAAGGAAAAATAATAGTGTCGGTGAGTACCTTGAGTCTCTGGAACATTTTGTGTAATGGCTAGCATAGCTTTCTCTCAGGCAGGAATACTTCTAAAACAAAATCTAAACAAGAAGTGAGCGTCTCAGATGGTTATCAAGGGTAAACATACATTTTCATGCAGTGGATCAGAGAATGAACCACTGTAGAGAACATAAACACACAGAACAGTTTCCCTGGTTATGCCTGAGTTCAATTCAGAAAATGACCCTTGCTCCGGGCTCCATGAGCAGGTGTTTCAAACACATTTGGGAAGTTGTAAACAGTCTCAGGAAATGACACGTTAGCTTTGCACACATCAAAGTCATCTTTACCCTTGAATCCCAAGTGACAGTTCTGATTGTAATTGTGACAAATGTTTTTTTCCTCTGGTCACAGAAATAGATATAGAGAGCAGACCTGTGGATAGTGCTGGATGGCCGATTTCATAAAATTAACTGAAATACCAGCCCAACAACATAGCCGAGGGTTGGCACCTTTTTAGAACTTGATCTTAAAAAAATGTAAGTGACACCTTTTCTATGCAAAATAAAAGTGAATAGAACATCAAATGATTAATCAGCAAAATACTTGTAAATATTAAACATATAAAATTGTAACATACTTTCTATAATTGACATAATAATCACCATGTTAGCATGTGGCACCAGATTTCATGAAGGCAGGTACTGTCAGGGTCATTGGAAACATTTAAAATTCCAGTTTTGGGGGAGAGCTTTTAAATACCCTGCTCTGTCCATCCCATGGCTTTGTGGTCAGCAAGCTAGACCCTACATGACTGACTGCAGCTCAAATCCCAGCCACAGTGGCTTGATAAACACACGGGGCATTTGCGTGTGTGCCCTACATCCTGACAGGACAGAGATATAAAGGCAAATGTTTGTGACATGTCCACATTCCATCTGGGAGGTATTTTCTCCCTCTCTTTGTCGCTCTCTTTCTCTGGTGAGTGCAGGTGCCTTCTGGGAAAAATTAAAAAAGAAAATCCTGCTTACATATTCACCATTTGTTAACTAAGTTTTTATGCATAATGATACATTCCAGCAGTATACACATTTTGTGGTTTCTCCCAACAAATACAAAAAATATTATAAGCTCTTTACAGCCTAATCTAACATAATCTAGACACATGCTGCTGTTTGTAATACGGACATGATAACCTTTGCAGAAAGTAACTATATCAGTATTAGACTTGACTAAGCTGTTTTGTTACATTAAATGACAAAGGTATAAGTGCATAAATGCCAAAGAGTTATTAAAGGAAAGACTACATTAAATGTATACTTATAAAGAATTTTAAATATCGGAGTAATATTCAATGTTTCACTGGAAAAATAATTGAATATTTAGAGAAAAAAATGTGTATTTTTCACAAGCATATGAAGAAACTTTTTCTACAAATATAAAAACAATATTGTTGGTTGCAGATATAAGTACTGAAAAAATATATTTTAAACAGAGTGATAATTCTTTTTCATCAAATGGTTACTGAAGTGAAGTGGAAGCTCAAAATGGGAATAGAAAGACCTTAGTTGAAATCACAGATCTGCTGCTAAAATGCTTACATAAAACTTGGCAATTTAATTAACTTTTCTGTACTTCAGTATTATTATCTCAAATGGTAATGAGAATTCTGACCTCAAACATTTTTTGTGATGAATTTGTGAGTGAATATAAGTAAGAGAAAAGTTCTGCTGTTTAATGAACATATAAAAACGTTTGTACTTTTCCTCTTAGAAATATATAATGTGGTTTTAACAGTACTTTTTAATAAAAATGCTTAATAAGTGTATGTGTAAGTAAAATTAAATTAAATTGAAGAGATTTAAAATGATCCAATATATGCATGCATAATAAAAAGTAGTTAATTAAAATACAAACCGAGAAAATTAGCTGCTTTATTTTTACTTCCTTTTCATATAACTTTCTCCCATATTATTTTTATGTAGGGATTTAAAATAACTAATTAAATTATATAGGTCTCTCAAATATTAGTTTATAAAAGTTACCACAAAGTGAATATTATTTACTATTTCATGTCTTGTCTGCTGCTTCAATGACCAAGTTAAGCTTTCTATTTGTAAGTTTTCTCTGTTGAGAAGGAATTTAAATATATGAAGTGCAGTTTTAGAAATGTGCAGTAACTTTGAATGAAATACAGACCACTTGACTCTAACAATATTTCAACTGCCTTGTGCCTTTTGAATTGTAAGTGGATTATATTATGTGTATGGATATGCAAACGGCCAAAATTTCCATGGTACTTTGAGTGAAAATAATGAAGTAAGAGGACCATCCTACAAGAAACCAATAATTAATATAATGCTATATTAATTAAGAAGGTATGGTACTAACTCTAACAAAGAAACAAATTAATGCATAAAAATTTAACCACATGTAACTCTATCATGGTCTAAGAAAACTGTATATCTCAAAATTAAGTTGTTGAAACCTAATCCCAAAGTGATGCTATTAGGAGGGAAATCTTGAGGAATGATTAGGTCATGTCAGTAAGTGATGATATTAGGAGGGAAAGTCTTGAGGAATGATTAGGTCATGTCAGTAATGTTCCTATAATGGGATTTGTACCTTTATGAAAAAGACCTCAAGAGTTAGTTTTCTTCTCCTACAAAGTAAGGACATAGCTAGAAAGTGCCATCTAAGAACCAGAAAGCACTCATCAGACTGATCTGCTGGTGCCTTGGTCTTGGACTTTCTAACATCCAGAACTGTGAGAAATAAATTTGTTTTTTCTAAATCACCAAGTTTATGATATTCCGTTATAACAACTGCAAAGGATCAAGACATCTTGTCACATTATATATTCACTGGTGGGTTGGGGAAAGGATAGGACAAATTACTAAATTTTCACCAATAATTTTCAATATTCAGTTGAGACTTAATATAGACATAAATTAATGCACCCTTACACCAAAATAATTACAATAGATTGAAGACCAAAAATTTACAAATGAGATGATAAATCTTTTCAATGATAATAGAGGAGGATCATCATGACTTCAAGGTAGAGAGAGTTTTTATTTTATTTTAAAACAAACAAGAAAGAATTGACTATCAAAAATATTTTATAAATTAAACCTTACTAAAGCACTTTTAAAAGTTGTAGAAAAATGAATTAAAGTACAGTTTTATTTTGGCACAAATATTTTTTTTCTTTTTTTGGAGAGGCTTTTGCTATAGGGCGTGTGCATTCGCCAGAAAGACAGAGAGAGACAGAGAGACAGAAAGCTAGAAATCACCCCCCAGCGGGGATGGCCACACCAAAATCCCTTCTCCTCCATTCTCCTCTCAGGACCTTGGGCACACACACACACACACACACACGCCTGGCATGAGTTGAAGCCACCGGATCCAGGACTCTAACCGCGGTCGACTACATGGGAGTCCAGTGACGTAGCCATTATGCTGACTGCTGGTCCCATGGCACAAATATTTTTGAATTAGTGCATTTATTTTATCATATGCATTTTTCATGAACTTTCTGAAAAATTAGTTGTATTACATTAAAAGCTTATTTAACAATGGAAAGACTATATATAGAATAAAAAATTCAGTCCATCACCTAGAGATGATGCATAAAACACATGTATGCAGTTGAATTTTTGATAGATAATATAATATACAAATACTTAGACTACTCAATATAGAAAAAATTAAAAGTTTTACAAAGAAAGAAGAAAAAGTCCCTAAATAGGGACTTTTCAAATATGGACATAACAATAACAATTAAACAAGAAAAATAATGATTAATGACTAATAATACGAAAAACTAAATCTAACAACCAAGAATATTCCAAGAAATGTCCATCACTTTTAAGCTGGCTAGGAAAAAAAAAAAAACAAACAAAAAAACCCCTGCAAAACCAAAGATTATAGGGGTAAATAGGGGAATGAAAATCTTATGCATTATACTGTCTATTTTTTATTATGTAACCATAAAATAAATTTATGGAATATTTTAACTAAAATTTAACTTTTTGAGAAACTGTCAAATAGTTTTTCAAAGTGGTTGCCTTATTTCACATTTCAACCAACAATATAAGAGAAAGCCAGTTTTTCCACATCATCACAGATGATTATCATCTCTCATTTTTGTTTAGCTACTTGTATTTGAAATGATATCTCATCATTATTATTACTTTAAACTTTCCTACATGATAATAATATCAACTATTAGGTTCATGGGCTTATTATTCATTTATATATCCAATTTGGAGAAATGCCTATTTACCCATCCCAACTGGATTGCTGTCCTTTGAATTATGAAGCTTTATTATTCTTTTCTTTCTTTTTTTTAAGACATTTTTGTCATAGACTGTGTGTGCTCACTGGAGAGAAAGAGAGAGAGAGAGACAGAGACAGAGACAGAGATAGTGAGAGGAAAAGTGAGAAATCATCCCCAGAGAGGATGACCATGTTGCAATCCATTCTCCTCCTGGGATCTTGGGCACACACACACACACACATGCACCTGGTGTGATTTTCAGTCCTCTGGGTCGGGGACTTGAACTGTGATGAGCCATGTTGGAGTCCAGCAATGTAACTGCTGTGACATCTACTGGCCCCATTATTCTCTATGTTTATATTCCTCATAAGGAGCACATGTACAAACATACGAGACAGAGAGAGGCACCCTGTGAAAGTTTGGTCACAGCACAATTTTCTTCCTCCAGATTTTCAGCATCTTTTACAATGTGTTTACATCCAATGTGGTTTAGGTTGACTGGCTCTAAAACTACTGTTGGCCATGTGCTTTCAGCACTTTTCCCCCAGTATGTTATGAACTACATCGCTAGACTGGGTCTTTGCCTATCTTCTTTATATTTGTAATGATAAACCCTCACCAGTTTATGATTTACTAATATTTTCTCATTCTGTGTATTGTATTTTCATCTTTGATCATATCCTTTGAAGCTTAAAAGTGCTAAATTTTGATGAAATCACACACATAGACATACACACATATTTTTGCTTCTGGTGTCACCCATAGTCCCAAGTATTTATTGCCAATATTTATCAGATTCTCCCTCAGTAATGTTTGCAGGGAAGTATGTTTTGTAAGCCAAAGAAGTTTATATTACAGAAAACTAAATATGGATTGAAAGGTTGAATAAATTCAGGATTATATATAAAGCTAGAGTTTGGATTCTTCCCAACCATGCAAAAAGGCCAGACATCTATGTCACAAGCTGAAGTGGCGGAAGAACTTGAGAAAAAAATATCGTCCAAGATGTAAGTTGAGAGATTATTTTGGCAGAATAGCAAACGTATACTAACGCCAGGATCCTCAGTGTGCTTTGTTTTTGTAGAGGGTTGACCAGAACACTAACTGAATTTACTTTACCAAAAAGAGGATAGACAAGAGTTTACAAATGAAATAATGGAATAAAGATTTCATAAAAACTTTGCACATTCTCTTGCTCGATGGGATGCACTTTATCTTTTAGTTCATAGTGAGCACTGAGCTGCTGAGGTCAGTGAAACTAGTTTCAATCATGAGTTCACATATCTTATGCTTACTTTTTTGCGACACATACTATTTACCTAAAAAAAACAGTGTCAATTGTCAAGTGCTATTTAAAATCAAAAGGGTTAGCTATGATAGTGCTATAATTTTTGTAATAATTGATTTATATGACTTATAATTCCATAGATTACTCATAAATTATAACATTGAAATAATTGTAATGAGTTTATTCAGTAAAATTTAGACAGTGTAAATGTTTATCACTGAGATTTAAGTTTAAGGTGTAATTTTGCTATTTAAGTAACTTCCTAAAATGTTGATTCTTTCTTTGACTATAAAATAGCCCATGTACATCAAAAAATAAAAATACCTCTGAATAACTTGTTAGTATTTTGAATTGTATTTTATGTCCTTTCATAATAGGAGAGAAAATAACATTTATCAGTTTCAGTGACCTCTGGAGTTCCTTTCCAAAGGTGTTTACCACAAACAAATATTGTTAGTGTCATAAAGCCAGAAGTATTGTTATTTTTTTGCAATACAGAAAATTGCAATCTCAAACTGAAATCCTATAATGTAATTTTATTAACTATGTATAATTTCACTTTCCAGGAATCCAAATAGGAATTTGTATTTACCTGTCTACAGATGAGTTAGGTGTGAGAAGCAAAAGAAGCATGTGACCTTATATGAGTTGTTTAGTCATTAGGTCTTTATTTCAAAGCTTTTAAATATGGATAATAAATCTAGCTGTTTCATGTGGTTATCATAAGTGTTAAAATACATTGATATATATGAACAGTTCAAACCATTTCTAGCATATATTAAGCACTAAATATCTGTAACAAAACAACCAAATAATTTGACAATTATTTGGTTTCGAGTATTCATTTTTACAAACTGATAGTGCTACCTTTTGTTTTAGGAAGAGGAAAATAAGTCATACTTTCTATTTTTTATGGCAATTATGGTGTCAATTTTACATGTGTTCATTATTATGGACTTATTTCGTTATACAAAATGTGAATATACATTACAATGCCTTACAAAACAGATTCTTAACATCTCTCTTTTCTAAATGTAACTTACGCAACATACTATTAATTTGGAATAAAAACAAGACAAAGTAAAACTAAGTAATTGAGAATGTTTTCCCTAATTAGAAATGTTAAGCCCAATTAATTTCCCTTCATGGAAACCAGAGTTGATATAAAGTATGACTATTTTTTTTTCTTAATTTGGGAGGGAAGAAAAAAATTTTCGGTTTACTCTATACATATTCATTACACTTTCATACATAATACATACTGATATAATAATTTTGAGCACTAACTAGACGCTATGAATTTCTATCACTCTTCTATACAAAACATCTCCTTTAATATTATAACACAGTCCCTCAAATTACATTAAGATATCCACTCATATACATGACAGGATGTTAGATTTTTCCTTTTTATTTACTCTACTACAGTTTGTTCACAAAATCTAGGATAATTCTATGTGCATACATGTTTCATAGGGAAGGCATAAATGACTAGCTTTCTAAGGATCTATTTGGATGAAGGATCAAAGTTCTCCATAAGAATATTTTTTCCCCAAAGTAACAGCAAAAATTTATTTTAGAGGACAACAAATTTTGCTATCAAAAGCATAAAATTTATAAACAATAATTCACAGGAGAAAAAGAAAAAAATCAAAACTATTTTTATGGAACCAGCAGGTGGCATGGTGGCTAAGGCACTGGACACTCCCACATAGCCAAACATGGTTCGAGTCCCAGACCTGGTGGCTTGCTCTCACTCTCTCTCTTTCTCTCTCTCTCTCTCATTCTGTGTCTCTATCTGGTCAAATTTAAATAAATAAATTAATTAAATTAAATAAATAATTCTTTTTTTTTTAAAAAAAAAAGAACTATTTTTATATTAAATTGGCTAGGAGACTAAGTTCTTTAAATGGCTACTGAAAGTATTAATTTTTGCTCCTTGGTAGAAAAGCCTTTAAGTTCACTTAAATTTTTAATTTTAGAATTTTAAATGCTTGAGACCAGCAGACAGCATAATGGCTATGTTGCTGTATTCCCACATAATCAACTGCAGTTTGAGTCCTGGACCCAGTGTCTTAAAACTCATGCCAGAGTGTGCGTGTGTGTGTTCAAAATCCAGAGAGGGGAATGGAGAAGAAGGGATTGCAGCATGGCCATCTCCCTTAGGGGATAATTTCTCACTTTCTGTCTCTTTGTCCCTTCAGTAAGTGTAGATGCCCCATGAGAAAAATCTCTAAAATAAAAAAAAAAAAATTAAATGTTTTAATATTTAATAATAAAATTATTTATATATTAACTTCTGTCAAAGCTTGTTGTGATACACTGTCTTCAAAATATTGCTTAGACACCTCACAATCTTTTATACAGTTTTGCTTGGCTTTTTTTTAACGTTTTGCCATAGGGCACATGTAATTTCCAGGGTAAAAGAGATCGAAAGACAGAGAGAAAGTGAGAAATCACCCCCTAGGTGTGATGGCTACCCCATCACAATCCCTTCTCCTCCATTTTTCTCTAAAGATTTGGATATGCACAGTCACCCAGCATGATTTTTCAACCTATTTGTTCCAGGACTTAAATTACAGAATCAGCCATGTAGGATCCAGCTGCCTTAACCTCCACGCTACCTGCTGACCCATGCCATAATCTTTTAAATATTTTTAAAATTTATTTTTTCTGAGAGAGAGAGAAAGGAGGAGATAATACTCATGACAGGGTTTTGATCCCACAGTTTACCCCCAGCATTAGCCAGCCCTGAATCATAGGCAAAAAAGTGTTCAGAATATTCAAAGAAGTTTCTAGACTTAAACCTGGGACATTCCTGGGTTACCTTGCAGAGAATTATTTTTTTTTTTTGAGAGGATTTTGCTATAGGGCGCGTGCGCTCACCAGAAAGACAGAGAGAGACATAGAGACAGAAAGCGAGAGATCATCCCCCAGGGGGGATAGCCATGCCACAATCCCTTTTCCTCCATTCTCCTCTTGGGATCTTGAGCACACACGCACACACGCCTGGTATGAGTTTAAGCCACTGGGTCTGGGACTCAAACCATGGTTGACTACATGGGAGTCCAGCAACATAGCCATTACGCCAACTGCTGGTCCTGAAAACTACTTTTTTTTCAAGAGACTTTTTTTTTTTTTTTTTTTTTTTTTTTTTTTTTTTTTTTTTTTTTTTTTTTTTTTGCTATAGGGTACATGTGCTCACCAGAAAAACAGAGAAAGAGAAAAAAACAACAAAATCACTCTTCAGGAGGGATGGCCACCCTGCAATCCCTTCTCCTTCATTCTCCTCCCAGGATCTTGGACACTCATGCAGAAGCAAAGCTGTGTGAATTTCAAGTCACCAGGTTCAGAACTAGAACCACTGTGGACCATGTGGGAGTCTAGTGATGTAACCATTATGCCATTTGCTGGTCTTGAGCATGGTATTTTACAACTATGTCACTGTCCAGCCCTTTGAACATCCTGTATTTTTTTTTTTTTTTTTGAGATGTTTTTGTTATAGGGTGCGTGCACTTGCCAGAAAGACAGAGAGAGACAGAAAGTGAGAAATCACCCCCAAGGGGGATGGCCATGCTGCAATCCCTTCTACTCCATTCTCCTCTCGGGAGTCCAGTGACATAGCCATTACACCAACTGCTGGTACCAATCCTGTAATTTTTTTAATGCACTGATTTTTTTTTAACCAAGTGAATTTTTTTGGATTATTTTAAGAAATGAGAGAGCCAAGATTCATGATTTCCCCCCCCCCCTGAGGAAAATGTGCCAGTATAAAATGAAAGGGAAGTTACTTTTAAAAGCTTTTGATTAGCTGTAACTTTAAAGTTATTATGTAAGTTCCAATACTAATACGATGAATTTTCATATTCTTTGCCCAATTGTAGAACTGCTAATATTTTGTTTCATTCTCCTCATTTATAATGTACACATGTATGTACATTTATTTCTCAGAAGTACTTGAGAACAATTTGCATGTGTTATGCCTCTTACCCTAAATACTTCACTATGCATTTCCAAAATAAGTAAAATTCACTTACATAATAACAAGGGTTTAAAAAGTTGGAAAATAGAAAATTGAAATAATAGTCCATATTTAAATATCAATTGTTCAAATAATGTCCTTTATAGTTTATGGTTATTTTTTTCTTCTGGGATTTCGTACAGAATGACTCATAGTATTTAGTGATCACATCTCTCTAGCTTCTGTTAATCTGGAACATTTCCACGGCATAATTTCTATTTCTTGCACTGGTTGTTGTTGAAAAGTTCAGACCATGTATTTTAGACAGGGACTCTAAAGTGGCTTTGTCTGATATTTCATAGTGATTAGATTCATGGTATATTCTTTTTCAGACATACAACACCATCTATATTGTGTCATTCTCTGCACAGCGTATCTGAAAACAAATGATGATCTTTTACCCAGTATTGGTCATATCATATTTTATTTTATTTGTGTATTTTTTTTTTTTTTATTGCCAGAGGGTGTGCACACTTGCCAGAACAGGGGAAAATAAAGAGAGAAACCATCTCCCCCAGTGGGTACTTTTCCCTCTAGTTCTCCATTCCATCAAAATCTTGGGCATATATGCACATGTACCTGGTATGGTTTTAAAGACTCCAGGTCTTGGATTTGAACCACAGTCAGATACATGAGGTCTGGCTCCCTATGCACAGGGTTTAACCACTGAGTTACTATGTGGCCCATATCAACATTAGAGTTAATCACTTTGTCAAGGAGACACAAACAAGTTTTCTTCTTCATAAAATTAATTGCTAAACATAATTTATTGAAAAAAGTATCAATTGTAATTTGAGATGATAAAAATACATTATCCTCATCAAACTTGAATCCATTAGTTTAAGAATCCATTTGAAGATTTTCTAACACACACACAAACACCCACATTTATATAAAATTTTAAATTGTACTATAAAGAAAATGCTAACATTGTTACTTTTTTCTTCTTTTCATCTTTCTGATAAGTTACTTTTCTTAATGACTATGTATCACATTGTGATGTTATTTTCTTTCATGCTCAGTTTGTAAGGGATATTATTATGACTGAGCCATGAGCATGTATCTAGTCAAACTATATTCCTGCCCATCTTCTAGAGATTGTGTTTGAATCTAGGTTAAAGATTTTGCAAATGAAAGCTGAAAAGCTAGAATGATGTTTGTAAGGAATAAGAGAACAAATCTTTACAATTTATGTGCTAGAATATTTGCAAACGTTGAAGAAATGCACTCTCATGACGTAAACAGAGAAATACACAATGATGTTACCACAAATTGTTGATCTGTTTTTTGGTACATCAAAGGAAACCGAGAAAATATCTTGGACAACAATGAAAGAAGGAACCATTAGCCAAAACGTTATATCCTTTGACATCAAGCTCTGATTGCATCGGTACATAATACTCTTGGAAAACAATCACACTTCATTAAAAGTCATGCCTCTAGCCGCATTGCCAGTAGCGACCATCCTGGGGCTTCACAGCCTTTGGCTTTTAGCCTACGCCCTCGGAGAACTGAAGCAAAAGAGAAGAGAATTAGAGGCAGCTATGTAGTTGTACCTCAAGGTCTCAAATTCTATGCTGATGCAAATATGATGTAAACAAACAAAAAATTGTTTTAAATCACAACAATTTTGTTGGTCCTCATAATGTGATATCATACATATTTATATTTTTTCAGCATAGAATTTCAATGTACTTATTTAAAAGAAGAACAGATTGTCTTTCTCTTTTCCATCCTCAACTAGAATGTTCATTACTGGGTCACAAGGTGGCGCAGCATTGACACCTGATGCTCTTCCAGGCTAACCCACATGGAGAGCTTCCATGTTCATGTCAGAGACCTACCTGAGTATGCTGGGTAAGTCTGTACCCATGATCTGTGACTGGCTGAAGCTGGGAGTGGATGGTGGCATTAAGACATTAAGATTCCATTAGGGTATGGGACCAGCGGTTAGTGTAATAGCTTTGTCACTGGACTCCCATGTAGTCGACCATGGTTCAAGTCCCAGACCTGATGGCTTAAACTCACGCCAGGCGCTTGTGCGTGCGTGCCCAAGATCCTGAGAGGAGAATGGAGGAGAAGAGATTGCAGTGTGGTCATCCCTCTTGGGGGGTGATTTCTCACTTTCTGTCTCTCTGTCTCTCTCTGTCTTTCTGGTGAGCGCAAGCGCCCTATAGCAAAAACCTCTCCAAAAAAAAAAAAAAAAAAAAAAGATCCCATTAGGGTTACTGCCTATCTTTTTCTCTTACTCATAGAAGGAAGAAATAAATATTTTAAAAAAGGCATATTCTTTTGTGACGTAGCACATGTTATAAATAAAGACAGACAAAACTTTGAGCCAATTATTTTGTTGATTTGTGGGAAAGTTTATTTTCTTTTTCATTTTTCTTCTTTTTTTCACTAGAGGGCTGTGCACTCATCAAAGAGAGACACATAGAGAGAAAGGGAGGGGAGAAAGCACCCCCTCACTGGAAATAGTCACTCTACAATCCCTTCTTCTCTCTCTCTCTCACCTTCAAGATTACGGGCAGGCATGCACACGTGTTGTGTGTTTCTCAAGCTGCCGTGTCAGAGATGTGGATCGCTAGGTCAATTTTGTGGGATCCAGGTGCCCTAACTCCCAGGCCATGGTGGAGTGGACCCAGATTTATTTATTTATTTATTTATTTATTTATTTATTTGTGTAACTCTAGTTATTAACCTTCATTATTGTATCTTCAGTAACTGAAATATGCAAACTCCATTTTAACATTTCATGGCATAAGTAAAATTTAAATTGTGTGGTAAATATCAAATATTTAAAAGTTATCTGGCATTTCTTAATACCCTTTTGGAATCTTTCGGGTTCACGAGTTTCTTGTTCCAGCTGCTGCCAAAGTGACAATTTTGTGTGTGTTCTAACCAGGTCACGTACATACAACTTGAATTTCTTCAATTCATACCCATACTATTTGATCTCACTTCTGTCTTGAGGAGCCTGTTACATAGCCCAGAAGTCCTGGAAATGTAACATCCCTAGGGTAGAATAATTACATATCAGAGACTGGAACTGATGAATCAAGCCTTCTCCATCAGAGCTTTGTGAGTTTTTGTAATTCCTGGGGAACATTCCTATCAAATCTTCTCATGTCTCCAGACAGGCTTTCCATTTCTTTCTTTTTCTATCTTTCTTTTCTTTTTTTTTTTTTTTTTTTTGATTTTTGAGAGATTTTTTGTTATAGGGTACGTGCACTCACTGGAGACACAGAGACAGAGAGACAGAAAGTAAGAAATCACCGCTCCCCATCCGCCCACTAGCGGGGATGGCCATGCCACAAACCCTTCTTCTCCATTCTCCTCTCAGGATTTTGGGCACGCACAAACATGCACCTGGCAGGAGTTTTAAGCCACTGGATCCAGGACTCAAACTGCAGTTGATTACGAGGGAGTCCAGTAACGTAACCATTACTCCATCTGTAGGTCCCAACTTTCCAATTCTTACTTATGTTTGTTCCCTGGGATTGCATTCCATGACAAAACATTAGCAAGGAAGCCATTGTCTCAGATATTACTCCTACAAAATTATTTGAAGAAAATATGACAGTCTTTAGGCATTTGGCTCATGAAGATTAAATAAACATAAATCATTTGAATTTGGACAAAAATATAAAAAATAAGGAATAGGTTTTACTGAAGAATTTCTTTAATTTTGAACATTTTTTATTTGTGCCTTTTAAGACATTCTCATGATATAATAAAAAAAAAGCATGCCTAATAAGTGATCTTCTTAAAATGCCTTTTGCCTTTAATCAGTATTGTACAGATTATGTTTCTGTGTATATAATTGTCTTTGCACTCCTGAAAAGGAAAAAGAATCAGTTTTTCATGAGGAAAAGATTTTGTCTTCACATGTAAAAAAGCCAGCTTCGGGAACCAGCAGTTTGCGTAATGGCTATGTCACTGGACTCCCACATAGTCGACCGCAGTTTGCGTCCCGGACCCGGTGGCTTAAAACTCATGCCGGGCGCATGTGCGTGCGTGCCCAAGATCCCGAGAGGATAATGGAGGAGAAGGGATTGTGGCGTGACCATCCCCCCCGGGGGGTGATTTCTCGCTTTCTGTCTCTATGTCTCTCTCTGTCTGTCTGGTGAGCGCACGCGCCCTATAGTGAAAACCTCTCAAAAAAAAAAAAAAAAAAAAAAAGCCAGCTTCAATAAATTTCTCATATTATAATCATATAGGTTTCCTTGCAAACCATAATTACAGTTTCCCTATAATTTCTCTTGTACAGATTTAGCCCAAGTCCTCTGTCAGATCATCACATAGAAAGGATGCAATAGCATCTTGACACGTGACTCTGCTGTGGCCAAGATTCCCTGGTCCACATTTGCATAGAAGGCAATGGAAGACTAGAAGCTGGAAATATTAAAAAGATATGATTCTTTAGAAAAACAGATTTTTGGGGGACCAGCAGATAGTGTAATGGTAACATCATTGGACTCCCACATGGTCAATTCCACTTCTAGTCCCAGACCCAAAGGCTTGAAACTTAAGCCGGGTGTGTGTGCATTGTGCCCAAAATTCTGAGAGGAGACTGGAGGAGAAGGGAGTGCAGCATGGCTCTTTCCCCTTGGGGATGATTTCTTTCTTTTTGTCTTTCTGTCTCTCTATAGCAAATATCTCTCTAAAAAAATAGTTTTGAAAGCTACACTTGTGTTCATGACTTGCAGTTCCCTTACAAATACCTTGTTACTGAGCATACTTTTCTTCGGTTTTTGTAAGGTTATCTGTTATCTAAACATCAAGTCCTTAATGCAGATTAAAAAAAAAAAAAGTTAAATTAAGAAATCATTTAAAGACCTTTGCTAACATTCCATATTTTTCTTGAATATCTTTTATATACTTTTTTTTTTCTTTTTCTGGAGAGGTTTTTGCTATAGGGCGCGTGCGCTCGCCAGACAGGCAGAGAGAGACAGAGAGATAGAAAGCGAGAAATCACCCCCCAGGGGGGATGGCCACACCACAATCCCTTCTCCTCCATTCTCCTCTCGGGATCTTGGGCACGCACGCACACGTGCCCGGCGTGAGTTTAAGTCACCGTGTCCGGGACAAGAACCACGGTCGACTACGTGGGAGTCCAGCGACATAGCCATTACGCTAACTGCTGGTCCCATCTTTTATATACTTTTATAGAAAGTATAAACACTAATAAAACTCTAACTTTGCTGATAGGACATGAACTGCTTTATTAAATCAAGTTGAAACTTAATTGTATTAGTTCACTGTAAAATTTACATTAAAATCTATTCTGTTCATCTCTCTCAGTTCTATGCAACACCAGCAGGTGGCAGGATTAAGGCACAAAAAGGCCAGAATCCTTGAGAAAGGTAAAAGAAATACATTATCCCTTACTCAGTGTCCTGAGATAGCAGTCATTTTTCTTACAGGGCATGTGGGTGACTAAAGTCATTCGTGGTTAGTCCTTAGCAGATGCATCCTTTACCTTAAACTAGGTGACGCTGTGCCCTTTTGAGATTCTTCTGATCACAAATCACCACTGTGCTGCAATAATTTTCCACTTTTATCATAAAGCAGGTCTGAAGCATATGGTGTGCATAAATTTGGTCATATTCATACTGACAAAGATTCTTTGCTTGACTAAACTTTAGTCAGTCTCCTGAAACTTCTCCTATGTAAGATGGTGCTCTTCCTTGTAAAACAATCCAGTTTTAGCAAAGAACCCTGCTAAGTCAGTTTAGCAGGGAATTCTTCCCACCCAATATCTTACCACCCTCAATATTTAATCTGGCTCCTGATCCTTCACTATCTTCCACCGACCTCCAGATGGTACCTGATTACCCTGGTCTGTTTTCAGCAAAAATACTATTAGTTCATTTTAGTCAGAATCCTCCTTACCCTGATGTTATCTCAGCAACTTCCTATCCATTGATCCCCACAGGGTTAATTGGCTGGAATTTCTCACTTTCATGTGATCTATTCAGAGTTGAGCCCAGTTGCCCCCCTCTGGAAAACCTCATTGAGTGGTCTCTTTGGCTATCACAGTGGTCTAGAATAAAGTCTGCTCTTCCATGTTTTAACAATGATCATCAAACTTTTTTTTTTTTTTTTTTTTTTTTTTTTTTTTTTTTTTTTTTTTTTGAGAGATGTTTACTATAGGGAGTGCTTGTCTGGCAGAGAGACAAAGGGACAGAAAGCAAGAAATCATCTCCCAAAGAGGTTGAAAAAGCCACAATCCCTTCTCCTCCATTCTCTTCTCAGGATTTTGGATACACACACACATGCACCCGGCATGAGGTTTTGGTTGCTGGTCTAGGACTTGAACCTGGGCAACTACAGGGGAGTCTAGCAACATAACCATTATGCCATCTGCTGGCCCCAATCATTGAACTTTTTTGTTCTTTAATAATAATAGGATATACCAAGCACTTTTTGTGAGAAGGAAGCTACATATAAGATGAGAAAAAGATTGAAGTTAAATGATCTAGCTTTTCCGTAAAGATTTTTAGTGAGAAGATCTCTTCTGCCATGTTTGGGAGAACCAGAGGATGAGGTTATGGATTAAAGGCCTTTCAAGAAATGACTAAACACCTTAGGGGTCTTAAGCCTGAAATTATACACTGTTCTTGCCCTTATATTCCCTGACCACAAGTGCACACCTTTCCTGTGGTGTATAACTAGTTTCTTTCTTTTAGAGAGATTTTTGCTATATGATGTGTGTACTCTCTGGAGAGTCAGAGAGAGAGAGAGAGAGGAAGCAATAAATCACCCCCCAGAGGGGATGGCCACACAACAATCCTTTCTCCTCCATTCTCCCCTTGGGATCTTGGGTACACATGCACATGCTCCCCGCATGAGTTTTAAGTCACTGGGACTGGAACTTGAACCACAGTCCACGATATGGGAGTCCAGGGATATAATCATCTCTCCATCTCCTGGTCCCTCTAACCAGTATTCATACATTGAGTGGACTGAGGAATGTCTGCATTTTCTTTTACACTTATATTTCCTGAGTTTCCTAATTTGATACATTTTCTTAGATAATTGTCCCTGGATGCCTTGCAATACTTCTGCATGGTATGCAACCTAATTAGAATACAATACTATATATTAAACTAATAAAGAAATTACTTTGATTATAAAAAGTGTATTTAATTAAAGGAATTGAAGCAATTGCATCTTAATATTACCAAGTTCTAAAAACTTTGTAAATATTTTCTAAGAATTAAGATGAGATAGCAAGTTTAAAATGCCTAGAACATAATCAATATGTATGCATGCATTATATTTTAGCACCCTTCCCCCATACTAACTGCACATTCAAATTCTTGTTTTATTGAAGTAAAAATATCTTCTTAATTCATATACAATGTGAAGAATTTAACTATTTTCAATGTTAAGAAATAAAAATATCTGAAAACACCAATTAGAAGGATTTTTACAATAAAGCCAATTGAAATATTAGATAAATATATGTAATAAGAAAAAGTCTGAACAATTACCAAGTTTCTTAAGGCTTGGGTGAGAATGTATAAAGCATCCACAGATGAGTATATAAGAAAACAGCAAAATACTATGATAAGAATATTATTATAGTACAATTTTTAACAGATGGTGGTAACACAGTTGTTTCCATGTGGGAGGGTCCTCTGTTTGTGTCCCAAAGCCTCCCTGTACACGCCCCATGTGTGGACATGGCCATGATTTGGGCTGGCTGTGGCTGGGAGTAGATTGCCACATAAGGGTACTGTTGATGGTGACTCTCCTCTCTCCCTCTACCCCGTCTCCCTCTCTCATCTCCCTCTCTCATCTCTCTCTCTCATCAAAGAAATAAATAAACTTTAGCAAGTACTGTTATGTATGAAGTACTTCTTAAGTTTCATAACACAGAAGGGAAGTGAGATTTTCCTCATTTTAATTAAGTAGGGATTCTCAGTATTAAAGTAACATATAAAGAGTCAATTCAGCCACAGAAGGGGGAACTGGTATTAAAAATCAGAAGGAATGATTACAAGGTGTTACTCTTTCCTGCACCCGTGTCACTATTCTTGATAACATGTGGCTCTGTATTTATGCATTTATTTTATATTCCATTTTGCATCCCTCCTATGTCAGCCCCAAATTAAGACTTCTGCACTATTTAAATGTCAATTTGTCTTCCTTCCAGAGGACTGTGTTTTAAACTAATAATAGTGTTAATATTATCACCAGGCACTCTTACTCATGTATTGTATAATAATAATTTAATAGTCATGTTATGGGTACCAAAATCTTGATATGATTAATGTGTGAAAGCTGTAATTCCAATTTTAATTTTAGTTTTATATACTTAATTCAACTCTTTCAATGACCCTACAAGAGCACTATTATTATTCCCCCATGAAGAGTGAAATGTTGTAAGACACAGAGACTTGCAGGTAACATCACCAAAATCATGCAGGCAGAGGGAGACAAAAATTTGAATCTAGACAATCTGATCCCAGACTGCATCTTTTGTTCCCTCAAAGAAAAGGCAGTAGCACAAATGTTAGGTTTGCAAAACAGGCAAAGTGTCCTTCTATGGTTAGACTTGATACTCTGCAACTGTTCATAAAGTGTTAGGCAGACATTACAACAGAGTATGTAGGGGATGAGGGTGGGAGTAAGTTAGGAATCAGCAGGAAGGAACAAAATGGAGGTCATGGCTACCGGGTGGGAAAAGGAGCTTCCACAAAAGCATGAAGAAGGTGATTGCCAAGACAGTGGGCTCCATTTTCACACTCATCTGAACTTGAGAAATGGCTAGGTCATTTGATTAGGAAGAAAGAACGGAATCACTGCCTGCCTTTCATGTGGTAATCTGACAAGGGAAGCTATCAAATGGGATTTCAGAATCAGCATGTAATTAGTTTTATAAATAATACGAAAAGACTTGTGGTTGATATAAACACAATTGGAGCGGTCATGCTACATACAACCCATGTCACATTCTGCTTAAAAAGGCACATTATTTTTATATTTTGGAACTTTTCAAATATTATTGTTTGTGACCCACAAGTGCTGCATCTGGCCATCAACACTATATTTATAACATAAGACTTTTTACATTTTATCTTTCTTGTTAGCTTTTACTTATTTCTTATGTAATTATGTCAGCTTCAAAAACTAAATCTTATTCTTTAAAGAAAATAGAGATTAAGGAAAGTCTTCCTGGAACTTAAATATATCCACATGACACAGAATATGGCAATAATATGTCATGATGGAATTTACAATAAAAATGTATGACTTTCTTGATTTTCACAGGAGCTAGCTTGCAAAACATTCAGGTATTTTAAGTCTATCTAAGTATTTTGGAGACTTGGTTGTAGTCATTTTAAACCTAAGTTAGTTCAGCTTAAATATTTCAAATTCATTTATATCTAAGTTTTTTCCTTAGTAAATTATATGTATGAATGTAACAAGGATTTTTAAGGTTAAGTGCTTGTCAGTGTACATTCATTTATTATTATGATTATTTCCCTCTGTCAAGGTATTAGTGTATACACAAAAATATTCAAAAGTGAAATGCAAATTGAGATGAAAGTACTCTTTTAAACTTTTTCTCCTGATACTATCTGGTACACTCCAATCAAATATTTTCATCAGGTTCTTAAAATCATTTCATGTACAGAGGCAAACTTTCTTGTAGAAAATTCCCTATACAGTAGAAGGATTCATCTATGTGTTAAAGTTTTGTGTTAACTACCTCTTTCTGTTCTGGTTCTGATAGAGTAATAGAAAATCTGGAAATAAGTGGGATATAACCATACCATTAGGAAATAGAGATACTATTAATCTTTATAAACATTCCCTTAAGGAATAAATATTATTGTGTTCTAAAGCTATAGACATCACTTGAGTATAGAGTCACTCACAGAAAAAGGAATAGACTGAAATAAAGATTTCATTTTCCTGGGACCAACAGTTAGCGTAATGGCTATGTCGCTGGACTCCCACGTAGTCGACCGCGGTTCGCGTCCCGGACCCGGTGGCTTAAAACTCACGCCGGGCACGTGTGCGTGCGTGCCCAAGATCCCAAGAGGAGAATGGGGGAGAAGGGATTGCGGCGTGGCCATCCCCTCTGTGGGGTGATTTCTCGCTTTCTGTCTCTGTCTTTCTCTGTCTGTCTGGCGAGCGCACGCGCCCTATAGAAAAAACCTCTCCAATAAAAAAAAAAGAAAAAAAAAAAAGATTTCATTTTCCTAACATGACAACCTCTTCATGAATAAGGCATTTAGGACACCAATATGCCTATATTAAATTTCTTCTGTAAGGAACTTAATTAACAATGTATATTTATTTTGTTTTATTTATTTATTTTTTAAAAATGTACCACACAGTGCATAACTAGCAGAGAGAGGGAAATCGAGAAAGTACTTTCTATGGGGAATGGCCACACCACAATCCTTTCTCCCTCATTTCTCCTTTTGAGGTTTCGAGCAGGCACACATACCCATGTGACTGCCATGTTTCCCAAGTCACAGAACTGGGACTCAAACTTCGGGACAGGCTATGTAGGATTCCACAGCTTTAACCACCACACCATAGGCTGACCGTCAAGGGACATGCAGGTGTGTAATGGTTAAGGTGCTGGATTCCCTTGTGGTCAACAGTGGTTTGAGTCTCAGGCCCAGCTGCTTTAAACTCAATGCCAGACACACATATCTGCATGCCCAAAATCTGGAGAGGAGAATGGAATAGAAGGGACTGCATTGCAGCTATCCCCCTGGGGAGTGATTTTTCACTTTCTGTCTCTGTCTCTCTATCTCTCCAGTGAGTGCACGTGCCCTGTAGCAAAAATTTCTCAAAACAATAAATAAAAGTATATCTCACACAACAATAATGCTGTGGAGTTGAATAACCAAGGACTGACAATGTAGCTGATGATGCCATAAATGTATCTGTGTCATTTACCTTTCTGTGCTGCCTACTGTCAGATGGAAGTTACATTCTTGTATTCACAAAATGAGTGGGAACTTTGGAACTCCAAATACACTCCAAGCAAAATCAGTAAAGAAGACAAAAGAAAGTAAACGATGACACAAAAAAGTAAAGAAAGACAAAATGCAGAAAAAAATGCAGATGCTAGCTGACTTTGACTTTAAATAAGAAGAACAATCAGGCTGTTTGCAAATCTTACTAATATACTTCCCCCAATACCTTTTTGGTCATAACTATATTAGATTTCCACCCATTATTTCATAAGAACCTGAAATCAACCATTAATCTGAATCTTTATTCTCCAAAGAAACTTTCTGCTAACAATGGATAAGAGAATAATAGATTTTACAAAGGCAACTATCTGGATTTGACACAAAATATTCACATATCCAAAAGGTAAGCAAAGAAAGAATAGCAGATAGAAAAAGAATAAAAGTGTTTTAAGAAGATCTGTCTTATTTGTAATTTTTGAAAATTTTAATTGGTAAGCGAGTGTCTATATTGAAGTGTATAATGTGATATTTATATATGTGTATATATTGCATACTATAAAAAATGGAATCAAGCTAATGAATGTATCCATTACTTCACTTACCCTTTTTTTTATAGTGAGACATTTGAAATATACCTGCTTAGTGATTTTATTCATAGTTTATTTCTTCCATGAGAGAGAGACTGAGACAGGACTCCCACCATAGAACCCACACTGTGTCCACCAGCCCTGACTACAGAAGCCCATGCTGGGCATGTGGAGGGAGTTTCTAGGACCTGAACCCAAGACTCTCTCCTCGAGATCTGGTTGCATTACCACTGGGCCACCTCTTAACAATTTAGAGATATGCAATACATTGTCATTAGCTATGGTCAATGCTATGCAATAAATTTCAAATTTTTTTTTTCTCCCGTCTAACTGAAACTTTGTACCCTTTGGCTAACATCTGTCCATTTCTTCTTCTACCCTCTAGCCATCAGCCTCTGGTAACCACTATTCAGCTCTACTTCTCTGAGTTCAACTTTCACATTCCATATGTAAATGTGACTATATGGTATTTGTTTTTCTGTGCCTGGAGTGTTTCGCTTAACAGTGTCCTTCAGGTTCATCCATATGTTGCAAATAGGAATATCTGATTTTTAAAAATTATGTGGGCATCTGTGGTATTACTCATATTTAATCTTCAAATTCATAACCCATGAGAGCACCTTTTGTTTGCTGTTGAATGGGAGCTCTCTGTCTTGCAAATAACAAACTACTTCCATTTTGCATTTTTAATAGGTCTCTTTAAGCTTTTGAACACTTGACACTTTCAAAAGAAGAGTGCAAACATTCATATTTTAATAAGATCTTTAAAAATTTATGTGAATTTAATGCCTTATGAGTTATGCCATACTTTTGCATGTTTTGTATAACTTGCTTTTTTGAAGTTTTCATTTATTTATTTCACATCAGAGTTGCCACAGCAACCGATTACAGTAATACTTAGTTTTATGGCTTTTTTGATAAGGCTATCTTCAAATTACAGCATGTCTAGAACTTGTTGGATCATAATTTAACTTTCACTGTGAAGAGACAACATATTAGTCCTATCTTGGCAGATTTATATTGGCTTCCTGTTTCAACTAGAATTATCTCCAAGCTATTAATTCTGGAGGATTTTATTTTTTTCTTTTGGTGATTAAATGGACTCAAATCCCCATATCTTTCAGAGTGTCCAGAGAAAAATATCATCTCTGCAACCTTACCCTTCTGATCAATGTTTTTGTGAATTATGTTGCTTTCAACTAGAAAATGTATGACTCAAAGGCTTTTGTTGTCACTGATACTTTTTCTGGTTACTTTGGAAACTTTATCTTATTACACAAAATGAAGAATTATTGGCTATTCAGATTTTTTTTTTCTAATTTTCTACTACTCATGGTATGCTTGCCTTTTTCAACATTTTAAAAGTTTAATTTTTTTCTTTATTTATTGAAACAGAGTGAAAAGAATTTTCAGTAAGATTTCATTGTGATTCCTCTCCCAACCCTCCAGTCATGATCACTGGCATGTGTGCTTGCCCGGCATGTAGTGGTCGACCAGAGAACTGAACCCCAATCTCTCATATGACTTCCAGTTTTGCAGAGCTTTGTGTTACTGCTGCTCTACACGGCTGGGCTCATACTTGCTTTTTATTCACAGTATGGTCAATGATTATACAGGTTTAGGTAGGTTTACTTAATTATCTCATCATAACCTCCATCTAAAGTATAAGATTATTTTCAAATGATAATATATGTTTATCTTCATAGGAGTAAAAACTATGTATTTTAAAATGCATCTATTTGTAGCTGAGGGAAGCACAAATCTCCTGAATTCATAAAACACTTTACATGTTCAGATGCGTCTACAATTGCCACATTACATAGTGACTTGTGCCTTATTACTCGGACATGGTAAACTTAGACTTAAGTTTTACCAGAATGTTTAGCCCAACTCTTCCACTTAGTTTGGCTGTTTCAGAGTTTCCCATTAGCTTCATTTACCTTCTTTTGAATCCATTTGAATACAAATTTAGAGAACATGATGGAAAAGTATGGCTATATTATATGGCAATAATTTATTCCAAACTAAAGATCATTTATGGTAAATCTTATATAATATAAACCTCAAGTCAGCTTTTTCTTTCACTCCTCTTTTTTAATATTTATTTTCCTATATTTAAAAAGGGAAAAGAATTGGAGCAGAGTTGCAAGGCTCTCTTTAAAAGACTGCTAAACAAGATGAATAAAGAAAAGAGACTGACTTATAAAGAGGTTATCAAAAGATGTTTTACTTCAATACTGACTGGAAAAAAAAAGATGGTTTTTATCAAGTTTGCTAAATTTGTATTTTTATTGTACTCACAAGGGAAAAGATTGCCATTTATTCCATCATTATGATACCTGTAAAGCTTGTAACATTCACAAACATCAATATTGCAAAATAAACTTAATATTTTGTCCACAAAGTTGTTGAGGATTCTATTTATTTTGAATACTAGGCATATACAGTTTGAGCAATTGTTAATACTAAGTTTTTATTATTTTAATTGACAAATAAAATTGTGCATGTTTCTTGTGGACAATATGATGTTTAGAACTATCTATGCATTGTAGAGAGACTAAATTTAGCTAACTAACATATGCATTACCTTACATATTTATTGTATATACGGTGAGAATATATAAAGCTTTGCTTCTTTTTCTTTTTTTTTTTTTTGTTTTACTGTACATCTTTACAGCATACAAAATTAATTTTGCCACCTTGAATACAATGCATATTGGTCCAACCAAAGACATTATCATACACATTGTTATCAGCAGACAATATTCCATTTTTTTAATTTCAAGAAAAACAGTCTTAGCTTTAATGAATCCACATAAAAAATGTTAAGAAAAATTTGCTTAAGACTTAAAGCCAGGAAAAAGGTTATGATTCTGTTCAAACAATAGAAACTAAAAACTCAAAAAAATCAATATGGACAGAGCTAAAATCTAGTAAGAAATGTACTGTAATTCTATTTTGAAATTTTTTTTTCTCTCTCCAGTCCCACTTTTACCAAAGAGAAGCATGAGCTAACTTATTGCCCAAAAAAATAAGTTCAGTCTTAATTTTTCTAAGTGAACAGTGTTTATTTTTCCTTCTTAACTAAGAGATGTAATATACTACATGCTTACTCAAAATCAAGGCAAGCCTAGGCACTGCTTTTGCATCCTCATTTGTCTCTGTTACTTTATCTGTATTGTTTCGTTCTTTTTACTGTTGTCCAAACTGTGACATGGATAGCAGCTCAGTCACTCTGTAGCTGTTAATCTTCTCGATTTATTGGACAAAGTGCCCTTGATAGAATGCTGATCCATCTCAATGGATGTCAGCAAAAAAAAAATAATGTTGGGCAGGTTATATGTTCCTTTTCCTCCCATTATTTTCCTTGGTCCACAAAGGAAGAGTTGTGCTTCAGGATTTATTGAAGTCTTAGGAACATGAAATTACAATGCTAATCGAAAACAAAAAGATATGCTAAATACTACTTTTAGTAGTCTAACTAGATAAAATTTTTAAATTCAAATGATCATTCTCATAAATGCCTCCATTACAAATTTAATGTATGTGCCTGAGGACCCTCTGAAATGATCTCCTTCCCCTGAACTCAGTAGGTCACACCAACACAGAGACTCCTCTCCACTCAATTTACCTCTTTTAGTTGCTTTATCCTATTACATTAAGAACATTCCCCATAATTATCTGGTATCCACTCTTCCTCAAGGGTCTACAGAAGGATACTCAAAGACTGATAAAATGGCCATGGATTAATTTCCCCTAGGTATAGCTCCATTTAAACATGTAGAGTTGTATTCAGGTCACTTTATTCTGCCATAGTCCTAAGGTAAATAGTATAAAACACATGATACATAAATATACACAAATGCACATACCAATGCAGCTCCAACATACAGAAACAACACATATCCATACACATGCACATGTGCACACATAGGAAACACGCACACCAGTCTTAAATAAAAATATCCTTTTATATAATAGAGTGCTCCATAAAGACTTCACAACCAATTGTAAGAACTCCTCATCATAATGGAATTAGTTCCTGTAACGAGTGTTGGCCATGCACAGCTGTCTCAACTCTTTTCTAAGTCATCTCATAATTTAACAGATTTGAAGATTAATATACTTAACTGTTTTTATTTAAAAGTAATTACTAATGTATTATTATTATTATTTGTTTTTTAATTTGCTGTAGGAGATGTGCCCTCACCAAAAAGAGAGAGAGAGAGAGAGAGAGAGAGAGAGAGAGAGAGAGAGAGAGAGAGAGAGAGAGAGAGAGAGAGAGAATGAGAAAGCAAGTCATCAGTTCTGGGACTCAAATTACCCGGACCCTAGCCACCATACCACCTGATGGCCCCAGTGTACCTAATTTTCAAATGTAGAATCCAATAGTATTCTGCTAAGTGTGAAAATCATAACGTACCTTAAGTGCGATCCATCAGATCCATCTACACTTTGTCTCATGTGAGAGCTATTTAAGGAGAAGGACTCTGTAGTAGAGATTCACAAACTAAAGTTGCTGCAGAAGACCTTGGCAAACTGAATCACAAATAGAGATTACGTCTTGCATTTTGTTTCACTCTTGTGTTTGTTGAATGTTTTTTTTCTTCTTCCCCTCCTCCTTGATTCCCTCCCTCCCACGCCCACTCCCTACCCTACACAAAAATGGAAAATTATCCCTCGATGACAATGTGTATGGTAATCTCCTTGACTGGACTTACATGCAATGTATTCACGCTGGGAATATTTATTTCCTGTAATATAAATATATACAGTGATTGAATGCAAAAAATGAGGGGGAAAAATACCAAAAAAAAACAAATAAAGAAAACAGAGATTATTGTATGATCAAGTTTTCTATGATCCCTTCTCCCTGGCTCTATCACAGATTCTATGTGCTGTCTAATGCACATTAATCAGTTCGTTTTTCCATGCAGCTTATCAGAATGGTCTGAATTTTCTACAAGTCAGAATTCTAACTAATGCTAACTAAGTAGTTTCAGTCCTGAATCCAGTGACGTGAAAAACATTGGTGGTACATCAAGTCTATGTGCGTGTGGGCTTAAAATCCCAAGAGGAGAATGGAGGAGAAGGGATTGTGGTAGAATGATTTCTCAATTCTCCTTCCTCTTTCTCTGGCATCATTTGACAATTTCTCCCTTCTTCCTCTTTATCTGGTGAACATACATCTACGATAGCAAAAACTAAATGTGTGTGTGTGTGTGTGTGCGTGTGCGTGTGCGTGTGCATGTGTGTGTGTGACCAGGGTGGCCCATACTTGGAACACCAAAATATCCACTCCAGTGATCATCTGTGGTTGTCAAAAATGAAGTCTATTTTAAAACTAAGATTTAGTTACCCAAATTATTGTTGTCATGGAATAATATGAAAGACGAGATTATAAGGATTGTGGTTGAGCTGGCTCTTGTGATTGTACTGAAAACTTTAAGGAAAGTAAACTATATACTAAAGCTTTTAAATTATTGGGCCAAGGAAAATCAGTATTTAAACAAGTACCCCAAATGAGTCACTTTTGTCTCATTACCACAGAGTTAAATGGAGTCAAAATAAAATGTACAATCTGATCATGTAGGTAATTAAAATAATATACTAATTGAATGCACCAGAGTAATAGTTCCCTTAGATAAAAATTAAAACACTGAGATGATCAGTAGTGCAGCTGTTAAGTATTGTGTATAGAAACCTGGATCTCACGTAGCCCACCACAGGTCAAATCTTTCCCTGAAAACTCGAAATGTATGCTGTGTACATGTCTGTGCATGCCCCAAATCCTGACAGGATGGAAAGATGGAGGAAAAAGGGGTGTAGTGTGACCATGCCCCATTGGAGGGCACTTTCCCTCTCCCTTGCTCTTTCTCTGGCAAGTACATATACCCACTAGCAATCTTTTTAAAAAAGGAAAAAAAGAGAAAGAGCATTGATAATAAAACAATGGAACATGAGAATTCATATAGATATTCTGAGGAGGATGTGGACATCGAGAGCTTCACATTTCCCAAGTCATACCACACTTTCTTGTCAGTCAAAGAAGACTTTTCCTCTCGGTTTAAGTCAGACGCCTCTACTTTGCTAGAGGACTTGTAAGGACATTGCCTGAGACAATTATCTATCAAAGGGAAGATGATGGACTGCATTTTTCATCTTTCCCAACTTTCTATTTTAGATCTAAATGTCCTTAAAAGTCTAATTATGCTATGTAGGTATAAAATTAAGGTGTAACATTGTGTGTTCCCATGAAATCTGGAGAGCCTCAAATAGCCTAGCCACAAAGTCCCCTTGCTGTTCACTTCACATAGACACAGTCTCTTAGCAAAACAAGTCTAGTTATTAAAAGGACCAGGTGAGGTTTCTGTGTATTCTTATCCTTGAATGCCATGCTTCAGTTCTCTGCCAGCCCATGGATCAAAGAAGCAAATACCATTTCCTCTAGGGAATGAAAGGATGCTCCGCCCTCTTGAAACTACAAAGCCTGCTTTTCACATCCCCTAGTGGTCACTCTGCTTCTTCATGCAACTGCCATTTATCCCCGCTGGACTGTGAGAATATTTAACTAAAACCTGGACCCAGGACTTGAAAATTGTGCTGGCCTATGTGGGTGCATGCCCAAGATCCCAGGAAGAAAATGAAGGAGAAGGGATTGTGGCATGGCCGTTTCCCCTGGGAAGTGATTTCTTATTTTCCCTCTCTGTCTCTGTCTCTCTATCTCTCCAGCGAATGCAGATGCCCTAAGGCAATATCACCTATCCAATTTCAGGTGTCATGTGTTGAGTACTTCTTTTTTTTTTTTTTTTTTTTCTTTTTTTTTTGAGAGGTTTTTGCTATAGGGCGCGTGCGCTCGCCAGACAGACAGAGAGAGACAGAGAGATAGAAAGCAGGAAATCACCCCCCAGGGGGGATGGCCACGCCGCAATCCCTTCTCCTCCATTCTCCTCTCGGGATCTTGGGCACGCACGCACACGCGCCCGGCATGAGTTTAAGTCGCCGGGTCCGGGACTCGAACCGCGGTCGACTACGTGGGAATCCAGCGACATAGCCATTACGCTAACTGCTGGTCCCTGAGTACTTCTTATAATCTGGAGTAAAACTCTCTTTCTCTTGAAGGATGTGGAGAGGAAGTAATTGAAACACTAATAAGTAAGTCAAGCCCAATACAAGAAATACAACAAAAAACATTAAAACATATGGTTAATGTTTATTTTGAACAAAAATCAAAAGCACATATTTTAGAGTATGTTCCTTTTTTTTTTTTTTCTAGTTTGTAAAAAGACTTTTAATGGACTGGTGGCATATCTATAAATGAGAGTAGAGACCACTACTCAAAATTTAAAATCAAACGTAATGTTTTTTTTATTTTAATTAATTAATTTATTTTTGTATATACTTTCAATCATATTGTTTGGCTTACAATGAGACCATTTCGATATGTGAACATTTCTCCCCAGACCCGTTGACCGAAATATATTCAACAGATAACACCACACCTCCCCATCCCATCAATGCTCTACCTCTGTATCCCTTCTCCAAATGTCTTTCGTTGGGCCCCACTCCTCCACATGCACCTCATCTGACATTCACACTCATCTCTTGTGTTTGTTCAACTGTTAGTCAATCAGTTTCAGACATAGAATGCAGACAAACGGTATATGTTAAGTGGGGACATACAATGTCTCTCCTTCATAGCCTGGCTTGCCTCACTCAGCAGTACATCTTCCATATTCTTCCACTTTCTGTCAAAAGCCAGGGCTCTGTTGGTTTTTATGGCTGAGTAGTAGAGTATGTTCTTGGAGTATCATGTCATAAGTTAGTTTATGTGTGGGTGGTAAGTGTAAGCTTAGATTGTAATGGATTTACCAATGTGCCTGCTGTTCATAGAGTCTAGCTTTTGAATCCATTTAATAGTTGCCTATGGTAAACAATGTGAAATGCTAGACATATTTGTTTGTTCATAATATAGTATAAATCTGACTACTAAAAACTGGAAATAATCCATTTATTCACTGACTCTTTAGCTATGGCCCATGAGAGAGACCATACTAGCCTTGTTTCATCAAAGCACTAAGGACATTGATGAGAAAAAGTCTGTTTCTTTGAAAAATGCTATGTAGACTTGCTTCCACAGTCCAGAGATGATTTTACCACAGAAATGACTTCCTTAGTATGAATGGGGAGAGTGAGATACTTAAGTAGTATAATCAAAGTGGCTGGAAATAACCTTCAAAAGAAAGGTAGGAGCAATAAAAAGTAAATTGACAGTCACATGGGGAATTAGAATGACTCAAGTTGAACACTAATGATTTTGACGGCAGCTAATTGTTTATGGCATTCTCATGACCAAAATAAAAGGAAAGTTTATAAAAGCCTCATGAGATCTGTGTGATCACACTGATTCGGTTAAGTAGAGATTTGGCTTAGGCCAATACAATTTATAAAATTGTGATTCTTCATCCAACTTTTAGACCTCAATGAGTAACAGAGAACCTTGAAGTAAATGAAGGCCAGGTACAAGTTAAGGAAAAACTTGGCCATAAATTCACAAGAGTATGTGTTAATTCCCCCTTCAGCTATTCCTGAACCATCTAACAGTAGGATGGATAAAGGAATATGGACAGAAATTCTGGATAAATTTAAACAATGAGGTAATGTCAATACCTAGACTGAGGACAATGGGCTCATTATTTGAGCTTTGGAGAAAATTATCTTATATGTATAATTTGGCCATAGTTTGTCTTCTGGTGGAAATAATTCTTCTTTGGTTAATAACCTCATAATGAGCTGAATACTATAATAAATATGCTTATCAAACTTTAGTACTTTATACAAGCTAGCTGATGAATGCGAAAACAACTCTTTCTGAAATACTCAGAAATAGCTTAACACCCTTGTTCTTACCAAAATAAATGTTTAAATTTTTAAAATATAGATATTGGAATAGGCTTAAAAAAACTATGCAATACAGGCTCTTTTTATATTTTTCACAGTATAAATTTTCCCAAGTATTCTAAAGTTTACTTTTTTAGTCCATAATAAATAGAGTATTATATGAATTTGCATTATTACTTAGGAAATTAAATTTAGTTATGAAGCTATAAAACATGGTTCATTTTTTTAAGGCTTATATTTGTAGGAAAAATTATCCTTGGTTAATTAATGTAAAACTTCGATTTTTAACACTCTAGGAGAGGAAAAAATGATATATTTTTATTTACTGAATATTGAGATTGTCCAATTGTAAATAACAATTGCTTTAATTTTTGAATATTAAATATTCAATTTTAAGTCTAATAAGGAAGACAAATTTGTTGTAATGATTGCATGTTATCATACATTTCTATTACCACACAGCAGCCATTTCTCTCATCTTTTTTACCAAGAACCCATCAGACAGAGACAGATACATGGCTATTAACAAACTTTCTTTTTTAAAACACTGTTCCTGAGGAAAGAAAAAAATGAAAATAAATATTCTTTCAAAAGTGAGTTAAAGTTGTACAAGGGAGAAATGTAAGTGTTTTTTTTTGTTATGTTTTTTTCTTTTTTTGGAGAGGTTTTTGCTATAGGGTGCATGAGTTCACCAGACAGACAGAGAGAGACAGAGAGACAGAAAGCGAGAAATCACCCCCCAGGGGTATGGTCACGCTGCAATCCCTTCTCCTCCATTCTCCTCTCGAGATCTTGGGCACGCACGCACAGGCGCCCGGCGTGAGTTTTAAGCCACCGGGTCCGGGACTGGAACCGTGGTTGACTATGTGGGAGTCATAGTGACATAGCCATTACAGTAACTGCTGGTCCTGGAGAAATGTACTTTTAATCAGCTAAATCACTCAATAAAGTCAAATGCAAAATTAGACTTCTATCTAGAAGTAGCACCTTTTTCTTTTTTAGAGAGATTTTGCTATATAGTACATGCACTCGCCAGAAAAACAGAGAGAGATGGGGAAATAGAAAGTGAGAAATCATCCATCAAGGGCATGGTGCCCGCCCTATGGCAAAATCCGATCGAGGCTGGAGGATTGCGGCATTGAGTTCATCTCTTTCTCTCTGTCTCTCTCAACACACACGATTTTTTAGGACCAGCAGTTAGGGTAATGGCTATGTCGCTGAACTCCTGTGTAGCCGACCGTGATTCCAGTGCTGGACCCAGTGGTTTAAACTCACACTGGGCACCTGTGCGTGTGTACCCAAGATCCTGAAAGGAGAATGGAGGAGTAGAGATTGCAGCGTGGCCATACCCCTGGGGGGTGATTTCTTGCTTTCAATCTCTCTGTCTCTCTCTGTCTTTCTGGCAAGCACATGAGCCCTATAGCAAAAACCTCTCAAAAAAAAAAAAAAAAGAAATCATCCATCAAGGGGGATGGCCACACTGCAATCCCTTCTCCTCCATTCTCTTCTAAGGATTTTGGGCATCCATGCACACATGCCCGGCATGAGTTTCAAACCTCTTGGTCCAGGACTTGAACTGTGGTCAGCTATGTGACAGTGAAGCACCCTGAAGTAGCACCATTTTGTCTTTTTTTTCTTTTTGAGAGGTTTTTGCTATAGGGCGCGTGCGCTCACCAGACAGACAGAGAGAGACAGAGAGATAGAAAGCGAGAAATCAGCCCCCCAGGGCGGATGGCCATGACGCAATCCCTTCTCTTCCATTCTCCTCTCGGGATCTTGGGCACGCACACACATGCGCCTGGCATGAGTTTTAAGCCACCAGGTCTGGGACATGAACTGTGTTCAACTACATGGGAGTCCAGCGACATAGTCATTATGCTAACTGCTGGTCCTGCACCATTTTTGTCTATTGAGAGGTTTTTGCCATAGGGCATGTGCACTCACCAGTGAGAGAGAGAGACACAGAGACAGTGATAGAGAAAGTGAAGAATCACCCCCCCGGGTGGATGGCTATGCTACAATCCCTTCTCCTCCATTCTTCTCTCAGGATCTTGGACACACATGCACCCAGCACTAGTTTCAAGTACTGGGTCTGGGACTTGAACCACACAATCAACCATGTGGAAGCTATCTGCAGGTCCCAGAAGCTCCATTTTTATAAAACTCGTCTGAGGGACTATTTTCTTATGAGCCTGGTTAAAGAAGATATATTCTTAGCTACTTATTTAGAATAAATGCATCTGAGTTTTAAAATACCTATTCTAGGAACTTACAATAGAGGTGGCAAGCATAATATCAAAATGTTACTGAGTGGAAAACTGCTCAACTGATCTCTTAAACATTTATATATTTGAAACTTACAGATTTTAGGTTATCTGACAGGATGAACAAATGTCATAGACTTGTGACAATACTACGAGAGTATATTTTGTATTGAGATTAATTGTTTGACATAAGAAAAGCAATATAATATTTTACATTTTCTTTCACAAAAGCATACCTTTTGAATTTAGTTCATCACTGTGTGCATTAAGAAATATCTAGTAGCAGCCAGCAGGTGGCATGATGGTTAAGGTGTTGGGCTTCCACATGGCCAACTGTGATTCAAATCCCAGACCTGGTGGCTTGTAAATGACACCAGGCACATGTGCATGCATGTCCAAAATCCTGAGACGAAAATGGAGAATGGATTGCAGCATGATCATTGCACCAGGGGGTGATTTCTCAATTTCTCATTCTCTCTTTCTCTGGCAAATTCAAGCACCATATAGAAAAAAAAAAATCTAAAAAAATAAATAAATAAATATCAGGTATAGGGTTCAGTCACAGTGGCATTCTGCTAAGATGCTATGCTCTCCAGGTCGAGATCACATAAGAGCCCTGGATTCTGCATTCAAACTCAAGGTTGAGAGTGGTGGCACATGCCTGCAATTACAGCCACCTGGTAGGATGAGGCAAGAACATTGTGAGCTCTAGGTTGTCTTGGGCAGGGAGACCTTGTCTTGAAAAACAAACATAAAAAAAAGCTGAACATGGTGGTGTGCACCTGTAGTCCCATCAGGGAGGCAGAGCAGGAGAATCACTGTACCTATACGCTATAGGGTATGTGTGCTCATCAGAGCAAGACAGAGAGAGAGAGAGAGAGAGAGAGAGAGAGAGAGAGAGAGAGAGAGAAAGGGAAGGTGAGAAATCACCCCAAACCCAGGGGAGATGGCCATGCCCTAATTCCATCTCCTCCATACTCCTCTCATGAATTTGGGCATGCACTTATGCACCTGGCATTATATATATTTTTTTCTTAGAGAGATTTTTGTTATAGGGCATGTGCACTTGCTGATGGGACAGAGAGAGACAGAGGGATAGAAAGGGAGAAATCACTCCCCGAGAGGGATAGCCACACCATAATCCCCTCTCCTCCACTCTCCTCTCAGGATTTTGGATATGCACACACATGCACCCAGCATGTTTTTTTTTTTAAAATTTATTTTAATTTATTTATTTTTTCATTTCATTTTCTTCCATACATTCAATCACATTATTATTTGTCTTACAAAATGGATATTTCAACAGGTGAACATTTCTCCCTAGTACTGTTGATAAAACTACGAAATATCTTCAACAGATAATACCACACCTCTTTGTGCCATTAATGCTTTTCCTCCCTGTCCCTCCCCCAAATGTCCTTCCTCAGACCCTCCTCTTTCACACGCACTATACCTGGTATTTACATCTATATACTGCATTTCTATATCCTTTAGACAATTAGTTTCAGTCATAGAGTGCGGACACTCGGTATATATTAAGTGGGGACATACAATGCCTCTCCTTAAGCACCCAGTACGTTTTACGCTATGAGATCTGTGACTTGAACTTTAGTTGACCAAGTGGGAATCCAGTGATGTAACCATTACACTCTTTACTGGTCCCAGTGCCCAGCATGATTTTTAAGCTGGAGGTCTGGACCCCAAAGGTACAATAGACCATGGGCAATACAGCCGCCTTCATCTCCAAGTAACTAGCTGGCCCTGTGTTGTACATTTTCTATGAACCAAGAATTATGCTGAATACCTCACAAGAATTTGCTATATCTTAAAAAAAAAAAATCAGAAAAAGAAAGAAGAAAAGTAACATCAACAATCTGCACACTTGAACTTTTGTTAAGAGAGTATATCCCAAGTGTTCTTATCACAATAAAATAAAATTTTAAAAAGGAAAGAGAAAAGTAGCAAATAAATGCCACTGCTGATCACTGCTCGTAAGACTGGAATGATCTAACTAGTACATATTTAGGAACAAATAGCTTACTTAAATTGCGCAGAGAAGTGTGGTTAGAATTTTTCTTGAATGGATCAAGATTTCAGAAAGAAATATACTTTTGACAGTTTCAGTTTTTGAATCAATGTATGTCTAAGATCCCAATGATTTATTTGTACAAGGCCACTGTAGTTTGAAATATTTTTGATGAGGTGACAAAAATAATCTATTGAGGCTTTAAAATGTTGTTGCTAGTATTCAAATCTACCATAAGATACCTTTATAAGAACCTAATATTCCTTATTTCCTAATGGTTTTTAAAAATGTACCTATTTAAATTTCAAATCTACTAAATTCAGTTACTACCAAGAAAACACATTTTGTTGTTTGTGAAAATTCACAGTCTGTGTATTTTCTAAGTGCAACTCTAGTTTTATTTCTGCCATAAAATTTTCTTCTTTCTCTTTTCTTATTATTTCTCTTAGTACTTCTAACTTTGTTTCTTGCTTCAAATGAGATTTTGATGGCTAGATCCTTGCTTAGACTACAGAGAGTTTTCAAAAATGTTTTAAATTATAATCTCACACATCTATCAGATAGCTTTGCATGAAATGGATACTCACCACATGTGCATGAATTGAATGAAAAAAAAATTTGAGGGTTATTTATTTATTTTGCTATAGGGTACTCTCCAGAAAGATAGAGATAGAGAGACAGAAAGCGGGAAATCACCCCTCCACACCGCAATCCCTCTCCTCCGTTCTCCTCTCAGGATCTTGGGCACACATGCACACGCACCCGACATGAGTTTAAACCACCGGGTCTGGGACTTGACCATGGTCAACTACATGACTATATGGAAGTCCAACGACATAGCCATTACACCAACTGCTGGTCCTGAAAATCTTTTTTTTCTTTAAATATTTTTGCCATATGGCAAATGCACTCGATGGAGAGAGAGACAGAGACAGTGAGATGGAAAGTAAGAAATCACTTCCCCAGAGGGATGACCACACTACAATCCCTTCTCTTCCATTTTCCTCTCAGGATCATGGACACACATGCACAAGAGTTGAGCGTAAGTTTTAAGTCACCGGGTCCAGGACTTGAACTATGTTAAGGCATGTGAGAGTCCAGCAACATAACTGACATGCCATTTGCTGACACCTTGAATAGAATATTTTTTAAATTTTGCCAGGGGATGAGCAGATGGTGTAATAGTTATGTGGCTGGACACCCAACTACTTGACCAGGGTTCCAGGCTGAACCCAGAGACTTAAAACTCACTCCAGGCATATGTGCCTGTGGGCCCAAGATCTCCAGAGGAGAAGGGATTGCTGTGAGTCGAGTCCATTCCCCCTGGAGGGGGAGGGTGATTTACCTTTCTGTTTCTATGTCTTTCTCTCTCTGGCGAGCGCACACAACTCCATAGCAAAAATCTCTGTTAAAAAATAATTGCTATGGAGATTCACCTACAATTGCGGAACTGCACGAGACCCACCCTTGATCCAACCCTGAATAGAATCTATGCTCCCTATTGTTAAAAACTTTATGTGCTGATAATTGAAAAAAAAAAAAATAAAATAAACTGAAAGAACTGGAAGGTATAATGGCAGGGAAGGCAACTGCAGATACTAGAGACAGTATGGGAGAGGTAATGAGAATGAGTAATTGAGGGCGGAAGGGAGGGATTCAGGGAACAAACAACACACTTAATAGACACAAAAATGAAAAGTTGTCTGTTGATGATAATGTATATGGTAATATCATTGTTTTGACTAATGTGCACTGTATTCATGCTGGGAAGAACCATGTTGTACACGGTAGAGAGGTACAATGATTAAATGTAAAAATAAAAAAATAAAAAAATAAATAAAATTTTAAAAATTTAAAAAACAATAAAACCTCTCCAAAAAAAAAAAAATTGCCAGTGGGACCAGCAGTTTGCGTAATGGCTATGTTGCTGGACTCCCACATAGTCGACCGCAGTTCGAGTCTTGGACCCGGTGGCTTAAAACTCATGCTGGGCGCGTGTGCGTGCGTGCCCAAAATCCCAAGAGGAGAACGGAGGAGAAGGGATTGCGGCACGGTTACCCCTTGGTGGTTGATTTCTCGTTTTCTGTCTCTCTCTGTCTGGCGAGCGCACACGCCTTCTAGCAAAAACCTCTCAAAAAATAATAATAATAATTGCCAGAGAGTATGTGCATTTGCTGAAGAGAGACAGAAAGAATAACAATGAGAAAGGATCTGCCTACCTCCAGCTCCATGAATAATGGTCAGCCACAATTCCATCTCCATTTCTCTCTCCTTTCGAGATTTTGTACATGCATCCATATGCATGTGGAATATTTTTCAATCTACCAGGTACAGGGCTTGAACAATGAACTTGGCCATGTGGGATCCAGCCACCTTAACCACCGCTTCACAGGCTGACCCTGAATTCATTTTAATGTGCACAACCACTTGACAATTGGTCTATAAAATACACACTCTCATTTTGTTTCCTTTTATTTGATTTATGGTTCTCTTGACTACTCATATGGAATAGAAGTTATTCAAGGAGATTAGTAATGTTTTTTTTTTTTTTTTTCCCATATTATCTCCCTCTCTGCACTAGCAGAAAGGTGAATTGATTGCAGTCTCTTCATTATTAATCATTTGCTGATTACAAAATAGGTAAATAAATATTCATAAATATTGTACATATTTGATCCAAGATATTGTTGTTAATTCAAAAGGGATAAAAGTGACTCAAATTATAAATATCACTAAATATATTTATATTGCACTATAAGTAAATAGGTGATTATGTTAATGAAATGCAAAAAATCAAATTTTGCATAAAATCAAAATAGAAAATTGCAGCCTGTAGATTTTTAAACATCATTTATCTCTAAAATATAATTTAATCTCCATAAAGAAAATGAATATTTAGCTTCTAGGATCCTGTCTTTCCAACTTGGAATTTACAAATTAGTAGCAGGAAGAAACACTGTTTGTATATCAGCCACACAATCAGATCAAATGTTTCATATTCTATCCCTCTCTGCCTTGTTCTTGCCTATGAGAGTTCCTTTCTTGGACCACCAACTTGAGCTTTTTTAGTCTTCTTCCTTCAGGTTGTGTATATTTAATAAGAATAAAAGATTTTCAGAAAAAAAAAATCAGGTGTGAGATAAGTTGTTTTATTATTTATTTTTTATTTTTTTTTATTCATTACTCATTAAAAGTGATCAGGTTTATGGGACTGGCAGGTGACATGGTGATTAAGGGCGATGGACTCCCACGTGGCTGACTGCGGTTCGAGTCCTAGACCTGGAGGCTTGCTTTCTCTCTCTCTCTCTGTCCCTCTCTGGTCAAATTAAAATAAGTAAACAAATGGATAAACGAAGTTAAATAAAATAATTCATTAAAAAAATGATCAGGTTTAGCATGATAGACATATGTGTCTCCTAAGTTAACAAAGTAGTATTGACTAGATAAGCAACATGAACATCGCCAGAATAAATCTTTGTAGTCAGTGGAGTAAAATGAAAAGTAAGGAAATCAGAAGAAAAGAAAAAAGGAACATTTCAATTTTTATGTAAATGTAAATTAAACTAAGAAGTTAGAACAATGGAGAATGGATAGTACATGATTAATTGTATCATCCTAAAACAAGGCTTTCTTCTGTGACAAACCAGAATGCTTTCTGAGTTAGTGAGGAGGTAATGACAATTACACTAAAGATTTATTTCAGATAGGAAAGAAAATTGAAGGGTTAAGAGATGGTACAGTGGTGGAGTAACTGGTCCCGCATGGGAAGGTTTAGGATCAAGAAGGACCTGAGTCTTCCTTAAGCACACTGAGTGAGCGTTCATGCCCATGAGCTAGGATGGCTGAATTGGGACTGGGCCATGATGCTGAGGCCCTGTTGTGAGTATCTCTCTCACACTGTCTCTTTCTTTCTTTAAAAAAGCAAAGGAAATAAAAAGAAAAAAGAAATAAAATTGAACACAAAAAAGTAAAAATGAAATAATAATGACAAGAAAGATGAAATAAAAACAAATACATACACATTATATATAAAGAAAGAAAAATATAAGTATATATATAAAGAAAGTAGAAAAGCAGATGAAATTTGGTTTGTGAAAAAACTAATACAGCACATTGATAAATCCTAAAAATATTAAAAGAAGGAGAAAGAAAGCATAGGCAAAATAAATTTAAAAAGAGTTGGCACTAAAACAGAGTGAGAAAAGAGTAGTCTTTTCAATTAAACTCTCATTCAATTGGATATCTATCTATCTATATGCATAGGAAGATAAAATGAACAGTGATCTCTAATTATATCATACAAAATTATGTTGAATTGTAGATATAAATGTAAAAACTTAAAAAAAATTAAGGTAATATGTATGAGAATATACCATGAAGGCGATGCAGGAAAAGATTGAAAAGAGATTACAAACCACTAACTATGAAATGAATTATTCAATTGAATACATTAAATTCGGTATATCTATTCCTCAATTGGAAATGCTTAGAAATGAACAGTATACCTTAGAGTGTGGGAAAATAATGACAAAATTTATTAATATCATGTTTACACCTACAGTAAGTTAAAATATCTCACTTATTAGCAAGACAAGATAATTAAAAATAAAAAGTATTAAATACATAAGCAAACAATCACAAATGAGGCTGTTTAAGAAGAAAACAAACATTTGAAAGCATGCTCAAACCCCTTATATTTATCAAGGGAATGCAATATAAAAGCTGGAGAATATCCATTCACTCAGTAAAAATAGTTGAATTTAAAGATTGATGATTGGTAGGTATATAAATTCATTCAACAACTGCTAAAACCATTTTGGCAGTAGCTACCTGAACTGATTATATTTATTACCTGTTACCAACAATTTCACTGCTAAGGCAACAAAGCACATGTATAAAAATACTTAATAATAATAATAATACTCTGAAAACAATGTAGATGCCCAACAGGAAATTAAATAAATAAAATTAAACACTGAACAATGAAAATTATTTAAAAAAATTTTTAGAGAGATTTTTGCTATAGAGCTCATGCACTCTCCAGAGAGACAGAGACACACAGAGGGACAGAAAGCAAGAAATCACCCCCTCTCTCCCAGGGATGATGGCCACACCACAATCCTCTCTTCTCGATTCTCCCCTTGGGACTTTGGGCATACGTGCACACATACCTGGTGAGTTTTAAGCCACTGGGCCCAGGACTTGAACCACCGTTGACACCATGGAAGTCCAGTGATGTAATCATTATGCCATCTGCTGGTTCCAGCAATGAAAACTACTTAACTATTCTATACAAACAACATCCATCAATATCACAAAAAATAAAGTTGAGCGAAATATGTCAGAACATATACTTTACACCAAATGATCATATTTTTATAAATGTAAAAAGCAGGCCTCTATACTTACAATGCTGGAATTCAGATTAGTATTTATCTCTGAAAAAGAGAAGTTATTAGCAACTGGGAAGTTTCTGTAGAAGGCTGTTGGGCTTCTGGTCACATGCTGTAGTTTGTACTAACTCTTCCAGCTATATGCAAATAATAGTCTGTACTTTTATAGTTATAGACTCCATGTCAGTAAAGAAGTTAATAAAACACAAAAGAAGTTAATAAAATGAAAAAGAATAAAACAAAAAAGAATGTGCGTTACATATCAATATAAAATTACCTCATCGCTAAAGACGCAGAATCCAGATACACAATGCTTTGATTTGCATCCAGGGTCAGTCATTTACCACTGGGATAACATGAAATCTTACTTCTTTTACCCTTTCTTCAACTCTGTTTTACCATCTATAAAGTGAAAGTAATGTAATTACTACTTGTTTAGAAGACTAAATGAATTAATCACTGTATGTGCTATGATTAGAATGTGTAGCCCTCTTTGCACTTATATGTTTAAATCTAACTGTTAATACGCTTGTAGTAGGAGATGGAATATTTTCTTTCTTTCTTTTTTTGGGGGGTGGGGGGAGAGGTTTTTGCTACAGGGCTCAAAAGCTCGCCAGAGACAGAGAGAGACAGAGAGACAGAAAGTGAGAAATCACCCCCGGTTGGGGGGATGGCCATGCCACAATCCCTCCTCTTCCATTCTCCTCTCGGGATCATGGGCACACACACACACATGCCTGTCATGAGTTTACGCCACCGGGTCCGGGACTCGAACCGCAGTTGACTACATGGGAGTCCAGCAACATAGCCATTATGCTAACCGCTGGTCCTGAGATGGAATCTTTGGGAGGAGATTAGATTAGATACGGAGAAAGGGACCCTCATGAATTGGATTAGTTTCCTTATTGGAGAGTGCCCAGAAAGCTGGTTTGCCCTTCTGACATATGAGAACACAACAAGTAGGCTCTATCAATGAACCAGGAAAAAGGTCTCACAGTATTTGAATTTGGGAGTGCCTTGATCTTGGAATTCCCAGATGTGGGAAACTAATTTCAGTTGTTTCTAACTCATACAGTCTATGGGCTTTGTTACAACAATCCAAAGAGACTAAGACAACATATAAAGTCTCAGAACAGTACCTGGCACATATAAAGCTCAATTTAAATGCCAATTATTTCTGTTCATTAAGATCAAATTCTAATACTAGAACAACTTACTGATCTATCCTTTGTAAGGAAGCTGATTGATTTAGATTTCTTCTCACATGGGTCCCTAGAAAAATTAAAAAAAAAAAAAACAAAAAAAAACAGAGGTGTAAGGAAGACTGTTGCACAAAAAATTAACAGCATTAAAAAACAAAACAAATAAAACAAAATAAAAACAAGAACCAGTCAAATGCTTCTCCAGCTCTTAGGCTAGGAAGGTCAAATAGGATACTTTTTAAAAAGATTGGGGGACAGCCAATGGCATGGTGGTTACAGTGGCTGGATCCCACATGGCTGACTTCATGGTCAAAGTCCCAGACTCAACAGCATGAGAAACATGACAGGCACATGTGTGTGCCTGCCCAAAATTCTGAAAAAGAGGGAGATATGGAGATATTGAAACATGACCATTTCCCTTGGGTCGGGAGGAGGAGAGTCCTCTCTCACTCTCTCCTCTGTCTCTGTCTCTCTCTGTTGAGCACATATGACTTCTGACAAAATTAAACAACAACAAACAGAATTGAAGCCATTATGGTGGCAATCGGAATGTGTAGCCCTCTGATTGATGCAGTCAAACAGAACCCCTGAGAACCACACCCCTGTAAAAAAATCAGGGCTGTTGGCTTCACAAGCACCTGACCTACATAGTCATATAGGGCTTTCACACTTAATTTAATGCTCCACTATTACTATCTTGAAATTCTTGGTAATATTTGAAGAAAATGTTAATGGGACCTGAATGTGGTGAGGAAGGTAGTGTATAACTGAGAGTGGCCTATAGCTAGGAGAGGTTTATATTTCTTTGATTTTTAAATTTTGCAGTATGTCACCTGACTCACACGTTACCGCGGTTTTTGACATTATGGAGGAAAAAATCCCCCCTGGGGGGTGATTTCTCGCTTTCTGTCTCTCTGTCTCTCTCTGTCTGTCTCAATGAAAATATATAGGTTCACAAAGTTAAGGTCTAAAGAATTACTGAAATATTGAGGTCAGCCATAGTGGTAACCACACTGTTCTATGAGGCTACATATGGTAATGTCCAATATATGTACTAATGTCTCCCTATTCGTGCCCATGATCCTTACTAAGATGGTGAGGTCTTGGCATGAATACCTTGTTGTGGGTCTCTCTCTCTCTCTTCCTCTCTAACAGAAAAAATAAGAAAACTTAAAAAAAAAAGAAATATTAACATTAAAATAAGAAAGAACTTAAAATCTAAAAAATGACCTGGTTTGTCATTAAGAATTTCTGAATTTTGTTCATGTTTATAGAGTGTATGTATTTATATTATTGCTTGGCTTTTTGTTATCTATACAGAAATCTCTAGTCCTCTAAAACTAAAATTCATTAATAAGTCAAAACTGCCTTAATATTGAATTAATCTTAGTAATTATTTCTACTCAGATATTTTTTTTCTATCCTACACATTTAACATGGTTAAAATTTGAGAACCACTTGTAAATTGATTAATTTCTTTACATAATGGCTAATATTTTGTTAAGAATGTAAAAAAAAATCTTAATCTGGTGGATACGATCTCATGCCTCTTTTTCTTGCTCTGTTGACCTTTCTTTCCTTTAGTTAGAGAGAGATTTGTTTTCTGGCGCATGTGCTCACCAGAGAGAGAGAGAGAGACAGAAAGTGAGAAATCATCCTCCAGCAGGGATGGCCACCCCACAGTCCCTTCTTCACCATTCTCCTCTTGGGATCTTGGGCACACATGCACATGTGCCCAGAGTGTGTTTCAAGCTACCAGATCTGGGTCTTGAAGTGCAGTTGGCCATGTGAGAGTCTAGTAACATACCACTCTGATATCTGCTGGTTCCAACTCTGTTGACTTTAAACCTGTGATTTGCCCTTACCTTCTCCTAGGTGAGCCTTACTGATACTGTCCACGCAGCTGCAACTGTATAAACAGCTACAATTTTAGTATCAGGTATTTTAGTTTCCCATGACTTCTACCACAGAGTATCACAATCTGGGTGGCCCGATGCAAAAGGAATGTATTGTTTCACAGCCACAAAGGCTAGAAGTTTGAAATCAAGATGTTGGCAGGATTGGTTTCTTCTGGAAATGTTAAAGGAGAATCTGTTCCATGCCTTCCTGCTAGCTTCTGGCAGTTGCCAGTAATCAGTCTGGTGTTTCTTGGCTTGTAGATGCACAACCCAAGCTTAGCCTCCATCATCACATCATTCCCTTGTGTATGTGTGTACTATCCTCCTGTTATAAGGACATCAATCATATTGAATTAAAGTCCTATCCTAGTTCAATAAGATCTCATTTTAACCTGATCACATTTTCAAAGACTGTGTTTGCAAATGAAAACTAGCAGGGACTAAAACTTCAACTTTTGTTTTTGTTGTGTAAATAATTCAACCAACAATACTATATTTTAAAACCTAATAACTAAAACATAACAACAGCTAATACAAGAATACTTATTATACATGAGAAGCTATTGTGGGCATTTTATGTATACATATAATGCATTCTTTAAAGCAAGAAGGAAAATAGGCATTATTCCTGTAGTATCTATGTTGATGGGTGAATAAACTGCTGCATTGGAATACATTTCCAAAATTTGAAAATATAAATATGCTTATGACAGAAACCAGCTAAATATTTTTTTCTGTATTAAAACATACCTAAAATTAATTTTTTCCCTTCTGATATTAAATTTTACATTATTTATAGCTGATTAATTACCTGTAGTTATTCTCTCTAAATAACATCATTTCAGAAACATTCTAATACAAGAACATATTTTCTATTTTGACTATATAAAATAATTATATAGGCCTCAGAGAAAATTTTCTTTGTAGACAAAAGATTTAGAACTCTCAGGAAATGCAAATCAAAATTTGTGAATCTAAGAGCAAAGTAAATATATACAGTTGCAAATGTGTCTGTGTGTGTGTAATGCAAAAGTGAGGGGGAAGGGTTCCAGATAGAAAATAAGAAAATATAAATCGGAAAACCCAAAATGAGTGGCCAGAAACTTAATCTACCACACATATCAAAAATGAAACTTTCTTGGGACCAGCAGTTAGCGTAATGGCTATGTCGCTGGACTCCCACGTAGTCGACCGCGGTTTGAGTCCCGGACCCGGTGGCTTAAACTCACGCTGGGCGCGTGTGCGTGCGTGCCCAAGATCCCGAGAGGAGAATGGAGGAGAAGGGATTGCGGCGTGGCCATCCCCCCTGGGGGGTGATTTTCTGCTTTCTGTCTCTCTGTCTCTCTCTGTCTGTCTGGCGAGCACATGCGCCCTATAGCAAAAACCTCTCCAAAAAAAAAAAAAAAAAGAAACTTTCTCCAGAATGCTTACATTTGACTGCATCCAACATAAGAGATTGGTTTCTTAAAATCCACAGACAAACCATGAAATGCTTAAAATTGTATGTTACATAGATTCAAAATGGAATTGAATTCTTTCAGTGACTGACCAATGATCTGTCAAATCATAATCAGCACACAATACATTGTACAATTCAAAAGAAAGGACCTCTCAACTAATGAATGAAAATATCTTATTTCAACCCAAACAAGAAATGATTGTTCTCTCCTTACAGATCTGCCTCATTTTGGATGATAGCCAATTCTTGATCATCCTCAAAAGGATTCCTTTCACTGGAGACTCTTAATGAAAATATTTTTGAAGAGTCTACCCTGCACTTCAACTTATATTTTTTTTGTTTTCATAGAAAAAAGTATGCTATAGCTTTGTAATCCTTAATTTTATTATTTTTTAATTAATTAATTTTTTTACATGCAATCACTGTGTATCATTACAATATACCAAATGCATTTTCCCACTATAAATACACCATATATTGATTCAGTCAAAGATATTACCATGTGTATTATCAACAACAGATAAATTTCACTTTTTTGTGTTTCTTAAATGTTTTACATCTTTTTTCCCCTTGATTGCTTCCCTTTTACCCTGTCTGTGGTTCTGGCACAAAAACAGGCATGTGGACTGATGAAACAGAATAAAGACCCCAGAAATAAATCCCAGAACATACAGCCAACTGAATTTTGACAAAGGTCACCAGCCAATTCAGTGGGATAAAAAAATCCTTTTAGCAAATGGTGCTGGGAAAAACTGGGTATCTGCCTGCAGGAAGATTAATCTGGATCTTTATCTCTTACCGTGAACAAAAATCAACTCAAAATGAATCAAATATCTCAATCTAAGACCTCAAATTATAAAACTACTTGTGGAAAACACGAGGTAACTCTTAGAGACATTGAATTACGCAAAGACTTCTTAAATAAGACCCCCAAAGCACAGGCAATAATCCCCCCAAAAACTTTTTAACTCTTACTTCAAAGTTTTAGAGTTTATGGTTTTTATAAAAGCAGTCTTGTCCTCAGTCACATTCTGCTGTTTGTCTTTTTTTTTTTTTTTTTTCCCTAGAGGATATTATATTAGAGTAAGATTTCCTCCTCAAAAGTTTGTAACATATGAACAAAGGTGATAAGTTTGTTCAACCCTGTTTGAAAACAGATCGTATTGTCATCGAAATACGAAATAATCATGAATGTCCTACTTTAGCATCTCATACTAAAGTGAACTGGGTAATGATTACAAATTATCTTTTATTCCCTGGAGAGGGAAAGTTGTTTTCAGTTGTTCTTACCAATACATGTGAGATATATTTGACTTTTCAAATATTAAACATCAGCCCAGGACAGGCTCCGTAGTGTAGTCAGAGTGCCCTACGCAAGAGAAACTAGATCCTGCATAGCAGCCTCAGTTAAAGCCAGTCTTGGTCCAGCCAGTCGGAAGCTCACTGGGTACATGTGCAAATGCCCAAGATCAGATGTTCCGAAGGAGATCACAGTGTGGCCAGACCCTCTGGAGAGTGCTTCTCTCTCTCTGTCTCTTTCTTTCTTCCTTTCATTTCTTTTAAAGAATTATTTATTTAATTTTATTAATTAATTATTATTATTATTATTTGCTATAGGACACATGTACTCACCAGAGAGAACCAAAGAGAGAGAGAGAAAGAGAGAGAAAGTGAAAAAGCAAGCTGCCAAACCTGGGACTTGAACTTAGGTTGGCCATGTAGGAGTCTAGTGCCCTAATCACCACAGCACCTGCTGGCCCCTCTCTATCTCATTCTCATTCTTCTCTCTCATGTGCATGAGCTTGTGCTTTATTACCAATAGTAAAAAAAAAAAAAAAATTAGAATAACTTAAACCTTTTCACTGTAATTAATATATTTGTTCCTATTTTTGCATGTTTTTTTTTTTCTCTTGTTCTAGGTCTCATCCTTCAATTTTCATTTTAAATTTATTTTTTACATAGACCAACCTGTAAGGTGTACTATTATATAAAACCACCGAAATATCTACAGTTCTTGAGCCCTAAATACATCATCTTTGGAACTATGTGAAATTAACAAAAGTTATATCTTGATTAATGATGTTAGAAGATAAAGTCTAAACACCAGGGAGGTAGTCTTTTGGCTACACTGGGACATATTTGTGCTTTTGTCAAATAATTAGACACCCGACATGTAATAACAATGGTTTTACAAATGAAATGCAACTCGGGTTCAAAGCACGGATGTTGTATGTACCTAAAGATCATTTGTTAGAAGAAGTGAAATTTGCTTTTAAAACTGCTTAGCATTGATGACTCATAAACAAAATTATGTGGAAGGGGAAAATAATTGAAATAGAACTAACACCCACACGGTGATAGATGATTAATCCTGTTTCAGAAGGAAAAATAAATACACAATCTCAGAACTGAAGGTCACCTCCAGGCATAGCTATGCTTATCTACTTCGAGCAGGTTTTTAAAATCCTCTATTTAGAGATATCTGTGATTTATATCTCATACTGTTCTTTAGAAACATAACCCTCTGCTAGTCAACTGTCCAATCAATAACATCTTCTTAGGTTTATGGTTTTCCAATTTTATCATACATAAGAGTCACTTGAGAAACTTGTTACTTATGCAGATATCCAAGATCCACTCCCAGAATTCTGCTTCATTTAATGGGTTTGAAGGAGGCAGTAATAGATATTAAAATAATTTGCCTAGTGATTATGGTTGATGGACCATGTTTTTGGAAAAATTGTAGCATGTTATCTCAACTTCCTTTAAAATTCTTTGCCGTGACCTGCCACACCCTGACTCTAATACCTCGCTACACTATATATCCGACTATATTTTGTACTAGTATTCAGACACACATGTTACAAAAACCTTGGAAACTGTGCCAACAGTGGGGGTATATTGAAGAGCACAGTTAAACACAACTAGTGATGTAACTTCAGGACAGACTTGTTCTTCTGCTTATTCTGTTCCTGTAATTTTCCCTTTGTTTCATTCCCAGGATCAATTTCATGCCTGTATTCTACTTCCAATGTAAATACTAAGTCCTTAGAAACTTCCCAAGGGATTTCCATCTTGCTTGGACTGTAGATATTTCTCTTTTTTTCTTTTTTTTTTTACATTTAATTTTGAATTTCTTATGAGAATGAATTTATACTTGCTACTCAATTATTGCCAGACCCTTTTCTATCAATGCCTAGTTGTGCAAAATTCACTATCTTTTAGTCTGAAATTCACACATAGCTATAAGCCAGCACCCTGTATCTGTCCTCCAAACAACCTGAAGAGAAGTGATTTCCAGCAATTAGCATTACAATTTCAACACTCATTTTTGAATATATATGCATAGCATCTCTTTTGCCATCTATTTTATATTATCCTTACAATTCATGTAATATAAGATAGGTGCGGTGACTTAATATTACTGAGTATGAATCAAGAAATGACTTTAACAGGAAAACTTTTGGGTCATGGGTAAGGAAGAAAAAGCAAAAGTCCTCTAATCAATCCTTATTAAGACAAAGAAATATGCTTAAGCCAAACATCCTTGCGACACACAACATGCATTCAACAAATGGAAATCTCTCTCCACACAATTGCAAAATGAGGACAGAAAAGACAGTATTTTTGCCTGTCAGAATATTAACAAAATTTTATTTTATTATTTGTTTTGGGGGTTTTGCCTTAGGGCACATATGAGAGAGAGAGACAGACAGAGATAGGAAGGGAAAATGAGAAATCACCCCCCAGGGTGGATGACCGCACTGCAATCCCTTCTCCTCCATTCTTCTCCTGGAATCCTGGGCTTGCATACACACATAGCCGGCATGATTTTGAAGCCAATGGGTCCATGACCCGAACCTCAGTTGGCCATGTGGGAGTCTAACCACTATGTAACCACTATCTAACCATTAGTCTAACCACCATGATGTAACCACTATGCCATCTGCTGTTTCCAATTAACAGAATTTTTAAGCACTAATAACTAACCAGATTTATGGGTTATCAAGAAAAAATCCAACTGCCCAGAAAGTAGAGACATTGAAGAGCATGGGTAGTGGCAACTCTTCTTGCCAGAGAAAAGTCACCAATGCCATGAGCAGTGAAAACTACAGCCTGACCTGCGGACAAATGGGAACAGTCTGGGTCCTGCTGAGCTCACCCTCCGCATATGCCAGCATGATCTGTGAGGGCTGCCTGACATGTTTCAGTAAGTGCATGTTTTTTCAGTTGTCTTCCATCAACTGTTGTTGCAACCATAGCCTCACCTTTACATATGAGGGAAAATGGGGCAGGAAATATTACTGAATTACAATGTCTGTGATACAATGGCTTTTCTTTTCATTTAGTATATAATAGTAATTAAATATATAGCACCTCTTTTCAAATGTACATTCAATAAAACAAAACTTTTATAATATGCCAATTAAAATGAACTTGTTTATAGACCTTTTAGAAACTAAGAGTGGATGAGACCAGCGGATGGAGCAATGGTTATGACACGAGACTCCCATGTAGTCCACTGTGGTTCAAGTCCTGAACCCAGTGGTTTAAAACTCATGCTGGGTGTGTGTGTGGGGGGGGGGAGGTGCCCAAAATCTCAAGAAGAGAATGGAGGAGAAGGGATTGCGGTTTGACCATTCCTCCTGGGAGGTTATTTCTGTCTCTCCAGTGAGCACACACGCCCTATGGGAAAAAACTCTTAAAAAAAAAAAAAAGAAATGAAGAGTGGAATAAAGAAATGAGTAGTGAACAAATATCTGACATCTGCAGACTGAGTTTACACACTATTAGATTAATTTCAGGTCACTTGAGTTTTTGATGTATTTCATTGTGTTATATTTTCTTTATTAATTAATAAAGTAAACAAATTATATTGCATACTTTCAGGATTACTTCAAGGATCCAAATTGTATGCCCTTGACTTTATTTTCATATGTAAACTCCCTAAACTAGCTGTATACTAGTTACCAATGGATACTTTTTACCAGTTGCTGTGTTTTCCCTTATAAATGAAGTTTTCTCCAACTTTCTTATGTTGGGGATATTTCTGGTACCAATCTGTTCATAATACAATTGTTCTACCTTACTGGACATTCTGATTTTCAATTATAAATTTTTCTAAATTAGTTTGCTAGCAGCTGTTTGCTCATTCTGAAACACTTTGAGTGTTTTTCTTTTTTCTTGTTATTTCTCTATACTGAGATTAATACAAGCTGAATTGTCCTCCTTAATATTCACATGATCAAGCCTGTTAATATCACCCATTTGCCTATTCTTCTTGAGGCCAAACAATAGCAATCCATTGAGATGTTATAGACCATTTTATTTTGCTAATTTATCAATTTAAGCTTACCCATTTCCTTAGGAAAAAATGTGGAAAAGTAATGCCCTAGTGAGGATTCTTCAATATAAATACAATAGTTTCAGTGAGAGTTCATCCAGGACAAAATAAACTAATCTAAGTATGTAAAACAGTAGATATTTGATATGCATAATTGGTTTCATAGATGGTAAAGAGGACGACATAAAGAAATATGTTGAATTCCTGGGGCCCAAAGCACAGGGCTAATGGACAAAAGATGGGACCGCAGAGATCTGTTTGGAAATTGGCTAGTCACTCCGAAAAGATGCAGCTATAAGAATCTGATAGCTATGAAGAGGAGAGGACACAACCAGCTTCTCTATTCCTCTCATTTCTTAACATACTAACAACACCTCTGTTGTGCAAACCTAGGCAGAAATAAGTTGGCATGGGCTTTTGCAAAACAGAGCCTGAGTTATCAACCAGCCAGTACAGAAAAGAGGACATAAAAAGAGTCTGAGGGCAAAAGGCCCATACTGTGGAGATGGAGTAAGTACACTGCCTCATGACCATAAATAAGAATGGATAAAATTAATGACAATAATTACTGAATAAAAAATATTTTTTTTTGAGAGGTTTTCGCTATAGGGTGTGTGTGCTCGCCAGACAGACAGAGAGAGACATAGAGACAGAAAGCGAGAAATCACCCCGCAGAGGGGATGGTCACGCTGCAATCCCTTCTCTTCCATTCTCCTCTTGGGATCTTGGGCACACACGCACATGCACCCGGCGTGAGTTTTAAGCCACCGGGTCTGGGATGTGAACCGCGGTCGACCACGTGGGAGTCCAGTGACATAGCCATTACGCCAACTGCTGGTTCCCGTGAATAAAAAAATTAATTGATAGTCTCAGGACCCATTTCAGCATTTAAAAAGTTTATATCTCTTACATTGATATTAAGGAATGCAACATGGCATAATTATCATAATATCAATTTATTATCATATCAGTAATTTTGTATCAGCCAATACAAACTCTCAAGTAATATAGCTATGAAGTATGGGGAGGAGTCAAATAGTGCTGCATTAAATAGTCACACAAAATGGCAGAGGAAGAAATGTATTTGTTAAACTGACAGCTGATAGCAGTAATAAACAAATAAAAATAAAAATCAGAAATTTGGATTTTAAGCCTGATTCTTACGGTGAGCTGAACTAACACATTTTTCTCCAGGCAAAATGGCATAGAATTTATTACTAACAAAATACATGGAAAAATATACTGAAGGTGCATCACTGAGTTGGAGAAAAGAGAAAACCCATGGTGGCTGTTGTAAGAGAGGGCCACACAGAGACGTGAAGCCCAGGAGTCAAACGATGCTAACCCTCCATTGCCTTCCTTACTTATGTGATGATTATTATATAATTTGTCTGCAAGATGCTCTGTCAAATAACTTTGTCTATTTCTGGAAATGATTAGTTTGGATTAGGTTTGAAAATGAATTGGATTTATAGATTACATTAAGGCGAATTGGCATCTGTAAGTTATAGTGTCTTCTTAAATGACACAGTTGGACGTTCAGGGAATTTATGGCAGTGAGAGTACATGGAGAAAGACACCAGAGAAAAATAGCTGGGGAGAGAGAGAGAGGTAGGGAGAGAGAGATGCAGAGGGTCACCTCGCATGGAAACTGCCTGAGGCCAGTAAGTTTGACTGCTCAGGCTGTCATAACAAAATGTCACAGACTAGGTGGCTTAAACAGGAGACAGTTATTGTCCCGTGATTCTAGTAGTTAGAAGCATAAAATTAAGGGTTGGCTGATTTGATCACACCCAAGGAGTCTTGTCTTGCAGACCACCACCTCCTAGCTGTGTCCTCACGTGGCCTTTTCTCTGTGCATGCTCATCTCTGATGAAGAAGAAATGGATCCTGCATCATCTCATTTTGTCACAAAGTATAAAAAAATAATATGGACTGAAGAGTCCAGTACTTATAAAATTAATAAAGTTACTGCTACTTTAGGAACTTTCTAAATGGTATTCCATACCCCATAGTCCCTACAAATATGCAGAATAGAATTATTACAGTTTGATATGTAAGTGTCTTGATTTTTAATAATGCATGGATAGATGGGTAGTTTTAACTACCAGTGCTTTAACTCCAATAGTATAAATGCCAGGAAAGTGCAAAAGGCAAATAATGTCTTAGAATTATTACAAACATAATTTAAAATCACATTTTTAAAAGATTTATTTATTTATTCATTCATTCATTCCTTCATTTTAATTTGACCAAAGAGAGACACAGAGAGAGAGAGAGGAAAGTGAGAAAGCAAGCCACCAGGTCCAGGACGCGAACCGTGGTTGACCATGTGGGAGTGTCCAGCGCCTTAACCACCACGCCACCTGCTGGTCCCCTGAAATCACATTTTTAAAATAAATTAATAGCTGCTTTATGTGGAAATCCTTATCAGAAAGACCATAGTTTGACCAGGTTGAATTTAGTTATTAGTTTTCCACATAGAAACTATTATTATTTTAGTTTTTGACAGAGGATGTAGAGAAAGAGAGAGAACATAAGAAAGCACCTTCTCAAGGAGATGGTCATACCACTATCCCTTCTCTTCCATTTCTCCGTCCTTCAGGCATTTTGAACATGAACGTACATGTGCCCAGCATGTTTCTCAAGCTGCTAGACCAGAACTTGCACCATCCAGTTGGCCTTGTGGGATTCAGCCTTTCTAACCACGATGACATGGGCTGGACCATGATTATGTTTTAAAATAGCAGCTTTGAGCCCAGCAGGTGGTGTGGTGGCCATGCACTGGACTACCACATGGCCAGCTATGTTTCAAGTCCTGTACCCAACAGCTTGAAAATCACACTGGGTACATGTGTGTGTGAGCCCCAAATCCTGATAGGTGGATGGAGAAGAGATTGTGACATGGCCATTCCCCATGGGGTGGGGTGATTTCTCTTTCTCTCTCTCTGTCTCTCCTTGGTGTATGCACACACCGTATAGCAAAAAACAATAAAAAAGGAGTTTTAATGTACCTACTTTAAACAATTATTTTTGGCTCTTAAAATATTTAATATAAATATATATATATTAATGGAGTATTTACATATTAATGTACACAATAATTTGATGATGGTTATATCTGTCTAGTGAAAAATCATGCATTTTTACTAGTAAAGTGAAAACTATGTACCCCACATCATGCATTTAAACAGAAATAGCTTTCATTTTTATAAAATAATATTATTGTACAAGAAAGCAGAAAAGACCCTTTTAGAAACAATAAAACTAGGTCCTGATGCGCAGGGGCTGCTCGTGTCAGAAATACGCTGAGAACTCACAAGCCCTGTGTGATTGCTTCAGTTCCCCGATGTACTCCAGAGTATCAGAGCTCAATTCAAAGCCGGCGGTGTCAAGCCCTTCAGATTTACTTCGCGTTTAACAACCCAGGTATCTAAATTGGTCTATTCCCTCTTGCCACAACTGATGGTCAGAAAGTGTTTTTGGGTTCTTGTTCTTCCTTTTTAATAGATGCATTCATCAAACATTTATTGCATCTACTATTTACTAGGCACTTTGCTAGGCACTAGGGATAAAGAAATCAAATAAGACTGCAAGGAGCATGTAACCTAATTCACAAGTCTCGATGTGATTTCTAAGCCTATAAGCCTATGGTTCCTTTCAATATAAAAAGGAGTTGGTAAATTTCTATCACTCAACACAAATTGTTATTCATAGTAACACTACTTTTGGAAAATAGGAGATAATCTTGCAATCTAGTGAGCTATAATGAGTTACCAAGTATTGTACATTCTGCTTTTTAATTTTATTTCTAGTAATTTTTGCTGTAGGTTATATGGACTCACAGGATACAGACAGAGATGGAGAGAAAGAGAAGGAAAATGAGAAAGCACTGTCCCCTAACCCCAGGAAAAGACATGGTCATGACATAATCCCTTCTCATCCATTCTATTCTTGGGATTTGGGGCAAACTCACACATATACTCTGTATGTTTTTAAAACCTCCGGGTCCAAGACTCCCAACTGTGCAGTAAACCATGTGGGATCCAGCCACCTCAATTTCCGTATTATCTGCTGGTGCCGTATTGTACATTTCCTATAAAACCAGCATTATGCTAAATACTTTACTGGAAATGTAAAAAATGTTTTATATTGACCAATAACTTCAGAGAGACCTTGTATCCTCTAAGTTTTACACTGGTGGAAACTGAGGCAGAAAAAGAATAAGTAGCCTTCCCATGGTGTCTCACATGTGCATGGCGGATTCTGCCTGGGTGACTTCCCAGGATCCCTCCTCTTACCATTTTATGATCCTGCCTTGCTACTTAGTTAGCTACTCAGGGGCAAATCCACTTATGATGATGAGAGTTAAGCCATCTCTAACATATTCCCAGAAATAGTGCAGATTTGTTTTAATCCTCAACTCAATCTATGCCAGGAATAGGGATGAGGAATAAATAGTCTCCAGAAGCAGGTTTATTATTTTGATTGATGCCAAGGGAGTATCAGGGCTACTAAGAGCCTTATCTGAACTACATGGAGGATAATGCGTGTTGTTTGACAATCATCCTTTATCACCAGATTTCCAATAATCCCCACAGTAGTTATATTTTTGAGAAACTGAGAAATAGCAATGCTCTCAGACATATTATTTATGGAAATGATGTGAAACTAAAGATAGCATTGGAACTAGGGAAAATCACAGCTTGGTTCAGACTTACACCTGATTTTCTTCACCTGGATCACGAAACATACAATTAGCATGGAGTTTATTAGTCTTTGTTTGTTTTGGTTTGTATTTTGTTGCTGTTAGTTTTGTCATTGTTCAATGCTCAGAGACCATGGCAAAAACAAGTCAGCATGAAGGAAATTCATCCCCAGTTCTTGAAAATTGTGGACTGGGGGGACATGATGACTAATCCTCACTTAGTTTTCTCTCATCCGTTTCATCTATTTCCCTTGCTATTCACAAAGTGAGCCTCTGTTTTTTCTCTTCTGCTTTATTTAGAAGATTCTCCAATTTTTGCAAAATATATGTTCTACAAACTATTTAATGGCCAGCTCAAGATAAACCTGCCCTCTGATGTCTTCACTGATTCATCATGACTGACACCGAAGTTTTCCCTACTTTAAGCCTATTACCACATCCTCAAAACCTTTACATTGGCTTTGAAGTCTAAAGTTATTTCATATGTGTTTATTTGATCTACCCTAATACATAAATTCTTTTTGATATCTGCTAGCTTATACAGCTTTATCCAGTCAAGGAAAATTCAATAGATTCTTATGAGCTGTTTATGAGAATGATTGAAAGACAAAGTCAAAAAACATATCCCCTTTTACAACCATTCAAGTTTATGCTAAATGTTCTATTATTTTTATTATGTTCAAATACTATTGGATATAACTACAGTTTATTTACTTTACTGTAAGATGTACAATCAAGGACAAATTATTTAGAATTTCCTTAACTAAATTTGTGGGAAACAAAACAAGCAGATGTTTTTCTTAATTTCATAGTTTATGAAACTAAAACGAACAAGAAAGTTAATTGACCTGCCAAATCACATAAAGTTTAGGTTGTGATCTTGGCTTTAGAAATCCATTCTTTCAGGCTTTGTACTTTACCTTGATTTTTTTTAGTCTTAAGGCATATTATTATGATATTTTAGTCTATTTATTATTCAGCATATAAAATACTGGATAAAAACCTTAGATTTTATTTTGTCTTAACTCTTGAAACTGCATATTATAGATATGATGTATTTGATACTGCATATTATAAATATGCATTTGATCAGTAAAAACCAATGATGAAGTAAAATGGTGTTTATATGTTCATCATGAATTTTAGATCACTTTATTACAGACAAACTACTCCCAGTGCCTACAAAATAATTCCATTAGCTGTCAAGCTTCTTGCCAGTCTTTTCAGCATGAATTAATACCATTCACAGTAGAGATAACCTGGTGGCTCAGCCTTTATAGCAAGTTACCACGCTCTCTTAATGGTGAGAGTAAGATGTGAGAAAACTGTTATCCCGCAAAACCGTCCCTGGGTAAGAATGATAAAAAAGAACCCAGAAAACTGACAACACTTGACTGCAATGCAAACCACTTACAAACAAACACTGTGCTGCATTGACAAGCACAATTACAGATTCTCGTAACGGTTTGTCCATGTACATTTATAGGCATAATACAAGAGACATTCTAGATCCAGAAATGATATGATAAGAAAACCATATGAACTCTCTGTTTCAAGGTATGTCAAAATCCTGACATTTGCAACTTTAATTTTTATAGAAGGCAGTTATCCTGTAGAATGGGGATCCCTTGCTGTATAAAGTCCATAGCTTTATATTAGAAAGATATCAGAATGTGGAGGTAAGAAAAGAGTTTTGCCAGCCAGTCAGATGCACAAGACTTCTCAGTCTGAATAGAGAGACCTAAAAGAATCAAACACCATTCCTACTTTCAAGAAGCTTAACCAAATAGATGAATGTTTAATGTAGATACAGAATGATGTAGGTGTAAGAGAGATTAGGATTTGGTATTATAGGTGTGCAACTGAAGGAGAGATTTAGCTCAGTATTAAAGTATGTTGAATATGAATGTCTCTGTGAGAAATAAGACAACACAGGTTTTGGAGGGTTTATGTATTAACATTTTAATTTGTGCATAAAGGACATTTGGGATAAAGAGAATCAGATAAGCAGGGAAAAAGATACAAGTTATGATGGGGCATAGTTGGTAGGAAATACCTGCATTCATTTGGTTGGTGCAAAGTTAATATGAGAAGGAGCCTTAATAACCAGGTACCATCAGCTACTTGGGACAGACCATCATGAATGTAAACTAAAGAATTAAATCTTCTTTTAGAAAAGGAGCAGTCATTACAGATTTTGAATAGAACCCAAATTACCCTTAGGAAAGTTCTGTATTGCAGTGACATTATAGATTTGTTAAATGTGTTAGAATGTTAGGAAATGACCTGTAAACCACTACAACTTCAATAATCCAGGTTAGAAGCGCAGTATGGTGGAAGCAGGGGCAGAGGACTGGCATCAGAAATGTTTTAGAATCGTCCTTGGATAAGTTTGTAGGCTGGTGGTTAAGGAAGCTGGGTTCCACATGTAACAGGAAACAGCAAACTTATTTTTACTGCCTTTTTCCTTTTTTTTTTTTTTTTTTTTTTGCTTTACTTATTTCTTTTTTTCTTTTACTTTAAGGGCTAACTGGTGCTTTTAGCTTCTGTAACTAATGGGATCTGTAACTATTCTAACAAATAAGGTCGTAAATAACCCTGTTTGCTTAGAAGAAGAAACTTAAGCTACTTGCTTTAGACAATGGTCACAAAATTGTAACTAGGAAAGGATTGACCTGGGTCCCAGGTGAGAAATGTTAAGGGAATGCTTACTCAAGGGACACAATGTAACAGATTAAATTGGGAAAATTATAATAATGTCATTATTTATGATCATAGTTACTCACAGGTATTTATATTGCTTTGTTAAACAGTATAACTGAAAGAAAATACATTGTAGCTTCCCTTAATCTATCAATGTATGTCACGAGTCTGAGTTGAGTCAATTAACAGACTCAGTGTTGCCATAAGAACAAAAACAGGGTCATAAATGTCATGGGGAAGGAGAAGGTGCACAAAACAATTTTATGAAAATCATGTGGGGAAGAGTCATATGGTACTGGCTAAATTTATGACATAGATAACAATGGATAAATGGGAAGCATAACGGTATATAACATGCTGGAAATTTTTCTTCTGAGAGTTGGTTATGGGCTCATTAGCTCTCAACCACTCCCTGCGCTTGAACATAGAAAATAAACTGTCTTTTCCTCTTTGTTTCACTTCTCGATTATTCACAGAAACAGCTACCAGATTTTAGCCAGTAACACACATGGCCGATTATGTGGTTCAAATCCCAGAACCAGAGGCTTGATAAACAGGCCAGGTCTGAAAATCCCAAAAGGAGGGAGAAACGGAAAAAGGACTGAGGCACGATCATTCCCTACAGAGGGTACTTTTTCTGTCTCTCTGGATGGCCCACTTGCACCCTTATACAAAATTTAAAAAAAAAGAAAAAGAAAAAAATATCTTTGACACAGCTGGTAACAAAGGAAGTAACTCCAACAGTAATTATTATTATTATTAGTTTGATTCATAAAAATCTGATGGAACCTGCTACGAGCCAATTTAAGACAACAAAAAATAAACATAAAAGTAAACTAAAAACACTCACTGATTATTGATGAAAATGAGTCACTATTTTTGTAATAGGCCAAACACTTTGCTATGTATTATACATGCATTATCTTCCTTAATGGTCGGAAAAAAAAATTATAAAATGAATGTTTTAAATAGTTTCCAATGAGGACAGCAGGATGCAAAGACAATAAAACTTTTGCCCACATATTGGAAAGAGTACAGGTAAATCCAAATTCAATTTTCAATTATGTTTCCCAGAAGGGTGAAATAATTTTCATTCTGATAGGTTATTTGTTGACTATTATTCCTTTCCATGTATCTTTATAGACACAGAGTGTCCAGTCAATTGTTATTAATTTGCAACAGTAATTTTGCTGGCTTTTGTCCTATAATTAATACTCACTATTTTTATATTTTCCAAGAATTTAAAGAGTGATCAGTTCTTGGAATAAAACTATACTTGTCTTTTCTCAACCTTCCTTATAAAGTCTTAAATCTTCCTGTGCCTTTGAAAATGAATTTTTGAGCTATTCTCACATTGAAATATTTCAATAAATATTTCATCTAGAGACTTTTGTTGATCCTTCTCCTTTCACTTGCCAGATCCCCATAATAATTTCTTCTAGAAGAAAAAGAACTGACAAGAAAAAGAACTGACAAGAGACAGTGAATGTGAAGGGCAGGAAAGGACCTGGTATAGGAGAAAGAGGGAGAGAAACTAAATGAGGGAGGGAAGCTGAATGAATGCAGGGCTTTTCTCCAAGAAGCCCTCTGAAGTTTACTTTTTAGTATTTAAATATATGTTAGTAAATTTGTGATTACCTTTAAAATGATTAATATTAAGATTAGGAAGTCTATCAGATTGTGGTGTGAACAACGGGAGGTTTCAAAAGGCAAGTGGATATCTTATTGAGCATATGAGAACTTCCTGGCCAGGGCCAATCATTCCTTTTAGAGACAAAACTATGGCCTAGGTGTGTGTGTCATTACTTTAAAATTGTTGTCATTATGGATCTTTCAGGCTCAATTTTTTCAACAGTTGCTTTCACTTTGCTCATTGAAAACCTTATTGGTATGGGACCAGCAGTTAGCATAATGGCTATGTCGCTGGACTCCCATGTAGTCGACCATGGTTCGAGTCCTGGACCTGGTGGCTTAAAACTCACGCGTGTGTGCCCAAGATCCCAAGAGGAGAATGGAGGAGAAGGGATTTCGGCATGGCCATCCCCTCTGGGGGGTGATTTCTCGCTTTCTGTCTCTCTGTCTGTCTGTCTGGTGAGCGCAAGTGCCCTATAGTGGAAACCTCTCCAAAAAAAAAAAAAAAAAAAATCTTATTTGTAGGACAAAGTAAATAGGAATTCTACTGAAGATTTTTTCTCCTGAAAAAACTCAAAACTAGTTTAGTCAGTCGAATTACTTTAAATAAATTGCTAACAAATACCACCTTTAACAGACGCAATAAACAGGATAAAGTAAATTGTGTCTTATTAAGTTAAAACCCTATATTCAAAATGCATGCTCTCTTAATAGTGAGACTCTCATTAAATTTTTGACTGCCTTGAAAAGTATTTTGATAAATATTTTGATCAAAATTTGTTAATCATTTATCACAATTAAAGATATTAATCTGGTTTATTATTTATTACACAGTATGACTTCTTAGGCAAAACACTAATTGATATCAAATTCTTCAGTATTTTTTTCAAGAGATCAATTGATACATGTCTTATTGGGAATAGGGAAAAAATCTGATGAGTCATATTAAAATTGTAATCCATTTATTATTTTTTCCAGGCTCATTAAGCACATCTCTGTTATGAATCTCTCGGCATATGCTATTATAGTAAAAATAACTTTTTGTTGTCTTAAAATGTCTCATACCAAGTTTTATCAGATTTTTTATGAATCAAAAAAAGATGGTTTTGAATAGTTTATTTGTTGTCATACCATGCCAAAGGTCTTTATTTCTTTTTCTTCAGTTTGCAAGATGGCACATATTCTCTCTAGTGAGAGACAGAGATGGAGAGGGAGAAAGTACCCTTATACATACACACAGGCAATGGTCATGCTGCCATATATTCTCCTCCATTTCTCCTTCCTTTCAGGATTTTTGAACATGCGCGCACATGTACCTGCCCTGACTTGGCAACTTCCGGGTCTGAAGTTCAAACTGTGCTCTCCACAATGTGGGATTCAGCTTCCTTAACTGCCAGGCCACGGGTTGGCCCAAGGTCCATTCTAAAATGTTTCTGAGGCCAATCCTCTGCCCTATTTCCACCATACTGCACGTCTACTCTGGATTATTGAAGTTGTAATGACTCACAGTTAATTTTCTTACTTTCTAACACTTTTAACAAATATATATAGGTCAATGCAATAAAAAAATTTTCTTAAGAATAATTATGGTCCTGTTCAAAGCTTTCAATAGCTACTTCCCTCTAGATTGGCACATAAAAATGGGAGTTATCAATTTTTGAAAATAGAAGACTAGAGAAGACATAGATAATCAAAACAAATACACTTGACCCAGGTAAGGTAGCAGGGAAGAAATTTACACTGTACTACCAGTAGAGAAAAAAAAAGAAAAGAGAGAGAGATGCACAAAACAAAATAAATAGAACAAAATAAATTTCAAACATTCTAAATCATGAGACAAAAGACATTGCTCCTAAAGAAATAGGAAACAATCAAGATGAGCCCTGTGATTGGCAAGCTTGTTGCCTTGGTGGAGTTATCTGATAATTGCACAGAGAGAGAGATGACCAGTGAACTCCGTGAGATGAACAGGCATATCTGAGAATCAGAAAGAACATGGTAGAAAGAAATGTAGTCTAAGGCAGAAAAGAGAAGATAAAAGCACAGAGAAAACTGTACATATCTCTACATGCTCTCCCTAGGTTATCAGCAGAATATTGATAGGTGCATACACGTGAAAAAAGTATTCAAGGTTAAGCAAAAAGCAACCCAAAAGAATTACCCTGAATTGTACCTGGAGTTGACATAAGGCTTGAAATAATACTTGGTCCCACCAACGTAGTAGAAAATCTCACAAATTATTAAGCTCTAAGTAGAATACTGCAAAGGGTGTGGATTCAGTCCTGTAGAGTGATGGTACATTGAATAAATGACGCTGTGGTCCTACCTAGTAAATCTTAAAAGTTACAGCCCCCAAAATCAAAATGTCTCATATTTTCTAAGGATTTAAGTAAAGCTCAGGACTGAACTCAGAAGCACACATCCAAACATACATATACATATGTATGTGTGTATTAAACTTATCTAACACCTCAAAAATGTAGAATTCACTATGTTGGGAATTCAGTGGGGGGGGGGGGGGAATCACCAGCCAGGTAAATAAAACAGGAAAAATAAGACAAATAATGAAAGGAAAAAGAAACAATCAATAAAACCTTCTCAATAGCAGATAAAGATACTAGAAGGGACTTCAAAATGATTGTTATAACCCTTCAAATCCATGCATTTTTCCTTCTGCAAAGTCCATTGTGTCATGAATTCCTTAAGTTGTAATTTCAATTTATACACAACATGTTCTATCATTCTTCTATGCTTTTGAGTTTTAATTGATATATAGAAATATGAATGATATGAAAAGATTCAAACAAAATGTCTAGAAATAAAAGTTAAAAGTTCTGAAATTTAAATTACAATGGAAGGAATTTAAAACAGAATGGACTCTGCAGCTCATTATTATCAACTTGGCACTTGGTTCAGGAGTGAAAAAAAAAGGACATATAAAAAGTGATGTCAAAGGGCATGATATTTGAAAGAGGGAATCAGAATTCCTCTGGACATTATACATGGGTCTCTTTCCTTTTTGAAACTGCAAATCATGGTATTAAAGGTTATATTAATATATAAAATATATAAATATATAATGTATAATATATATATATATATATATATATATATATACAATAAATAACATGGAGTGATCCATAGAGACTATAAAGAATCTCCTTTCCTAAAGTTATAGTTATAGCAAAATTACAAAATATTTGACTTGAAAAGGACCTTAGATATTAACAAGTTTAACTTCTTATTGGGGGGAAATATGATACTAGAGTCAAAGAAGTCAGACAATTGATGATATTGTGGAATTTCAACATTCACTTATTCTGTAATAATTTAACAAAAAAATTTCTCTTGTTTATTTCTTTGTACTTTTCTTAAAACATTTCAACTTTTGTTAAAATCATTGATGTATGATTGTTATTTCCAATTCACAGAACACTAATAAGTAATCTGGTTTAAGAAATTTTAAAAATTGACATTTCATTTTACATTTTTATCTCCATTTCCTTCCTTTTTATAGCCTCATGAAATTGCCTTAAGCAAACTTACAAAATCAGAAGCAAGAAGAAAATATAATTACATGAATAAATAATTTGAAGAAGTAATTTTCTTTTGTAAATTAGAGTATTGACAAGTTAAGTAAAGTATGATAGTTTTAAATGTTTTTTTTCCTCTTTCTTTTTGTATCCTTGGTTCAAAGCTTTTGCAGATGAAACATTTGCAAAATTATTTTTCCATAAATGTTGCCCATACAAATCTGATTTCTTTACTCACACTTCATGCTTCATTTTATAAAAGACTCAGTAACCCATGACAAATTTCAAGCCTAAAAAATAAAACCTTTCAAAGTTGTGTGCTTTTTTCATGTACATTTTGATTTTTTTTTCCTATTGCTCATTATAATTATAGCCATTTTTATTTTAAAAAATAGGACTTGACACAGAATTCTTAGACAATCTGCTTCGTAATTTCAGCAATACTGAATCTTTAAATGCATAATTCAAGCACAATTTTATATGCTTAAAATTTAAAGAACGACTTAAAGAACTACTTCATTATTCCTGAGCTTCATGTACTTCTTCAAACAATACATTTATTTAAAATATATTTAAAAAATAATAAATTTTATGATATAGGGCACTATTAGGTAAGGATTTGTCATCATGAGAGACATCAAAGTACACTAGTTGAGAATTTGGAATCTGAAATGAGGTTCTGTTTTTTTTTTTTTTTTTTTTTTTTTTTTTTTTTTTTTTTTTTGAGAGATTTCTCCTTTATTCTCTCAGAATCCTGGGCACATATGCACATGGCCCGCTGTGAGTTACAAGAAACCAGGTCCTGGGAATTGAACCATGATTGACTATGCGGGGGTCCAGCGATGTAACCATTATGCCATCTGCTCGTCCCAGGTTCTATCTTTTTATCCTCACAAAGAATTTTATAAATGTTAAAATGGTTTTTACATGGCTATTTTTCAGATTGAGGCTATCATTTTTGCAGTATGCTGTTTCACATCTGCAACAGGGACATTTACTGAATAATAGCTATTGATGATTTAATATAGGAATTATCTAAACTTTCAGGGGAAAATTGAATGACTTCTACCAGTTTGTTTTTTAAAATAATTATTTTTAAAAAATTTTATTTATTATTATTATTTTTTGAGAAGTTTTTGCTATAGGGCACGTGCTCTCACCAGAAAGACAGAGAGAGATAGAGAGACAAAAAGCGAGAAATCACTCCCTAGGGGAATGGCCACGCCGAAATCCCTTCTCCTCTATTCTCCTCTTGGGATCTTGAACATGCTGGCACATGCGACTGGTGTGAGTCTAAGCCACCCATCCGGAACTCACACCGTGGTCAATTACATGGGAGTCTAGCCATGTAGCCATTACACTATCTGCTGGTCCCATTATTGCTATTATTTTAATTTTCTATATGGCATGTGCAGTCACCAGAATGAGACAAAGAGAGAGACAGTGAGAAAACAAGCCACCAGGTCTGGGACTCAAACCACGGTCGTCCACGGAGGAGTCCAATGCCTTTACCGCCACTTGCTGGTCCTCAACTTCTACTAGTTTTACAAAATATTTTAAGAGAACAGCAGATGGTTTAATGGTTATGTCACTGGACTCCTATGTAGTGGACTGCAGTTCCAGTCCTGAACACAGTGACTTAAAACTCACACTAGGAGCATGGTTCACATGCCCAAAATCCCAAGGGAAGAATGGAGGATAAAGGATTGCAGCGTGGCCATCCCCTCTGGGGATGATCTCTTGCTTTCTGTCTCTCTGTCTCTGTTTTTCTCTCTGGCAATTCATGTACCCTATAGCAGAATTCTCTCTCTAAAAAAAAAAGAAAACAAAATATAATTTTAATTATATTTTTACAGAAACATTTAGGTATATAAGTACAGGTATATATAAGTACAGGTACAATTATACAATAAGACACTTGTTTAAATATTCATTTACTATCCAAAATTTACAGTTTCCAATAATCTGTCTTCCTACCACAAGGACCACTCCTTATTCCTGTTTAGAAAAATAGCAAGTGTTATTGGTTTATGGGTATTGTAAAAATTATAAATCACATATGTTAAGATATATAATTCTTTGTTGTATGATTTTGAAAAATGAATATAGTAATACAATCTTATCATAATAAACTATTTTCAAATATTGAAAACATTTTTTCTTGCAGTATGCCGATTACTCTTAAATCCACCCTGCTCTTTAGACATAACAACTGATTTGTTAGCTAACATTAACTAAGATTTTCTAGTTACATAATTTCATATAAATTGAGTGATATGATGTATATTTGTATATGTCTGTGCATATTTTCCACATAATGGAATTCACCATCTGATTACAAGTAGCAGTAGAACTCTTATACTGCTAGGCAATATTTCACTTAATGAATATGCAACCATTTGTTTAGTCATCATTTCCTTAATGGAATTGTATTCAGTATTGGTTATTAAGAAAAAAGTTGCTCAGAACATTCTTGTAAACATTTATGTGTAGATGAATGGATGGATTAGTAGGTAGATTAAAAACGAAATGGCTTAATTGAACGGTAGGTGCATATTTAACTTTACAGTAAACTTAAGACATTTGCAATGTGTTTTAGTAAGTGAAATCCCATCTGCTTTTCAATTGTATTTGCTTTTTCAACCTTACAAAAGTATTTTGTATTTTGTATGTTTAAAAAATACAAGTGCCAGGCCAGCAGTTGCGATTGTGGTTAAAGTTGACCATGGTTTGAGTCCCAGACCTGGTGGCTTACTTTCTCACTTTCCCTTTCTCTTGTTAAATTAAAAATAATAATAAATAATATAAATAAACATTTTTAAAAAAATTAGTGCCAACAAGTGATAATAAGTTAATACTGCTGGATGCCACCAGACTGTGGTGTCCTGGACCTTGTGACTTGAAAAACACAAGGCTCGTGTGTGTACTCAAAATTCCAAGAAGGGAACAGATGAGAGAGGATTGTAATGTGGCCATACCCACTCGGAGGGGTGCTTTCTCACTTTAGTTCTTTCTCTTTATGTCTCTGTCCCCAGAGTGCACACATGCCCTACCTAATTAAAAAAAAAATGTTACTCTTAAGGGTGTTATACTAGAGCTCCTGAAATATGACACATGTTTGTGTGTGTGTTCAAGATATATACATACACAGACACACATACTTTTTTTTAGAGTTTTAGCAAATGGTATATATGTGTATACATGTGCATATGCATATGACATGTATATGTGTATAATTGTGTATATGAGTATATGTATATATGAGGAGATTTCAAAAAATGCGAAAAAATTAAAGTACAAGTTTATTTTAGTGCAAAAATATTTTGAAATCGGAATCCCAAGATCTGCAGTTAGCAAGTTAGAGACTCGAAAGTCAATGTGAGTTCAAGTTAAGGAGCAGACAGATGTTCTAAGGAACTAGGCAGAGGAATTTTCCTTTTCCTTAGCCCTTTTGCATTTTTTTGAGACTGTCAATTTATTGGATAAAACTTATGCACATTAGAATGAAGAATCTCTTTACTTAGTCTACCAAATCAAATACCAATCACATCCAGAAACATTCTCACAGATACACCTAGTATAATGTGACCAAATGTCTGTGTATTCCATAACCCAGTCCAGTTGACACATAAAATTAAATACGACAAATGTGTTATATAATATAAATGTGTTTTTAAATTGCATTTCTCTGATAGCTAATATTTTTAAAGCTTTTGAATGTGTGCAGAGGTCATGAAAGTATCATCTTTTCTGAATTATTCAGGCAATGCCACTGTACATTTTTTAATTTGACTGTTATCTTTTCTTTATTGAGTTGTAGAGATTTTATTTATTCTGGATTAAAGTCTATGGCAGATATATGGTTTGTAAAAAAACTATTTTCTCTCTGTGTATGGTTTCCTTCCTGACTTTCTTCATGTAATTTTTATGACAAATATTTTCAATGATAAGCTTTAATTTTTGAGTTTGCATGTATACATGTTTACTGTGATTTTAACCCGTATATTTTATCATTTATATTTTAGTCTATGAGCTATCACAAATTACATTGCATATCTGGTTAAAGTAGAAATCAGTATTATTTTTGTCTCTCTATTGATAATCAGTTATTCCATCTTCACTGGTTTAAAAAGTTTTTATTTTACTAGTGATAGCCTTTTGCTTCTTTGTATTTCTAGACTTACTGCTCCATGCATCTATTTTTATCCCCTCCTAACAACAACATACTCTTGATTAGGGTATATTTGTAATAACCCTTGAAATAATATGGCATATATTCTCAAGTTATTTTTAAATTGTTTTAGCTATCTTGGTTCCTTTGTAATTTTTGATACTCTTTTTTTTATCATTTTTAACTACTTTTATGCCATTCCTTTTTTTATCATTTCTACTTTCTATCATTTTTTTATCATTTATCTATTTTTTAACTATTTTTCTTTTTTTGAGAGAAATATTTGCTATAGGGCACATGCAGTCACCAGAGTGACAGAAAGGGAAAAATCGTCCCCTGGTGGGGGGAAGGGTGTGACCATGCCACAACCGCCCCTCTTCTATTCTCCTCTAGGGATTTTGAGCATGCACACAGGTTGGCATAAATTTTAAGCCACTGGATCCAAGACTGGAACTGTGGTCATCCATGGGATTCCAGCGATGTAACTATCATATCATCTACTGGTCCCAGTCAACTAGCCAATTACTATTCTAAACAGTCTTTTGGAATCAAAGAATGTCATCTCCAATTCATAGACAGTATAATTACCTGTTTATTGTGTCTTTCATTTTTCTTCACAATGTCTTATGACTCTAATATAAAGATCTTGCATATTTTTTGGAAACATTTTAAGCTATTTTATATTTTGATACAAATATATATGGAATTCTATTTTCAAATTAGTTTGCCACTGGCATTTGCAAGCACTTATATCTAGTGTATGATTCCCCATCACATTTATACTTTAATATGCTTTTGAATATTTTTTTTGTTTTATTTTTTAGGTTTTGTGCTTGTTGTGCTTGAGATTTATTAAACAATTTGGATATATAAAGTATATCACATATATGATGATACTATATATTGTATACTATCTCCCAAATCGCTTACATAACATAATAGGTTATGTGTAGCCTCATAAGTTATTTTTTCATCTCAATAATGTGAGTCCATATAAATAATAAAAAAATATTGTATTGTAAGCAAGAACCAATATTTCTTTAAAGCAATCATTATTTTGGACATTTAACTTTCTTTCACCTGCATTTTGCTTTTTTGGAAGAAGTTACTGCAAACAGTTGTATCTTGTATAATTACTATATTTTGTCTAAAATGTTATGCTATTTCAAACTAAGCTTCAACTAACTTTCGGGTGAACAACCAAGTTTTACATAACTATGGGGTACTTCTTTTCCACTTCCATAAGGCACTGAATTCTGTGGACCCAAAAAGCCCAGGTGATTGGAAGAACCTCTCTTTCACCATGATACTCAGTTCTGAGTGTTGTTTGCCAGAATGTTAAACAGAGTTTTATAGATTATAACTTCTTTTTTCACTGAAATGAGTTATTTACTTCTTAATTTATTATATTATTTATTCTCCATAGCATATTCAATTTCAATACTCACATAACTTCAAAGCAATTTTAATGGCAGAAATTATCTGCAAATGACCCTTCACTCAACCACCAATCACAGCTTTATGGCTAGGGAGTTAGAAATGAACAAAGTATTTTGAATCCTGTTTCTATTTTTAATGCTTTTTCTGACAGTAGAATTTTTGGTCTTCATTTATGTAAATTATTGTTAGGTTATCCTATCAGTTTTCAATATGTGCCTACACACAAAGCAGAACAATTCCACCCTCTCAATGATTTTTGCTGGAACTTCCAACAAAGTGACCTACTATGAACATTCCTAAATGCTCACATGTCACCTAAGCTTGAGATATGCCTGGCATATGAATGATGAATGTTATACGCAATATATATATATATATATATATATATATATATATATACACACACACACACACACATATGTATATATGTATATATATGTATATATATGTATGTATATGTGTGTGTGTGTATGTGTGTGTGTGTTTTAGCCATAGGGTGTGTGCACTCACTAGAGAAAGACAGAAAGACAGCAAGACACACAGAGAGAGAAAATGAGCAATCACCACCCCCAGGGGATGACCACATCACAATCCCTTCTTCTCCATTCTCCTCGTGGGATTTTGGTCACACACACGTGTGCCCAGCATGATTTTCAAGTCACCAGGTCTACCACTCTTACAACACCGCTTTAATCACCATGCAGCTATTGGCCCCAGTATTATATTTATTTTTTTTAAGTGGATAGAGTGGGTCCATTAGAAAAATATTGACATCCATATATTTGCTAAAGAATAACACTTTTTAAAACTACTTCATTAATTGCAACAGGTGTATTTACTTATACATTATATTTCCTTACATAATGTGATTTTTCTCTTTTGATTTACATAGTGTACCAGGTTGGTGTTTGCCTTGTTTGTTCTGAATTATGAATCCACTTCTAGCTTTTATGTTGTAGAAGTGATTTTACTTTCTACTTTTGTAGCCACTGTCTTTATACATTACACCCTACATTCTGAGAAACAGCAAAGCAACACCTAAGAAAAATTGGTTTTGCTCCTGAGAGATTCTTCTTGTCCCCTTTTTACTTTCTGCCTGATGAACTACTGAAAAACTCAAAAACTTCTCTGAACATTTTGTAAAATGAAAAAAGACAGGTAAGAATGTACATAGGAAACATTACACAGTGTATCATGATGGATTAAATTAAAATGGTTAGCTTTATGTTAAATTCAGACAATGCTCTTATATTCTACAGATAAAAATATCACATTTTCAAAAGATCACATCAGGTATAAGAGAAAATAAATAATCTGGTCTCAATTTTCTCAAAAGCAATATTCAAAACTGCAATTCAACTGAGCTACTCTTACAAGATAGAGAAGAAGCAAAAGATCCATGGATTTCATAATGAACCACAATCTCTCCAAGTGTAAAGATATCATAACATACTTTTATCATGCAAGAACTCATTTTGTACCCAGGAGTTCATCTAGGGAAATTACTAGAGACCGAGCTTCAAGCAACTAAGAAATAACTTGGGAAATAAGAGCGAAAGAGCTAGCAGTGATCATTGAATATAGTCATATGAAGAGCAAATACTAAACAAATACGGGTATCAGAAAATATGAAACAAGTAAAAATGTTATATCTTTTTAAGAATTATTTAATTTAATTTAATTAATTTATTTATTTTAATTTGAACAGAGAGGGACAGAGCCAGAGTGACAGCGAGAGTGAGAGAGAGAGAGAGAGAGAAAGCGAGAAAGAGCGCAAGCAAGCCGCCAGGTCTGGGGCTCGAACTGTGGTGGGCCATGTGGGAGTCCAACACCCCCAACCACCATGCCACCCATTGGCCCCAAAAATGTTATATCATTCAACTATACAGACATCATAAGAGGGCAACAAATTATCCAAGGGAAAAAATGAAGAAGATGGAAGGAGAATGAATTCATGGACTTTCTATCTGTAATACCTCAGTCAAACGATATGATTTAGTCCAAAAAGTAAGTTTTGAAAAAGGGAGAAAGAAGAGTGCAGATGTCCATGCACGTACATTTTCCTGCATTGGATAGATGTGTAAAACTGTAATTGCAGCCCCTACATCTTTAGGAGGAATTGAGCAAATGGGGTTATATTAACTGAAAATTTTACTCGTCACAAGAGACAAACTGCCACCACATGCCCACATGCATCATCATGTTCCATTATATATATGTCCGTTTTTACCCTGAAAAAAAAATTAATATTCATTTCTATGTATTCTTTCTATATTTATTTCTCTATCTATACATCTCAAATATGTGTCCGTTAGATAGAATTATGATGATATAAAAAGTGTTATGCATACAATGAATCTACTGCAATGACTGGTTGTTTTTTTTTGTTTTTATTTGGAGAGGTTTTTGCTAAAGGGCATGTGCGCTCGCCAGGAAGACAGAGAGAGACAGAGAGACAGAAAGCAAGAAATCACCCCTCAGGGGGGATGGCCACGCTGCAATCCCTTCTCCTCCATTCTCTTCTCGGAACCTTGGGCAGGCATGCACATGTGCCCAGCATGAGTTTAAGCCACTGGGTCCAGGATTCAAACCATGGTTGACTACATGGGAGTCCAGCGACAAAGTCATTACTCTAACTGCTGGTCGCTGTAACAACTGGTGTGACACTTGACTCATTTCTGACTTGAGCTATTAGCATTCATGTCTCTAAAAACATTCTTTATTTTTAGAGGTTTATGCTTTAGGGTGCATGCGCTGCTTGCTAGAGAAGAAGAGACAGAGACAGAGTGACAGTGAGATGGAAAGTCAGAAATCACCTCCTATGGGGTATTCCACACTGCAACCACTTCTCCTCCATTCTCCTCCTGGGATTTTGGGCATGCATGCACACTTTCCCAGTCTGAATTTCAAGTCACTGAGTCTAAGACCACGGTCAGCCATGTGGGCATCCAGCAACATAATGACTGTGCCATCTGCTGGTCTCTCTAAAACTATTTTTGTATATTCTCTTGCCCTTCCACTTTTTGAACACAGCACAGAGAGCCTCATTAAATGTGACTGATCAGACTTGGACTTTCCAGCTTCTAGAATTATGAGCCAAAACTCTCATTATTTTTATTAAAAAAATTTCTTCTACATGTCTTTTTCACCTAAGTATAAGTTTACATACACACGTAGAAGTAGAATTGTGAGGGTCATAGAATATATTTTCTTTCAATTATAAAAGATTTTCTAGGGGCCAGAAGATGATGTAGTGATTAAGGTGCTGGACTCCCACATGGTCTACTGCAGTTTGAGTCTGGACCCAGCAGCCTGAAACTCAGGTTGGGCAAGTGTATGTGCATGCCCCGAATCCCAAGATGGGAATGGAGAAAGGATTGTGATATGGCCATCTTCCCTGGTGGGTGATTTCTCACTTTCTGTCTCTCTGTCTCTCCAGTGAATGGACACACCCTATAACAAAAAATCTTTCAAAAGAAAACACTTCCTTTTCTTTCTTTCTTTTTTTTTTCTTTTTTTGGAGAAGTTAATGCTATAGGGCATGTTTGCTCGCCAGAAATATAGAGAGAGACAGAAAAACAGAAAGAGAGAAATCACCCCCTAGGGTGGGTGGCCATGCTGCAATCCCTTCTCCTCCATTCTCCTCTCAAGATCTTGGGCATGTATACACACATGCCTGGTGTGAGTTTAAGCCACCAGGTCTGGACTCGAACCACGGTCGACTACATGGGAGTCCAGTGACACAGCCATTACACCAACTGTTGGTCCCAAAATAAAACATTTTCTAATGTGGTTGAATTTTCAAAACATTATAACCATTTTTACATGGTATTAAATATTTAACTATTATATTTCTATTAACTCCTTTCATAATAATAGATATATAATTAATATAGTAATAATTTGTTGACTACTTACTAACTACTGAATGAATCTGGATGTTATGAAATTGAATAGAGTATAGTGCCTTTAAGGAGGTTACAAATTTGCTAGGATTAGTAGAACTGCAATAATGTTTTCAAGGGGCTTGTATCAGAGAGATGTTGTATGTATTAATGAAACAAATCTTCATTGCAAAGTTTTAGTCAAACAGTAGACAGTTGTGTTTGCTAGGATTAGGAATATTGGAATGAATAAAAGCTAAAATTTTTCATTTGATCAAGATATCTATTTTATACCATATTCTATCATAATTTCCCATTTAAATTTAAATTCAGGCATTTGTATTTATTTCCAGGTCTCAAGAATATAAGCAACAACATTAAAGAAATAGTAGCTACATATTCTTTGATAGATAATATAGATGAATAGTCATGTAAGTAGACAAATAACACACAGAGTAAGTAACAAAGCACAAATATGTTTCATCTGAAATACAAAAACTTTTATTAAACACACTATTTATTCACTGTCACAAAGTTTAATATCGAGAGCTATTTACCTAAGCCTTCAAAATATTTAGGAAACCAATTAGACCCACAATCATTTCATTAGCTTAAGTTTTTTAAATAGCTTTCAATCAAGTATGTACCCAGTCCCAAGCATTTCCAAATATATATATCCTTTTAGAAAAAATATATTACACACATTCTCACAGCTATATGAAAGAGCTTCATTTTCCTGAAATTTTTTAATAGGTCCTGGAATTTTACACATTTTAGCTTATTTTCTTAAAGTAAATTTATAAAATAATTTCTTCTCCACGGCCTAAAATTGAACCTCTCTCCCAGTTGGCTTCATGGCTGTGAACACTTGATTCACTTGTTCTCACGGTCTTCCTTTTCTCAATTTTATTTCTTCATTCCTTCTCCTTCACAGGCATAATCAAGTTTCAGCTCTCAAAATACTTGTATAGCTAAATGTAACTGATGCTTCAGTTTTTTTACACAGCTACAAACAAACATGCACAATAATATTTGCAACAGTAATAAATCCATAAAAAAGGAAAATATAGAAAATGGTTGCAAAGTATATCTTTCATTTATGAGTTTATATCCCTCTGATATGAAGAATTCAATTCTAATTTAGTTTTCCACATCATAGGAAATATTTTTAATTAATGCTCAAGTTCAGTGTAAGTTTTTCCATTCTATATGCTAAAATTTATCTTTGTATAACCCTGAGTAAGACTAATAAGTAAGTTACCGAGTTTGACTTGGATGAGAATAATATATAGCATCATAACTTTCAAGAAATAGAAAATATATAAAGGACACTTTCAATAAATATGTACCATATGGTGAGAAACAAAAGCTATTATGAGAATTGTAAGCAAAGTGTGAAACAACTGGAGACAGAGTAAATAAATTCCACATACAAATGGCAAAAAGTTTTTAAAATGAGAAAGCAAATGGAAATTAGATTTTTAAATTATTATTTTTAAAAGGACTAATAAAGAGTGTGAAAAGAAGGTAATAGCAGAAGTGGAAAAAAATAATGCTGGAGCTAGCAGGTGGTGTGGTGGTTAAGGCACTAGAATCCCACATGACCACCTGCAGTTGGAATCCCAGATCTGGTGGCTTGTTTTCTCACATTCTGTTCGCTCTCTCTCTCTCTCTGGTGAGTGCATATGCCCTATAAAAAATTAAAAAAATAATAAATGCAATGAAATAAATACATATTTTTAAAAATGTTTATTGGAGTGGGTAGAGAGTGGGAGAAGCTGGCCAGGTGCTGCTGTGGTAATTGAGGTGGCAGGATCCCGCATGGGCAACGATGTGGTTCAAGTACCAGACCTGGCAGATTGAGAAAACTGCTAGTCTCGTGTGTGTGCATGCCCCAGATTCCAAAAGTAGAATTGAAGAAAAGGAATTGTGACATGGCCATCCCCCATTGCTCTTTCATTTTCTCTCTCTTCCCCACTGGCAAGTGCACATATCCTCCAGCAAATTAAACAAATATGCAGGAAGAGTACATGCAATTTACCTGTCAGTTTAAAAATAAATAAATAGGGACCAGCAAATGTCATAATGGTTATGTCGCTGGACTCCCATGTTTTCGACTGTAGTTTGAGTCTGGACCCAGTGACTTGAAATTCACGCCAGACACGTGTGCATGCTCAAAATCCCCAGAGGAGACTGGAGGGAAAGGGATTGTGGCATGACCATCCCCCCTGGGCGGTGATTTCTTGCTTTCTCTCTCTCTGTCTCTCTGGTGAATGCATATGCCCTATAGTAAAAATAGCTCTAAGAATAAATAAATAAATAAATTTTGAGGAAAAAAATAAAATGGAGTAAATAGGAATTTTCAAAACAGAACCTAGAAGACAGAGAAACATGAGACAGTATCTTTCCTTTTCCTCATATTTTAAAAATGCGGTACCTGTGTTTCTTTGCTTCTTAATAACTTCTAATATCAGCAACATTTAAATATAGATTTAACTTAAAGGATATAACAGACATAGGAGAAAACTAACTCAAAAAGCCTTTGTACTTCCAAACTTAAGTCTCCACATGGCTATTGGGACTAGTCATTCAAAAGAAATCCTTGAAGAGAAGTTTGCTTTGAGAAAAAGATGGTTTTAGGTATCCAGATTGCAATAAAAAATAGAATAGGGAACCAAATCTAAACATTGAGTCAGTATCCTCTAGGTGACAAATTCCTGATGAACAAAAACCTATGGATACACTTAATTTGAAATGGCATTAAGCAATGATCTGAATCTCTGGGTAAAATTGATAAACTACTGAATTTATAGCCTAAAATTCTATAATTTGACAAGAGAATTGAGATGCAGGTCCTATTGTAAATTTAACTCACAAACTCAAACCAGGATACATCAGCAAAAAGTACATGAATCGCATGTCTTCTCCACCTGGTACTTGAGAATTAAAATACTTTTGTAAGGTGGAGATAAATTTTACTTTTAAATTCTAATTTAAAGTGGAAAAACTTTGAATCACCTGCTTTAATGTCAAAATACATTGGTAAGAGGCAAATCAAACAAAATAAATTAATATGCTGCATGATGTCATAGCTATAAGAAGTATTCAAATTTAAAAAATAAAAAAAAAATCAAAGTCCTTTTATTCAACTGACACCCAAAATCTTACTATAAGTTTTAAAAATATGTTGTGATACCAAAATGACAATAATCATAAAGGTCATTTTGTAATCACAGATACCATTTCATTTTATGTATATTTTTCTAATCCATTGGTTCTACTGAAACCAAATTAGTTAATACTAGAAATCAGCTTCTTTTTAGGTAATACTGTAGAAAATAATAACTGACCAGAATCTATACTTAAGCTCTCCCCACCACTGGTTGCTTTCACTTCTTCCACAATGTATTAAATATCTCATGAAGAAGACTTAAAATATATAAAAAGCATAACTTTAAGAACTTATGATTTTCAATCTCAGCTAGACCAGTATCTCTACCTTTACTCTTCCTAATTTTTGTTCAAGAAAAGCATGTTTAATCTGACTGCAAAGTAAATGTAGGATTGATCCATGTCAAGCGAGATGTGAAGTACAAGGTTTGAAAATCTGTATGGATGTGAAAACCTAGAGGTAAGACAGAGTAATGAAACAGAAGAGTTTTAGAGACTGGAACAAGGTGTATCTTAGAGTTATTCATGAGTTCTAATACAAGTCGTGGTAAATAATGCAGACTTTATTCTACAGTCAAAGGAAAGACTCTAGATAACTTTGAGAATGACAGCAATTTAATTCACACTTTAAACAAAATTATTCTACTTACTTGGAGAAGGATTTATTGAATGGGAAAAACTAGTGAAGCCAGTCGGAGGGACACAATAAATGGATGGGAGAGCTATTTGGAAATTAATTAATAGAATTTTATGACTGATAAGAAGTAGAAAGATTAAGAATATAATAGACTCAAATTGGCCTACGATTTAGATACTTTTCTTGTTTTGAAAAATAGTGGAATCAACTGAAATGAGACAAGTGGAGAGACTAGTGTTGGACTTCAGGAAATAAAATCACTTTTCTGAGAATGAAAGAAAATGGGTGAAGGTAGAAATAGTGTTAATTTTATTTTACGTTTTAGTGGGAGGGAAATGAGACATTTGATGGCTAAATTGAGTATTTTGTTATTTTTCTTATTTGATGCTGTACCTTTAGTATAATACCTTTAGAAATGATTTGCAGTGAGTTTCCCATCGATTCAAAAGTGTAATGTGAATACATAAATTTCTTATTGTGCAATATTCATACACTCCATTTGTCATTTTTATTTTCTTAAAAATATTAAAAAGTAATTATTAGAATTTATTTCTGTAAGCAGGTTCCTTACAGATGAGGATGAAGTGCTAAAAGCCAGAATAATAATACAAACTCCATTCTGTATTTCCTATTTTGTGATAATGCTAATATCACAGTGCATTATATAAGTCCGAAACCCATTGATTCACCTGTCCGTCTATGTATTGTTGAGGAAAAAAAGCCTTGCATTGTATTTTGAGATACAATTCTGCTGCACATTCAAAATTGTTTTACATCTATTTCCTGTTGGGATACTCATTCTTTAGCAGTTACTAAATAGTTCAGTTTTGTGCTCATGTGCCTGCTGAATTCATGGGAATCTTCTGGAAAATGATGGATTATTGTATGAGAAAACTTTTACTTTTTTGGGTGACTGTTTCCATTTCTTTCATTAAGGGAGAATTTAACCATCATGATCTATTTCATTAGTGATGCCAGTAGGAGATATCTACTAAATTATCCATGACTAAAAACAAATTAAAGTTGTCAACAGTATATAAAGAGTTCATTGACAAAATATTATTGATCACAGAAATATTCATTAGAAAGAGAACTCGAATAATTGCATTGAGCGAAAATTAACTGTAGGGTAAATTTTCATTATTAGCTGTTACAAACTGAGAGCTAAATAATACAGGCTGTATCCTTCTTCTGCATCGGAGACTAGAAAATACTCCTTACTATGTTTACATCTAGTATATTAGTGCCAAACCGTATGAGTTTCACGATTAATCATTTGTGCAATTTTTGGTTGTCATTGTATTTATTTCACAGGAAAAAAAAATAATGCTTCTTTTTCAGTTTCAATTTCCTCCTACTCCCACTTTCTCTTTTTGTTCTAATTGTATTATTTTATTAATTTACACATTCAATCACTGTATAGCATTATAGCCTATAAAATGAATTTTCCTAGCATGAGTACATTGTTTATGAGTCAAGTTAAAGATATTTTTATACATGTTATCATCAACAGATAATTTTTAATTTTTTTATTCCTTAAATACAGGCTTGTTTCTTTTTCCCTTGATTCCCTTCCTCTCATCCGCCTCCATTTTCCACTCTTCTCCTGTCTAATATCCACAATTGTTCTCCATGTTTTTATATCTTAAAATCTTTCAATTTCTGCCACAGGTTGTAGACATTCAGTATATATTAAGTGTGAACATACAATGATTTTCATATCTGGTTTGCTTGGCAGTAAATCTGCCATATTTATCTACTTTCTACCAAACGCCAGAGTCCTGTTTTTTTTTTTTTTTTGTTGTTGTTGCTATTGTTGTTGTTGTTTAGTTTGTTTAATTTACTTTAGTTTTGTTTTGTTTTGTTTTTAATGGCTGAATAGTATTCCATAGTGTTGATGTGCCACACTTTTCAAACCATTCATCTGTCGTGGACATTTAATTTCTTTCCACATCTTAGCAATTGCGAATAATAACATGATAAACATGGAGGTGCAAGCACTTTGCCAACTGGGTGTCTTCCTACCCTTTGGGTAGATACCCAGGTTATTCCCAACTTCTGTCTGGCAGAGAGTGATTGCTTAATACAAATTTCAGAAAAATAATGAAGCCACGTGGTAGAGCAATGGTGCAACTGGACCCAAGTGGGCAAGAGCTAGCGTGTGCATACCAAGGCCTCCTGAGCATGCTGGTGTGTGATGTGTGCCTGTGAACTGGCTGACGGAGGCTGGGAGTGGATCGTGGCTTGAGGAACCCGGTGGGTATGCCTGTTTCTTTGTCTTCTCTCTCTCAGGGAAGAAAAAAACTTTTAAAACCTTTGAGAAATAAATGGATTAATTCATAGAACTATCAGAGATAATATTGAGACTGAAATTTACAGGATTATCCTTAGATTTGAGGAAAGATGCAGTTTATCTATGCCTCTGTACATTTATCTATGAAAATGTAATCAGAGTTCTCAGAAGACCGTTTTGGTTTATGACTGTCAATGACTTATTTGTTTGTTTGTTTGTTTCTTTAAAATGTGTTGCAACCTTAAGATAGACATACTCTCTAGGGTCTGAGATCAATCGCCTTTTGCCATATCCCTGGAATTTCATCATCTTGAGTTTACATTCAAGGAAACTTTGTGGGAGATTGGACACAGGAGAGAGTACTTGTTGGGATTTAATGTGTTTGCTTTTATACCGAGATAAAGTTTAGGCATTCTCTGTCTTTGGTTTATGTAGAAAGCCTTTTTTTGGAGAGCTATAGGGCGCGTGCGCTCGCCAGACAGACAGAGAGAGACAGAGAGATTCACCCCCCAGGGGGGATGGCCACGCCGCAATCCCTTCTCCTCCATTCTCCTCTCGGGATCTTACGCGCCCGGCGTGAGTTTAAGCCGCCGGGTCCGGGACTCGAACCGCGGTCGACTACGTGGGAGTGGCCATTTATGTAGAAAGCATAATTTTTACCCAAGCACAGAATATTGGTCAATTTGATCTTGAGTATCTTCCATTGTCAGAGAGAGAGAGAGAGAGAATGAAATCACCCTTTGGGGAGATGGACGGGCCACATCCCTTCTCCTTCATCCTCTTCTCTGGATTTTGGGCATACACACGTATCTACCTGGCATGATTTTTAAGTCACTGGTCCAGGACTTGAACTGTGAATTGGTCGTGTGGGATCTAGCTGCCTTAACCTCCACACCACCTGCTGACCCCTCTTTCTGTTATTTTTACCCTGAAATAGCTTGTCTAAGTATTCTTTGATCTAGACAGATTATTTCTAAGACTGAGTTTAGTGTTTCCAACATTAACATTTTGCCAAGTAATATTTTAATGACATGTTAATAGTATATCTTGAATACATGTCCAAATACATATTGCAAATAATCATTTAAAACACAGGAATGGTGTGCATTTCATTTCAGCAATTTATAGGATGTTTTCTTTTTTTCTTTTTTTTTTTTTTTTTTACTTTTTTGACTTATTTTACATCATGATTGTTAACCAGGCTAATTTTATTGAGAAATATAAAATTTGTCAACATTTTAAATTATTATTGTTATTAGTGGGAGTTGTATTCAATTCACTGTCATGATATGTATTTCAAAAGAGACAAAAGTAGAGTGGAAAATGTGTGGTCTCTCATTCACATCTCAAACCTACTCGATTTTCTGTTTTGTAGTGAATTATTTTTGTAGTTTCTTTTGTTTGTGACTAGGTGTTGTATGATTTATTATTTTTCTCAAGAAGGTGTGTTCACCAGAGACAGAGAGAGAAGGGAAAGAGAAGGCGCCCCCCCCGCTCCGTGGAAAATGGCCATTTCACAACCCCCTTCTCCTCCATCTCTCTCTCCCATTGGAGATTCTAAGCACACATGTACATGTGCTAGGAATGTTCACAAGCTGCAGGCTCTGAGACAGACTCCAATCTTGTGGGAGACAGTGTGGGATCTGGTTGCCTTAGCCATCAGACCACAGGGCTGGCCTAGGTTTGTATGACTTTTATTACATGAGTATGACCTGTAATACATAAATATGTCATATGTCACTTCTATCGTAATCATATTATAATTTCTCTCACTCTTTCCTCTGGTGAGATTATATATCGAATTATTTTTGGAATAGACTAAACTATACAAAAAACTAAAAACTATAAAATTACTAAAAATGTGTAAATTGAATGATAGGTTCAACCAAATAAATAACTTTATCATGAAATATAACAGTAACACAAAAATTTGAAGAGTGCAGTTTACTGAATTATTCACATAGCTTAGTCATCCATGTTGCAATTTATCAAGAAACAGAAATTCACCGGCATCCTTGAAGCTGCTTTGTGACTTTCCTCTCATTGACTCTCTTCATCAAAGGAACCTGCAGTTCTGACCTTTAACACAATAAACTGCCTTGCTTGATTTCGAATTTTAAATAAATTAAAAAGTATAGTGAATATTATTTTATTTCTGACCATATTATTTATTCAGCCTTGTATTTGTGAGAATTTTCTCAGGCATCTGCAATTTTTTATATTACTACATTACAATATATGTAGCCATTCCACTGTGGGTGTATTTTTGGATTGTTTTCAATTTGCTAGCAATTGTGAATAATCCACAAAAGTGTGTTTCATTTAATATTTTTGTTCATTTGTATGTTTTTGTACTTTTTGATGTATACCCATTTGTGCAGAAGACCCGAATATACATGCATTCATGCATAACATGCACATTTGTACGAGAACATTTTGTCCATTTTAGGGTGTATGCATATCTCTTCATGTGCCTCAGAGTAAAACTGCTGGGCATGAGATCTGATACATTAACCTCTAATACATACTATCCAGATGTTGGAAAAGCAGTAAGGAAGAATTTACATTGCTCTATGTTCTCAACAATGCTAGATACTATTGACTTTTTACTTCAGCCATGTGTATGTATGTATTAGCATACATAAAGTAACATCAATAGTTGCTTTATTTATATTTTAGAAATCATATTTTACTTTGTTCAGGATAGTGCTTGAGCACACACACATAAGACTAAGAGAGAGAGAGAGAGAAAGAGAGAGAAGGAGAGAAAAAGAGAATATTTCCCAAAGGGTCTGTCCACACTGTGATTTCCTTCCTCCAGTCCTCCAGCCTGTTAGATCCTGAGCGTTCGAAATGTACCCTGGATGTTTCAGACTGACTCGGTTAGGGATTTGAACCTCAGTCACCATATGAGATCGGGTTTCTCTTGAGCCCCATATTACTCCTGTGTCTTAGGGCCAGCCTAACAACAATGGTTTTATTTGACCAGTTCCTTGAGGACTGATGAAATTGAGTATTTTTTGTATGTTCAGTTTTTTAATATAGCTATTGATATACAAATTTCCTGTTCAAGTATTTGCCTTTTTTTTTTCCTAGTAACTTTTTCTCTTCTTTTCTCCTTGATCTGTGATGTTCTTACATAGCCTATATATATAAATATTCTTTATCATCTCCGACTCTATGACATGACTTATCACTGATTTCATAATTGTTTGTGAAAAATGTTAGGTCTATAGGCAGTAAAAACTGCCCTATAAACTTAGTAACATTTATTTCTGATTAAGAAATGTATTTGTTAATTTTTTAAGAATTATTTTATTTAACTATTTATTATTATCATTATTATTTTCCAGTTTGATCAGAGAGACACAGAGAGAGAGAGAAAGGAAGTGAGAAAGCAAGCCACCATGTTTGGGACTCAAACTGTTATCAGTCATGTGGGAGTCCAGCACCTTAGCCACCACATTACTTGCTGGGCCCATTAAAATAAAGAAATAAATAAAGTAAAATGAAGTACTTCTTTAAAAAAATGATTATGGGGCCTGTAGGTGGCATGGTGGTTAAGATGCTGGACTCCTACATGGTCAACCACAGTTCTAGTCCTGGATCTGGCAGCCTGAGAATCACATGGGACAAGTATGCATGTGTGCCCAAAGTCCCAAGGACAGACTAGAGATTGCTGCATGACCATCCCCCCTGGTGGCTGATTTTTCACATTCCCTCTCTTTCCCCCTCTGTCTTGCTCCAGATAGTGCACACACCCTATTGCAATAACATATATATACACACATACATATGTGTTTATATGTATATGTGTGTGTGTGTGTGTGTATAAAACAAAAAGAGGTTCTTTCTTTCTTGAATGAGAGGGAAGTAGTCAGGTACCACTGACAGTCTTTCCCTGTCAAGACCACACCTTCCCCACAAGCCTTCCTCAGAGGCAGGATCACCTATAGGCATCCCCAGCATTTTCAAGTTGACCTGGAATCTGAACTTAGGTCTCCCATATGGCTCCATTATCCTCAGTAGTGCCCTACTGCCTGTGGTATGAAGGCTGGGACTGTAACCTTTTGCTTGTAACTCATATTTGCCTTAGGCTATTACACATTTTTATGTCCTTACAGAAAATATTAAAGTCTGTGTATTTCAAATTTCTAACACATTTCTAATTATGTTGGCTAATGGTTCAACCACGTCATTTTTTAAAAAAACTTTTTATGAAAGAACCAGTAATTGCATGTACTTATAATATTATTTCTTAGTAAAATGACTTAGTTTTGTATCCCATCAATTTCTAACTTTATACTTATTTGCTCTTTTCCCTTTCTAAGTTTACTTATGTATTTTTTTTCTTTTTAAAACTCTCACAAGACATAGTTAATTATTTTATTATCGGTTTAATAGTAAATATTCAAGGGTATATGTTTTATGCTGATTAATGTTTTAGGGTATCATGTAGTTCTGATGTGCTGTTTATCTACTAATTTTATACTTTTAAGAGATATTTAATTTAGGGACCAACAGATGGCATATTGGCTATATTGCTGGACTCCCACATGGCCCACTGTGGTTCAAGTCCTGAGCCTGTGGCTCGAAAATCATGCCAGGCACATGTGCGCATGTGCCCAAGATCCCAGGAGAAGAATGGAGAGGGGATTGTGGTTTGGCTATCTACCTGGGGGAGTGATTTCTCACTTTCCCTCTCTCTTACTGTGTCTGTCTCCCTTTCTCTTCAGTGAGAACACATGTCCTAAGGCAAAATCCTCTCAAGAAAAAAATATATACATATACATATATATATATATATAAATAAATTTAATGTCAGTTAGTATTTTTTTCTTTGACCCGAAGACTGACAGTTTGATTTTATTTAAACCTATAGGATATTTTGTTTACTTATTTTGTTATTTTTTTTCTGTTTTTAAATTGAATTCTTTGATATTATTTCTATTTAAGATTTATTAATATTTTTATGGTGTAGCTTAACTTTGCTATTATATTATCTTTATATGACAGTTGGTAGACTAGAAAATGATAATTTTAGCTTGTTTATAAGAAATCAAACCAAGAAAGATGTAAAAACAATGTGGTCAGCTGGCAATCACACACTCGTATAAACTGTTACATGGCCATTTTGACAGTGGTAGAACCAGACAACATTAAGGAAATAGAATTGGCTTGATATTGAGATACTGAAGAGTTTTAGCTTCAGAATTGGTTATCAATCATGAAGGATATAAAAAAGTCTAGATTGGGATTTTAAATTATAGATTACATGGTGATATCTTCCATTGATGTGAAGATAGATAAGATTCCTACCTTCACCATAGGGGAGGCTGAAAAGCAATTAAACAATAATTTTACATTCAACATTTTAATTTTGGAATCTTTTCAAATTTATGCATGAAGCACAACTTGAAGATGTAACTTACTTAGCAGACTTCAGCATTTAGATGGCAATTAAAGACATGGTTTAGAACCGATTACCATTTAGAACCATTTCAGATGGACAAGAGAAGTTAACCTTGTCCTCAGCCTTCTATTCTCCCAAAACAAAGTCTCTAATCAAAGCAACAGCCTCAAAAAAGAGGATGGGTCTGAATAGCAATTGAGGTAGACGAAAGTTTAGAGGACTACAATGTAAAAGAAAGTCGATAAAAAACTAGCTAGAGAAGGTAATACTCTGCTTCTGTGTTCAACATTAGGGAATTAGGGGTTTTAATAAGAGCCATTTTTAAGATATTACACTTAACTGAAGTTGGATAAAAAGAATAGAATAGGAGCCAACAAGTGACATGATGGTTAAGGTCACTGGACTCCCACCTGGCCAACAGCAGCTTGAGTCTTGCACCTGGCGAATTGCTTTCTCACTTTCCCTCTCTCTCTCACCCTGTCTTTCTCTGGTCAAATTTAAATAAATAAATAAATAAATAAATAAATAAATAAATAAATAAATAAAATAAAGTTCAATAAATTAATTCTTAAAGGAAAAGAATAGAATATGCAGAAGGGCTGACAGCAACTATAACCATCGTTAAGAAATTTGAAAAAAGGAGAGGAAATATATGAGTCAGTTCCTAGAGTGATATATAGGTCTAAGGATTTTATATTACGGGTAGCTTGATAGAAAAATAATCAGAGAAAATGGAGCACATTTGCATGTTGATGTGAACTACTTGTATATGAGGTAAAATGTACATTATGTTCTAAAAGAAAAAGGGGGTGAGTGTCGAAGAAAACTTCTTTGAAAAGAGAGGATATGAGATTCAGAGAGCAGGGCAGGGGTATAATTTACAAGGAGCATGTTTACTTAGCTTGGGTGGAAGAATAAACAATAATAGTATGTGTCTATTTGCCTAAATGATGTTTATTTGTCTAAATGATGTTTATTTGAAGAGAGGGAAATGAGAGTTGTCCTGCTTCTCTTTCCTCAGTGAAGAACAAAAAAAAGTATTTGTTGAAAGCAAAGTAGAAAAATACGAAGTGGGAAATTTCAACAAAGAAGTGATGATTTGAACCTGTCATTTCAAGAAGTGATAAAACAAAACTATTACTAAATATTGTAATATAGATGGCAATTTGGAGTGTCCATTTGAGATCTATAATAGTAAACTTAAAGTAAGATGAGTTGGCCGCTTTGTATCACTTTCTTGCAATGTCTAGTTGCTCAGTTGCATCAAGGGACAATACTTTTTATGCAAAGCTTAGTTTGTCCCAAGGAGGATGACCTAATGAAAGTGGCTAAGCTATTTAAATGATTGATTTTTAACAGTTTATATAATTAAATCTCTCTCCCTGCTTGAATTTGGAACTAACGAAGGGCACAATAGAGTAAGGAAGTTGAAGATGACATCATTAGCATTATTACTGGGGATAGCTACATGGGTGATAAGATTTCCAAGTGGGAGCCACAGTACCCTTGCTAATAATCTATTCTTTACCTCCTGAGTTCAGTTCATAAAACAACACAGCAGGAAGAAAGTTTAAGTCTACAGAGTTCACTCATTTACTGGCCTTACTACTTTGTACAAACTCAAATTTGGAGGACAAGTGTATTATGAATGTGGAGAATTAAAAAGAAATATATCCCTCCAGGATTAGAAATTTTGATAGAATATCTAAGACTCAATCAAGAAATCTACTACTTGTTATTCAACTAAAACATTGAATCTCTTGTATAGTAAATTTGTGATTGAGAAGACCAGGACTATTTAAGGGTAGAAAAGTTATCTGAACTGAAATAAGAAAAAACTAGAAATGAAATGTTCTCCACATCCCCCCATAATTACATGACATAAAATTTCATTAAGTTGTGTTGAAGTCCAAATTTTCCATTAAAAAGTAATTTTTCACTTCCAGAATTTTGCAATCAAGGGAGTGAGACAGGACCATATTAACAAGATCTCTCTTCCTCTCTTCCCAACCCCAGTTTGCCAGAGGACAAGCACACTTACTGGATACACACACACACACACACAGAGAGAGAGAGAGAGAGAGAGAGAGAGAGAGAGAGAGAAAACACCACCCATGGGGAAATGGTCATGCCATAATCCTTTCTCTATCTCTCCTTATTTTCATGATTTAAGTCACACACAAATGTGCGCACACACAAATTCATGCCTGGGGTGTTATACAAACTGCTGGGTCCAGGACTTGAGCCTCACAGTTGACCGGCCCAATGAGATCACTTTTTATAGTGTAAATATAAACAGCTCAAGGGCAGAGCAGAGAGAAAGATGAGGAGCAAAGAGCATGGATGGATTATACCAACAAAAGGTCATCTCTGCACATTATACAACAGATAGTATTAAACTTGAAGAACAGATATGAAGAAAGATTCTTCCACCCTTTACCAAAGGAAAGACACAAATTCACTCTATTACTGTGATCCAAATTAGACAGGAATGAACATTTTGAATAAATGTCATTTACTTTCAAGTGTTAAAAACTGTATTATCATGTGGAGGAATTAGGAGAAATAGAATGTATTTATCTTTTTTTTTTATTATTATTACATTTAGTCATTGCATCTCTTCACCGTGTACAACATGTTTTTTCCCAGCATGAATACAGTGCACATTAGTCAAGACAATGATATTACCATGTACATTATCATCAACAGACAACTTTTCATTTTTGTGTCTATTAAGTGTGTTGTTTGTTCCCTGAATCCCTCCCTTCCACCCTCAATTACTCATTCCCATTACCTCTCCCATACTGTCTCTAGCATCCACAGTTGCCTTCCCTGCTAGTATACCCTCCAGTTCTTTCAGTTTTTTTTTTTCTTTCCAATTATCAGCTCATAAAGTTTTTAACAATAGGGAGCATAGATTCTATTCAGGGTTGGATTAAGGGTGGGTCTCGTGCAGTTCTGCAATTGTAGGTGAATCTCCATGTAAGACAGTTTCAGGAAAGCGGTTCTTGAAGGCAGAGATGATTATCAGTTGATGCGGCACAGCATACATCTTGTGGTTACCGGGATTGGGAGGATCTGCAGCATGAGTCATCCTCGGGTGTCTGGCTTCCTTAAGAATGGTAGAGTAGTTCTTGTTTTTCCCTGAGGTAATTCAGGGCTGGTGACCATCATCTTCTCACTGTCCATAGGAGGAGACGATCCTCCTATACAATATATTTCTCAACTGGTTTAAGACAGCTAAAGTTTCTTTCTGTTATTTGTAGTTGCAAGTTCTTAGTCCTAGTTTTCGGCCTCAGTTTGTTGCCTGAGGCAGGCGGCCACGTGCAGGCGCAGGCCAGGCGGCCACGCACAGGCCCGGGGGCCACAGGCCAGACCCTAGCGCACGAATGTGCGCGGGATTCAGCGCCACCCACAGCTCGCCCGCCCGCCCGCCCGCCTGAGAAAGAAAGGTCGGCGAACTCGGCTGGTCCGCGCCACCGGTCCACGTCGGCGCCGAGCTCGGGTCACACCCAGCACCAGAGATGCAGCGCCGCGGTGCACAGGCCCAGCGGGTCACCAAGCAGGCCCGGCGAGGTGGGGCCCGCCGCCGCGCGCGCAGGCCCGGCGAGGTGGGCAGAATGTATTTATCTTTGTATTTCTTGATTGCATCTCATTACACAGAGATTTGGATTTTATTCAATGAATTATTCTAAGTTTCCTGGGAAATCATGAGTCACTAAGGTGAAATAAGAATCATATACTACATTCAAAAATCTATCTCTGGAATTATGTAAACATTAATTATAATACCTAGTATATTACTGTATTTTTACTTTTTGTCTTTTATTGATGACACTGTCTTAAATTACAAAATATTTTATATTAATAGTAAAAGTGAAGAAATAATATTTTTGTTTTATATTTAATTAGATAGTGCAGTAAATATAAATTTACCACACTACTGGAGGAACTAAGACTCACTAATAGAAATAACTTTTTCATATTTTTCTTTACTAAAAATAATGAACTAGGGCCAGTCAGTGGCATGGTGGTTAGGGCAGCTGGATCTCACATGGCCTACTGTGCTATTAGAGTCCTAGACCAGTGGCCTGAAAAATGTCTCAATCTCATATGTGTGCTTGCCCAAAATCCTGAGAAGAGAATGGGAGAGAAGGAAATCCAGCAAGACCATCCTCCTGTGGGGTGGTTTCTGACTTTCCCTCTGTCTTTCTCCAGTGAGTGCATACGTTCTATAGCAAAACTTAAAAAGAAGAGAAGAAGAAAAAGAAGCAGCTATGATCGATATTTTCAACTAGTATAATTCACGGTTGAACATAGAAATATTTGGATGTATGTTCTTATTACACAGGGTTATAGTTGAAAGACTACAAGTTTCCTTTATGCAAATATGTTTGGTAAATTCAATAAAAAATAAAACATAGGGAATATTTTAAATAAGAATTCATTTAAAGTGACTGAAATGTAGTCTAACTAAAGAGAAATTTAAAAACCAATGATTAGATGATTTACTGTCTCTTTAGAATCTTCATTTTAAAAAATTAAGTTTCTGTAATACAAAAATTAAAATGAAATCAGCTATTGACATTTCAAAGGGTTGTATCCTGTAATATTAATTTGTAAATAATATGCTTAGTTATAATATTTGGTCAAAGAGTATTCATGGAAAACAATATTAATTCAAATATATTTAGCTTTATTTAGCTACATTTTAAAGTAGCTATATAAGACACAAAACCAATAAAAAAGTAGATATAGACAACAGTTTAATTACTGAATTATAAATCCAATTTTCAGATGTTAGTACTGATTTTAAAAAATTGCTATTTAATGGGCCAGCAGGTAGCAAGGTGGTTGAGGTGCTGGATTTCCATGTGTTAGACTGAGGTTTTAGTCCTGGACCTCATAGCTTGAATATCATACCAGGTGTGTGTGAGAGCATGCCCAAAATCCCAAGAGGAGAATGGAGGAGAAGGGATTGCAAAGTCCAACACCCTGGGATGGTGATTGCTCACTTTCCCTCTCTCTGTCTTTACCTGCCTTGTGGCAAAAGACAAAAACAAAAACAAAGTCATTTTAAAGGTTTCTCAAACAAATATAGTCAACATAAAATTCCAAGATAGCTGATACATAAAACCAAGGAGAAAATATACAACAAATCTAATACTGAATGCATTCTTATTTTGAGATTAAAACCAGCACATTTTTGAAATAAAATAATGCATTACATTTTCAGAAGTTTTGTGCTAAAAGATATTGTTTAAATGATATATTTAATTAATTTTAAGATATTTCTTCTCATAGTATTCCTAAAGAGAACATGTATACAGAGAACGTGATTTTAAAAACAAAATCTTGTGGATTTAATTGAGGTTTTTTTTTTTTTTTTTTTTTTTTTTTTTTTTTTTTTTTTTGAGAGAATTTTGCTATAGGGCTCATAGCCTTGTCAGAGAGACAGAGAGAGACAAAGTGACAGAAAGTGAAAAATCACCCCCAGGGGGATAGCCATGCTGCTATTCCTTCTCTACTCTTCTCTAGGGATTTTGGGCATACACGTAAACCCACCTGGCATGAGTTTCAAGCCACTGTGTCAGTCATATGGGAGTTCAGCAATGTACCATTACACCATCTGCTGGTCCCTTACTTTACTTTTTGATATTTACATTTAATTATTATACCTCTTTGCAGCATACGATGAGCATTCTCAAATCATAGAGGCATTACATGTCAAGTCAAAGATATTACAATACACAATAACTTTCAATTCTCATATCTTTAAATTTTTTTTCTGAGTTTTTTTCTTCTACTCTCACTTTCCACCTCCCCCTATTCTGTTTATTTACAAAGTAATTAAGGTGATGGTGCCATTAAAAATTAATAGCGTCTTAATTTTCACGGGGAAAAAAGTTTTACTATGAAATTAGAATCATCAGAGTAAAAATGAACAAATATGACATCTTGAAATTACCTCCTTTAACTGACACTAAATTACGCTGATTTTTTTTTAAATTTCTTAAAAAGTCATATATTTGCCTAATTGTCATTTTGTAACCTCTGTTCTTTCTCATGCCTCACATGATTGATTTACAAAAACAAAAAACAAAAAAAAAAAACAAAAGCAAAAACCAAAAACTGCTAATTTTATTCTTTTCTAGGACATTTACTAATACATACACATTTGGTTAACTTATTTCTTTAGTATGATTGGAAATACATGAGATTTTCAGTAACCCTTCCTTTCTCCCCACGTGTTTCTGTTCAATGGCCCTCATTTCCCAAACAGAAGACTACTGTGTAGAAAGCTCCCAGAACACTTCATAATAAAACCTATCTGCTCCGGGACCAGCAGTTAGCATAATGGCTATGTCGCTGGACTCCCACGTGGTCGACTGCGGTTCGAGTCCTGGACCCGGTGGCTTAAAACTCACGCCGGGCATATGTGCCTGCGTGCCCAAGATCCCGAGAGAAGAATGGAGGAGAAGGGACTGTGGTGTGGCCATCCCCCCTGGGGGATGATTTCTTACCTTCTATCTCTCTCTCTCTCTGTCTGGCGAGCACACGTGCCCTATAGCAAAAGCCTCTTCAAAAAAAAAAAAAAAAAGTGTCTGCCCCTTTGTACTTGAAGACTTTATTTACCTTTTATTTCATGTATTTACTGTGTTTATAGCGTGGGTAATCACTTCTTTCTATTTTGTGATTTTATTCTCTGAACTAAGAAAATGAACCCAGATTTTTCTTCAGAGAAGGATGGTGTTTTGTGAGTTTCTTTTCTCCTCTGAAGGGTGGGTTGAAAAGAGACACAAGGAGTTGGAAAAAGACAGGAGGCACTGATATTATGTTGTTTATTGCTGAGTTCAAGGGAAACTCACAAATCTTCACTAGCACTTGCAGAGTGCTTCCTCCCTCTTAGACCTTGTAAAGCACTTTAAGAGTACTTCCAATGTGGTATCCTTCCCTCTAAGAGCTCACAGCATGGAACTGAGTAAAATTCAGTCAAGGCCATCAAGGCTCAGCAAACTCAACGAAGGCCATACTGAGCAGGGCTAGCTAGCAGAACCAAGGTGAAGCAGAGCAGGGATATTTATCTAAGCAGAATTGGGTGACTAGGTGCTCCTTTTTTCTTAAAGGGACTATAGATAATAGTGGCTCATGGCCAAATCCAGACAGTCACACACACATACACACTACATTTAGTGATATAAAATGGCAAAATCATAATTGCATAATGAGCACAAAAGCACAGTATAATTCATAATATAAGTTGTTTATCCTGTGATCTTCAATCATAAAATATAGTGAGGGAGCCAGACTAAACCAACCTGACTCCATTTGCACCACAGGTAGTAAGTATGTAACCATAATGTTTTACAAAGGGATCAGCTGGTCATAGTTTCCGTGTGTGTGTGTGTGTGTGTGTGTGTGTGTGTGTGTGTTTGTGTTGAATATCTGCATACACCAGGATGAGTGTAACTGAATTCTGTGTGAAGGCATGAATATGGGCATGTAAGTATTTGTGTATACTTGAACACTTATACCTCTGTTCTGCAGGGCTATCGTGTTATGTGAGCTCAGATTTAACTATTATGATTGTGAGAATCATTTCAAGTGAATGTTAATGAAATTTATGTCTGTTTGTGGGGAAGTTTATAGTAGATGTTAAAGACATCAGAAAATAAGCTAGAATATTTTTCTATGTAGAATTTTTACAAATTTAATTCCAGTATTCTGGATAAACATGATTATTACAAAGATTATAGTAACAAAATTTTAAAAAATTGAGAGTGAGGGATAAAAGACGAAAGCTGACAGAACAAAATTCCTTCTCATTTGAACATCTTTTCACAGATGAAGATGAAAAAGGGTATATGATTAGATAATATGACTTAAAACTTGAATTAACATATCTATATTCCTGTCTATGGATCTATCTACATATCAAACTTTCATCAATTTATTGGGTTATTGGAAAATTCATGACACATTTTTTCTAATGTGTTATGGCTTTTCTGAAAACCTAATATCATTTATCCATGAATCATAATCATAATCTAAATCCTAAACACTCATATGTAACATATTTTTTTTTTCTTTTTTTTGGAGAGGTTTTTGCTATAGGGCGCGTGCGTTCGCCAGACAGACAGAGAGAGACAGAGAGATAGAAAGCGAGAAATCACCCCCCAGGGCGGATGGTCACGCCGCAATCCCTTCTCCTCCATTCTCCTCTCGGGATCTTGGGCATGCACGCACACGCGCCCGGCGTGAGTTTAAGCCGCCGGGTCCGGGACTCGAACCGCGGTCGACTACGTGGGAGTCCAGCGACATAGCCATTACGCTAACTGCTGGTCCCTGTAACATATTTTTGAAGATCAAATAAAAAATAAGTTAAAATCTTCACAACTTTTAAGTTTAGAAATTTGTATGTATTCAAAGAAATCATATATAGAGACAGAATTCAGCAATTTTTCAATAATAATTTTACATAATTGGGGGTTAGCAGGTGGAGTAGGTTTTAAAGTACTGGCCAACCATGGTTTAAATTCAGGACCTGGAAGCTTAAGAATCATGCCAGGTGGTTTGTGAGTGTACCCAAAATCCCAAGAAGAGAATGTAGAAGAAAGGATTGCAGTGTGGCCACCCCCTCTGGGGAGCGATTTCTATGTTTCCCTCTCACTGCCTCTCTCTCTCTGTCCTCTCTCCAACAAATGCAAGTTTCCTATGGCAAAAACCTAAAAGAAAGAAAAAACAAAGAAACGAAACAAAATTACAGAATGCTAAAGTAATTTGTTCATTATGCAGAAATGAATTTAAATGTCATCCTTTATGCATATAACTGATCATGGAATGTAAACCAAAGTAAAGCTCAGATCTTATCCAAATTAAAGCAAATGAAAAAAAAAAAAAACAAACAGAAAACAAAAAACAAAACAAAGAAATAGCCATACTTTACAACAGCATTAAATAAATGGAACAATAATTTTCTCCTATTAAATCCTTTATTAAGGTGACAAATAAATACATAATCGTATTTAAATAATATATATAAATTTAGTTTTAGAAGTCAAATAGCCCTGCTTTAAAAGTTACAGGAGAAAAATAGACACTCATGGAAATTTTGAGTTGCAACCACATTGTAATAATAGTTTCTCATTATCTTACCAAGTAATTAATATTTTAACTGAGGTTCTTAACTCCTTTTTTATAGATGTTTGGCAGCCTTATAAACCTTATAAATGATATCATTTGTTTTTAATGTAAAACGTAAAATATATAAGATTATAAAGAAAAATTTAAATATAAAAATTTTATATAAACATAGAAAAAAGTATTATTCCTAAAATATATTAACATATTAGATGGATCATCTCTGATTGATAATGGTTAAGCCCTGTGCTAAGGTGGATCCCATACTGCTGACCGTAGTTGAAATCCCTTCCCTGGTTGCTTAAAAAAAAAAAAAATCTGGGCATGTGCATGTTTGTCCCAAATCCTTTCCAGAGGAAAAGCCCCATTGGGGGAGATGTGACTTTTCTCTCTCTTGCTCTCTTTTTCTCTCTGGCAAGTCACACATCCTCTACTAATAAAATGAGCAAATAGATAAATAACACATATCATCATCTATTAATGCAGTAAATAAACAGATTAAGTTCAGTGAAAATTTCACTTACTGTGTTTTGATGATTGTAAACCACCTGTTTTTCTGCCATTATAGTTTGTTCTTTATATTCATCATTAAATGAATGATAGGCTTTAGAGATTTGTGAAAAATGAAGAACATCTTTTAGTCATTCAATTTCACAGATCTTCCGAATGCTACCATAATTTTATAATAACAACACATAATGAATTCAGTTCCTAGGATAATTCATTTAAAAAAACTTTCATTTATGTTTAATGAATATATTTCTATTGCCTTATGATCTACAAATGCTAACCTTATTTTTTTCTTTTTAATTTGATACGGGCACACTCATTTTCCAGAGAAAGAGAAAAGCAAAGTGAGAAAGCACCCTCCGTGGGGAATAGCCATGCAACCGTCTCTTCTCCACTTATCCTTTCAGGATTTGGACACTCAAGCACTTGAGCCCAGCATGTTTTTCAAGAAACCAAGACTGGGACATGGATAGCAGAGCTGACCATGTGGAATTTAGCTGCCCTAACCACACCACCAGTTGACTCAAAAATATCAGCATTTTAGAGGAGTTTCTGAGACTTAGTATTTCTTTCTTCTTAAGGTATTTTTCTCAAACCTTGTACCTTTACCTCAACAATCCTCTTACATTAGTTTTATTTTATTTTGCTTTTCATGCCCATGTACTTTTACTTTAAAATATATATACACATATATATGTATATAGGTATATATTTTGAGGGAGATTTTTGCTATAGGACATGTGCCCTAACCAGAGTGACAAGAGAGACAAAAAGAGAGAAATCACCTCCAAAGGGTGATAGCCACACCACAATCCCTTCTCTTCCATTCTCCTCTTGGGATTTTGGGCACAAAATCTAATAAACTCATGTTCCTGGCATGAGTTCCAAGCTGCGAGGTTCGGGACTCAAATTGTGGTTGGTCATGTGTGAGTCCAGCGATGTAACCATTATGACCATTGCTGATCCCTACTTTAAAATATTTTTAAATTGGGTCGGGGAGTTGGCATTAAGGATAATTTGCCTGACTCCCACATGGCTGACAATGCTTTCTCACTTTCCCTTTCTGTCCTTCTCTGATCAAATTAAAATATAATAACAAATGAAATTAAATAAATAAATTATTATTTTTAATTTAAAAATAATCTTTATATTGATTTATTTTTAGACAACTTCAGTATGTTTACTGCCTTTGGAACCCATATCATGTAAAACAATCTTTACTGTGTTTGAGAATAAAGGAAAATATTATACATATATTTAATACATTTTCTTATCTTCTGATTTAAAATTACGCAAAAAATTATGTAATTTCCCAAGATATAAAGAAATAATATTGTTTTAAGTCATATTTGCAAATTTGCAGCTTACTTATTATTTGATATTCTTCCATTCAGTGTGTATTCTAATGCAGTTTGTTGCCTTTGGAAATATGAATCTTATGTGTTTGATATCATAAATGATTGATAAACTATTCTCCAATTGAAGTGCATTTTAAAATATAAGGTATTATTTATATATACCCAGAGCTTGTTTTTCAAGGATATATATCTTGGAATATCTCACATACTTATATTTACATTTTTTGTTTAATTATCTATCATCTGTAGGAGAGTATACAATATATAAGAGATTATTAATGATGTTAAATAAAAATATTTAAAATGAGTAACAGTACTCATACACAAAATTCTCCAAATTAAAATAATATTAGAAAGGTAAATAATATAAATAAATATAACAAACGAAACAGCACACTGTTAATAGTGTTGAGTGATATAATTCTCTAATTACTGGGAGGCAAATAAGAACAAAATATTAAAGTGTTCCTTTAAGCAGTTTTTAGTAACTTCGAGGACAACACACTAAACTCAAATAGAATTTTAATATGAGTCTTTAAAATGGTATAGTCACAAAAAATATATCTTCAATGGCCTCCCTGAAGCAATAAGGTATCAATTTTCATAAGGCTGTTTTCGTAGTAGCATGTTGATGAATGCTGAGTATATAATCCCAAGAGCTATAAAACAGAAACTAAAATAATATATCTCCTAGATACATAGCTTTCTTCTCCCCTATAGTCAGTCAGAAATGAACATTAAAATATTTAAATGATTTGTTTTCAAATTTCAGTGTGCATTAAAATTAAGAACCTTTTTCCTAAGTGTAAAAACTTAGTACCATAAATTATAATTTTGTATTCGTGTGATGAAAAAGAGAGTCCATATTCGCAATAGTCATTTCCAGACTTCGCTGATGCAGAGTCCCTAGATGGAACTTAAAATAAAAATATCCCAAGGAAAATGTTGTATTAGTTCTCTTCTAAACCACCTTCCATAAACATAATCTTTTCAACCAAACTTCAGTATTTTCAGAGATATCAAAACATTTAAAATTTAATAAAAAAATACATTAATGGGACCATCAGTTAGCAAAATAGCTATGTTGCTGGACTCCCATGTAGCCAACCATGATTCGAGTCCTGGGTCTGGTGACTTAAACTCATGCTGGGTACATGTGCGTGTGTGCCCAAGATCCCAAGAGGAGAATGGAGATGAAGAGATTGCAGCGTGGCCATTCCCCCCTGTGGGAGGTGATTTCTCACTTTCTGCCTCTCTGTCTCTCTCTGTCTTCCTGGTGAGCCCACTCACCCCATAGCAAAAACCTCTCCAAAAATAAATAAATAAATAAAAAAAATAAATAAATAAATAAGACATTACTAAACATATTAACTGAGTAAGTCATAAAATAAGGTGATAGTAAAGTATTTACTAATTTTCATTCTCATCCATTTCTTCTCAGTAATAATTGATTATCTTTGTGTATGAAATAATTTCTTCTATATTTTTGCACCTATGTTTATTTTCATACATTAGTGGTATCACATGTATACTTTTCCCTCACTGACCTTACTTCCTGTATTATAGACATATTTTCATACTATTGACTTATTTTAATAAGTTTTTTTTATTTTGCCAGAGTGTGTGCACTTGCCAGGTTTTTGCAATAGAGTGTGTGCTCTTGCCAGAGAGAGATAGAAAGAAAGAGAGAAGAAAAGTGAGAAATCAACCCCCACCCCAGAAGGATGATCATGCCACAATCCTTTCTCCTCCATTCTCCTCTTGGGATTTTGAGCATGCATGCACATACAACCAGTGTGATTTTCAAGTTGTCAGGTCCAGGACTCATACCACATTCAGCAATGTGGGAGTCCAGTGCTTTAATCACCTTGCACCTGGCCCCAATATTTGTTATATTTATAATAGTTGCAAACTGGTATATCATTAGATTGAATATAACAATATATTTAACTACTTTTTAATTTCTGTAATTTCAGGTAATTTTCAAAACTGACAGTTCTTTTTATTTTCTTTTACTAGTAAAAACAGTAAAGCATGAAACATTAAAATAAAATAAATTTTATACTATTCATTCGCCTTTTCTGGAGTATTTTAAGGTAGAAGTTCTAGGAGTAAAACTGCTGAGGCAAAGGCTATGCACATTTTATACTTGATAGTTACTGCCAAATTAGCCTTTAAAAATATATATTGCCATCAATTTTGTATGAGAGTTCCCATTTTCTCATATTCTCTGCACTAGTTATTATAATCATTTTTTGTTTTGCCAATCACAGTGCTGCATCAGTGTTCGTTTTCCTAATTTTTGGTAAAGTTGAGCAGTACATCATGAGCATAAACATTTTTAATAATTTTGTTAAATAGTAGATGTATAGTGATTATTTTCCTATTAGATGTTTTATCTTTTACATAATAAGTTTTAGATTCTTTCAAAAAGTAATATTAATACTCAATCTATTGTGATATTTAAGAATAATCATTATTCATTATTCATGAAAATTCCAAAATAAATTTTATTGAGATTTTAGAGATTCCACTGAATGTACAGGAAGTCTTTACTAAAGAAAGACTCAATGATCTTCAAATATTGTATTTTTTTGTGCTGGTGGATTATCTACCTTTCTATTTAGGTAGATAAATAAATAGGTAGATAAAATTTATTACAGATCATCATCTGTCATAAAGTATTAAAATTTTAAGAAATATTTTATATTTTTTTGCTATTATAAATGGAATAATTTGAACATTTATAGATTTTAATCATGGAGAAGGAGAATGTTTCTGAATTTAGCATATTCATTTTTTTTCCTTTTTTGGGAGAAGATTTTGCAATAGGGAACATGCACTTGCCAGCAAGACAGAGAGAGACAGACAGATAGAAAGCGAGAAATCACCCCCCAGGGGGGATGGTTATGTTGCAATCCCTTCTCCTCCATTCTCCTCTCTGGATCCTGGGCACGCATGCACACATGCCTGGTGTGAGTTTAAGCCACTGGGTTGGGGACCCAAATCATAGTCAACTACATGGGAGTCCAGTGACATAGCCATTACGCCAACCGCTGGTCCCTGAATTTAACATATTCTGCTGTTTCTAAGGGAGACTGTACATGGAGATAGTTATCCAGATGATTTTTATTGAACTCTGCTTGGCTGCTTTCTTGGTGTACGTCCTTGAAAAAATTAGTTTAGGCACTTTTATTCTCAGTTTTATCATCTATAAAATGAAACTATAATTAGAATCAGGCCTCGTATAACCACGCGTGTAAATTTTGCTAATATTTTATCCTTAAGAATGATGATTTCTATAGATTTCATATAGCCTCCCTTTAAGAGAATATTAAAGCATCCTTTAATTCCATTTAAGAGAATATTAAATCATCGTTTAATTTCAAGGTTACCAAAATTTTTGTTTGTTTAGAATTATTTTTCTAATATTTGGTGAGATTTTCTTAAAAATCTAAAGTCAAAAATTGTAGTTATATTGTAATGTTTAATACAAGATACTTGCTTTAATTTTTTTGAATTAATTTTTTTTTTTTTTTTTTTTTTTTTTTTTAGATTTTCCAATAGGGCATGTGTCAGGGAGAGATAGAAAAAGAGGGAATATAAGAAATCACTTCCTGGGGAGGATAGCCATGCCTCAATCCCTCTTCATTCATTCTTCTCTTGGGATTTTGGGTATGCACACACATGCACTGGTATGTTTTTCAGCCTGCTAGGTACAGACCTTCAACTGTGGAGTCAGACATGTGAGATCCAGCACACAAACCACCATGCCACCTGCAGCTCCATGCTTTTATTTAAAAACAAAAACAAAAAAAAACAAAAAAAAAACTTAAAATGTTTCATTTTTTTGGAAAAGAGGTACGTTGATATACATTTGGGAAAAAATAGAAATTTATGATTAAATATTGATTTCATTCTTTGTAAAAGTTCAGGATTTTAAGCAATTGTAAGTCTTTTTTTCCTTTGGCTGGTCTCCTTTAATTAAATTTAGTCACCATAAAAACTTATCTAGGGTCAGTCACAGTGGTGTAACTTTAGCACAGTGCTCTGTGGTGCTGGAAGCCATATGGAAAATCTGGGTTTGGTTCCCAAGTTAACCTGTACATGTGGATTATCCTTCTCTGTCTTTTCTCTACCTAACTACTTGCCATGAAAGAAAGAAATTTAAAATGCATTTAGACATTTGTTCACACATGCGTAACATTATTTTGTTTATAAGTTACGTTATATAAATATATATATTCATCTAACTTTATGGCAATTTATAAGATGAATAATATTTATAGCTTCTCCAGCTTGGCTTATAATATGCCTGTAAATCTCTTTTCTCTACATCTATACTAAAGATAGACTTACAGAAAAGAAATATTCATATAGACTTGCCAAGGACAAGAAAAAATAATTCCTGGTAGCTGTGAAGGAGACTTGAATGTGATTAGAATATAGAAAGTTTGCACATTCATAGGAAAACCCTGACTGTTCCATAACCAGGGGAGCATGGCAACAAATAGCCACCTGAAACCCATCAATCCATCAGCAATAACTTGAACAAATGAAAATGCTTTTTCAAACCAAACAACCAATGACAGACTCTTGGTTTTGAAAGTCTCAATTTGGGACAAACTCATTCAAATAATTAAGCCTCTATCTGTTAATCAATCAGGCGACCCAACAACATAGCTTCTACAAATGATGTCAAGTCTATATATGATGTCAACTCTTATACCTCTGAGAGTCCTTCAATCCCGGGCCTCCATAATTCCTCAAAGTCCAATATCAGATCAGCAATCAGTTGTGCTCAAAAAGGTTGTGCAATTTCTCAAGTATAGCTTGTGAGTATGTTTTCTCTTTATCTAAAGGCAGGGGAATGTAAGAGACTTGTTATCTATCCTCCATAACCCTACATAAAGGTAAATACTCCAATTTAAAAGGTGGAACACAGAAAACACAGAGGTGTTGCTGGTCCAAACCAGTTATGGAATCTAGCTGGCACATGCAGTTAGTCCCTTCATTAAGGGTTAATCTTACTCCCTAGCAACTAAGTCACTGCTGCTTTTGGCTCTGTCTTTCATTCTTGCCTTCTTAGGAATCTTTGTTTTTCTCTTAAAAAAAAAAAAAAAAAAAAAAAAAAAGTACCTTTTATTTTCAGCTTAGAATTGTTGTCTGGCTATCATTTTGCTTATAATATTTTGAGAATCAAAGGCTTCTATCTCTTCATTCAGTTTAAGCTGGGCTTCTTGCCAGTATGTTTCTCTTAAAAGTTTTTATGGAATATAGACAGGAATGAGTATATTTTGAACGTGGGAGAGATAATATTTGTGGCCAGAGGATAAACTGTGGCAGATTATATTTTCTACTCATTAAGCCACTAAATATTAAGTATTACTAATTATGTAATAGGTGAATTGAAGGTTTCATTTTACCTAGAATTTGTTCTGAATGCAATTTAAGAATGACTATTGACAAAAGTGTTTTAAAAGGTTTGGACAGTTAGACATGTTATTTGTTCCAATTAAAATAATACAGGATCTTTCCTTCTTTATTTTATTTTTTAGGGTTTTATATCTTAAGGTATGTTTGCTCACCAGAGAGAAAGAGAGGGACAGAGACAGTGAGAAGTTAACCCCCAGGAGGAATGGACATGCCACAATCCCTTCTCCATTCTCCTCCCAGGATCATGGGCACTCATGCACATGCATTCAGCATGAGTTTTAAGACACCAGGTCTGGGCACAGTCAGCTATGTGGGAATCCAGGGAGTAGTCATATGCCATTGCTGGCTCCTGGATCTCCCCTTCTTAAAACTTGCTGTATGGGGGCCAGCAGGTGGCATAGTGGTTAAGGTACTTGACTCCCAAATGGCTGAACCCACATTGAGTACTGGAGGCCTGACAATCACACCAAGCACATGTGCATGCATGCCAAAATTCCTAGGAGAAAAAAGAAGGGATTGTGACATGTCTATACCCCTGGTGGGGGCGGGGGTGGTTTTTATTTTCCCTCTCACTGTCTCTCTCTGGCAAGTGCACATTCCCTATATCAAAAACAAACAAACAAACAAACAAACAAACTTGCTATATATTTTTTCCAGGGCTAGAATAGATGGAGGTGTGAACAAATGCTATGTAAACTTATGGTAAATATATAAAAGGGAAACCTTTACACATTAGTAGCATAACAAAGTAAAATGGAAGTTTTATTAAACTGAGATATAAACTAACCAAGGTGGCACATACTGCTGAAACTTTGTGCTCTGCAGGCTGAGAGGAGACCACAGGGGAGACCTGAACTCAATTTTTATCCCTACTAAAAGGCCAGGTGAGGTGGCATACATTTGTACTGCCAGTCACTTAGGAGGCAGAAGCAAAAGGGCACAATAAGATCATGCTTTGAAAACAGCCAGGGTGGGGCAGGCTTTAGAGGCACTGCTGCTCAGATACTGGAGACCATGTGGGAGGGCTCTGTTTTTAGGTCTAGGTCTTCCTGAAGGCACCTGGTATGCCTGTGGTCCTGCTGACTGAAGTGTTTGGAGGAGAATAGTTGAGGGTGCCTATGTCTATCTCTCTCTCGAAGAAATATATGAACGAATTTTCAAAGAAATTTAGATGTGCATATCCTCAAATCCATAGACTAGAAATTATACAAATATCATATATAATCTGATGATAAACAGGATTTGGGAAATTTATGTTAAAAAAGTTAAGATAGCAATATAAAAACTAAACTAAAATAAAATAGATGAAAGAGAAATTTAGAAACTAACTAGGACTGTACAAAATATTACTGATAATACAACCTTTATATAGATGTATCTCCGATGGGATGTAACACCATTATAAATCTAGGAGAATACTAATTGCATACTGCATTCCCACTCTCACAAAGTCAAAAATTCATAATACAAATGACCCTTCAGTCAGGAACTGTTTGTATTTGAAACCACAATTATGTAGCTGGGTAGGGCAAAAAATATATAGCTTTATATCTTTGCATTTTAAACAAAAGATAATGAAATGAAAATACTTTAACATTCAAGCAAATTAAAGAAGAAGAAACTAAGTAAGCTTAGTCGACATAAGATGCTCAATTTATATGTAAAATACAAAGTAATAAATTGGTAAATCTGAGCAGTGCATGACTATTGTCCATGATCCAGCAGACTGAGGCTGAGACAGATCACGGTGTTGAGAAACTGTCCAGAACGCTGCCTCGCTCTCACATGGATAGAATGAACAAATCAAGTTAAAAGATATCTGTAATAGTACATATCTGTGGAAGGTCTAAATTAAATGTGTAAATATATAAATGTATCCTAAATACATCTGCTTTACCATGAGCAATAATATTAACAAAAGACATCTTAAATTTTGAAATAAATGTAACAGTATTAAAGTGTGGAAAAATAAAAATGAAAGAGCACAGAGAAGTTTGAGAAAAGAAGGATAATAATTCATGGCCCAAAGTTTGTAAACAAAGAACCACCTGAATTTCATACGCACTCCAAAATTAGGGGACTAATTAAACCCCTCCAGATGCTCTCCTCCCCACCATGAGGGAAATGCATGTGTCAGCCCCACCTGAAAACAAGCCTGAATCAGGTCCCTGAGACTCAGATAAAACCTCATCAACCCAGTTCCTCCTTGGCAAACCATTTTCTTGGACCCCACCCTTCTTAGGAGCTCTGCTTTTCATTCCTTTTCCTTCAATAAACCTCCTGCTTTGCTATACCTATAAAAAGAAAAAGAAGAAAGAAAGAAAAAGAAGAAGAATGCACAATCTTACCAGAAATTAAAATTCTTTTCTACTATTAAGATTTTTAAGTTGAGGGGTTGATAGGTGGCATGGTGGTTAAGGGTACTGGACTTACACATGGCCGACTGTGGTTCAAGTTCTAAACGTGGTGGCTTGCTTTCTGACTTTCCCTCTCTCTTCCTTTCTCACTCTCTCACTCTGTCCCTCTATGGTCAAATAAATAAATAAATAAATAAAGTAAAACAAAAATAATTCTTAAAAAAATTATTTAAGTTGGTGGTAACAAAAGAATAAGTTTACTAAGCAATAAGGCGAAATTAATAGTCCAAAATAGCCATGGGAATTTCAGCTATACCAAATATTGTGATTCAGAATAGGATAGGAAAATGAATGATTCGGGAAATTGTTATGGATGTAGTCATTTTGAAAACCAAGTAAGTCTAGATATCTTTTAAAATCCATTCACAATAATTTCTTCACAAATCAATGAGCAAGCTTAGTGACACATTAAAAGAATGGAAAAATATTGGGACTCATTCATAACATTGCAATGAAAGAAGATATTTCAGTTAATGAAAGGAATTTCAGAGCTATCATTGGAAGGATTACAAAATTGGACACATCTTACTAAAAATTTCTGGGGAGTAAAACAGGAGAAAATACCTAAAAAATTAAAACCGACTGTACAAAATATGTATAAATATATGTTATATATAATACTATATACACATATATATATATGTTTATAATCTAGTTCGAAAAATATTTGTAGTACATATGGCTATTAATATTACAACATTTTGAATACCAAGTAGTAAATTTAGAGTAGTAAGATATTTTTTCCTCTTTAACTAATAGGAAAATATTCATAGACATAAATATGAGATATTCAACATCTTCAAATTCTCACACATAAACATACATATATACACAAACATAAAATAAGTTTGAAATATACTTCAGTTTTCTGTGGAACAAATGTAGTTTGCACTCTTTGCTACTGAAGTGGTAAAACCGTGTGATTTGCTTTGGGTAGTGAATTTTAATAATTGTTAGTATATCTATAGAATAGATTTCTAGAAAAGTAGTTTTGGCATCAAATAATACATGCAATTTAACATTGATATATACTTTTCAACTGTTTACTAAAGCAGTTGCATGAATTTAGATTCTGATCTGTATTATTTTCTCAAAAATTCCTGAAACCAAAAACATTCAAAGTCCAATAGTTAAGTCATAAAACTTTCTTTCTCTTGTGAAAGTGAACAATTTTGTTCTAAATAATAAATCTTCAGCCAGGAACTTGGACATGAATAAGAACCACCAACTAAACTGCAATAAACCTGCGTCATCAGGAGAGATAGAAGAGACAGAGGGACAGGAAAAGATAAACCACCCCCCAGAGGGTATGGCCACACTGCAGTTCCTTTTCCTCTATTCTCCTTTTGGGATTTTGGGCACTCTTGCACAAGGTCCTGGCATGATTTTTAAGCCACTAGGTCTAGGACTAGAACCGTAGTTGACTATGGGAGAGTCCAATAATTTAATCATTGTGCCATCTGCTGGTCCCTTATTTGTTTGTTTTTGATAAGTAAACAATTTAGATGCAGAGCAGGTTTACACAACAGTGAAGCCTAGCCTGGTCTGACTTATACTCTGGTTAGTGAATATGTTCAATATAGATAAAACTTTCCTTTTTGGTAATTATAAAGTCTTGGGAATGTAAATCTATCTGACCAATTCTCAGTTTTCATATATAGAAAATGTCAAACTCAATAGTTTACGTTACACAATTGAATAATCATAAAGAAAATTGATGTTTTTTCCTATTCATTTTTAATAAGAGAGATTAGAATTCAAATGGATTTTTGGCTCATACCATCTAATTAAAATAACTTTTTACTTTTTTTGCACCAGTTTTGGAAGGTTTTGTTTGTTTGTTTTTCAGTAATCATTCTTGCTTCTAATAGATGTGAATAGAAAATCAAATTAATATTGTCTACTATGTCTGAAAGTTTTGAATAATTTATTATTTTCACCTTTATGATAGCAGGTTATTTATCCAGTTTCTTGACTCTATTTGTGACTCTAAATTTTAATTAATATAAGAACAAAAGGATGTCATTATACATACCAAGAAATATTTTCATGACCTTTTTTTTTAGGTTTCTCAATAAAACTGCCTTTACAAGTATCCAAATCCTAGGGCCGGCATGAGGTGTGGTGGTTAAAGGCTCTGGACACCCACATGGCTGACCACAGTTCAAGTTCTGGACCTGGCAATTTGCTTTCTCACTTTCTCCCTCTCTCTCTCTGGTCAAATTTTAATAAATAAATCAAACAAAATGAAATAATTCTTTTTAAAAATCCTAATCCTACTAATGCTTAGATTTAGGAATTGATATTTTGATTTAAATCATAGAAAAATATTAGAGATGAAATAGAACTAGTTAATTGGATGTAGTCAAAATATATTTTATTTCTATTATCAAAAATTATGTTTTCCTTTGATAAAATTAAAGATAAAATGATTCTTGCATTGCAGTATTATTCATGATTGCTAAGACATGTAACCAACCCAAATGTCCACAAACAGATGAATGGATTGAAAAATTGTGGCACATATACTCCATGGAATACTATTCAGTCACAAAAAACAAAACAAAACAAAACAAAACAAAACAAGGCCATGTAATTCAATAGAAAGTAGATAAATATAGAAAATTTGTTACTGAGTGAAGCAAGTCAGGCTATGAAAGAGAGGCATTGTATGTCTCCACTTAACATATACTGACTGTCTACACCCTATGGTAGAGACTGAGAGATTGGAGAACATAAAAGTATGAAAATTGTAATGGACACTAGAGACAAAGTGGAAAGAGAGTGTGGGAGGGGAAGAGTGTAGGAAAGGAAATTTTGGGGGAAAATGGAAAGGTAAGACATTTTTGGGACACAGATAAGATTTATTATCTGTTGATGAGGTTGTGTGTAATAGTCTCAACTAGGTTGGACTGAGGTATATATCATGCTGAGTAAAGTCTCTTCACAATTTAAATGATGTGTAGTTATTTAATGTATAAATAATAATAAAAATTAAAGAAAAAACAAATATAGCTCAAAATATATTTCAAAGAACTAAAGAAATAATTGTGTCAAAAGGGTTTAGAAAATAGTTAGTCCAGGTTAATCTCTACTGAGTCTAGATTAACTGTCTTAGTTTGTAACTAGATAATAAATTTACTTTATTTTTATTGAAAAATATTGGTAAAATATTTGGGAGATTTTTCTCTAGAATCACAGAATATGGAATATACATTCTTGTTACCTCATTTAGCTCATTTTTCAAAAGCATTTTATTGCCTTTCATAATTAATAACAATGTCCACAGGAAAGACTAGCTCCCACCACCACATTGTATCATTACTGACAAACGAAAAAAATAAACTCATGAATATTTAATGTTTAATAACAATTTACAAAATTACAAACCATAATAAAGATCACAATATTTGAATTAAGTCTCTAGTTAATAATTCTGCAACTCAAGTAATGACACCAGGAACTATATTGAAGCTGGATTTTGCAGGTGAATTTCTTTTAATAAAATTTTAAAAATAAAACAATTAAATTTCCATAAATTTAACACATATCAGGAGTATTGTAAATGACAGAAACTAATTACCATATTTTTCACTTCTTAAATTAAGATTAGTACTAGAAATGAATGCCAATGTTACAATTGGTCTCTGATGACCTAACAACTGATACCAAATGCAAAAGGCTAATTAGCTTTATTTCATTAAGCATGAAATGAGGGTGAAACTCTTTTCTCAAAATGAAAATAGGTATTAATGTAAAATTATAATCTTACATTCTAGATCTAGACTTTGATTAAAAAGTAAATTTTAGTTACACTAGATGGTAAATTTTAGTTACATTATATAGGCACAGATTTTATATTTTGAAGGTTTGAAATAAAGTAAGCTTTATAGCTGAACTTCTAACTGAAAGCTATACATATACAATACTATAAGAAGTGAGTTTTTAAACATTTTGTAATTTTATGTGCAATTGAGATTTTATTATTGTCAATCCTTACTATGATAAATCATTGATGTTTTTTAAAAATTATATGTCCTTAATATTTTTCTAACTATTAAAATAAGTTTTCTCAATTTCTAAGTATTCTAATTTCAAATTATAAACATCCATTATTGTGTTAGACAGTGATGTATGCAAAGGATTGTTATGATACAGAAATATTGGAACTTCTAATTTGAATGTAGAAGTAGAAATAAAACCTTACTCTGATTAAAATATATTTAAAAGACAAACAAAAACCACATATAAAGTGTATTATTTAAAACGTGGTTGTTATCTGAAAGCCTCAAAGAGTTGAATTACAGAGAGAGTAAGTCCTTCACAGGGAAATAGAAAGCTTTTTATTCTATAAGTATACAAGTACGTAACATACACATTATGTACAAATATCCATACATTTACAAGTTTCAAGTTTTAATTTTTAAAAGATAAAATAAGGGGCCAGCAGGTGGCATGGTGGCTAATGTGCTGGATTTCCAACTGGCAGACCATGTTTGAGTCCCAGGCCTGACACCTTGAAATTACTCTAGGTGTGTATGCGTGTGTGACCAAAATCCCAAGAGGAGAATGAAGGAGAAGAGATTGTGGTGTGGTCATCCCCTCAGGGGGTTATTTCTCACTTTCTCTTTCTGGGTCTTTCCCCAGAAAGCACACATGCCCTATGGTAAGAAACAAAACTAATAATGAAATAAAGCCATGTATTTGATGATGTTATAAAAAAAGCAGTAGACATCTGGGACCAGCAGTTAGCGTAATGGCTATGTCACTGGACTCCCATGTAGTCGACCGCGATGCGTGTCCCGGACCTGGTGGCTTAAAAACTCACGCAGGGCGCGTGTGCGTGTATGCCCAAGATCCTGAGAGGAGAATGGAGGAGAAGGGATTGCGGTGTGGCCATCCTCCCTGGGGGGTGATTTCTCACTTTCTGTCTCTCTGTCTCTCTGTCTCTCTCTGTCTGGTGAGCACACATGCCCTATGGCAAAAACCTCCCCCCCCAAAAAAAAAAAAAAAAAAGTAGACATCTGTATTCACTTATTACTTCAAGACTTCAAGAAGTTTTTTCATGGAGACCTTTGGGTCTTCTAAGTATACCATCATGTCATCTACAAATAAAGATATTTTCAACTCTTCTTTGCCTATTCGAATGTCTTTTATATTGTTCTCTTCTCTGATTGCATTAGCTAAGACTTCCAGTACTACATTAAAAAGCAGTGGAGAGAGTGGACATCTGGAAGCCTCAAAGAGCCGAATTATTCAGAGAATAAGCACTTCACCAGAAAATTAAAAGTTAGAAATAGACATAAAATAATACTTTATGAGTACAACATTACATTTTGATTCATTGTATGTTTGATTATGGTGATTTCTAAACTCTTTCCAACAATGACTCTCAGTCATTGTTGACTTCTCTATCTTCATTTTCAACATAAGACATGTCACTTTCTCCTTCCGTATGATCAAGTTCCTTTCTTAATTTTGGTATAATACTGCCCTACTTCCCAGAAGCAACTTCTTGGTCACCATTACTTCATCTATTCACTCACTAAGTATCATAATTGATGAACATCTACTATGGGCCCAGCACCATGTTTGACAGTAGTAATTATTTGTTAAAAAAAATTCACTTCTCTGAGAAAATGTAATATCTTAAGGGAGACATTTAATTATATTAATACTGATAACTTTCTTTACTCATTAATGGAGAATTTGACTAGTGGATGTTGACAATATAATGATTAACCAAAATTGATACATTACTACTTTTTAAAAAAGAATTATTTTATTTAATTTTATTTATTTATTTATTTGTTTATTTCAATTTGACCAGAGAGGGACAGAGTGAGAGAGAGAAAAAGTGAGAAAGCAAACTGCCAGTTCTGGGACTTGAACTGCGATTGGCTATGTAGGAATCCAGCACCTTTAATTATCACACCACCTGCCATGTGCAAGAGAAAGGGAGGAAAGGGAGCATCTTTTAAGGGCTTGGTCATGCTTCAATCCCCTTCCCCCAGTCCTCCAGCCCTCCAGGATTTTGAGCATGCATACACACATGCACTTGGAATGTTTCCAGGCTAACAGGCCAATGTCTCAGATCATGACCTGTGTGTGACTTACAGCTCCACAGTTTGGTGTGCTACCAACTATACCACAAGTGGCTAGGTCAAGGCATTATGATGTACTAAAGTCCATAGTTTACATTAGGGTTCAGTATTTATGCTGTATATTTCATGGATTTTAAGAAATGACATGTTTACCATTACATTATCATATAGAATAGATTCATTTCCAAAACCAAAAATATGCTTTCTCTATTAGTTTCTCTCTCCTCCTTGCAACCTCTTACAACCACTTATTTGCACTTTCCTGAATGTCGTAAAGTTAGAATAATGCAACAGTCAAGTGGGGGCTGTTTGGGTGATGATTAAGGTGCTTGATTCCCACATGGCCAACTATAGATTGAGTCCCAGACCTAGCAGCTTGCTCTCTCTCTCTCTCTCTCTATTTCTGGTGACCATGCATGTCCTATAGGAAATTAAAAAAAAAAAAATAATAATAAATAAAACTAAATAGATAAATCTTTTAAAAAGAATAATATAGTAAGTAGCTTTTCATATCAATTAGCAATGTTTTAAAGTTCCTCTCTTTTTATGAGCTTGATAGCTCATTTATTTTTATTATTTATCTTTGATGAATAATATTCTGTTGCATATATGTATCATAACTTTCTCTTATTTATTTTTATCTATTCACCTATTGAAGGACATCTTGATTTCTTCCACACATTGGCAATTATAAATAAAACTACTGTAAGTAAAAAAGTAGAAAGTAGTTTATTCAATAATTTATATAATACATAATACATATATTATGAATGGGTATATATATTCATATATTTACAAATTTTAAGTAGGTAAATAGTGATTACAAAGGGCCAAATAATTAAATATTAAAAAATGATAAATTTCTATAAAATAGAAACAAACTGTTACTCATTAAAGGCTCCATTCAAAAAGAAATTACAGGATGCAAACTGAAAGAATATTTAGAATACTTAGAATATTTCTGACACATTTATCCAACCAAAGACTTGTATCAGAATACATAATTACTCTTTTATTAATAATTTTTAAATTTAACTTTATTTATTTATTTATTTATTTATTTTAATTTGACTAGAGAAGGAGAAAGAGAGAGAGAAAAATAGAGTGGGAAAGTGAGAAAGAAAGCCTCTAGGTTCGAGACTTGAACTGCAGTTGGCCATGTGAGAGTCCAGTGCCCTTAATTAACCACCATACCACCTGCCAGCCACAGAATACATAATTACTCTTAAAAATCAAACAACCAAATTAAAAATGAGTAAGGACCTACAAAGACATTTCTCTCTCTCTTCTCTCTCTCTCTCTCTCTCTCTCTCTCTCTCTCTCTATATATATATATATATATATATATATATATATATATATATCACATACAAAACACACACACACACACACACACACACACACATACTATGTGACTAACCAATAAACAGAAATTTTTTTCAGATTTTTCAGAGAACTTTGTACTAAGTTAACATAAAATACAACCAGCCTATAAAAATTTTTAAAAATACAAATGTGATAATACCAAATGTTGGCAAGAAATTAGAAAAACGAAAATATTAATACATCCTAATGCTATTATAAAACAGTAGAACTGCTCTTAAAAACTGCTTTGTGCTTTACAAAGAGAAAAACATATTTGCTCAATGATCCAGCAATTTCACTTCATAGATATTTTGCGGGCATAGGGAAACACATAACCACAAAGTACTCATACAAAAATGTTCATAACAATATTTGTAATAGCCAGAATCTAAAAACAACCCAAATGTTTAATAAAAGGAGAATGATAAATACAGTGTGGTATATTCATTCAATGAAATATTTCTTAGTAATAAAAACATAACAATGATATATAAGATACCATTTATGCACCTCAAAACCATTATGTTAAACAAAAGAAGGCAAACAGAAAAGAGAAAAAACATCATTTCCACACTTCAGTGACTTTAAAAGGGGTCTTAGCTAACCCATGGTAACAGTAATGAGTAAGGTGTTAATGTGGAGTTTGGGGAGTGGTTGCACAGGGACCGATTGACTAGGAAAAGTCACTGAGAAAATTCTGGAATGAAAGCAGTGTTCCATATCATGACAGATGCGGTAAATGGTTATACACACTATTCAAATTTATCAAAGTATAAATTAAAATGAATATAAATTTGTCTATGAAAATTACACAGCAATAAAAATTATGCAAAATATGTCTCAGAACACTGGGAACAGAAAATGCGTTCTATCAGTCATAGCACATAGCTATTTAAAATTCATCCTAGGGAGAAATAAAATTGCTTGAGTCATCATAACAGGACTTCAAAGTTAAATTTCTGTCTTATGTTTATTTTGGGGTTGGTGACTTGGAGGTGGTAGGTTCAAGGGAATGCCAGAGATGTGAGGAAGGAGAGATAAATGTGTATTCTCCATGGACCTGAGATGTTTGGCCATGGTAATTTCTTAGGGAGTCGTGATACTACAGAGAAATGCTTTTGCATGGAGGGGAAGTGAGTCTGAGGCTTTGAGGCTGCTTCCTAGGATTGGAGAAGCTTTGCTTTACTGATAAGTACGTGTTGAAGAACTGCTATTGATAACTTCATATCATTTAATCTTGTGTATCTAACTAACCTATACCTCAACACTTAATTGGATATTAATATTTATACTTAATCTTTTCACAGACTGTTTTTATGGCTCAGCTGCCTTATTAGAATTTATTTCTGTGCTCTGAATTGCTGAGGAGCCAGAATTATTTAGATATAATAATTTTTTAATAGATAGACTCTATGTTTGTAAAAATAGACTAAAAATTTAAAAAGTCTAAAAATTAGACGGCTAATGTCAAAAACTTTAAACATTCCTTGTTGAAATTATTTGAAGAAAGTGATTTGGTATAGTTTTTACAGATGTTGAATATTTATTCATTAATAAATAGATTTGTTTGCAGTACCTGATATGTGGAAGAGCTATCGCCATGTGAGATGAAGGATGCATGGCAGAAGACTTCACCCTTCTGCTCATGTCATGCAGTTCTGTGTGTTTACAAGTACATTTTTATACATTTTTTTTCAGCTTCCAGATACAAGAAGTATAAGGAGCCATTCATGGTGATACTAAGGTACTTTCTTTGACCACAGGAGCTCACTCAATACATCTTAAGTGCACGTACCAAGCAAGCACCGAGGAACCAGCCCTTTCATTGGAGGAGGTCTTAACTGATACCTAATGAAATTTATGCCTAGTATGATAAATTTGGGGCATTATACTGCCTCATACACCCTCTTCCTTCCCCCCCTGCCACCCCCCCCTTGTCCCCAGAAGAATTGTTCACAATGTAATCCGTTCAGGAAAAAAAACACCTTTACTTTCTCTGATTCACCCCTTCACTTCCTTTTAACAGCCTTTACCACCTGTAGAGAGCTAGGGTGGTTAGACTGGACCGTATTTCTGTGACCTTGGTTTGGGGATTTGTATAATCGTCTGACTTTTGACTTTTCCATCATATTAGATCTTCTAGGAGCATGATTCAGCTGTTGCATGAAAAATCATGATACAATTGTTTTATGACACTAAATCTTAGATTTGTGTTGCAGCAATAGATTACTGGAACACCTAGGAAGACATCTGCTTTCTGTTACAAATACACTGTATTAGTGTGATATTTTGCAGAAGATTAAGATGTGCAAGGTCCTATATACTGTGACTAAAAGCAGGGGCATTAAAAATATTTCTGGGACAACTCAGTGAACGTGCATTGCTCTTCTTTCCATGTCAATGTGAACAATTTTTGAAACTTTATCTTGAAGAAGATAAAAAGAATTGCCTCAGTAGACCTGCATGCCAGGTGCCAGAGGCTATTCATCTATAACATTAAAGATAACTCATTTTACAGAGAGGCTGATACTCAAGCTATCAAATGGGTAAACTGGCAGTGAGGCACTATCATTCACAATTCACTATGTTTCTTCTTTTTTATTTGTTAAGGATTAATTCCTCAATTAAATAGGAATAACAATTAAAATGACTATCCCTTTATTATTTAAATTTTAGAAGGTAACTCTTAGCCTTGAAATTTCACCTGAGTTGTGGTAGTCATTTTGATTTACTACCTTGGCTGACAAAGTTAAGTTACAGGAACTTCCCTTGGCTTATTCCATCATAATGGCTCTTACTCCATTGACTAAGAAGTGATGTGAGGATTTTGCTCTTTGCCAAAATAGCATTTCAATTATGCATGCAGGGACTGGAGAGATGAACACAGGATTAGTCTTTAGTGGAACTGACTCACTGTGTATGAGTCACTCCAAAGCCAGTGTCCAACAGGTGTTTAAAGAGCTAGGCGTTTCTCTTTCCTCAGGGTACAATTATACTGGAAAACTGATAGAAACAATATTGATAATTTTCTAACGGAGTCTTGCAAAGGAGGGGATAAAACAAAAAAAATCACTTTAATTTGTAGCACATTTTTTTTTCTTTGAAATGTTGTTAATAAACCCCCCTGGCTGATGTTAATATGGCAATATCAAATATGAATTCGAACACAGATGTTAACAATAAGTTCTTTTTTCTCCTTTCATTTATTTTTTCATTTTCTTTTTTATTGTAATTTCTGATTTACAAACAATAAGTTCTTAAAAGCTGGTGTAAATCAGTCCCATCATCTCACTGGTTGGAGGAATATTTGCTTTTTTTTTTTTTTTATTTGTGTATTCTTTCTGTAGTATTACAGTTCCATTCTTAGCAGAACAAAACTTCCCTGTTCCCCTCTAGGTCTAAAACATGGCTCAGATTTACAACTCAAGTGAAAAAATAATTGATTTATTTTTCCATTATACTTGTTTATATCAATATTGAGCTTGCAAGACTTTGGTCTTTCTTGACCATACGTTCTTGTTAGCTGTTCTAGTGTCTTCTGTTGCTAAGGGTAGAAGTATTTGAGTCTGTGTAATTCAAAAGATTATAGGTTTTGATTTCTTAGTTTTAGAAGCCCCAGGTCAAGGTGCTGCATCTGGTGTGGGTCTTCTTGCTGGTCAATAACATGGTGAAGAGCCTCACATGTTCAGAGACAAAAGCCTGAGCAGAGTTGGCAGTGTCTCTGTCTCATTCCCTCTCCTTATAAGCACACCAATACCTAATTATGGAGCCCCCACCCTGATGTCTCATCACTCCCCAAAGACGTCACCTTTAAATATCATAATCAGATAAAGTCTCCATCTTCAATAATTCAACAAATTTTAATGCATGAATTTGGGGTAGATACATTCAAAGCCCTAGCTACATATCTGTTTTCCTAAAAGGGATTCTAATATCTATTTGCATTTCTTTGATCCCTATTGTCACTTGAATTGCGTCATCCCCTTGTATGTTTCAAGTTATGCTACCTCTACCTTCCAGGGAACATAGTCATTTGGTTGCTTTTTGTGTCTCTGCCAATTTGTCTGCTTTAAAATGCTCACTTCTCTGAACGTTCCAACTACAGCTATGTTGTGTTTATATTTAGAATATTCATCCTACTAGTGTACAAAAATGAACTCCAGGTGATTTAGTCAGGATATCGAATACTAAGTCAGTGTCATAATACTATTCCTTTTTCAGCCTTTCTGTCCTCCTTAGCCAAGTACTCTCAAATATGTTCACAAGAAGTTCTGCTGATTCCACTCAGTGTATATTAGCAAAGTATTTTATTATTTAGTATTTTAGTAACTCAAAAGTGTTACAAGGATCATTGTAATCATATCTATAAAAAACAGTGTTTCACAGGACCCACTAATTTTTTTTTCTCAGAACTACCCTGAGTCCATCATAGATTAAGGTTTTGCAAACTCTTATATTATGATTTTGCTCCATTATTATCACATCTTCACTTATCACCACCTATGTCTTAGCTTTTAATTTAATCATGTGGCCTGATTCTAAATTTCCAAAACATAGATATGCTTTTTAAGGCCACTTCTAATGTTAATGTTTTAGTTTGTGTTCTCTCCAAAGCAGAGTATGAAATAGGACTTTAGTATGGGTAGTGGTACACATTTGATTTGGAGGTGATCAAAGTCAGAGGAAACATAATAAAACTGGGGAAATGAGATCAGAAAAGAATAAAGATAATAAAATATTATTTGGCAAATGAGTTATTGCCATGGACAACTAGAGAGCATACAAATTGGTGATACATTATGAGCAGGCTTTATTAGGAATTTTAGGGTGACTTGTGCATTGACAAACTCATTTCTGGGAGTTTTAGGGTGACTTGTGCATTGGCAAAAGAGACTCTGTGGCTCTGGGAAAAAATTCCAGGCAGAAAAATAAGTGCTTGAGATGGGAAGTCAACAATTGACATTAGAACTCCCCATTGTTCTTGCAGGCAATCTTAGGGTGGACCAGTGGAATAGAAAAAAAACAAGAGCAGCAGCTGCTAACTGATGAGGTCCTCCAGTGTGGTCCTCTAACCAGTGCTGTCAGCTTCACCAGTGAGTTTCTTAGGAATGCATGTTCTCATTTATTACCAAATGATTCAATTTTCCAAGGTCAAACAAATGGTGTTTTTAACCAGCTCCCCAAGTGATTACCATGCTCACTAAACTTGGGAAACGATTATATTACATTACGATATTAGACCTAGAATTCTTGAACTTTTAGCAAAGTGTTTTAAAACTTTTCATTAATCATAGAATTTTTCAAGCTTATTTATTTATGTATTCCATGAGAGATGGTGGAACAAGCACCCAAGAGGGTCTTCATGTAGCAATCCACTCCCAGCTTCAATCAGTCCAGATCACAGACATGTTTGCATATGACCCATGTGCACAGGTAGTAAGCCCAGGACAGGCACTCGGGACCTTGGCATGTGGGTCCAGCTGCATCACTGTTGCACAACTGGTCCCTTAGTCTTAGATGTTACATTTCAAATTCTGATAAAATTGTAAGGATAACTTTTAAAGTAATATAAATAAGATTAGTCAATTCTAAGCCAGCAAATAAACTTTTAAAAAATAAAATTAGCCAGAAGTAAACTAAGCAGAAATACCAAAATTTTAGTGTTCTATAACCATTTACTTTATAGAGCGAAGTGCCAAAACTCAGCCCCAACATTAAACATTAGACTGGACCCATATGGCTTTAGAGCCAACTGATACAAAACATTGCATAAATAAGTATAACTAATATTACAAACTTTTCGTTTTCTGGAGAATACAAACTATTTTCATCTCCTAATAAATGTGTGAGTTTTCATATGAAAATAAGATAAAAACTGCAGGCTAATGTCATTCCTAAAAGTAGACATAAAAAATTGAAATAAAATAATAAATAAAATTTCAAGATATTTAAGAATGCAAAAGCAACAAGAATATATATTAGAGTTAAGTGTAAAATAATAATAATTAAGGGCATATATAAATCTCACAAATTTAAAGCAAACAACCACCTCTGAATTAAGAGCCCAGAAACAAATTTCTATATCTGTGAGACTTTGATAAGTGACCAGGTACTATAACAGAGAAATGGAAAAAGATGCTGTGCATTAAATGGATATTCAATAAACATGTAGAAAAAAAGAAAATAAATTCTTGATCTTAACTATGAACAACAATTGAAATAGCTCAAGGATTTAAACATCAAAGCAAGATATTAAAACTTTTGTAGAAAATATGATAAATAAATTTCTGTGTTTGAGGTTTGAAGTAGGGAAACAATTCATAAATACATCAAGGAACATTTACTTAAAGACAATAAATTAAAATACATGTTAATTTTAAGCATTTTTTGTTCACCAAAAAACATGATGAAGAGTGAAAAGGCAAATTATGAACTGAGAGATCTTTGCAACGTATATAATTGACAATGAACTACTATTGAAGATATATAAGCACATTCAAATAATGAATATGTGAAGAAATATTCAGCCAAATTAATAATCAAGATAATGCAAACCAAGATCAAAATGTCATTTGCTTAGTTTAAAAAAAAAAATGGTATAGAGGTTAGATAATGGCACTTGGGTAAAAGGTAACATTCTTATGAGGTTGACTCTGTTAAACTGTATTGACTTGAGAAAGCTTCCGTACTTGAGTTCTGCTAAACAAACCAGAAGCTCACTTGTGAGTCAGCTTCCTAAACAGATTGGTGATTCATAGCTAATCACAGCAGTCCTGCTTTGGTCAGTCACGGATAGCCTGCCCTTTAAACTGTGTTCATACAGGCAAACACCAGCTGTAACCAATGCAGCTGCTTCATACCTCCTTTCCCTCACATTCTTTTTTTTTTTTTTTTTTTTTTTTAAGGTTACTTTCACTTTCCTTTCTGTAGTTATTGGGCCATACAGCACTTCGAAGTTCTTTGGACCCCATTCTGGGGGCTGCCTAATTTGTGAATTGTTTTTGCTAAATTGAACTTCACTAAATTTGTCTACAGTTTTTGACAACCTATAGAAGAGGGTTTCAAGTTCACTTCAGAGACTTCCCTGAGTAAACCATACTCACATATGCACATAATGGAAGCTAGCTGAGCCTGGGGGAAGATCACAGCCTTGAGACCATGCTGTCTGCTTCTTCTTCTGTCATAGAATAATTTAAAAAAAATGATTTAAGACATATTACATGTTAGAGATGCAGCATTTTATTAGCAATATTAGGGCAAGTAGGTGGTGAGGTGGTTAAAGCACTGGACTCCCACATGAATGATCATGGTTCAAGTCTCGAACATGGTGGCTTGAAAATCATGCTGGGCATATGTGAATGCATGCCTCAAATCTCCAGAGAACAGTGGAAGAAAAGAGATTGTGATGTGGCCCCCTCTGTCCACAGGGGTGGGGGTGATTTCTCTCTGGTGAATGCACACACCCTATGGTAAAAACCTTAAAAGCAAAAAGTATTAATTTAACAGTATCAACATGTTTATTCATTTAGCCAAACAATTATTGTGTATCCGCTTTGGGCAAGTTGTTGTGCTTCAAGGTGGAATATACAGTGAATATTACAGTCAAAGATTCATATTGTAATGGAACTTAGGTTTTTCTGAGGTTTAAAAAACCAATAAAAATAAGTAATTAATATAGAATTTGTGAACTTAACTAAAGTGTAAAATAATTAGAACAAGGTAAGAAAAATTGGGATAGTTGCAAAAATAAATTTTAAGTATTAAATATGATAGGCAAGGAAAGTTCATTAAAAAGTGCATTTGGACAGAAATCCAAGTGTTAATAGCTATGTGGGCATGTGAACAAAGAGCAATCCAGAGAAAGAAAATAACCAATTTAAGGTATCAGGTAGAAAGTATAATGGGAAGAGTCATGAACAGGAAGACAAGAAGTAATAGGAGGCCAGAACATATAATTACACTATTGAACATTTGGAGACATTTTAGGTTTTAACCATATTTTGACTTAAGTCATGTAGCATTGCCGAATTTGCATGGAGCAATGATATGACTTGACTTACTTTTTAATATTTTTTTTTACTTTTTTTAGGTTTTTGTTATAAGGCATGTGAGCTTACCAAAGAGATACTGAGAGAGAGAGAGACAGTGAGAGAGAAAGTAAGAATTCACCTCCCATCCCCAGGGTGAATGGCATGTGGCAATCCCTTCTTCACTCTCCTCCTGGGGTTTTAGACATACATACACACTCAACCAGCGTGATTTTCAAGTCACCAGGTGGGGAACTTGAACCATGGTCAGCCACAACTCCCCCTGATAGTCCCTTGACTTACTTATTAAAAGATGATTCTAATTGTTATGTTGAGAATATACTGTAAAGAAGTAGGATTTGAGGCAGGGAGAACAACAATTAGAAGGTTACTCCAGTGATCCAGGACAAAGGAGATATTTGAGTGGCATTTGAAGCAGTGAAGGCAGTTAACAGAGAATGAATTAGGACAAGAACTTTGAGAGAAAAGTTATTGCTCAGAGTATAATTGCTGAAAAGAAAAACAAAATTAGGTGTAATAAAATTAGGTGTCATAAAATTAGGTGTCATCAGGTATAGGTGGCATTTAAATCTATGAAATTAAATAAAATCACCATAGCGAGTATAATTAGGGAAGTAAAAGAGTATGAAGGACTGAGACAGGAGTCTCAAAAAATAAGTAAAATAATGGGAAAAAGAATAGGAATTTTTAAAGCAACATAAGAAAAACTGACAACTAGTAAATAGGTAATCCATGAAAATGTGTGTTACATACTTTGTAAATGGCATGAGATGCCAACTAACCACACTGAAAGATAATTTGGAATAATCTTGTAAATTTGAGCATTCAAGTAACCTAGATTCAACCTTATCATCCCTAGGCATGTACTTAAGAGATACACATGAATGTGAATTCTGGAAGAATTGTACAAGAATGCTAAATCTAAGCATGCTTAAAACAATATAAACCCAGAATAACTCAAATTAGTACTAACCAATAATGAATAAACACCTTATAATATATTCATAAATAGGATATTGTGTAATACTAAAGAATAAACTACATTATACAGAAATTATTAGTGAATATCTTCAGTGTGATAGAATAAAAATAAATCTTACAAATGACACTTGACATGAAACTTTTAAAAATAAGGTTAAAAGTATCAGAATTAAATAATTTTTAGGAATGGATATATGTCTATAGATGTAGCATAAATTTATATAAAAGCAAGGAAATTATAAAGTAAAATGACTACAGAAGTTTCCTTGGGGAGAATAAGTCAGAAAAGAAACATCTAGGCAATTCTCATCATTGTCAATATTCTAGTTAACTTTTAGAATATTGGTATTATGCATGCTTAATATTAATAGAGTACTAAAATGAAATGATTAAATAAAAGACACCTAAGATATGTATAAGTCAATAATGAGGACGTTTCCTGATACAGGTATTATTATGAATCCAAAGTTGTTCGTGTGACATTATAATAAACATTATCACACAATTGAATTGAAGAAACATGACAATCAATGTAACATTAACAAGATAAAGTAGATAATGGCACAAAAATTATTTTACTAAAGAGGAAAATATTTCACCATTAAACAACTGAAAATATAATTGGCATTATTATTGAATTAGAATTGAATTAAAACTATGAAAAGAAATAATTCTCACTTGAAATAAAACTCATAGTCTGGAGTCCATGTGTTGATGAGGATATCAAAATAATAGGAATTGTAATAAAGTACTTGTTCAAATTAAAATCAGAATACAAACTTTATTAAAAATGACCTTGCAATATGTTTAAATATATGGATTATAAACTATGATCCTACTTCTACTAATTAACAATACTAGGGAGGATTTTTCACATATACATCAGAAAGAATACTCATGTAGGGACCAGTAGTTAGCATAATGGCTATGTCGCTGGACTCCCATGTAGTTGACTGCGGTTCGAGTCCCAGACCCTGTGGCTTAAACTCACGCCGGGCGTGTGTGCGAGCGTGCCCAAGATCCCGAGAGGAGAATGGAGGAGAAGAGATTGCGGCGTGGTCATGCCCCCTGGGGGGTGATTTCTCGCTTTCTGTCTCTCTGTCTCTGTCTGTCTGGCAAGCGCACGCACCCTGTAGCAAAAACCTCTCCAAAAGAAAAGAAAAAAGAAAAGAAAGAAAGAATACTCATGCCAACATTTATTCTATTTTCTTTTTAAAAATCATGACAGAATTCTCTATAGACAATATATAAATAAATGGCTTGTGACTCATTCTTATAATAATATTATACAGCAATGAAAATGAATAATTGGTCTCATATAAGCTGAACGAATCTCGATTGTGCAATAATGTTTATGACAAATAGAGTCTATGAATGGTAGGTAGATTATAAGATTTGAATTTCCTTGTTTTACAATCTTAATGAAAAAAGTGAGATATCTTAAGTAAGCAAATCTTAAAAGTTCTAATAATTTAATAATATTAATACAAAGAATTGTAGACAAAATGTATTTCTTGTCCTAAGAAAAATATGAACCCTAATTTATTTTTACTTTACATACTTAAACATTACAGTGAGAGAATATTCAATACAATATACTTCTCAGGAGTATAAATGATTATAAAAAAATCTATCATTTGGTAGTTTACTTTTATTTGTAGTTTAAATCTTGTTTGGGTCTAATATCACTTCTATACTTTTAGTTTTAAGCCTGAAAGATACAGTTTTAAATATTAATCATTATACTTTTTCAAAAAATTATTTGTCAGTGCTTAATCTAATAAGAATAGCATGATTGTAAAATGTTGCAATATGCTGTATGTTGCTCTAGTTACTAGATTATTTGTATTTTCAGAAAAATCTAAATCTTTGCTAAAGCTTTTGTCTATATGTGCTAATCTAATTGTCATCTCCTAACGAATAAAATTTTATTATCGACTATAGCTAAAGAAAATCAAAGTCATTTTTTGTGATTGTGAGTAGGCACCATATTCTGAGCTCTCCTCTACCCTCTCTCATTGTCCTTCCTTGAGACATAGCTTGAGACCATAGCTGAGGCTCTCAAACACCTGACCATTACCTTCACTTCAAGGAACTGGCCGACTGCCCATTCCAGAGGTCTGTGCAACCCTTCCACACTAACATCACAAGATTAGGGGCACTGAGCCCTAGACATACTCTGCCTATAGCAAAAATCTCTCAAAATTTAATAAAATAAAATATAAATATTTATCTTTCTCCTTCCCTATATTGTTTTTCTTATAAAAAATAAGTTAATATTAAAACAATAAGTTCACTTTTCAGTAAATTGGTTTAGTATTAGACATTACACTTACTTGCTTTTTGCAATTTTGCATCAAATATGTTATTTTTAAAGAGTGAATCTCTCAAGAAAACATGCAAAGTTTTATTTTTACTTGGTTTTCACAAAAAAATGAGGTTTTTCAAAATATATAATATTATAACACAACCATTAATAATGGAAGAAGGTTAAAATCAGTTAAAAAAAGAGTCATAAAGTAAATAAAGCTAAATATAGTGAACATCAATTATTTAAAAAGACACATATGAGGAGACTTCAAAATATTTACAGAAAAAATGAATGTAAAGTACAAGCTTATTCTGGTACCAAAAATTCTTAAAGTGGAAATTTTTTTTTCAGAATATACATTTTTTCCATAAGCCTTTGAAGACCCTTGTATACATTTTAAATATTATTTTTGGTAAAATAGTACTTATGTATCTACTTTTTGACATTGGCTGATTTTTCATGTGTAGGTGTTAGTTTAATCAACCATAAATGTCAAAATTTGATTGATTGATGGTTGAATTTATATGAAAATATGTGGATAGGTAGAATGCTGAGGGGTATGAAGTCTTGTGAACTTATCATTTTTACATGTCTGTTTTCTTTTCATATAGAAAGTAATATATATATAAAACCAAGTCTTGTTTCCAAATTTATTTTTTTCCTCTGTTTAATCTTATATTTCACTGTTCTTTATTAATAGAAACTGTCTCTTACAGTTGTAATAGAGATTTTATGTCCAATCCCAGCTTCCCAAATGCAAGCATATTCAAAAAAGCATTTCTTGTATAAAAATTATTAAAAATAGTGTATAAAATTACTTTCAGTCTATGTGTACAAAAAAGAATATAAAACAGGAAACAGCAATTGGCATAGTGATTATGTAGCTGGACACCCAAACGACCAACAGTAGTTCGAGTTCCCAGACCTGACGGCTTACTTCCTCACTCTCTATTTCTCTCTCTTTCTCTCTCTCTGGTGAATGCACATGCCCAAAGCAAACTTAAAAATAATAACAGTAATAATGACAAGTAAGACTAAATAAATATTTTAAAACTCAGATAAATTTTGCATTTAGATTTGGTCCCCATCTCCAAGATTGCTCATAATATATATGCAAATTTTTCAACAATGAAAAAAATACAAAAAAATACAAAATACTTCTGGTCACATGCATTTTGGGTAAGAAATACTACAAAACAGTAAGTAATGATCTATTTAGTTGCATCTGTACAATAGAAACTATTATTTCAGTATGTAATCTCCCAAAGATTATTATGACTGTCTTTAAAAGACCATTTCTCTGCTATTTTAGCAAAATACTTCTGGTTGGTGGGATGTGGGTTAAGCACCATAATGATAAATTAGACATTTGTTAAATTTATGGATTATAAATCCTATTCTCCTCTAGGGATTTTGGGAATGTACACATGTGTGATCAGCGATCTTTTCAAACCACCCAGTCTAGGACTCAAACCATCCAGTCAAAAATATGGGTTCCATTTATTTCAACTACTACACCTCTGGCTGGCCCCATGCATAGATTTTGAAGTGTTTATTAGGGCATGGCTTAACAGGATCTCATTCAGGGCTCTAAGAATGACATCAGTTTTAAAAGGGTCCCTATCAGAGCAATGTGGATTCTGCTAAAATTAAAGAAAGAACAATCACTGGATTTATAATGAATATTGAGCAGAAGAATAATAAGATCATTGTTGCTTAATGAAAAGTTTGTGGGGACAATGCCTCAAAGATATCAGCAGTTTATAGTGAGTAACATGTTTAATGAAGAGAAGAGATGATGTCAAAGATGATCCCTGGAGGAACAGACCTTCTACATCAATTTGCTAGGAAATGTTAATTATGATCGTGCCCTAATTGAAGAAGACTTATGATTAACAGCAGAAGTAGCCAACACCATAGGTAGCTCAACTGGTACTGCTCAGGTAATTCTGATTGAAAAATTAAAGTGGAACACACTTTCTGCTTTGATGTATGGCCAAACTTTTTACCTAGATTAGCTGCAGACAAGAACAAAGAATTCAATGGAAATCTTAAGTAAGTAGATTCAAATCATGAGGCATTTCTTCCAAGAATTGTAACAGGACATGACACATAGCTTTTCCAGTATGATCTTAAAGACAAAGCACAATCAAATAAATGATTACCAAGAGGTAGTAATACTTCAGTCAAAGCAAAAGCAGACAAGTGAAGAACAAAGGGATGACAACAGTTTATTGAGATGCTCAAGGCATTTTGGTCTTTGAATTTCTGGAAGGTCAAAGGACAATAGCATCTACTTATTATAAGAGTGTTTTAAGAAAGTTAATCAAAGCTTTAGCAGAAAAACTCCCAGGAAATCTTCACCACAAAGTACTTCATTGTAGCAATGCTTCTATTCTTTTCTGTCATCAAATGGAGGTGATTTTGGAAGAGTTTTGATGGGAAATCATCAGGCATCCATCTTACAGTTGTGATTTAGCTCCTTCTGACTTATTTTGCCTTCTAATCTCAAAACAAAAAAAACAAAAACAAACTTTAAATGGCATCCACTTTTTTTCTTTTTTTTTTGGAGAGGTTTTTGCTGTAGGGCGCGTGCGCTCGCCAGACAGACAGAGAGAAACAAAGAGATAGAAAGCGAGAAATCACCCCCCAGGGGTGATGGCCATGCCGCAATCCCTTCTCCTCCCTTCTCCTCTCGGGGTCTTGGGCACACAGGCACATGCGCCCTGCGTGAGTTTTAAGCCACCAGGTCCGGGACTTGAACCGTTGTCCACTACGTGGGAGTCCAGCGACATAGCCATTACGCTAACTGCTGGTCCCATGGCATCCACTTTTTGTCAGCTAATAATGTAAAAAAAAAAAAAAGACTGAATTGAAATGGTTCGAATCTCAGAACCTTCATTTCTTTAGTAATGGTCTAAATGGCTGGTATGGTTGTGTACAAAAGTTTGTTGAATTTGACAGAACTTACGTTGAGGAATAGTTTTTTTTTTTTTTTTTAATCTGCTGGTTTGTAATCGAGATTTATTGGTTGTGTCAAGGATCAGTACGGACATTTCAATTTGTACCCAATTCTTAACATATGTAATTTTTGAAGTCTCCTTGTATTAACATCCAGAATACAAGTCTATCCCAGTGAAGATAGATTAATGCCCTCTCGCTGTTGAAACTCGTGCAGCAAAATCAAGCTTATACAAGGCATGATTGTGCAGAACATCTGAGGAATGTTAACATTGGAGAATCATTTATGTCCATGTCAGATACTTAGCAGTAAAAGATTAGCATTTGTGTAAGGAAATTTAGTTTTGAGTCATGGATAGACAAGTTCTATCTTGTGACCATGATCATTTTGACATGTTTCCATTGAGGAAGCATTGTGTGACTGGGCAAAGAAGCTGACCAATTGTCACAGAATATCTCATCTCGTCTGCCTTATTATGAGAACATCTTCTGCATTGGATGCCATTTGGTGAAGATTTACCCTGGGGTACCTAGGACAGTTTTTGCTCACCTGAGGAGGTCCCTAAACATGTTTTCCCCAGACCTCGGTGTTGTCATCACTCTTTCAATTCTTTTCCTTCCAAGTAGTCAAAATCTTAGCAACTGAACATACATTGGTCTAGGTATGTGCTTCTGGCCATCTATAGGCCAGAAAAACTAGACAGACAAATTTGCTTCTCAAAAGATTTCTGTTTATCTCTAGCCATTTGTGTCCATCCATTGTAGAGCTGTAATTCTGCAGCTATCCATTTCTCTTGGTCCCATCCTCTCTGGTGGAAATGTCTGTAAACATCTGAGTTTTTTTTTTTTTTTTTTTTTTTTTTTTTTTTTTTTTTTTCCCTCAGGTCACTGGTTATAAAAAACTTGTTGAGGTCTTAGATATAGACAGAGGTGCCACTGCTGCAGAAGCAAATGTTAAAGGAGCTAATATTATAGTTTCAACCATTGACCATAAGTTGTAATTGTGCCTGAACTCTTTCCTACCATTTGTACTTAATTATTGATTGTTGTTATAGAGTTCTATCCTTATGACTTTTAAAGTCAGGTAACATCCAATTCATAATGAGTAGTTCAGGCTGGTTGATAATTTTTTTTCTTACGGTTATATACTCAGTCTATATCTGATTCTAGTAGCAAGGCAACCTATCTCTCAAAAAGACAGTGGATACTGATAAAAGAGGGAATCTGTACACATCTAAATTCTGAGATCAATGCTGTAATATGCTATAATTTTCCCACTGCTGGTCCATCTATTTTTTTTTAATTGATTATTTTTTTGGTCATAGACCCTTTAAGTAACTTGAAATCAGCTGGAGTATAGCAACCAAGTGAAGTAATAAAGTACAATGCAGCCTGTATGAGTTTTGGCTATTTCTCTTGCTTTCATCACCAGTTAAAACTGGAATCGTTATGGTTACAAAGTACTGTAGTAACTGTAGAATTCACTGCACATGTATTACTTTGTTAGTGCTAAACACTCTACTGAGACAATCACAATACGAATTTTGTTAGTGCTAAGTGTTCCAATTTTAGTACAACAAGGAAGTAATCTACTTTTTACATTAAAAGGAATATATTGACATTTTCCATAATACTGACCTTAAAAAAACTTTTAAGGTTTTTATGATTTATATGTAATTTTAGAAAAAAAATATAAAAGTGTATATAATTATACACACACACACACATGTATATATCTCGTACATAAAATGGTTGATGCCAAAATAATTATCATTGTCCTTAATTAAATTTGTTTCCTTTAGGAAGGCTTCATTTATCATGCTTTTTTTTTTATTCTTGACTATTAAACACTTCATCAGAATTTTGGGTTGAGTTTACCCCATTTTGTTTTAATATTTTTATAAGGCAATCAATGGAATTTTTGAGACTAGAACTTGTTCTTAACTTAGTGAAAAAATGTATTATGGGGAAATTATAGACAGATAGAGGGATAGGTGATATCTATGAGGGAAGTCTTCCAAAAGTATATGGAAATACATGTTATAAAAATTTAAAAATTATGGGAACCAGCAGTTAGCGTAATGGCTATGTTGCTGGACTCCCATGTAGTCGACCGCGGTTCACATCCCAGACCCGGTGGCTTAAAACTCACACCGGGTGCGTGTGCGTGCATGCCCAAGATCCGAGAGGAGAATGGAGGAGAAGGGATTGCGGCGTGGCCATTCCCCCTGGGGGGTGATTTCTCGCTTTCTGTCTCTCTGTCTCGCTCTGTCTGTCTGGCAAGCGCATGCGCCCTATAGCAAAAAACTCTCAAAAAAAAAATTTAAAAACTATGAATGGATTTTTTTCTTTCTATGCCAAAATAAACTCATACTTAATTTCATTTTCTCATGAACTTTCTGAAGTTCTCTTAAATGTGTATGGATATCCTTTGTCTAAATCAGTGTTGCCTTTTCTCATAATGTCACTCTAATTTTGGTTATATATTTGGATAGATATTTCAAGTATATCTTTTTTTTTGAGAGAAAGATTTTTGCTATAAAGTGTGTGCACTCACAGAGAGACAGAAAGCGATTCACCCCCTGGGTTGATGGCCATGCTGTAATCCCTTCTCCTCCATTCTCCTCACAGGTTTTGGGCTAGCATGCACACATGGGTCTGGTACTCTTACTGCAGTCAGCCACGTGGGAGTCCAGCACTTTAATCACTGGGCCAAATTGCTGGCCTCCATGTATATCTTTTAAAACAATGTTTTGCTCTTCAACTGTGATGATTTGTGATTGAGCATTTTTTTTTCTGAATTTAATATTAATCATTACTTTTTTAATTTGTAAGAACTCTTATTTTGCTTACATTTCTTTTATGCCTGTTTCTCTTTTATTCTACATATATAATTCCATAATACGATATATATATATCTATATACACTCATATATATATATATAGATAGATAGATAGATAGATATATCTGTCTTTTCTCTTTATCACTTTTCTACCAGTTCCTGTGATTTTGTGGTCTTTGGGAACTTTTTCTTATTCTTTTCTTATCATGTCATTTTCCTGCTAAAAACTCTTCAGCTTTCCTATACTAACTTTGAGTTAGAGGTCAAATAGTGTTATATGAATTAAATGACTCCTCTTGATAAGCATCTTAACTCTCTCTGAGGACTTATCTTGGTTATTTGAATGTCTTACGGAGGCATTAATCATCATAATATTTTTTTCAGTTTTTATATTTAAGAGAGTAAAGTGAAAAAGACAGTGGTTATGGACAAATGAGGAAATATGTATACATCTATACTCTGAGATCAATGCTGTAATTTTCCCATTAATTGTCCATACAGTTTCTATCTATCTATATAAATGTATAAATGTATAAAATAACAAAACACAGCTACATAAATACACATGTTCTAAAGAGGTCATAGCACACATGAATGCGAATCCTTATTGTTGCAACTACTGAAAATTTAGTAGAGTCATTGCTTTGGCCATCTGCTCTACCTCTCATTCACTCATATTAAGGGGAAAATGTAGAGAAAATGTGTGACTGCCAAGAATATAAATACACCTGTTGGCAAAGATTAATGGTCTGCTACAATGGACAGTGAATTGGCTGTATGATGAATTCCATCTCGTTTGAGCAAACATCCCAAACTATTGAAAACAATATAAATTATACTTACAAAATGATAAAAGATTTGTGATGAGTGAGGAAAGCAATAAAATAGCCAATTGCTTACTGAACTAAAATTTAATGAGCAGTATGTATATAGATCAATGGAACATTCGAATTGAATACTTAATTCAATTCTACCCAGTGATAACTATCCTGAATATGAGGTATTGCATTTTACTAAGTCATAGTAAGAGTTAATAATAATTTGCAATTTAAAATATCATATAGATACATGTATATCTATTACACACATGCACATACACACACATATACACACATATACATATATATAGCTGTATATATATATTTAAAAAAATATAATGGACAATATGTGCACAAAATAGAACTAAGAATCCTATTTGTAAACAAAATAGAGTTTAATACATCTTTACTGTTTTTTTCAAATTTTTAAAAAGAGAACGTTAAACATAATGCAATAATAAAGTGATGAATATAAAGTTCAGTTGTAAGCTATTAGTCATCTAAGGGTTCTTTCCAAACACTTCGGATATGGGTTTAGGGCACTTATAATATCCACTGACATAATATTCACAGTTCTTTTTGGGACAAGTTTTTTTTTTTTCTTTTAATTTGGAAAAAAAATCTTTTATCCAATGACATTTTTCTCTTAAGCTACTTGACTTTACTACTAATCTATAAAATCCATTCAAATTTCATTGAAATTTTTTGTTAATTGTTAAAGAAATATAACCTGCTGGTGCCCAGATGATTTCCTAGGTGCCATAGCAAAGTCATTTGTGGTCAATATAATGTATTTAAATTAAATTAACTAGAATTTCTTAGGTAAAGTTTTTTATATTAGTGTATTCAGTAGAACATTTGGGTATATGAAAATAAAATTATTGAAAACAATTGTCACTATTATGCTTTCAGTTACCTGTTCTAGTATAAACAATCATTTCTGTAACCCATTATACTTGAGTGTTTTATCTTTTTATGCATTATTTAATGGAAAAAAAGTTTAAATAACTCAAATAACACATATGTCAAGATATCTACCTCTACTGAATTATGAATATATTTTACAGGACACCAAAATATTACTTACAAGTTCTAGGAACAAATGTGAAGTATGTTTCCTCCCTAAGATAAAATATGTTCAGGAGAAAGTTAAAACTCACAGGTTCTTTTTTGTTTTGTTTTGTTTTTTGTTACAGGGTGCGTGTGCTCACCAGAGAGACAGAGAGACAGAAAGTGAGAAATCACCACCCCCCGGGGGGGAGATGGCCATGCCGCAATCCTTTCTCCTCCATTCTCCTCTCAGGATCTTGGGCATGCATACGCACACGTGCCTGGCGTGAGTTTTAAGCCACCGGGTCTAGAACGCAAACCACAGTCGACTACATGGGATTCCAGTGACGTAGCCATTACGCTAACTGCTGGTCCCAAACTCAGGTTCTATGTAAAACCTTTTCCAAATGCAATTATTTGATATCTGAATATTACTTTAAATAATTCGTCTTGCTGTCTTATGTGTATCAACAGCCCAAGTCTTAGACTATACTTGAAACTTTTATTATTCTCATTGAAGATCAGATTTTTAGTCAATTTCTTAAGATAATATTTCTCTATTGTATTAGTATGTATGTTTGACACACAGAGGCTTCTAACAAGCAAATTAAAAAACATTGTCTATCTTCTTTTGTCTTTTTCTTTAAAAAAAAAAAAAGTTTACCAGAGGACATTTGTCCTAGCCAGAAAGAGGAAGATAGAGAGAGGGAAAGACAGAAAACACCCCACTATGGATAATGATAACACTGCTAGAATCTTTTTCTTTTCATTTCTCCATCTCATTGGGATTTGGGAAACACACACATAAACCCCCCGTTGTGTTTCTCAGGCTAATAGGATAGGACTCAAATTGTGGGCTAGATCTTGTGTGATCTAGCTGCCCTTACCACCAGGCAACAGAGCTGTCCCACTCTCTGTTATTTTATGTGATAACAGTTTCATTTTTGTTTTTGCAATAGGGAGCATGTGCTCACCAGTGAGACAGAGAGAGAAGAAAAGTGAGAAGTCACCCGCTGGGGGAGGTGATCACACTGCAATCTCTTCTCCTTCCCTCTCTTCTTGGTATTTTTGTCATGCATGCACATACACCCAGCATGATTTTCAAGCTGTCATCCCAAGACTCAAACTGTGGAGTTGGCCATGTAGGATCCAGCACCTTAGCATCCACACCACCTGTTAGCCCATGTGATAATCATTTTATTCTATTATTATTGTTACATTTCTTTCTGATTAGATATATAAAGCAAAGTGAACTTGTACTAATTTATCTTGTGAGCAGAGGTATGAATCAAGGGATGGATACATGGAGAGTGGAAGGGGGCAGTCAATATATGTCCTCCTGGGCTAGGAAACCTCCAGGGGTCTGACAATGGGAGAAGACAAGGGAGAGAGAACAGGAGGAGGTGCGTAGGTGTGTGCATGCATATTCTATCAGACACCTCTCCATGGAAAGAATCCAGACAGGAGTAGGAATGTGGGGGGAACCCTCAGAGAAGGACAGCTGAAATAGAAAAGTGACTATATCCAACTTCATTTAGATCACAGTGATATCTTGTCACAGATAATTGATAAGATCAGTATTGGGGGTCGGGGGTTTTTTGGGATCTCAGGGTCAGGATTTAGATGTAGTTTGGGGAAGGAAAATTATATGGTGTCTTTCAGGGTAATGATAATACTCTCAGTCCTTCTTAAAACTATTGTTAAATTGGGACCAGCAGATGGTGAAATGATTATATCACTGGACTCCCACATAGTCCACCTCAGTTTGAGTCCAGGACCCGGAGGCTTAAAATTCATGCAGGGTATGTGTGTGTACATGCCCAAAATCCCGAGAGGAGAATGGAGAAGGGATTGAAGTGTGACCATCCCCCCTGGGGGGTGATTTTTCATCTTCTGTTTCTTTATTTCTGTCTCTCCAACAAGTGCACATGCCCTCTAGCAAAAAAAAAAAAAAAAAAAAAAAAAAAAAAAAAAAAAAAAAAATCTTTCTCAAAAGCAAACAAAACAAAACAAAGCAAAACAAAACAAAAAAACCCTATGGTCAAATGAGTGGAGACTTTTGAGAAAAAAAAAAAAAAGAAATCCAGCTATGAGTGTATTATTTCCAATAAATAACTCATACAAACATTTCTAATGCATGCATTATAGTTGTATAATTGTTTAATGTTATAGTTCCTTTATAAATACTTTCCAAACGTATGCCTTTCAAATCCAAAAATAAAAACAGACTCAGTATTCTCCCATTGATTTTACCTATTCTTATGAGCAGACAAATGCTTGTCCTGTGAACCTAGATATAACAGATGTTCAGGCATTGCATGTGATAGTAAAAGACTAAACTAGAGGGGTCAGTAGATGGCATGGTGGTTACATCACTGGACTCCCACAAGGCCAACCCAGCTGTCCTGGACCCGGTGGCTTGAAATTCATGCTGGGCATGTGTGTGTGTGTGTGTGTGTGTGTGTGTGTGCCCAAAATCCTGGGAGGAAAATGGAAGAGAAGGGATTATGGTGTGGTCATTCTAGCAGGTGATTTCTCACTTCCACTCTCACTTTTTCTGTCTCTCTCTCTCTTTCTTTCTCTCTCCAGTGATATGTGTGCCCTAAGGCAAAAAAAAAAAAAAAGGACTAAATTAGAGGGATTGCAAACCTAGAAGGTGTATGGAGCAAATAATTGAGAAGACATGAATGGCAAATTCACAAAAACATTGGCTGGCAGCACTATCTAAAGATTATTAAAATTCTCAAATCTGGAATCTTCATTTCCTAAGTCTTAATGCGATATATGTTATGACCTTTAATGTCTGATTTGGTTAAGCAACTATATTATGATATCTTTTGATGCATTTGGGAAGAAGAAATGCAATCTTTTTCCTTTTTTTCATTTTTTAAACTTAAATTCTAAATAACCAAGACAACATTTTTTTCTTTCAAAGGAATGTCATAAAGACTATATGAAAAAACATGTGAGAATCTTGTTTCATCCTGTGACCCAACAGCATTCAATTCTTCAATAATAGTTTACTAAACATTGTTCTTGTGCTAAGTATATAATTTCAACAATGAAATATATCCTGGTTTTCATGTAACATATATACTGAAGGAAGAAAATTAATCTAATAAAGTAAATAAAAACAAAATGACTAAACAAAACGAAAAGTATTCTGAAAAGAATAAATGTAATGGTGTGATGGACCAAAGCTATGGAAAGTGTGGTAATTTAATTTAGATAGACTCTATTGTCTATGAAGAGCTTACTGAAGATGTGATATTTGAGTTAACATCTCAAGAATGAGGAGTTAATCAGTGCACACATCCAGAAAACTTTTAATGCAGAGAAACAGCACTGGCAGACAAGAACTCTGAATACTTCAAAAAGAGAAAAGAACACACAAAAAGCTGTAAGGAAGTAAGAGGGTTCATTAGGATGAAGGAATTTTATTCAGGTCTCAATAGAAACCACAACATGATGCTATTTGGCTATGGCATGTTTTGGTTTTATGCTACATAAATACAATGTCACTGAAATATTCAGCTGTGTTTATAAAAACCTGATTCAAATATAGGAAAAAAAGTAAAACAAAACAAAATTCTGATGGTTGTATATTGATTATTACCACACAAAAGTTAAGAAGAGGTTGCTATGGAGCCAACAGGTGGCATGGTGGTTAAGGAGCTGGACACCCACATGGCTGACTGAGGTTCCAGTCCTAGACCTGGTGACTTGTTTCTTGCTTTTTCACTCACCTCTCCCCATCTCTCTGGTGAGTGCACATGCCCTACAGCAAATTAAAAACAAAATATTATAATAATAAACTTAACTAAATAAAATAATAAATAAATCTTTAAAGGAAACAAATGAGGCTTTCAATTAAATGACTACTCAATTTGAACTAGAAAAAAATATTTATTTATTTTTTTGGAGAGGTTTTTGCTATAGGGCGCGTGCGCTCGCCAGACAGACAGAGATAGACAGAGAGACAGAAAAGGAAATCACCCCTCAATGGCCACGCCGCAATCCCTTCTCCTCCATTCTCCTCTCGGGATCTTGGGCACGCACGCACATGCGCCCGGCGTGAGTTTAAGCCACCAGGTCCGGGACTCGAACCACAGTCAACTACGTGGGAGTCCAGCGACATAGCCATTACGCTAACTGCTGGTCCCTAGAAAAATGCTTTATTAATACAGGTAAAAAAAAGTGGCAAAGAGTTTATTTGTACATCTAGAACTTCAATAGTTTTGATGGATTGAATACAGGGCATGTTAAAAACAGGAAGTTAAGGTGACTTCTACTTTTTGGCAGAAACTTTTCTTTCCAAGTGTGCACTCCAGCTATTGGAGTGCTGTTCACTGGAATTTCCTTGAGAAAGAACCGGTTTGATATAAAAAGCTCTAGTGATATACATAGCCTATCCATTAAGAGTTAGATGCCTCTTGGAAATTCAAGCGGATTTGCTACCTTTACATTACCTATCATTTTCTGCACGTTCTTTTCTTCCTTGGCTCTTACCATTCATTGTATTTTATGTAACGATCTGACTGTCTTCTGTCTCCCCACATGAAATTTCGATGTAGCCAGTGATTTAATTCATTCTGATTAAAGGGAAAAGTTAGTTTTGAATAAATAGATTTATCTGTGAATATTTTATTATTCAAGTTCATAGCACAGGGAAGACATTAGGGCTCTTGAAAAAAATTTGAAGTTTATTAACATTGATGCTATTTAATGCTATAGATTTGAATAAATGATCTATGAGGTGCATTTGGAATTAGATATGAAGTGTTACTTCGACCAGATTTATTCTTCAAGTTTCCCAGACTTTTGGAAGTAGAAGATAGCAAACAAACCCATGAGGAAAGAAAGGAAAAGAAAAGAAAAAGAAAGAGAGAAAGAAAGAAAGAAAGAAAGAAAGAAAGAAAGAAGAAAGAAAGAGGAAAGAAGAAAGAAAGAAAGGAAGGAAGAAATAAAGAGAGAAAGAGAGAGGTGAAGTGAAGATGGAAAAAAAAGGCCAATGTTTGTGTCTCTCTATGTTAATGCAAATTATGTAGTCAAGTATAGTTAATGCCATATTCCTTTAAAGCTTCTTTAGAGCTAACCTACCCCACTTACTCTTTATAATACCAAAGTAACTTATTTTGTTTTGAAAAAAAGGCAGTGATATATAAAGAGAGAAACCAAACACTGGGGATGTACAAAAACCAAGATAAGTTATTCAAGTGAGGCTGAATATAGGATACATCCAATCTGCTGCTGAGAAAAAAAAAAAAAAAAAAGAAAAAGAAGTCAGAAAGTGTCCATTTGATTTGTCCAATCTGTGATCATTGAGAAGCTTGATAAACATCAATACAATAAAGGAGAATGAAGTGGGAAAATGAGTAATAAAAGGAGACCTCATGTCTGATATTATGCCTGACAATGAATTCAGGCTTACAAAATCCTTGAAATATTTAATAACATGTATTTTCAATCCATATATGAGCTAATAAGATTATAATGCTATACTACTCTAAGCCCCAGTGAAACAAAGGGATCATTGATGTTATGTTTATCCTTGAGAAATTTAGTAAAAAAGATAAGACTAAACATTTGTTTTTATAGAATCATGTTTGTGCAAATATAAAGTTTAATGCCAGAACATAAGTAAGTATAAGACCCCTTTCCCATAAAGTTGTTACCCATAAAGGGTACACCCTATATTGAAGCAAAAGTAGAAGCAGAAACAAAAACAAAAACAAAATAAGTTACTTTGGTAGTATAAAGAGTAGGTGGGATAGGTTAGCTCTAAAGAAGCTTTAAAGTAATATGGCATTAACTATACTTGAAGACATAATTTGTATTACCTTAGATAGACACAAACATTGGCCAATGAAAATATTTAAAATAGTCCTACACTAGTAAGAAATCATTTCTAGAAGGATACAGATTTACTTTAGTTGTCAGAGGAATGCCATTAAATATTTTCAAAAGAGTGTACACAGCTCAAAGTAAAATAATCAACGAACACAAAAGGAAACAAGATATGATTTGTGATAATCAACAGAAAATACAGAGAAAAGAACTGTCTTATTTGTAATCTAATGTTAGCTAGAGTATCAAAATGACCATTTATTTAAAGTTTTGATTAAAGATAAAGAAGTGATTTGAGGAGTTGGAAAAGTATACAAAAATACGAAACAAGGCTAGATATGTGGTGCACTGGTAATGTTCTGGTCAAGAGAAGATGGATTCCATGTCCTGCAGTTTGAATCCCTGGCTCTGGGAGCTCACATAATCCTGAGAATGTGTGCATGAGCCCAGGACCGACAGCCTGTATAAGAATGGAAGAATAGGATGCTGAGATGACCAGGCTTTAAAAAGGGTATTTCTCTCTTTCTCTGTTTCACTCTCATATGTGCACACATGGATTTTATCATAAATTTTAAAAAAAATAAATAAAAATGACAAGCAGATTTTAAATAGGGAACATAAAATTTTTGGAAATTAAGAATATAATTACAGACAATTAACACTAATGAAAGACACTTCTAAGATATAATAAACCACAATTATGTTCATTTACAACAAGAAAAAGGAGAAATAAAACTAAATGAATATAAAAGACAGTTTTTAAAGACGTAGACCACTTTGTAAGAAAATAAAATTAAAGCAAGATTTCAGAGGGGCAGCCTTTATAATATCATTAGGTAATTTCTTCACAATTAGCATTTATTGAATCTGAGCACGGGGTAAGGATTGGACTTGCCAGATCGATATTCTGTGTTGTTGAGTCTAGCAAGGTTTTTAGCATTTGTGGAGTTCTGGCATAAGAATTTTGGAAATCCAGGAGACCTAAAGGACTGATAGTCTATTTGCTAAATTATTTTGTTAAATGAGAGGCTGAGAGTTTCTGGAAGGCAAAATGACATTTCTTACAGTATTGTCATATTTTTATTTATTTTATTTTTTTGGAGAGGTTTTTGACATAGGGCACATGTGCTCACCAGACAGACAGAGAGAGACAGAGAGACAGAAAGCAAGAAATCACCCCCCAGGGGGGATGACCACACCGCAATCTCTCTCCTCCATTCTCCTCTCGGGATCTTGGGCATGCACGCACACATGCCTGGCGTGAGTTTCAAGACACCAGGTCCGGGACTCCAACCGAGGTCGACTACATGGGAGTCCAGTGACATAGCCATCATGCTAACTGCTGATCCCACAGCATTGCAATATTTAGAAGTATTTCCATCTAAAGAATGGGTCCTTCTTTTGAACACAAATCCTGTTTTCTACTCGAGACATTTGCTATGACTGGAAATGGCATGGGGAAAGAAGATGAACTACAAAATTTGACATCTCCAAATACTAGAACCCCACAGTTTTTTACTTGAGAGGATAAAGAACAGTCTAATTCTCAAATACCTGTTAGGAAAAGAACAAAAATGAACCAAAAGAGAAATGAACAAAAATTCAATAGTTTCCTGATTTCTGAAGGGATTGAAATGATCCATTATTTCCCTGTCTGCTTAGGAAATAAAAATGTGGGAATGGTGCAGTAGAAATAAATCATTTGGAGCATCACCCGCTTCTACCTATATCTTGTCTGCAATACTAAAAATAAATAAATAAATAATAAAAAAGTGGATATATCCCAAGAGAAAAGATAACGAGACTCATAATGAAGAGAAATAAACATTAGAATCAAAGCTTTTTGCAACATTAACATTGGAGTCAGCAATTCAGAACTTAACTGAAATAATATAAAAATAAAGTAAAAATGTTAAATGAAAAGATGGAAGGAAATAGTATTAATAAGATGGATTTCATATTCATTCATGATATAACTACAAAGCAAAACAGTTGCTTTCAATGCTTTGGGTAAGTTTCTTAGTAGAATAGGCACTGAAAATAGGGCTAAATTACTTAAGGTCAGGTCAATAGAAAATGCCCCGATAAAACTAAAAAGCTTTAAAAAACCAAAAGCAGCTTCTATGACACAAAGAGAACATTGTAAAACTCTAAAATATGTATAAATAAGCTCTAAAATATGCAGAAGTAGAAATAAGGAAATAAAGCAGAAATGAAAATATATAAAAATTTCTCAAAACCAGCACCACACAGAATCAAGAAGCTAAGTGCATTCAAAGTGGGAGAAATATAAGGAAAAGCATAATTTAATACAGCATACTCAAAAACTCTCAAAATGAGAAAAGAAAATGCAATTTTTCAGAACACCATGAAGGAAAAAAGACATGATACCTTCAAAGGATCAGTGCTAAGATCTGTAGCTAAAACTAACAAAATTAAAGACTCAAAAAATATGAAATGGCTCCAATGAATTCAATTCCCAAATAATCCAGTATTAAAACTCTATATCCAATATAAAATCCATGGCAAATCAATGAAAATAACATAATTCAAGCAAAAGAATACTGAGAAAATTTGTCATAAACTGATCTGCATTATTGGACTGCTTACATTAAAACCTAACCTAACAGGGACCAGCACTTAGCGTAATGACTATGTCACTGGACTCCCATGTAGTCGATCGTGGTTCTCGTCCCGGACCTGGTGACTTAAACTCACGCCAGGCGTGTGTGTGCGTGCGTGCCCAAGATCCAGAGACGAGAATGGAGGAGAAGGGATTGCAGCATGGCCACCCCCTCTGGGGGGTGATTTCTCGCTTTCTGTCTCTCTCTCTCTCTCTCTCTCTCTCTGTCTGGTGAGTGCATGTGCCCTATAGCAAAAACCTCTAAAAAAAATGAAAACAAAACAAAACAAAAAACAAAACCTAACCTAACATGCTGAGTGATTTTTATTTTTAAATGCTGTAGGGTGTGTGATTCTGCCAGTGAGTGTGAGAGAGAGAGAGAGAGAGAGAGAGAGAGAGAGAGAGAGAGAGAAAGAGGGAGAGAGAGAAAGCACTCCCCAACAAGGCCTGCTTACCCCACAATCCATTTTTCCTCCATTTCTTTATCCTATCAGAATCCTGGGCATGCATGCCAAAGGTGTTTTTTGAGTCACTCCTGGGAATTTGAACCATCGTCAGCTAGGTGGAATCTGACTTCTTTGGCACAAGGCTTACCTAACTGTGCTAGGGGGCTGGCCTTAGCTGAGTGAATATACTAATTCATCTTCCTGTGTCTCATTTTCACTTTCCTTACTCATAAATATGAGACAAAACTATGGCCTAATTCATGGGGGTCTTTAGCCAATTAATTGACTTACTACATTAAGTGGCTTAAATCAATTCCTGGAAAATAAAATATATTTAATATATTATTATTAATTTTAGAGCAATTTTTGTTATAGGGCATGTGTGCTTGCCAGAGAGACAGAAAATGAGAAATCACCCACCAGGGGGTTGGCTACACTGCAATCCCTTCTCCTCCATTCTCCTCTCCAGATCTTGGGCACTCAGGCACACACTCCTGGGGTGGGTTTTAAGCTGCCAGGTCCAGGACTCTAACCACAGTAGTCTATGTGAGAGCTCAACGGTGTAACCATTACACCGTCTGCTGGTCCCAACATTATTTTCATTAGTATTAAACATTATACTTTAAATCACTATTTATGGGTGCATAGTATCTCATTATTGACCAATGTGCTTCCATTACTAAGACACTTATAAGGATACCAAGAACCAGGAATTATTTTGAATTATTTTTCTTGCTTTGAGTCTTTACCCTCTTACTATTTATCATGCAGGGCATATTATGCTGTTGTTTCTTTATATCTGATCCCACAAAATATAATTATCACTTGGGGCTAGAAGATAAACATATAGTGAGTATTTCTAGTATCCATGTATGTTGTTTGTTGTAAACACTAAAAACATTTCTATGGGGTCAACAGGTGGCATGGTGGTTAAGGCACTGGATTTCATATGGGACTGACTGCATAGTTCAAGTTCTGAATCAGGCAGCTTGAGAAAGACACCGGGTACATTTGTATGTGTTCCCAAAATTCAGAGAGAAGAACAAAGAAGGGATTAGAGAGTATACAACCCTCTGGAGGTAATTCCTCACTTTACCTGTCTCTGTCTCTGTCAAAGAAAGGAAAAAACACAAACTAAATAAAACAAGCAAAAACAGTTTTGTAATAGCAATTATTACATAATGTCTCTGTGCTCATTCATAATCATTCACTTCAGATGAGATTATTTACTTGGAACTCTCAGGTCAAAAGGTTATAACATTTTTAGATGAAAAACATCAAACTATGATTTCTACTCTTAAAAAGTTAAACTGTCATTGTCAAGACTAATGTATAAATTAGGGAGTATATTTTCATACATTCTTAGAGACAATGGATAAAAATATTGTTAATTCACATCAATTTGTTTGCCTTTGACAGATGAAAATAACTAGGTTTTAGTACTTACCCTTGAACGGTTTTCAGAGGTTTTAATGTGATAAATCACTATCAATAAGACATGTAATCAATGTAAATACTCAGAAAGTAGTATTCAAACAGGATTCAATTATGAAAAGCCATTTGGAATACTAATTAAGCATTATAAGATAAATAGTCATTTTGATTTGCTGATGATTGTCCACATAAAGTAATATTTATTTTAGTGCTCTCTATTTGATTGGTAAGGTACAGTGATTTGCACAAATAATTGTCACAGGAAAATGATATTAACTGCCTTTAAACTTTGGACTTAATTTTTTTTTAATTACTATTCCTATTTAGAACTGTTTTCTTCCAAAATGAGAGTGACAAGTTTGTGATTTCATGCCCATTATCTTTTCTGAACTAAAAATGAAATAAAGAAAAAAATTTCTGAGGCTAATTAAATGTAGAATGGACACATTGAACTCATGGATTATTAGTTTCAGGTGTCCTCAGAGATCTGATCATTTTAATGTGATCTTTTTCCCAAGTACTAAACTCCTCTACAATATTTCTGACTGTTATGCAGGCCACATGTGAAGGGAATTGATTAGTGGTTAGAGAGTACTCTCTCATAGTGAGTTAAGATTTTTGTGTTTTTTTCACATTCACCTGTCTACCCCTTACTTTGCGCTAAGATATCTTAAGGCATTTAGATTATATCAATTTTAAAATATCAGGACATGGATTAAAATGAAAAAGTCCCAACTTTTTTTTTTTTTTTTTTTTTTTTTTTGCAGAGGTTTTTGCTATAGGGCGCGTGCGCTCGCCAGACAGAGAGAGAGAGAGACATAGAGACAGAAAGCGAGAAATCATCCCCCAGGGGGATGGTCACGCCGCAATCCCTTCTCCTCCATTCTGCTCTTGGGATCTTGGTCACGCACGCACATGCGCCCGGTGTGAGTTTTAAGCCACCGGGTCCGGGACACGAACCGCGGTCAACTACATGGGAGTCCAGCGACATAGCCATTACGCTAACTGCTGGTTCCCAAAAAGTCCCAACTTTTGATAAAATGACTTTATTTTTGATATTTTTATACTATTTAACTTCTACTCATTCTGATTGCTCTCACTAAATTCAATAATTTACTTCTCTTTACTTAGGAAGGAGAACTTTGACTTAATTTCATTCCCCATTTTATTAAATGATATCAAGTATTTTAATTTCTTTTCAATTTAATCTCTTACATGAAGGTTCATTTTTCACATTGCCCTTGTTTCATGGACTGGTGAGTTGAATATTCAGACTTAATCTTGTAAATTTTAGCAAAAAATACATAAATAAATAAAACAAAAACACAATGAAGACCTGAGAAGCTTAGCACATGTATTTAAAATGTTGATAAAAATTGTTATTCATCTGTTTGTTATTTAAACCTTTACAAAAAGATTAAGAATATTTGAAATAAATTTATGATGATGTCTTAGTCTTGAATATCAACAAACTGAATATGCTATCAGAAAAAAAAATTCAGAGTAATAGAGATTAAAAAAAGGAAATCTCTGGAAACCTAAACTAAGGATAATTTTATCTTTTTATTTAAACTAACTACACTTGTAAGCAAATAAAAATGAACAAAATACATAAAAAATATCTTTGGTAATTAAGATTGAATTAAATATAATATAAAAAATTGAAAATAAAGAAATTTTAAATGTTTTATGCATTTTATGGTATCTCATTCATATCTACATATCGTTTTAAAAGTGAAGCAACTATAATGGAGAGTAATAAAAGCTTATCCCAGGGAAACAAAGGATAAGCTTGAAAAAGGCAATTCTTTCTGCTGCTACTGCAGCTAAAGCTAAAATTGCCCTGCAGGAAATTGTGATTTTCTGGCACATTTAAGTAGTTCTCATTTACAAAAGTGGAATAAGGCAAAAGAACTCAAGGAAGAGCCCCTTTGTTTCATTTTTGATCACAGTAGTTCCCATAAAAGATCAAATTTTAATGGAAGAAAATTTTATAGATGTTTAAATGATGGAGGCAAAATAATTCAACAACTGCCCTTCCAACCAGCTCTCTTCAAAATAGAGAAACTAAATAATTACTCATGTGAAGTCTGCTTACAAATCTCTTTCATAGCTTTCCAATTACATTTGAATGAATAAAATTGCTGGAGGACATATTCTTTTCCCCTCCTTCTTAAAACGGGGCGATAATCTGTTAAAGTCATTGCTAGATGTACCTTCTTACTTGCAGTGTTCTGATTCTAAACAACCTAGTTTAGTGCTTATAAATGCAAGAACATACCCTATATTAATCCTTTCTGCTTAGCCTCTCAGCACGATGAATTTAAAGTCATCTCAATGGCCCCAAGCAATATTTAAAAAAAGAAGCATAGAAAAATCCTAATAGATCATCTGGATGATATTAATGTCAGAAAAATCATACTGCTAAATACAGCCTCACTCTTTTATTTCAGACTCATTTTCAAATTCTAAAGTAATAGAGTTTTAATATCAGGAAGATGTTAATCAAGGAAAAAAAAATACATTTATACAAAAATAGTTCAGTAGGAATTTACTTATTATGATACTAAATTTGAGTCACTCATCATACAATGTACCCCAAGGGAACTGGTTTACATTCAAAACTAATGAATTTGGTAAAATGAGGAAAGTAATTTACAATAGTGATGTGAAAATTCTATAAAAGAATCAAACTACTACATTATAGACAAAGAATATGACAACATAGAAGTCATTAGTTACAATTATATTAGTTTTGTCAATGTAAAAACTGAAATATTGTTTCAAATATAATTTTATTAGAAGACATGCAGAGAAACTTATTTTGATTTAAGAGACATATAAAGTAATTTAAACATTTCAGAAAAACTTGCATAATTAAAATATGTTTTTAAAAACATATAGTTAATCTTGGTTCTTTCTAGTTAAAATATAAAGATATAGCACTTTATTATAGATGTACATTTTTAGAACATAAAGATTACTAGAAATTTTTTAAAAAATCATTTATTTATTCATTCATTCATTCTTAATTTGATAGAGAGAGACACACTCAGAGAGAGAGAAAGAGGGTAAGTGAGAAAGCAAGCTAACAGGTCCGGGACTCGAACCGTGGTCTGCCATGTGGGAGTGTCCAGTGCCTTAACCTCCATGCCACCTGCTGGTCCCAAAGATTACTAGAATTTTGAAGTGCTATCTCATGTATTTGATTAGAATTGAGTTATAAATTATTTTGATTTGGTCCTGTAGGTGATGTTTGCCTATCTATGAGGCTGGGATAGGTATGTATTAAAAAAGAGAGAGGTGATGATTTCTTTTGTTTCATATATATATATGTAAATTATTTGCTAAGAACTTTGGAATTATATGGACTAGAATCGACATTTTTGCTGCCTATAGACATAAAATTTATGTCCATAAGAGACAGAAATGAGCTATTGTATGTTTTTACTTATTATTCTATTTAAAATCAAATATTATTTGTTTTTGAATTGCCAGAGGGCACGTAAGTCCACCAGAGAGAGAACAAGAATCCACCCCTGCCCCAATGGGGTATGGTACATTGCAACCCTCTTTTCCCCACTTTTCCACTCAGTCTGTGTTTTGGGCACCTGTGCAGGTCACCTAGTTTATTTTTCAAGCTGCTAGGAAGGGACCCTGAACCACAGTGAGCCATGTGTGATCTAGATCTTCATGCACAGTGCTTAGTCACTGTACTCTAGGGTGGGCCTAGAGTTATTTTCATTTTCATTTCATTTCATTGTTTTCAAGTTTTTGCCAGTTTTTGTGCAGTTACTGGAGAGAGACAGAAAGCAGAAAACTGAGAAATCACCCCCAAAGGGGGATGACCATCCCACAATTCCTTCTCCTCCATTCTCCTCTCAGGATTCCAGGCACAGACACATGCATGCCTAGTATTATTTTCAAACCATTTGTTTCAGGACTCGAATGGTGGTCAGCCACGTGGAATCCACTGACTTAACCACTATGCTGCCTACTGGCCTTCCAACTGTTATTTTCAACTGATAAAATTTTTTCTTAAGGAGTACCAGCTTGTGGCCTGGTGGTTAAGGTGCTGGACACTCCCACATGGTCGACCATGGTTCCAGTCCTGGACCTGGTGACTTGCCTTCTCACTTTCCCTCTCTCTGACTCTCTGTCTCTGTCTCTCTCTGGTCAAATTAAAATAAATGAGTGAATAAATAAATAATTCTTTAAATAAAAGAAAAGAATTTTCTTAATTATTAATAGAAGAAATTTGAAGTTATTTAGATATGTTTAAATTTTTATGAAAGAATGATAAATATAAATCTTTGATATTCGAATAGAAAGGTATTATCGTTCAGAAGCTAATTTGTGTTAAAGGTTAGCCTTTATATTATGGCCATCCCTTTGAAATTAATTCCTGGAATTTTGATTAGCATGTTATCTTAGAACTTACTGCACAATTGTTAATTAGCTTTGTGAAATTGCACAGTTCACATGATATAAAGCACACATAATCAAACTAAATTATCTATATTACCAATGAGAGTTGGAGAAATGATGGCATTTAATGACGTTGTATTGAACATATGTTGTATTCATTTTTCTCCTCAATGTAGCAGGTAAGTATATACATTTTTTTTGTTCAAAATGCAATTAGTTGTGTATTCTTTAATCTGATATCAGGTAAGGTGGAATAAGCATTGACTTCAATGTGTATTACATTGAATGCAAATGTGAAAGCAAATAAGAATGTATGAAGCTATTATTTGAGGACTCGGAAAAGTAAAGACTAATTGGAAAAGAATTTAAGACAACACTGACCTGGTGATGAGTCACCTATCTTTTGGCCTTGTTCTCAGGGGCTACATACTACACCATTTAAAGCAGTGATCCTTAACCCCTGAGCCACAGATTGGTGCTTGCCTATGTCCTGTTGGCAGCCGGCAGACCAGTGCATTCTCCCAGTTTTGTAGCAGGTGGTGGGCAGTGGATAAGCAAGCCAGGCTTTGTCTGTGTTTGCGGCCACTACCCAGCTCTCACATTGTCCTGGGCTCCACCTCCTGTCAGATCATCCACAGTATTGGATCTTCATAGAAGCCCAAACATATTGTTGCATTATTGTTTCATTGTGGTAGTGATGAAAGTGGGGTGCATGGTGGATGCGGTACACTTGGGTTATCCTGAGACCAACTCTCTATACTCCTCCATTCCTCCTGTGGAGAGATTGTCTTCCACTAGGCCAGTCACTGGTACTGGGATGGTTGGGGACCACTGGTCTAACACACAAAAGTAAGCACTGGCAGTGATGGAGAAAGCACCAGGAAATGTTTATATTTTTTTCATAGAGTTGAAAAGTGAACTGCTCAAGATTACAAAGTAAAAGAACTCACAGAGATCCCAACAGAAGCTGAGGAAGGAGAACGTTTCTGATTGATAAACTGTGGCATGAAGTGGTGGGAACCAGCCACTATTGCTCTTGGCTCTCTTTCTGTCCTGTTAGCACTTAGACATGGAGATGTATGTAGTCACAAAAGAACGCCAGAGAGCCTGGTAAGCAAAGATTAGCTTCCTAGACAAAGAAACAAAACGGGGAGTCCTGAAAATTATGAACATTTTCAATAAGATAAGTGTGTGGGAAAAGGGACTCTAAAGTTGTCTGAAATTTGGGGCTCGTTTTTGAGTTAAATGTAAAAAAATTAAAACTCAACAAATAAATGAAAGATACAAAGGAAAATTAAGTAGAAATGATATGTATAAACTTATAGATTGTCAGGAAAGTCATGACATATTTTTCCACTTTTCTATGCAAAAATGTGTCATGACTTTCCTCACAACCCAGTATATTATTAATGTGATACAAAATATACAATAGCCTTAATAACCCAATAGAAATGATGAAAGAGATAATGAACTTGAAGAGCAATAGAAATGATCTAATCTGAACAATGAAGAGGAGAACAAAGGGAAAAAAAGAAACTATGCAAATTTGTAAATTAAAAAATAAACTAGAGCAAATACAGAAAATGATATTTATATAATAAGAACCAGAAGGCAAGGAGAGAGTGGGTGCTGAAAAAAGGTACAAAACGAATGGCTGAAAATATACTAAATTTTGCAAAAGACATAAATCTGAGTTTCAAGAAAAATAAGATAAATAAAATTAATGCCACGATTAGCTACATAATAATTAAAAACTGTTGGGGACCAGCAAGTGATGTGGTGGTTAAGGGCTGAGCTCCCACTTGGCTAACAGTGGTCTGAGGCCCAGAACTGGTGACTTGAGAATCACTTGTGTGTGTATCCAAAATCTCAGGAGGAGAATGGAGGAGAAGAGATTATAGTGTGCCCATCCCAACTAGGGGGTGATTTTTCACTTTCCCTCTTACTAGTCTGTCTCTCTTTCTCTGGCAAGCACACACACCCTATGGTGAAAATGTTAAAATGAATTAATTAATGAAATAAAACTGCTGAAATCTAAGACAAAGAAAACATTCTAAAAGTAGCCAGAGTAGAAACAAGTAGTTGGCATAATAGCTATGTTGCTGGACTCCTATGTGGTCGACTGCAGTTCAAGTCCCGGACCCAGTGGCTTGAACTCACACTAGGCAAGTGGCTTGAACTCACACTAGGCAAGTGTGCGTGTATGCCCAGGATCCTGTGATGAGAGTAGAGGAGAAGAGATTGTGGTGTGGTCATCCCCCTGGGGGGTGATTTCTTGCTTTCTGTCTCTCTGTCTCTCTCTGTCTTGCTGGCGAGCACACATGCCCTATAGCAAAAACCTCTCCAAAAAAAAAAAAAAAAAGAAGTTACCAGAGTAAATAATACAGTGTAAGGGAATAATAATTTGAATAACAACAGATTTCTAACTAGAAAAATGCAGCATAATATTTTTAAGTATCACAAGGGAATTCCATATTATTGGAAATGTAATTCAGGAATGTAGATGAAACAAAGATTTTTAGATGAAGAGAATCTATGAAAATTTATTTCCAGCAAATCTTCCCTAAAAGAATTGCAGCTAAAAAATAATTATTCAGGCTAAAGGAAAATAAAATCAGTCAGAACTTGGAATTTTAGCAGTAAGGTAAGAACAACGGAGATGTTAAATACTTCAGTAAATATAATAAATGATTTATACTTCTTGAGTTTTTATAATAGTGGGCTCTCAGAAAAATCATGACGAATTTTTGCATAGAAAAATATGTCATGACTTTTCCAAAAACGTAATATATTTGATGCTTGAAAATAAAAATTGGTGGCCAGTAGGTGGCATGGTAGTTATAGCACTAGTTTCCAACAAGGCCAGCCATGGTTTGAAAATCATGCTGGGCAAGTGTGCATGTCTACCCAAAATCTTGAGAGGAGAATAAAAGAGAAAGGATAGTGGTATGGCCATCCCCTTGGGGGAATGGGGGAGGGAGTCAGTGATTTATCACTTTCTCTTGTTCTGTTTCTCTCTCTCTCCAGTGAGCTCACGCACTATATGGTAAAAACCATAAAATTTATTTAAAATGAAATAAATAAAAATTAAAAAGTTATAGTACTATACAAGTTGAGTTTCATGCATGTAGATGTAATATATCAAAAAATATGACATATGGAGTTTTACAAAATAAAGTTTTCCACATTCCTCTTAAAATGGTAAAATATTTAGTTGTAAGTTGATTATAAAATTTAAGATGTGTTGTAATCCCTAAAGCAACTATAATATTAAAAGAAATTTATAAAAGAAGTAAAAATTTTGTATCTTAAATATTACTAAAATTAAACATTAAAATAACCACACAATTAATAAAAAACAGAAGAAACAAACAAAAATAAATAAGAAAATGATAAACCCAATTCCAAACATTCCCATAATTGCATTAAATGTAACTGATATAAATATAAAAAATCTAAGCACACTAATAAAATCATAGAGGTTGTCAAGATGAATAACGAATAACTAATCATATTGTCTTAAGAGACATATTTTAAATAACGCTATGAGTTGTTGAAAAGCACAGTCATTTGACTTTATTTGCTTTTTTATTTGAGTGATTTTAGTTACCTGAAGTATAGTAGAAGATATTTAGAAAGAGAGAGCACACTTATATAACTTTCATTATGATGTAGTATTCAAATTGTTCCATTTTATTACTAGTTACTGTTGTTTCTTTCTTATTGTATAATTTATAAATTAAGCTTTGTCTTAGGTATATATGAATAGAAAAAAAAAAAAAACAGTATATTTAACTACAATCAGTACTCTCCATAGTATTAGGCGTCCAGGACAACAGTGGCATCTATCCCTGATGTATAAGGGGATACTATTGTACAAAGGATATAGATATACCATGCAAACACTAATTAAAAAAAAAAGAAAGAAAGAAAGCTGGAGTGCGCATGTTTATATCAAAGTAGAATAAGGACAAACAACATTACCAGAGATAATGAAACATTTCATATTTATCATAAATGGAATGGGTAGACCAACTGACGGCATGGATGTTAAGGCTGGAGAATCCCATATTGCTAACTTTATGGCTGGGGTCCCCGACACAGCAGCCAGAAAAACATTCCAGTGTGTGTGTGTGTGTGTGTGTGTGCGTGTGCATGCCCAAGATACTGAGAGAATGGAGGAGAAAAGATTGTGTCATGACCTTCCCCACTGGGAGTGGGGCTGTGATTTTTCACTTTCTCTCTCTGTCTCTGTCTCTGTGTCTCTCTGGCAACTGTACATGCACTATGGCAAGAATCTAAGAAAAGTGGGGAAGAAGAAGAATGGACTGTACAACCAGATGCCCAGGTGTCAATTCAGGAACAGACACACACACACACACACACACAAATACATGCACACAAGGAACTACACCTGCAAAGGAACACAATAATTCTTTACTAATAAGACTACAAATAAAATAGAATTCAAGCAATGCCAGGAAAGGAATTCAAAACAATGACCTTAAGGGAATATCAGTAAAACAATCCATGTTCTGAATGAGGACTTCAGTGATTGATACTACAAAATAATGACCAAATAGCAATTCTGGAAATTAAGAATTTGATGGATGAAATAAAATGTATGATTGAGAAAGCCAACAAGCTAAATCAGTAATTTAGTTACTTGAAAACAGAGATTTTGGAAAAAAACAGGCAGTCAAAAAAAATTAGGGAAAAAAGAATGAAGAAAACCCACAGAATTTATGAAACATCATTAAGTGAACAAATATTCACATTATGGGAGAAGAAGGAGAGACAGGAAAGGTCTTAGGGAATCTCTTTAATAAAGTAATAGATGAAAACTTTCCAAGTCTTGAAAGAGATATGAACTTCCAAATTCAGGAAGCTCTAGAATTTTCAAATAGATACACCAGCAAACGAGCCTCTCTGATGTACATTATAGTCAAGCTGTCAAATTAAAAGACAAAGAGAGACTCTTATAAATAGCAAGAGAAAGGCATAAGTCACATATAAAGTAATCCCCATTAGAATCACAGCAGACTTCAAACATAAACTTTTATAGGCCATGAGAGTTAGGGACGGTAGATACAAAGGAAAAAAAAAAGTTTCTCAACTATTATACTTTACCCAGAAAAGCTATCCTTGGAAATGAAGGAGAAACAAAACCTTTCCCAGACAAGAAAAAACTGAGAGAATTAATCATTGCTAGACTGGCTTTCCAAGAAATTCTTAAGGGAGTCCTACATCTGGAAGAGAAGTTAAGATAAATACGATCATAAAAATATGTGAAGGTATAAAACTCACTGGCATAGCAGACGGACAAATAAGAAAGAGAAAAGAAATCAAACCTTGTCACTGTGGAAAACTAGCAAACCACACGGATAAACAAAGCAGGAATAACGGAACAAAGGAAACTCAAAATGACAAGAAACAAAAATGTATAAATAAATAAAAGAGAGAGAGAGAGACAAGAGTAAGTCTGCACATATTAATAACTCTAACTATAATGAATTAAATTCCTCAAACAAAAGGTACAAACAGGCTGAATGGGGAAAAAAATTCCACACATTCTCCTCTAAGAAACTCACCTCATCTGTGAAGACATATATGAGCAGAGAGCAAAGTATGGAAAGAGAATTATATCAAAAGAGAAACCAAAAATGAGCAAAACTAGGGTACTTAGGCAATATATCCTTCATGACAAAATCCATAAAAGGAGACAAATAAGGTCCTACAGTGATGAAGGAATCAATTTGGCAAGACAATATAATAATTATAAATATACATAAACTCAATACTGGAACATCATAATGTTTAAAGCAAATATTATTAAACCTAAAAAAGAGACAGACAAAAATATAACAATAGGGACTTCAACACTTCACTCTCAGCATCTAAACAGAAAAACAGCAGAGAAATATGAATTGAACTATACCATAGACCAAATAGAACTGACTGACATTTGTGGAACTTTTCATTCATCAGTGACAAAATACAAATTCTTCTTATAAGCATGTGGAACAGTCTACATGATAGATCATGTATTAGTCCACAAAACAAGTCTTAAGATTCTTTAAAAAGTATAAATTGTGTACAGTATCTTCTAATCACAATGAAATAAAGCTAGAAGTCAACCGCAGGGCCAGCTGCAGAGGCACAGTAGTTACATAACGCACTGTGATGCTTACACTGCATGGCAAGGTCCCTGGTTTGCTTTCTGAAGTCTCCTTGTGCATGCTGTGAGTGTATACACATGCTGAGATCTGAGCTGGCTGAGAATGGGGAAGGATAAAGACCCTCTCAGTGGTACTTCTCTCTCTCTCAAAAGAAAAACAAAAAATATGACAGCCACACAGCAGTAAAATACAGCTCTGTCAGGCTGACCCACATGGAAAGATTCCAGGTTTGCAACCAGAGACCTCCCTGTATATACTAGGCACGCAATGTGGCCATGATCTGGGGGTGGCTAGAGCTGGGAGTCTAGTGTGGTGTCAAGAGCTTGTTGGGGTGCTGTTACTCTGTCTTTCTTACTCATAGAGGAAATAAAAAAAATAACAAACAGAAATGAAAAAATATGCAAATACATTGAAACTAAAAAATAAAAATTCTCCTGAATGCCTACTGGCTCAATGAATAAATTATAAAAGAAATTTAAAAATTTTCTTGAAACAAGTGAAAATGGGAAACAACATACCAAAACCTATGGGCTACAACAAAGCACAGTAAGAAGAAAGTATATAGCAAACAATGCTTATATCAAATAAATAGAGGGTCCTGGTGCTGATTTTAGTGGTAATCCAACTGGACTCCCATGGGAAAAGTTTTAGGTTTGTTTTATGGGGTATTCCCTAATACAAACCCATGAAAAAGTCCTGGGATCACATCTCAAAGTGTCAGGTGTAAGTACACATGATTGTTTTACTTGCTGCCAGAGATGGGAGGCAGAGCATGGTGAGAGGACCCTGTTGGGTACACCCTACCACCATAAAGAAATAAATAAATTTTTAAAGGTTCAAGGTGACAAATAAACAACTTGATGCTGCATTTTAAGAAACCAGAAAAGCAAGAATGAACTTCACTCAAAAGTATTAGGTTAAAAAATAATAAAGATCAAAACAGAAATAAAATAGAGATGACCCCACCAAAATCTCAAAAATCAATAAAATAGAAGTTAGTTGTTAAAATGATAAACAGCATGACAAAATATTAGCTAAACTAAAAAGTGAAAATGTAAATAAATAAATAAAATAAGATATGAAAATACATTACAACTGATAACAAAACTGTAAATGATCATTACAAATGATTATGAACAATTACTAGCAAGCTGGAAAACTTAGAGAAAATGAATAAATTCTTGGAAAAACACAACCTACCAAGACTGAACTAGAAAAGAAAAAAAATTATAGAAAGCCTGAACAAATCAATAATAAGTAATGAGAGGGACCAGCAAGTGGTGTGGTGGTTAAGGTGCTGGACTCCCACATGGACGACCATGGTTTGAGTCCTGGAAAGAAATAAATTAAATAAGTACATAAAATAAAAGTAAAAACTGGGCAATCAAACTGGACAATCCTCAACAGAAGCACAGAAGTACATGGAAAAAATGTTCAGCATCGATACTAATCAGGTAAATGCAAATCAAAACCACAATGAGGTATCACTTCTTCCTAGATAAAATATAATTGAAAAAATTAAAAAAAAATGCCAATGAGTATATGAAGAAGGGAAGTCCAGTGTACTCTGGGTGGAAATGAAAATTCATATGGCCATTAGTGTAAATAGTAAGATGGTTTCTAAAAACTAAAATAGAACCACATCAGCCAGTAATCCCCTGGGTACAGATTGGTATGCCAAATAGATTATCTGCAGCCTCATGTTTATTGCAACACGATTCACAATATCCAAGATTTTGAATTAACTCAAGTGTCTACTCATGAATGGATAAGAATATAATGTTGTATAGACACACTGCTATATTATTCAGCCACAAGAATGAATGGCATCATGCCATTTGTAACAAAAAGGACGGGCTTCGGAGAAATGGCACTGAGTGAAATAAGCCAGGGACTGAAAGACAAATACTACATATTCCCACTCGTAAGTAGAAATAACGATCCATACAACTAATTACAAATAAGAGGTTTAACTGAGATTCTTCCATCTCCATTATTCATTTTATGAAATTATCTTTTAATATCAATGGACATTGCTATTAGTTAAAAAACTATATCTTCACTAATCATGCTAGGAAAACATTTAAAAAAATACTTATTTTTTTCTCTTGCCAACCCTAACTCATCTATGCTCGGGAGAATTTTAACTAATTGGTAAGATCTGAAAATGATGCTCTCTTCCATTTCTCTGTTAAGAGATCCCTGTTTCCATGCAGAGAGATGTATTCTGGTGTTTCTTTCAACTGTGTATTAAGTTTTTCAAGGTATCTTCAGACACTGAAGGAAAGATAAATTCAGACATATCTTATAAAGTAAGATACTATTTATATAAAGGGCCTACATCGTCCATGGAGCACAATTTTATTAATAAAGTTGATGTTTTTATCATTCTCTCTTACTTTTGCATCTTATTATTCATTCTCTAGGGATATTTATTCGGCTCTATGTTTTAATATCACCTATTTTTTGATAATGCCTTTAAGCCCTATTTTATCCTCAGGACTCCACATTCAACATTTTCTCTCTAAATGAAGGAAAGCTTTTTTTTTTTTTTTTTCAAAACACCCTATTTCAATGAAATAAACATCAATTTTAATAAGATAAAATTTACTAGTGACTCTATGAGGGACATCAAACATTTTATGGAAAAATCCACGCACGGTTTTGTCATACTAGACATTGTCCACAAACTTTCTGAAGACTCCTCTGTAAATTTCCCTTTCCTGTTTTCAGTCTAAGCAATCTATTAACAAATATTATGGAATGCTTCTTTGAAAATAGATAAAACAATACTTGTCACTACATCTATTGCTATAATTTAAATCCAAGTTACCAAGATTTCTTCCCCTGACCATCTTAATAACTCACCAACTTTTATCTCCAATTCCATTCTTATCTGCTAACAACCCATTCCAAATGTAAGTCAAAGTGATCTATAACCTTGAAACCCTTCAGAAGTTTGCAATATCCATCTGTATAAAAATAAAATTCTCCCCTATGGCATACAAATCTTTAAATTGTTTGGTTCCTTGCTTCTTCTATTACTTTCTGTTCCATCTTTTTACTCACATTCATTCAGCTGTAGCCCTAATAGTCTAACTGCTGATTCTTTTAAAACATATTTGATCATGGTTCACATGAGTTGTCCTTGTTTATTCATCTTTCTAGAACATTTGCCATTAATATGTGTGTGTGTGACTTATTTCTTTAATTCTTTCATGTGAATGGTTAAATTCCATCTTATTGGAGAAAAAAAAAAACTTGCAGCTATCCTGTATAAATTATATATACCCTATAATCTTTATTTACTTTTTCTTCATTTTTTTCCTCATAAAATTTATAAATATGTCATTTTTGGGTCATCTTCTCCACCACCCTTCTAATTCATCAGATCTTTAAAATCAGGAAGGATATTGTAACGCAGACGTTCTCTAAGTGGTACTGTCACATAGTAGGAAATTAATGAGTGCTATTAAATAGAAAAATAAATACTTAAGGGAGAGGAAAGGATTATTATTTATCAGAATCTTTTAAACTTCACTACTGCCTAAATATTTCTTGGACATCCTTTGTCACTAGCCTCCCTATTATCATAGGCAAATTAATTCCTTCAAAATGTCTCAGATGACCTATCACAAGAAAATTCTAAATGACTTCCCAGCTGTCTTCTTTGACTTATAAAATCTATGTACACATGGAATAGATAAATGGTTAGATCAAGTAATCGAAAAATAGACTCGGAAAGAAATCCTATAAAATATTAGCAATTTTATAATTAAATTATTTGTATCATTATACATTAAATAATTTAAAATGGAAATTTACTTTCCATTAAATAATTTAAAGTGCAAGATCTGTTTTTCTTTGTTTTAGCTTTTCATAACCTGAGCATTATGAATATTTCTAGTCTTTTTTTGTGATTATGTTGTATTCATTCTTTATATACAAAGAGGATGTAATTGCTTGTTTCTATACTACATGATATAGCTAGTCTTCATTTCCATTGGTTGTTCTGCTATAAATTTCTATTTATCCCTTAGGTCTAAGATTATATTGCATTTAAGGACTCTTTTTACTTTTCCTTCATTCTCAAATATCCAAATATATATATATATATTGGACATTATGTATTAGACATTGAGTAAGTTATTTTACATATCATAAATAATTCTAAGAAAAGGGTGTTAATATTTTTTATTATGGGAGAAAATCAAAGCACAGAAAAGTAAGTCATAAAGTTAGAGTATTGGCACTATCAGTCACACTCAAATTGACCTGACTCCAAAAGTACTTTGTTCTTTTCATGGCATGTTTCTCTATAAAATTTGCTCTACTTTGTAGATTCTATAAGACAGAATTTTATTCTTTATTTCACTAGATATTCAGAGCACCATACAGTAGCTAGAGAAGGTTTTTAAATGGATATTAGCTTTTCAGAGATGTAGGTAAATATTTATATTAGCTTCTAAATTTATGTCATAAGAGTATAACGATTGTCCTTACAGAAAAAAAGGACTTCTCTAGTTATGAATCATAAAAAAATTCATGATGCATAGGATATTCAAGTAAACACCTTGAAGAACAAGATGAAGTATAAAGATGTTTTACAAAATGTTAAAGACATTCTGCGTGTCACAGAGATATGTTGTGACATGTGTTTGCAATTCAATCTGTAGTTCCATGGCAGTTATTTAACATGGCTGGGAAATTCGCTTGGAAACTAAAAGGCAAATGAAATTTTCCTTTTAATATTGCTCATGAGTAGCCAAACTTGGATTGCTAATTATAGAATAGCTCATTAGAAATGCAGTATCTCTATACATAAAGCATTTTTTTAAAAAAGAAGCAATACACATTTTTATATAGAGATAAACATTATGTAGAATATGATTCTAAGTACTATTTAGGATTTCTCTAAAGCCACATAGAAACGTTAAGAGAAAAAAAGAAAGTGTTATTCGGCTCAAGCTATTTTATTATCTAGTAGGAGAAGCATAATATTACCTCTCTACATATTGCAAAATCCACTCCCTTGGTAGAAATCATTTAAATCCCTAAAAAACAGTACATTCCAATTTTGAGGTTTATAATTAGCTCTGCATTATACACACATTTCCAGTAATCAAATCCTAACTTGTGATACAGAACATCAATTTGTTTAGAAAGCATTGTTTATAGCAAATATATCCCTTTAGGCAATGGATAACTTGAACAACATACCCAAACAGGCCAGAGTAGCCTGTAGGGAAATTTAAAGCTTTATTGTTCTTAGAACCATGACATTATAATATTATGCTTTGTGCAATACTGATTTATAATTTATTTTATCTTTGTCTTTTTTTAAAGCTTTAGTTGACAATGAACTTGGGATAATGTTTAACTTATTTTAGATGTGTATTAAAATAGCTGTAGCATTTGCAAAAATATTTTGGTAAGAATTTTGCCTGAAGCTATAATAACTATTAACTTAAACTTATGTATATACTTTGAGAAATGTGTATCACTATGTATATAATTTATATAAAATTGCAAAATAAATGAGAGTACAAATGAATACCTACATCAACAATATGCCAAATTATCAACCTTCAGAAATTATTACTCCTTCAATGCCACTTCAAAGAGACCACTCTGTGAACGACCGTAACAAAAAGTACTACTTAAAACTTGAAATATAAAATATAGCTCTAGGAGGAGCTGTGTGTCTATATAGCAGAGACTGGAGAGCTACTTTCATTTCATTATTACTGAATAGGAAAAAAACCCTAAAAACATAAACATCGAAATATCTGAAAATAACTTGATATCTTCTCTTTATTTCATCAGCAATATGTATTTAAATTACCATACTTATTGCTTAGGAAATTCATGATTATAGAAAAGATATTAAAATTCATAGGCTGTTACCAAAGTTATATATTATTACTATTGTGATTTATGTTTAAATTATTGTACAGTATAAAAAAATGATTCAATTGATTTTCTTCTAGCAGAAGACCTGAGGTTAATTATCTGAAAATTCAGTTGTTTTTTTCCCATTTCTTTCCTTGATTTAATTTTTACTATATTTGCTGCATTCAGAAAACTTTTCAGATAAATATAGGATCTAATTTTGTATCAAGTGATACAAACATACTTATTAAAAGTGTGTGTTTTAAGCCACTGGGGCCAGGACTCGAACCACATTTGACTACATAGAAGTCCAGCAATGTAACCATTACATCATCTGCTTTTCCCAAGATACACAATTTTTACCCCTGGAATTTGATGGATATTATATTATAATAGCTATAATATTATAAAATATTAGATCATATATTTAATTCAGAAGTATCGACTGAACACCAACCAAATTTTTATATATATATATTTTTTTTTAGCTTTTTTGCTGCAATGCATGAGTGCTCAGCAAAGACAGAGAAAGGAAGAAAGACAGAAAGTGAGAAATCACCTCCCCAGGGGGAATAGTCATATTTCAATCTCTTCTCTTCTATTCTCTTTTCAGAATTTTGGGCACAAACATACATGTGTCTGGAGTGATTTTTCAAGCCACTGGGTCTGGAACTCAAACCTGAGAGTTGGCTATGTGGTATCCAATGCCTTGACCTTCATGCTACCTGTTGTACTAGTTTTAGGTATCTTTGACTCACAATTTAGGTACATATGCTATCTGCCTAATACCTATGTCTATGAACTGAAGAAAACCTGTATCACATAATGAATAAGCTAACTCTTGGCTTAAATCTTTTATTAATATAATTGTGTTTATAAAATATATGACCAATATACAAGTTTAGATATTTAAATACAATGAGATTTTTTTGTCTTCATTACTTGCTACTTTTCTAGTAAAATTCTATGTGAATTTCTCCTGTTTTGGAATATAATTTTACAATTGGCATATCTCTTACAATTTACTATAGGAACCTCTTGTTTTGCTGGATCTATACAATATTGTTGAGACTTATTCTAATTTTTTTTGTCCTCCACCTCTTACTTTTGGATATATTGTCCCAAAGATAAGAACATATGTGTATAGAGAGGAACACCTATAAATACGTAGTTACTTCTTTTCTTAACTCTCCCCACCCCCAAAAAAAGATAAACATTGTATATTCCCACTCGATATTATGAATATTTGCACTAAATGGCAGAAATAGGAAGATCCAAAGATAAAATAGTAGGAGGACAAGTGTAGATACCAGAGACTTGATGGGAGAGGAGTATATAGTAGAGAGTAGATGGGAAGGGCTCATTGAAAATGATGTATACAGTAAGATCCTGGATTTCATTTTTCCATACAACGTGCATGCTTTGAAAAACATTGTGTTCTATAGAGATGTACAGCGATTTAATGTAAATAACAATTAATAAAATATTAGAATATATGCACTCTACTGGATTTTCTTATTTTTCTATACAGCTGTATACCAATTTGTCACTATATAGAGTTTTTATTTTTATTTACAGCTGAATAATTCTCTGTATTCTGGGCATAACATTGTTTATTATTTGACATTCATAAATACAGGTAATTTTATCTCCTTTTTAAATATTCAGAATAAATTTAAAGTAGAAAAAGGTATGCTTGCATCACCTCCAACTAGTGGTTGTATGGTTTTGCCAACACATGGACATTTTTTTTTTGGAGTTTTTATAACCTGCTTAAACAGGGAGTATAATTTTATTTGTGTTCTCATTTCAGAAGAGATGTTATATTTTATTTTATTTCATCTTTTTAATTGCCAGAGGGCATAAACACTCATTAGAGAGGGATAAAAAGACAAAAAGAGAAAAAGAGAGAAGAAGAAAGCATCACTTAATGAGCTGTGGTCATCCCACTGTAACTTATTCTGCATTTCTCCCCGCTGTCAGTGTTGAGCATGCCCTTATGTGCCCACCATGTTTTTCGACATTGGGATACACTGCCTTTGGCCATGTGAGATCGGACTTACTAAACCACTAGGCTCTGGTTTTGACTCAAGACAGCATCTTTTATATCTTTACATCTCTTAAACTCGTTTTGTTCATATTTTCTTTCTTTCTTTTTAAAATTTTACCATAGGGTGCAGCATGTGCTCATCAGAGAGAGACAGAAACAGTAAGAGAGAAAGTAGGGAAAGTGAGAAATCATCTTCTCTCCATCAGGGGGGATGGCCATGCTGCAATCTCTTCTCATTCTCCTCTCTGGATTTTGGGCTTGCACACATTGGTGCCCAGATTGAGTTTCAAGCTTCAGCATCCAGGACTCAAACTTCACTCTGCAATGTGGGAGTCTAGTGCTTTAACCCTTATGTCACGCGATAGCCCCATCTTTTATCATTTTTAATTGAAATTTGTGAATATTTTATTTTTGAGCATGAGGTATATTGTAGAAAATCTATCCATTTTCTAACAGAAGTTGCAAATAACTTCTCTATGCTATTGTGGATATTGTTTGCTTTTCACACCCAGTCTTTAGTGAATTACAATGACTTGTAGCTGAATCTATCAATAATTTATATGACTTTTACTAGATTTTTTTTTTTTTTTTCTTGGAGAGGTTTTTCGCTATAGGGCGCGTGCGCTCGCCAGACAGACAGAGAGAGACATAGAGACAGAAAGCGAGAAATGAATGGTCACGCCGCAATCCCTTCTCCTCCATTCTCCTCTCGGGATCTTGGGCACGCACGCACACGCGCCCGGCGTGAGTTGTAAGCCACCGGGTCCGAGACGCGAACCGCGGTCGACTACGTGAGAGTCCAGCGACATAGCCATTACGCTAACTGCTGGTTCCCACTTTTACTAGATTTTGAGTCCTAGTTAGAGAACTTTTTGTGTTTTAAATATAGAAAAAAAATTCATTTGTTTTTATTCTAGATCCTGTTTATTTTCATACTGTGCTGTTCTCTTACCTTTAGATATCTAGATCTTTTGGAATTTTTACAATGTATTTTCCAAAGTGTAAAGTCATTTTTTTTTCCCTACATGTCTAGTACTGATTTTCCTGAAATTCTTTATTTTTATAAATAATAATTTATTTTATTTTACATACTCATTCATTTCTTTTAATGTGACCAGAGAGAGAGAGAGAGAGATGAGAGAGAGAGAGAGAGAGAGAGAGAGCAAGAAAGCAAGCCACCAGATTCAGGACTTGAACCAGGGTCAGCTATTTGGGAGTGCCCAGCACCTTAACCACCATGCCACCTGCTGGTCTCATTTTTTTTTTTTTAAAGAAATTCTTTATTTTTTTTTTAAGTTTTTTTTTTCCCCATTAATTTAAAATAGTACTTTTATTATACACTGAATGTTTAATCTATTTTGGGACCTCTATTTTATTTTATTTTTCTGACAATCTATTTTTGTGTCTGTATCACATCACTTTATTTCTGAAAGATTTATTTTCTCTATTTTATGTTTTGTTTGAGTTAGTACCGTTCATCCCCAACACTGCTGCCTTTTTGAGGAATTGTCTTATTGCTTTAGCTTCTATATTTTTCCATAAGAAAAAAATATATATTTTTAGTTTCACACATAATATCGTATCCACATTTTAACAGTATTTCTTCAGCTATATAACTTTATTTGAATATATTTTTTCTTTTTTTGAGTCATCTTATACAAGAGCATCATATATTGTTAGGTTTACCACATTTTGGTTATTACTCCTGGGGCATTTTATATTGTTTGTTATGTTTTATACTGAGGTATTCTCTTCGATTTTTTTTCTTATTTCTAATCAGCTGATATTTAGAGAAACGTAAAATAATTTATTATATTCTTTGTCTTTACTATATAGAATATAAAACTAATAACCAATATAATCTTGGATTTTAGCTCTACTTTTGAATCCTTTTTCAGATTTGGTACTCAATCTTCCAATCAGAGTTGAACTGATCTACAATCGTGGCCTCTGATATAGCAATAACAAACCAAATTTCCCTGTAATAAATATACTTTGGGGATAAGAAGTAGCAACTCTTACTTTTATTTTTGAGAGGTTTTTCGCTATATCAGAAAAGTTGTCACGCCGCAATCCCTTCTCCTCCATTCTCCTCTCGGGTCTGGTCACAATACGTAGTGACATAGCCAAGCTACTGGTTGCAACTCTTACTTCTAATCAAGTTTTTGGACTAGTGAGAAGCTACTGGTTTTTGGACAATTAATTTAAGACTCCAGTCACAGTCCTATAGAGCAGAAGGCATAAAATTGTGTGTACAGCTGAGAGACAAGAGGCAAGTGGCTGAAACTCCTCCGTTTCAATGAAATTAATTCATAGCTTTTATTTATTGATTTAATTTTACCATAGGGTGCTTACAGTCACCAGAGATGACAGAGAGAGAGTGCTAAGGTGCAAAATCACCCCCCTGAGGGATGGCCATCCCACAATACCCTCTCCTCCATTTTCTCTGGGTTTGGCACGCACGCACACACGCACACACGCCCAGTGTGTTTCAGGCCTCTGGATCTAGGACTCGAATGGCACAGTCAGGTATGTGGGATCTAGCCACCTTAACCTCCACGTCACGTGCTGGCTCGGGTATTTCTTATTCACAATTTGTTTCTATAACTGATTTTTTTCTTCAAACTATCAAATATTATGCATTATTATTATTTTTAACTAATTTCTATTTTCTTACTCATTATTTACTGTTTCTTATCGTGAATGATTCCCGTCTGCCTCTTCCTCTTATTAAATATATTGGCATTTATATAGCTTTGAATTTGGATATTTCATTCATTTACTATTTTTACTTTTTTAAATTTTTGTATTTAACTTTATTTGTTTATTTATTTTGAATATGACCAGACAGAGACAACATGAGTGTCAGAGTGAGAGAGAGATAAAGAGAAAGTGAGAAAGCAAGCTGCCAGGTCCAGAACTCAAACAACGGTCAGTCATGTGGGAGAACAGCAGCCTTAACCATCATGCCAACTGCTGGCCCCCATTCACTATTTTGATGCATTTGAGTACTAAGAAATTTCATCCTAAAATTGTATCACAGATGTCAAATTTTTAAAATTTTCAAATTTACTAGAAATTATTCAAATTAGTTTTTGCCCCATGAGACACTTTTAAAAATTATGATTTTAGGGACCAGCAGTTAGCGTAATGGCTATGTCGCTTCCCACAAACCGCGGTTTAGCTTAAACTCACGCCTGGCGCGTTTGCATGCCCAAGATCCCGAGAGGAGAATGGAAGAGAAGGGATGGATCCCCCCTGGGGGGTGATTTCCTGCTTTCTATCTCTCTGTCTCTCTCTGTCTGTCTTGCGCCCTATTCTCCAAAAAAAGAAAAAAAAAATTATGATTTTATCATTAAAAAATAATACTTTGTTGTAATTTTTATTAATTTCTACTTTTATCGTTTCTGCTAAGAAAATATAATATAAAAATATTTCCTTAAAGTATCCAAATTTTAGTATCAGACATTTTTCTGGGCAATTTTTGGAAATGTTTTATTTATCATTGAAAATAAATTATGTTATTTTCTTTATAGGAGAGAGCATATCAGAGAAAGAGGTGAAGAGAGACAGAGAAAGAGAGTTATTTTTGACAGGGGCTTGCCCGGTCATGATCCATCTGCCTCAGCATCTTATTACCTAGGACCATAATTCCACACCACCCTGCTTTGCCTGTTTAGTTTGAGTCAGGAACCAAACCTGGGCCTCCTATGTAGCCTCGGGCACCTTGTAGTGACCTCCGCCTGCTCGTGCCACCACAGCTGAGTCTAAAGTTACATTCTTTATAAATATTAGATTTGGTATAAAATACATATATTTGTAAATCTATGTTTTCATTTTATGCTGTTTAGTTCATGCATACCTATATGAAATGTTTGCACATAAATCTATTTTGCACTGATTGAGTAGTATGTGTTCCTCTCTACAGCATAGTTCATATCCTGTAATATCTGCTTCACAAAGATCCCTTCAGAGCTATTTTATACGTAATTGACGTAATTGTTGACAGATAGGGTCTGTGTGTTCAGCCTACAGACACAGAAAAAGAAATCACCTCCATGGGGGATGATGACACAATTCTTTATCCTCCATTCTCCTCTCGGATTTAGTACATGAATGCACACAAGCCTGGCATGAGTTTCAAGCTGCCAGGTCCAGGGCTCGAGCTATGCAGGAGAGTCCAGCACCTTAACCACTATATCACCTAGTGGCCATGATAGCTATATTTCTACTGTATACTGAAATCTATTGATTCATTTTTGTCATTATACACTTTGGACCAGAATTGTATCTTTTAAGGATACAATTAAGATCACTTCATGGGACTGGCCAGTGGTACGGTGGTTGGGGCACTGGACTCCTACATGGAGCCTGAGGTTCAAGTCCTGGACCTGGTGGCTTGCTTTCTCAGCTTCCCTCTCTTCCATCTTGGTCAAATTAAAAAAAAATAAAATAATGAATAAAATAGAATAAATAATTTATAGCAAAAAGATCACCTAATATCCTGATTTAGCTCCTTCTGGCTTTTTGTTTATTAATCTTAAAAATATTTAAAGGGTACCCATTTTTGTTTAGTTAATCAAATAAAAGAGCATGATTAAATTTCCAGGACCTTCAGTTCTTTACAGATGGATTAAATGGCTGCTATCATAGTTTGCAATAGTCTTTTAAACTTGATGGAGCTTTTGTTGAGAAAGTTTATACTTTTAATTTTTACCTTAACTTCTACTTCCTATGACTATTTTGAAGCCTACCATATCTATCTAGCTATCATAGCTATCTATCTACAATTCTGAATTAAAGATTAAGACTAGATATTTTATTTATATTATTTAATTCAATAATCTAATTCCCTATTTTTATATGTAGTATCTCAAATATTTCATTACACATTTATGTAAGTACTTTAGATAAAAATGTATACAATATGTTAAAAAGAAATAATTAGATTATTTTATCCTTACCTTTTTGTTTCTCACTTATAAATGTTGAATAATACTTTCATATATCTAGCAATATTGGCAGAGAATAAGCATCATTGTATTCCTAACTCTGGAAAATGTAGCCTCCTTATTTAACTTGCGTCTTTTTCCCATTTGTCGCTATGATGTGTCAAAAGGCTTCTTTTGGGACTAGCAGTTGGTGTAATAGCTATGTTGCTGGACTCCCATATAGTCCTGGTCCTGGTGGCTTAAACTCATGCTGGGCACATGTACATGCATGCCCAAGATCCCCAGAGGAGAAGGGATTGCGGTGTGGCCATCCCCCCCCCCCCCCCCCCAGAGGTTGATTTCTCTCTCTCTGTCTCTCTTTGTCTTTCTGGTGAGCACATGAGCCCTACAGCAAAAACTTCTCAAAAAAAAAAAAAAAAAAAAAAAAAAAAAAGGACCAGCAGTTAGCGTAATGGCTATGTCGCTGGACTCCCACGTAGCTGACCACGGTTCGCGTCCCGGACCTGGTGGCTTAAAACTCACACCAGGTGCGTGTGCGTGCGTGCCCAGGATCCCGAGAGGAGAATGGAGGAGAAGGGATTGCAGTGTAGCCATCCCCCCTGGGGGGTGATTTCTCGATTTCTGTCTCCCTGTCTCTCTCTGTCTGTCTGGCGAGTGCACGTGCCCTATAGCAAAAAAAAAAATCTCTCCAAAAAATAAAAAAATAAAATAAAAAGAAACAACAATAAAAATGGCTTCTCTTTGTTGTAGGCAATGCTTCACCAACAATTTTGTAAAGGAGATTAACAAAGAGAAATCTATTTTTTTTATTGTACCCTAAGTTGTAAAGCAGAAAACTTGCCAGTGGACACATTTCCTACTATGACCATCTGAGAATGTGCAAAGCTAGAATGGAGAGGAAAACAGAAATGGAACAGAACAGGGGAGAGAGAGAAGCATGGCAAAGAGTGAAAGAGAGATCTTTTACTGGTGCTAGTGTTTGTTCTACAGCTGTATTTTGTTCACTGAGCTCCAAGTGTCAGTTGAAAACCTTTATAAAAAATTCCTCTACATTCTTAGGCGAGTAGAGGTTAATATGTCTGTCATGTGCAATCAAAAGTGCCCTTACTTACTCAGAGTTATTGTAGAGATCAAATGATTTAAAGTCGATGAAAGCACCTCATAAACTATAAAGCTCTGTACAAATATATGGTGTTATTATCATAATGACATAATACTTTCCTCATGTTGACTCAGTACTTAAGACTGCCTTTTTCACCTTTACTCAGACATTTTAAATGACTAATACAATTCACTTAGTAGTGAAAAGAGACAATGGTATTGCTTCATAAACTCTTCAGATTCAAGGAGGAAGTGCAGTTAAGGATGGATGTGAAACCTGAGACTTTCAGCATAGTATCACTCTGTAAGTACATGTAACATTCAAAAATTATTCATTATCTCAATAGATATGAAAATGAACACTTCTGATGCCTTTGCAAAAACCAAGATGATTTTGCATAATTAATTATGTTAACTTTTTAAAAGCCATGCTAAAAAAAAAGGAACATTTTGAAACCAGTACTGAGCAGTGGGGTCCATTCTCATCATAATGAATAAAGTGGCATTGTAGAAGACATCAGAAACTTTTTTTTTTTTTTTTTTTTTTTTTTTTTTTTTTGCCATAGGGTATGTGTGCTCACTGGAGATAGACAGAGACAGAGATAGAAAGTAAGAAAGCACCTTTGAACGTGTATGGCCATGCCACAATCCTTTCTCCCCCATTCTCCCCTCAGGATCCTAGACATGCATGCATACGAGCCTGATATAACTGCCAAGCTGCCAGATCTGGAACTTGAACCAAATTTGGCTGCATGAAGAGTTCAGTGCCTTTACCACCATGCTACTTGTGGGACCCAGAAAGCTATCTTATATATAAAGTTTTATGAATCCAGTAATTCTTAAGGAACTTCTCACATTTTTCTGTAATTGTGGCAGGATTATAAACAACATATTTATATACACAGTATCTGTAGCATTCTTTACTCCTTAGTTTCCATAATACCAGCTTACCCTAGTTTTTCTCCTATGTATCCAATTTCTGAGATTCCCATAAGGATCTGTATGCTGCCTTTATTTTCCTAAAAAGTTTATCTCACACCACCAAAATATGAATGAATAAAAATCATAGATGTCCTAGTTCTCAAAAAAGGAGACTTTATCATAAAGAAAAATAGGCCAGATTCATATGTAAAATATGAGTTCTATATTTATTTCTCATTTTTATTCCAGGGAATATATTAACATAATCACATATGTTTGTTGTTTTTAACTTAGTGCATGTCAATTCCTATTCTTTCCAATAATTAATTTAGGAAAATTAAAGAAGTTTTTAAAGATTGCCCTAATCTATGCTATTTCGATAGATGATTTTAGATAAAGAAGTCTTGTTGTCAACACTCTAAAATGGTGCTGTTGATAGTGGTTCATTAAATCAAATCCTGCTATGAAATACTTTGGTAGACAAGGAGGGATTCTAATTGAAAGTTGGAAAGAAAATCAGATTGATCTATGATGTATTCAGAAGGATAATAAATGTAGTAATAAAGTATGAAACAACCACACTGGAATTCTCAGTTATTGAGAAAATAAATATCCTCTCTTAGAAAAAAGTTACAGCTAAATTTTACTTAACTGATAATGAAAAGGACTGGACAAAGATTACTTTTACTTTCTAACATTTATTAAGAGCTTATCCTATGATAGATGCTGATATATTCTCAACACTCTAGATGCTATTTCCCACTGGAGACAATCTGAGTTAGAAATAGCAGGTAAACTGAAAGTATTATAAGCATTATACTATTGTAATTTATTAAGAAATCTTTAGTTTTTTTAGGGACCAGAGCTGTCAGAATGGCTATGTTACTGGACTCCCACATAGTTGATTGTGGTTCAAGCCCCTGACCTGGTGTGTGCATGCATACTCAAGATCTCAAAAGGAGAAAGGAGAAAGGAGAAGGGACTGCCCCATGGCCATCCCCTCAGGTGGTATTTCTCGCCTTCTGTCTCTTTGTATCTCTCTGTCCCTCCAGCGAGCACACTGTGTGTCCTAAAGCAAAAAAATCTCATTTAAAAATCTTTAGTTTTTTAACTCAAACTTGTAAAAATGGTCTTTTGTAAATAGGAAAAAGACACTTATTTTAGCTTTAACATACCTTAGCTCTTAATTACATGAACTTTTTATTGTTTTTTACTTTTTCCATCTCAAAACAATGTCTTCCAAGTTTTTCCAAGTTTCCCATGTTCTTCCAAGTTTCCTATTACAATGACTTCTTTCTTGATTCTGAATTATGAATATAAAACTTGAGCTTATATTTGGGGTTTTTGAGGAAACTCCACATTGTTTTCTACAATGGCTATACTAATTTACATACAACCAAAAGTGTAGGAGCTCTCCTTTTTCACCACAGCTTCGCCAGCACTTGTTATTTAATTTTTTGGGTCATAGCCATCTTGCCTGGTGGTAAGTGGTATCTCATTGTGTTTTTTTTTTTTTTTTTTTTTTTTTTTAGAGGTTTTTCGCTATAGGGCGTGTGCGCTCACCAGACAGACAGAGAGAGACAGAGAGACAGAAAGCGAGAAATCACCCCCCATGGGGGATTGTCACGCCGCAATCCCTTCTCCTCCATTTTCCTCTTGGGATCTTGGGCACGCACGCACACGCACCTGGAGTGAGTTTTAAGCCACCGGGTCGTGGTCGACTATGTGGGAGTCCAGCGACATAGCCATTACGCTAACTGCTGGTTCCTTCTCATTGTGGTTTTGATTTGCATTACCCTTATGATAAGAGATGCTGAGCATTTTTTTTTAAATATGCTTTTTGGGTATTTCTAAGTCTTACTCAAGAGAGTTATCTGTTTCCTTCAGCTAATCTGCCCATGTTTTAAGTAGATTGTTTGTTTTTCTGGATAAACTGTTAGTGTTCCCTATGTATTCAGGATATCAGTGCTTTATCTGAACCACAGTTTGTGAATGTTCTCTCCTTTTCTGAGGGTTGTCTCTTCACTATGATTATTATTTCCTTTGCTGTGAAGAAGCTTTTTATCCTGACATAGTCCCACTTGTCTATTTTGGGGATTATTGTCTGTGCTTTAGGGGTCTTATTTAAGAAATCCTTGCCTACTCCAATGTCTTCAAGAGTTTCCCCTGTGTTTTCCATCACTAGTCTTATTGTTTGAGTTTTTATACTTACATCTTTGATCTATGTATGGAGTTTCCTCAAAAACCTACAAATAGAACTACCATACAACCCTGTAATACCTCTCCTGGGTATTTATCCAAAGGATAAGAAAACAGTCAGAAAAACACTCACACATCCATGTTCATTGTAGCATTACTCACAGTTGGTAAGACATGGAATCAACCTAAATGCTTAAGAAAAGAAAACTGGATTGTAAAAAATGTGGAATATATACACTATAGAATACTACTGGGCAATAAAAAACAATGAGATCCTGACATTTGACACAAAGTGAATGAATATAGAAGACATAATGCCAAGCAAAAGAAGCAAAACTGACTGACAGACATTGCACATCCCCACTAAATATACATCTAATGTCTGCACTTCATGGCAAAGACTGAAAGACTCAGGATGGTAAGTGTAGACACTGCACACAGTATAAAAAGGGGTGGATAGTGGGAGGCAGAAGAGAGGCAATCAGGAAAATAATATTTAACAGACAAAATAATGGAACACTATCTGTTGATGATGACGTATATACTAACACCTTTAAATTGATATGCACTACATGTACGCCTTGACAAAACCATATTGTATGCTGTTAAGATGACCAATAATTTAATGTAAAACATAAATAAATAAAATTAGGTTATATTAATCAAATGATTTCACTTTTATAACTTCAAAATTATAGACTATAACTTAATTTCTATACTGTAAGCATTTTAATTATGTAACTCCTAAAACAGAAACTCAAGAAAAGAAACGTCTCCATGAGATACTTTCTTTTCTCCAATACATGGGCCAGATGATGGCTTAGTGGTTAAGACAGCCAGGTTCCCCACGAGCAATTGTATGAACCGAATCCTAGACCCAGCACCTTGGAAACATGCTGGTGAGTGTGTGTGCATACTCGAAATCTCTAGAGAAAAAAACAGAGAAGGGATTGTGCAGTGGCCAGCCCTCGGGTGCTTTCCCACTTTTCCTCTCTCTCTCTTTCACTGACCAGCACACATGCCTTATATCAAATTTAAAAAAGAAAAAAAAAAAGAAAAAACATATGAAGCAACTGAATAAAATACCATAGTGTGCATGTTTATCTTTAGTAGTAAAGATTAACAGACTTTTTGGAGAACAAAAATGTATAATTAATCTAGACATTTGCCCTTTATTGAAGCAAAATAGACCTGTGAATACATAAAAAACATCCTCATGGTTTCATTTTTACAGGAAATTTTAACTGATATTTTGGTGAGGGATTTAGAGGCTACTTATATATGCATATTTGCATTTACAGTTGCTGATTTTTCATTTATATGTCTTGTGAATCTGATATAAAATAAAATATTATTTAATTAGGAACCTATTGATTCCCTAGTAACGGTCATTTGGCCCATGTTTTGAAATATTACTTTAATGACTATTTAGGCTCCACATTTCCAGAATATATGCTTGTTTATAAGCTATATTTTTTCCCTTTCCACAATCAGGAAGTGAATAAAAATGGCCAAAGATGCGGCAAATAGAAGATGTTCAGTCAGTTACTTTGAATTTTCAAAAAATAAAAGCAGCTTGACATAAATCAATAAGCAATTTTAGTATATCTATTGCAAATGAGGCTAAAGGGAGTATAAATGGACGAGTTTAATCTCTTTTGTAAAATATGTGTTACAAATTTGCAGGAAAATATTAAAATAAGTTTTGGAAGAAAACCAAATGTTACGTTAAATAACTATGGGCTGTTGGGAAATCTTTACAGCTATTAGGCTAGATCCATTCTGGGTGAGGTGGGCACAGAGATCAATTAACAAGAGTAAGCACAGAGCAAATAAGGCCTAGAAACATAAAAAAAAATATGTATTTTTTTTTCTCTGACCCTATTTTAAAATAGGCAGCAACTGGGCTTGTATTGGTCCTAAATTCTCATCGATGTATTTCATTTGCCTTACTATTTTAAATCACAATTTTATTTTCATCAAAAACATGTTATTCCAGGGACCAGCAGATGGCACATTGTTTTCGTCACTGGACTCCCACATAGTCAACCGCAATTCGAGTCCAGGCCCTGGAAGTTTGAAACTCATGCCAGTGTGTGTGCATGCAAGACCCAAATTCCCAGAGGTCAGTGAAGGAGAGGGATTGTGGCGTGGCCATCCCCCTGGGGAGTGATTTCTCATTTTCTGTCTCTCTGTCTCTCTAGCATGTGCACATGCCCTACAGCAAAAATCTCTCTTAAAAATAATATATATATATATATATATATATGTATATATATATATATACATATATATATATATACATATATATATATATATATATATATATATCATCCCAAAAGGTCGGGTCCTGTTCTGACTCTGAGAATAGAAGCTAAACTAACAGCAATTAATAAATCACAACTCTTGCAACATGGTCTATGATACAGTGATTTCCACAGATAGGAGAAATGAATAGAGAAACATGCTCACATAGAGCCTCATGCTCAGTTTATTCCTGGCAACAGTCATTGTATGTGTTCTCCGTGTGGCTGAGATGGTGGACTCCACATTTTGGTATCCAGCTTTTCAAAGGGCCTTCTCAGCAGATACGTAGTTTACATGTAGTTTACTCTTACTTCTTTTCTTTTTCCTTTTCTTTCTTTCTTTCTTTCTTTTTTTTTTTTTTTTTTTTTTTTTTTTTTTTTTTTTTTTTTTTTGCCTTAGGGAGTGTGAGTTTGCTAGAAAGACAGAGAGAAACAGTGAGAAGGAAAGTGAGAAATTATCCCCCAGAGGGAAGGGACCTGCAACAATGCCTTCCTCTTCCGTTCTCCTCCTGGGATTTTGGGTATGCATGCATAAGTTCCTGGACTGATTTTCAGATGGCCAAGTTTAGGACCATCTGTCTGCCCCTTTTTATTTTCAAATTGGGCTTAGTTCACTCATTAAGTGTTGAATATGATTGGAATTTCTAATGACCCAACTCTAGATTCAAGAGAGGCTTACTGGTAAGTTTTATTAACAAATGTATTTATAATGAAGGTTTTTATTATACAATAAATTATTATATTTAAAGGGACTAGTCTTAATAATATTTCTGTAAAAATCAGGAATAAAGAACAACAAAAAAAAAAAACACTTTGTTTTATAGATTTTGAAAAAAAAAATGAGAAGAAAAACCTTAGAACCAGGACTTGAATAGAAAACTATTACTTAACATTTCCAAAGAGAATACAAAATACTAAACATAAGAAAGAAAACTTATAATAAAATTATTTTGGAAATGATATGAAGAAGAATAGCGTGAAAGAAAGCAAAATTTGGAGAAAAATACAATTTTGAAAAAAATTCTTTTTAAAACATTTATTTATTTATTCATTCCATGAACAAGAGGGACAGAGAGACAAACATTGTTACCTTCAATGGGTTCCTCATTCTTGATCCATTCCCAGTGTCAGTAAGCCCTGGGCCCTGATAATGAGACTACACCTGTACCCATTGTGTATACTGAGGTCTCAGGATGTGAACTCTGGACTTTCCCATGTGGGTCAGCCTCACACAGTATTGCATTACTGCTACATCACCATCTGTCCTCGAGAGAATCTTTTTTGACCATCAGAAAAGGTTAGAAATTTATGCAATGGAAGACCCAGTTGGTGGCATGGTGGTTAAGGTGTTGGACTCCCACAGGGCCAACTGCAGTTTAAGTCCTGGATCCAGTGACTTCAAAATCACACTGGGTATGTGTACATTTGTACCTAACATCCTGAGTGGAGAGTGGAAGAAAAAGGAATGTAACATGGACATCCCACTTGGGGGTGATTTCTCACTTTCACTCTGTCTCCCACTGGCAAGCTCATGTGCCCTGTGTTCAAAATCTAAAATTAAGATAACTAACTAACTAACTAACTAAATAAATAAATGAAATACATGTAATGGAAAAAAAACTGGTTCCTTTTAAGCCATAATTGAGGTGGTAATGCATTGTATTTTTTTTCTTATATATCCAGACATATAAAAATATAAGAAGAACTAATTCAGAAATAAGTCTAAAATAAACTAAACACATAACGTACAACATAGTCAAAATTTGGAATGGTATCCCTTAAAACATACAAATGGGAATCAAGAATAACATCCCAATGAGGATGATAGTCTTAAAAATTGACCCCAAGAGGAGAATAGAGGAGAAGGGATTGTGGATCGTGGTGTGGCCATCTCCTGGTGGGGTGGGCAGGGGAGTGATTTCTCACTTTCTGTCTTTCTGGCGAACAACACACCCTATAGAAAAAAGTCTCTCTTAAAAAGAAAAATTCAGATCAGAATACTTATGTGCTTTCCACACATTTGGAGTTTGTAAAAGTAAAATTTACTCTAGAATTCTTAGAGGTTGATGAAACTAAATAATGTGTTTAAGTGTGAAAATAGAAATGATGTTCTATAATGAAAAATATCTAGGGAGTTTATAAAATTTGCTCATAGGAGAGAAAATAAAAAAGCTATTGCAAAATGATAATTTATATCAAGTATTGGAGATACTCATTGGGTTGATAACTGGAAGTTACTTCTTGTTTGAAATAATCTCCTCTAGAAGGTGAAAAATGAACCATTTTCATAGAATGTTCATTATAATAACACACAGGACAAATTACATAATTTGGAAGGCCCCGGACTAAAAATATGGGGCTCCTTGTTTAAAAATCATTAAGAAATTTAAGATGGCAATATGATAGAGTTAAAACAAGTGCAAGCTCTTCTATTCTTCGGACCCTGTACAACTTCAGTGCTTACACTCCAATGAAGTGCATGAGAACACAGGAGACATTGGGAAGATATATCTATCATACCTCTGAAAACAAGGGAAGTAACTGACCACAAGAAATCCATCATGGTACAATTAGTGAGATCTTACTTTCAATAGTACCTTCATCAAAGACTGTCTCAGGTTTGGTGAAGTTTACCTATTCCTGGAGATATAGTACAATTATAACAGCTTTATTTTTGCTAGAGGACTCACTATTGTCCTTGCTATAACTTTCTTAGAACTGTATCACAGTCTAAAAATATTTTTCTATCCAATATTTTTCACTTCCTTCTCTTCTCCACAGGATTCAGTTCTGCGTCATGGTCTGATGATGTTTCTGACCTTTTCCTGCTCCCTCCCATTCTCTCTCACACAATAAATCTCAGGCATGTCTAAACAAATCTTGATATTTGCTTCTTGGAGAATTCAGACTAAAGCATATGGTATCAGTAGTGGTCTGAAGCAAAGAGGTTGCATTCTGAGATGACTCACTCATTGCCTGATGGGCAAACATGGTAACAGACACAGTTGTGTGAATAGCACATGTAATATGGCAGTCAAAGTCCAGTTGCAAAATATTTTACTGAAATGCCCTTAGAAATGTTCATAGAAGGAGGAAACGTTCTAGCAGGCACAATGCTTCAGGCATTTGGAAAGTATCAACCCTAGCATAGGTAGCTGACTATTGCTCATGCCACAAAGGAATAATGAAAGACTTAAAGTCATTAATATCAGGCAAAGACTAAGTTTAAGAGTCAAGGGGTCGGGGACTAGCAGGTGGTATGGTGGTTAAGGTGCTGGACACGCCCATGTGGCTGACCATGGTTGGAGTCCCAGACCTGGTGGTTTGCTTTCTAAAAGGGTTCTATGTTGTCGTTTACAAGTAGGTCCTTATCTCCTGAAGTGCAAAGGTAAACATAGCTGAGCAGAAAACAGAGTATCAAATAATTAGAAGTACAAAATCAGTGAGTATTTAAAATTTCAGCCATGACTTAATATACTCAACCATTAGTGTATACCAGAAATGGGATATTCTAGGTGCTTGATCAAGGGGATAACCATACAAAATACACAGTTAAAATTTATTGAGTTGGAAATATTTTCTTGGGATATGGGAATTCACTATTTGGCAAAGATCCTAAAGGACAGATTATATTCTCTGTAAGGGTAGCTCCAAGAGGCCTGAGTTTACTGGATAATACATATAAGGGCAGAAGTGATAAAGCTGCTCTGTCAGTAAAAGGAGGAAGAAAAGGCTGAGAGAAGTCTGCTTGCTACATTTACATTTTTGACAGCCTTGCACAATGGTGCTGTTTCTGCCTTCCTACAGAACATAATTCTCTAGCAATTTTGATTTTTGTTTCTGTTTTCTTTTTGTTAGTTTGTTCGTTTTCAGAAAATTGTCATTCTATGGGAAAGCAAAAATAAATAAATAAATAAATAAATAAATAAATAAATAAATAAATAAATAAAAATTCACAATGGTGGTCAAGAATGTGGTGGGGAAGGAAGACCAACATAACTGGGAAGCTCAGCAAGTTCTCTCCATGACAGAGAGTGCTGAGTTTATCAATATCCTTGAGCCTCACACTAACAGTGACCAGGCAACATTACTTAATCACCAGAAGCCAGAGGCTATGATTAGTGTAATGGATAACAAGGTTGAAATAGCAGAAAAATGGACTTCACTAGATGGGAGTTGTATGGAGGGTTAATAGATCATGCCATTCCTTAAGACATGGTACAATGCAACTGGAGCAAGTGGTTGAGGGTGGTGACCTCAATAAAAATTCATGAACTATTGCTCAGTTAGCAACAAACCAATTTTCATTTTTAAAAATCAAGTGACCAAAGAGGTTGCTGGCTGAGTAAGAGGAATTATTCTGTAAATGTACAGCAAGTTTATGCCACGCTCACAGTTCCTGTCCTTCTCCAAAAAAACGTATGGCCATTTACTTAATTGACTGAGTTTAAAACACTACTGGATATAATGTTCTGAAATGACATAGGTACCAGAAGCCCAAGTGTACCACGAAGAGCCTCCTAGTTGAATGGGGACTTATGGAGAAAAAGTAATAAATGGCATCATGATTGGCAGTGGATTCAGTAGGTCAACATGCACTTCCAAGAGTAGAATTTGTAGCCTTAACAGTGGGAGTATCTTCCACATTGCATTCCTGCATGCAGGAGATATCCACATTGCATTTTTGCATGTGGAAGATATTCAAATTTTTAACTATAGTAATAACTGTGATTGGAAAGGGCAGACAAAATCTCTGAAACTGACAAACCCTACCTGCACAAAGCAATATTTGGTATATGTGGTTTGGAAAATTAACATATTGGTCCATAAGCAAAGAGAAAGAAAGACGCTCTGATTCAGCAAAAAAGTGGTAAAGTTAGAATAAGGATAAATTGAGAATTAAGTTTAAAAAAGAAAACATTTAACAGCTGTGCCTTCTTCAACAAAACAGAGGAACAACACGGGAAAATTCAACAGTAAGAGAAGATTAAAAGCATATTTTATGGCTGTAGAGGAGATGGTACATAGGAATATTTTTGTATCACTGAAGAAATTTAAGACCTGGGAAACTCAAATGCTGGAGGAAGACATGGCTCTGGGGAGGACCACCTGGCTAAGTACATGCAGTTTCTTTCTGGGTGTGTAAGGTTACAGAATTTGGAGGCATCAAGGAAGCAGCTTCAGTTCAGAAATCTGATAATGATGATTCTCCAGCTCACATAAATGTTCAACAAGAGGGAAACCTATTCAAAAGACTGAATTTATGGACTAAGGCATGCAGGAGAAGAAAGGAAGAGGGAGAATGAGGAGACACTCAATAGAATACATTTCAAACATTTCTTACATTTCTCCTGAGACTGAAGCAATGCAGACAGAATAACATGCAGTGGGAATAGAGTAAGACAAAATGTTAACTGTGGCTGGTCCTAAATTTGGAATCCTTTGCTCATAAGAAAAAAATAGATGCTGTCCCTGGCAGAGCTCATTTCTGCATTGTGATACCCACATGAAATTGTTAGAAAAAAATGGAAACTAAGTGGTTTCAACTATTCAGGAGGTTTATTATAGGGAGAAGTTGTCATCAAAGTGGTTTTCATTTCAACAAATTTGGAGACAGGAAAAGATCGTAATTAATCTCTTGATGGATGGTTTCTGTTATCTGATTAAATATTTTATAGGATCCAGTCAGCTCACATGGACTGATTAGATTTTATATGAAACTAGTGAATTTCTTTATTTTCTATTCCATTTTCTAAAATTAAGGGTCTAATATTAGTTAAGTAGTATTTGAAGCAATATTTTTGCTATATAGTGACTTAAAACACACAAGTGTGTATATAGAACTAGGGCTTTGATATTTTTCTCTCCTCTGGGATTATTAGGTACAAAAGAGGCAGAGTTTTGGATACATTTGATAAATTTGAATTTGAATAGTTCAATGGAGTCTCAGTTATAACAACGGAGTCTGAAATGAAGCTACAGAACAGATAGCCTACCTAACCTACAGTTCCTACCCTTGTCTGACTCCTATAATTTAATTTTGCTCAGCAGTGGCCGTTTTCCCTGTAGAACACCTTGGTTTTGCATCTGATATTAAGGTTCATATGATAATTATCACTTTACAAATTCTCATTCACTTGGCTGATCTATTGATAGATACAGGGGTCTTGATTTCACCATCTCTAAACTAAACTATTTTTCCAAACCTAAGAAAGGGACAAAGTATTTTTCTGAGGTAAGCTTAGTTTCTTCTAATGACTTTATTTCCTTACATGTGTTGGAAACCTGATGGCGAGAAAGAAGCCAATAAGCAATGGGAAGCAGAGACAAGTGATGAGGAGAAAGAGACTTCACGGTGAAGGCCATGGTTCTGTCTGGTGCTGAGGACCAGCTACTCTCTGGCTCTTTCTAGAATTATGCAAGTTTTCCAATAAAGCATTTTTTGCCAAGTATACTTTGATCTGGAATTGTTCCTTTTTTTTTTTTTTAATGAAAAAAAGGAAAAGAGGGGCCATTAGGTGATTTAGTGGTTGCAGCACTAGACTCCCACATGGCTGTTGGTGGTTTGAGTCATGGACCCGGCAGCTTGAAAACTCACACCAGGCACATGTGCATGCTTGCTCAAAATTCAGAGAACAGAATGTAGGAGAAGGGGTTGAGGCATGGCCATGCCTCCCCAGAGGGCAACTTCTCACTTTCTCTCTCTGTCTCTTTGTGTTTCTGGTATGCACATGTACACTATAGCAAAAATCTCTCAAAATAAAAAGAGAGAAAAGGAAATTTACATTACATATTTATATAATATCTATAACATAAATATATCAAATATATATATTTAAGATTTTTTGCCATAACGCATGCATGCTCACTGAAAAGAGACAGAGACAGAAAGTGAGAAATTACCTCCCCAGGAGGGCTGGCCATGACACAATCACTTCTCCTATATTCTCCTCTTGGGATTTTGGGCATCTATGCATGATTTTCAAGCCTCCAGGTCTAGGTCTCAAACCATGGTTGACCATGTGGGAGTCTTGCACATTTACCACTATGCCATCTCCTGGCCCCATGTAAAAAATATTTTGATACTACTTATTTTCAATATTAAGTTATTAGTTAAAAATAAATGTTATTTGATATTGGAAAAGAAATGGTAGAATTAATGTCTCAGTGTTTTTTCTATCGCTGAAATAATTTTATTTGAGATGTACTACTGGATGGAAACCCCATATAGAAAAGGAGTTTGTCTATTTTGTTTTCTGCTTATCCTCAATATCTAGCCCAAGAAAAACTCAATAAATATTTCTGTATCCTTAAATGGACTATGGATTTTAATACAATCAAAGAGTTAAGTCGAATGATGCAGTTGGCCTAGTAACAAGAGTGATGCTTCAGGTAAAGGAAGGCATAACCTTGACAGTGACTTCATCGACTCTTTAAAGAAGTTTCTGGATCTCACAGCAAATGAACATTTCCTGAGAGGTTGAACTGCTCACTTTACTGGTCATAGAAATGTGGCATTAGTTATGGTTTTTATATGGAAATGACATCAGGCTCTTGATGATTATCGGTAGTTCTCTTCCCCTGAGAAGAATATAACGAACTATACCTTGACTGATAAGACAAGCAATTTAACAAAATGAACTAAATAGTATGGTGTGTGGATACTCTCTTACTGTTCTCATTCAGTACAATAACTCATTTATACCTTGCATACAATGTGTCTTAAAAGAAGATACAAATTGGCTAGACTTTCTCTTTTCTTGCAGGGAAAGCTGCCTTTTAATTTGCTACCTACTCTTGGCCAATTACCTCTTTTACCATTCAGAAATTTTAAGTGGTCGAGGCCCTGTTTATAGCATATACATTTATTATTTATGAGTTCTTACCATACTAATCCTTAAAGTAAACATCACAAAAATTTCATTGGAACTTCTAAAAACATTAATAGACTCAGGTAGAAAAATCGAGCTATTACTTAGACAATAAATAATTGGTGTAAAAATACTCTGCAGCGATTTAAAATTAAACAATTACTTTATAGCAGAGAGGGAAAATTCTTCCTTAAAAGTTATCTCTGGTTCAAACAGGAAAAAAAATCCTTAAGTGAGTAATTTCAAATAGTCAGGGGCTATGCAGGGGCATGGTGGTTAAGGCATCTGAATCTCTCATGGCCAAATGTGCTGTACAAGCTTTGGACCTAGCAGCTTGTGAAACACACCAGGCACACGTGAGTGCATGCTCAAAATTATGAAAGGAAAGGGAAATGGAGGAGAAGGCATTGTAGTGTGACCACTCCCCATGTAGTGGTGCTTTCTCACCTTCTCCACTCTCTCTGCCTGTTTCTCTCTGGGAAATGTACACAGGCTTTGGCAAAATTTAAAAAGAAAAGTCATTATTACTTAACATTGAACTAAAAGTAATAGAAAAAAAAAACTTAAAATTCGAGTAGGAAAATTTAGAATATTTGCTAATAATGCTATTAAATTGAACATTGAAATACAAAAACACTTTAATCAATCTAAAAACAGTTAAAACAACTGAACAGTTTTTGTCTGTTTCTCGTAAGAGCTTCTTTTATAATATAGAGGTCTGCAAATTAAGCATTAACTTAGAAAAACGGAACGATATGGAGGATTTATAGAAAGAAAACCCCAAGTGGGGCCAGCAGGTGGCGTGTTGATTAAGGCACTGGATACTCGCACATGGCCCACCACAGTTCAAGTCCTGGAGCTGGTGGCTTGCTTTCTCACTTTCCCTCTTTCTTTCTCTGTGTGTCTCTCTCTAGTCTAATTAAAATACATGAATGTATAAATAAAATTGAATAAATACAGAAGTCTAAAATAATAAATAAATGGATAAAACCCAAAACTTTACTAAGGGACATAGAGACTTGATTACTTTTTTAAGTTCTTTACTAATTCTTAATTTTATTCACAAAAATAAACACACATATACAACTAAAAAGAAAAAAAAGGTTTAGTCTTTCATCACTCAGTAAATATTGCCCAATTAAAGCAAGAAGGAGCTCCATCTACGGAGCGGGAAGATAGGCTTGGTGGCAATGTGGGATGATGTAAGGTAAGATGGAGATGGTAAGAGATTTTAAAATAAAAAGAGGAAAGCAAAGCTACTGTTTGCTTTAAAGTTTGGCTCAGAACCTTGGGAACAGCCAGCGTACTCAGATGTAAGGCTTAATCAACCATAAATGTCTGACTCTTTCAGTTCAGTACTGATTGTCTTTGGCTGCTAAGTAGGAAAAGAAAAAAAAAAGGTTACATAGTAGCATTGTGATATGATTCAGTAGACATTAAGAACATGACATACATAACAACAGTAAGAGAAGCAAGCTGCAATACAACATCACAAACATTCCTGGGAGATAATGTGGATTTGGGTACAGACCACCACAATAAAGTGAATACTGCAATAATTCCTAAGACACACTTTGCTGTTACAATAAATATAGATGTTATGTTTAGGGACTAGAAGATGGCATAATGATTACATTACTGGACTCCCATGTAGTCGAACACAGTTTGAATCCAGACCCAGCAGCTTCAAACTATTGCCAGGTGCATGTGCATGCGTGCCCAAGATTCTGAGAGGAAAACGGAGGAGAAAGGATTGTAGTGTGGCCATCCCCCCCAGGTGTTGATTTCTTGCTTTCCATTTCTCTTTGTCTCTCTGGCGAGTGCATGTGCCCTATTGCAAAAATCTTTTTCAAAAAAATAAATAAAGAAACCAGCAGTTAACATAATGGCTATGTCGCTGGACTCCCACGTAGTCGACCGCGTCCTGGACCCGGTGGCTTAAAACTCACGCCAGGCGCATGTGCATGCGTGCCCAAGATCCCGAGAGGAGAATGGAGGAGAAGGGATTGTGGCATGGCCATCCCCTCTGGGGGGTGATTTCTCGCTTTTTATCTCTCTGTCTGTCTCTGTCTGGCAAGCGCACGTGCCCTATAGCAAAAACTTCTCCAAAATAAATAAATAAATAAATTAATTAATTAATTAAAATAAATGAATATACAAATAAAGTTAAATAAAATAATTCTTTTAGGAAAAAAAAAGCTGTGAAGTTCAAGAAGGCTGAATGACTTCCAAATTGAAAGAGAACAAAAGGGACTTGAGAGATCAAAGCAGTGGATAATTCTGAACTGTGTTTGGGTCAGCTGTGGCTCAGCTGATCTAAGGTAGACTTCATTGGCCTTGGTTCTAGGCTGTGGGTTAAATCCACATCTGTACTACATGCCTCTCATTCTCCTGGATCAACAGGCTCCTGAGGGACATTTTTATTTTTTATTTATTTATTATTTTTGATTTTTGCCATAGGGTGTGTGTGCTTGCCAGAGAGACACACAGAGAAAGAGGAAAAGTGAGAAATCACCCCTGCCCTGGGGGCATGGTCATGCCGCAATCCCTTCTCCTCCATTCTCCTCTTAAGATTTTAGGTACGAATGCACATGCACCTGGAGTGAGTTTCAGGTTGTCAGATCCAGGGCTTGAACCACTATCAACCATGTGGGAATCCAACACCTTAACCACCACATCACATGATGGCCCAGTTGAGGGACATCTTTTAATCACCAAAGTGCAATTCAAGCTTAACTGTGGAAGCATATTTCAAATTCTTGCTCACTTCACAGCAGAAACATTTATGGACTGATATAAGTCACAAGGCCAAGCCCAGAGTCAAGGGGTAGAATGATGCATGGATATGTAATACTCTACTGACAGGGCAGTGAAGACTGAGACCAAGTATTCAACCTGCCACCCTTACTGAGTCCCTTACACTTTTGTAACATCACTGTGTTTTCTAGCACAAAAGGATGAATTTCCATCTTGGTATGAACTAATGCCAACCACAGAAACTCTGGAATTTCTATGTCAGGTAAAGAGAATAAAGCTTGAAGTATAGTTTTAAAAAATAAAGTGGGAATGAAATGAGCTAACTTTTCACTCACCATGCCTGGGTTTACTTGCTGGCTCCAGCACATAGAAACTTTGTGACCTGAAGAAAATGACCTAACCTATCCAAGTCTTCATGTCCTCTTCTCCAAACCAGATAACGAGAAGTACACACTTAATGGACTTATTTGAGGATTAGGTGAAGCAATGTAGACAATACTCACAAAATTGTGCCTGGTCTGCCCATTCAAAGAATCTGGAAATTAAAACTAAATGAAAATTATTACTTAATAGTTACTCATTATTAATTTTGAACAAAATAATTAAATTAATACAATAATAGCTTCCCAAAAATCCAAATATGCCCACCCCATTACACAATGGTTAATGAAGCCCTATGCACTGGGAACTGGAGCCCATGTAGTTCTGAGTGCAGTTCAAATCTTGGCCCCAATATCTTGAAAACAATCTGAAGTGTGTGTGCATGCCTGCCCAAAATTGACAGAATGGAGAAATGGAGAAAAAAGAATTATGGCATGACCACTCTCCATTGGGGGTACTTTCTCTCTCTAGCAAGCACATATAACTTTGACTATTCAAAATTGTATATACAGATAGATGGGGCTAGCAGGTGGTATAGTGGTTAAGGTGCTGGATTCTCACAGGACTGACTGTGGTTGGAGTCCCAGATCTGGCAGCTAAAAAAAAAAAAAAAAAAAAAAAATCATACCTGTGTGTGTGTGCCCTCCTTCCCAAAATCCTAAGGAGAGATGGAGGAGAAGGGATTGTGGTGTGTCCATCCCCTCTAGGGGGTGATTACTGACTTTCCCTCTCTCTGTCCCTCTCTGGTGAACACACATGCCCTATTGAAAAAAGTCAAAAAATAAGATTAATAAACTAATAAAAGGTTTTTAAACTTAGTTATATATCATCTTTGCATATATTATTAATATGTGTAAACCAAATAAATACATATAAGAAATTTCTACCATGCATATATGAGATAATGCACAAATAAAATATCTCTGCCATTAAAAAAAATATATGTTTTCTTTTAAATTTTGCATATTTTTTCCATGAGTAAGAGAGGTAGAGGAAGAGAGATAATAGCACTAACAGTGTCTGCATGTTGTAATCCACCCTTGGCCTCAGGCAACCCAGGATCATAGGAAGCCTCAAGAAAGTCTCCAGCCTTCAACCTAGAGCCTTTCTTACATGGGATGCATCATACTGCATTATGTCTCACTACTGCATCATCTAGTTTCGTTATGGTACACTTTGAAGTTAAAAAAAAAATGTGGTGGGGACCAGCAGTTAGCGTAATGGCTATGTCGCTGGACTCCCACGTAGTCGACCGCAGTTCGAGTCCCGGACCCGGCGGCTTAAAACTCACGCCGGGCGCATGTGTGTGCATGCCCAAGATCCCGAGAGGAGAATGGAGGAGAAGGGATTGCGGCGTGGCCATCCCCCTTGGGGGGTGATTTCCTGCTTTCTATCTCTCTGTCTCTCTCTGTCTGTCTGGCGAGCGCACGCGCCCTATAGCAAAAACCTCTCCAAAAAAAAAAAGAAAAAAAAAAAAATGTGGTGAGGGCCAGGAGATGGCCTAGTGGTTATGTCACTAAACTCCTACATGGCTGACCACAGTCTGAGTCCCAGAGTCAGTGGTTTAAAAAATCACACCAGGCATGTGTGTGTGCCTGCCCAAGATCCCAGGAGGAAGACAGAGGAGAAAGGATGGCCTGGTCATCCCCCTCGAGGATGATTTCTTACTTTCCCCCTGTATATCTGTCTGTCTCTTTCTCTCTCTCTCTCTTTCCCCGGTGAGTTCACATGCCCTAAGGCAAAACTACTACCTCCTCCCCCCAAAATGTGGTAAACACTTGGAAGAAATTAAAGCCAAATTATTATTTCCAGAAACATAACACGTTACTCTATAATTGTGATCCCTCAGATAGTAATAAAGACTAAAGGTTTCAAAGTGTTGCAAATTCGTTAAAATTTCTCTAGTGAGTGTGAGGATAGAAACTACAAATATCTGAATTAAATAAATTTCCAGAAGAAAATTACATCTTCCTGTAACAAAACCATGTATAAATTTGATTGTATGGAAATAATGAGAAATTACATTTAACCTTTTGTTTTCCAGGTAACAAAATAAGAGTTACTGACTAAATTATTTTGTTTCATTAGCGTCCTAAGCCTCTGTCCAACACATTCCTTAATGAATGCATGTATGCACAAATGTATTCTCTTATCATTCACTTAAAGTTTAATGACCGTTAACTCTAGATAAAGCACAATGTGATAGGAACATGGATAGCCACTAAAATCAATGGTGTTTGCAAAGCAGTTACTTGGTATTGATAGTTTAACTTTGTAGAATCTAAGAATCATAGTGCATTATAAATTACAGATGACTATAAATTGTCATGAAATTGTTCTTCAGGACAATCCAATACATCTCAACAGTGTATTTTTCTCTGCAATAACGCAATCTTGCCTTGTAAGATATAGTAAAGAGTGGAATCCTTAGTGTTCCAGGGAGTTCAGATATTCAACAATCAAGAATGCAGTAGAGTTCCAGAGACCAATTCAAGTCATCTTATACTATATATTGGTATTTACTTATGTCTCTACTGTCTTGACTTCACTATACAGACATGACTCAGTTACGTGCCCATTCATGAACATACTTGCCCAGCAATCCTGGTTTCCATTTAATAAATTTTCAAATTTCTAAAACTTGAAAAGTCATCTATAGGAGACTTGGAGGGACTTAAATTTTTCTCTCCTTGGTTTCTCCCAACACATGTAAACATGCACACACAAACACACACACAACTTCATAATAGTACAAACTATTGGAAAACTTGTGTCTACTTTTAATGGAAATGTGGTTTCTAGTGATCCCTAGGACCACTTTCAAAATAAAAGTTTATTTTAAGTTCTAGTACTGATACATTGACCTTCAACCCACCTAGACATGGAAGGCTTTATTGACTTTCCAGAGAAAATTGATCTCAACATAACTGAGCACCGTAATGCTTTTTTATTGCTTGCAATAATGAGAATAATGATGTCCTAAACAATAGTAACGACATAGGAATATTTCTTATAACTATTACTCTGCATATATTATTGATTGATACAATGAAATTAAAATGCTATTACTACCTCTGTTTTCATAAATAGGGTAAATGATTAATTTTAAATATTTTGTCAAAGGTACTACAGTCTAGGCTATTAGTTTTATTCAATTGTAAATTTCATATGTTATATCATTAGATAAATATAAGTATGTAAGTAGAAATGTAAATCTACATTACAGTATTCATCTATATTCCTGTTGCCCTACTGTACAGAATGGTAACTATAGTTAATCATAATGTACTGTATACTTGAAAACTGTTAAAACTGTTAAGAGTGTTTTTTAAGATGGTTTCATCACAAAATGTAAAATGGTACCTGTGTGAGGGTCTAGATATGTTAATTACATTGAATAAATCATTCTACAGTGTGTGTTTATATTTATATATGCATATATGTATATCAAAACAGAACGTGTTGCACAGGTATACGTAGGCATATTTAACTTCCAATGTTTAATGTGTGTTACTGTTCCCTACTGACTATATCCTTTTTTTTGTTTTGGAGAGGTTGTTTTGCTATAGGGTGCATGTGCTCGCCAGAGAGACAGAGACAGAGAGACAGAAAGCGTGAAATCACCCCCCAGGGGGGATGGCCATGCCACAATCCCTTCTCCTCCATTCTCCTCTCGGGATCTTGGGCACGCACACACACGTGCCCAGTGTGAGTTTTAAGCCACTGGGTCCGGGACACGAACCGTGGTTGACTATATGGGAGACCAGCGACATAGCCATTACGCTAAGTGCTGGTCCCCCTACTGACTATATCTTAAAGCATGTACCATATCCTATTTTCCAGTCTTGCATACTTATCTATTATTTACATTTTTTTCTATCATCTATCTATCACCTATTTATTTATCCATAGTTGTGCTTGACATAGTGGCCTGTAAAAATCACACAGAAGAATGCAAAGCTTTTTCTTGAAAATTATGTATATGGTAATAACTTTGATTATCACACACTGCATGCAAGCTTTGAAAAACTGCATCAAGATGTACAGTGATTACATGTAAATGTTAAATATATACATATAATAATTTATAAAACTACATTGTGCACCACAAAAATATCCAACTAAAGTAAATAAAACATTAAAATAAAATTAAAACCAAAAGTTGTTCATTATATATTTGTTAAATTTAATATTTTTTACAAAATAAAGTATGCTGCTAGAATATTGACTACTTTAATATTATGAGCCTTCTGATAGCTTCTGTAAGAATTCTGTAGATTCTTACAGCAGTTTTTTTTTTTTTTTTTTTTTTTTTTTTTCCTGTAAGTGTAAGTGTGTGGGCTGTGATTCTGACAAGCTTCTGAACAACTCTTATCTCTTATCAGACTCTGGTTGCTCTGGTGATCAACCATCTGTTTATACAACTGCAATTTCATTTCTGTTGGAAGACTAGAATAAAAATGGAACTGAGAGCCACTGTGACTGTTTTTCATCATGCTGTTTTGTTATTGGGTTGTAGTATTAGAACTAAAAATCATAATTATAAACCATTTTGTCAAAGGATATTTTTGTCATTTAAATGATTATTAACTGCAATAGCTTATAGCAATAAGCTGAAATAAAATTTGCTGATAAATTTACTTAATATATAAGAATTAATTTACATAATCTTTTTAATATAGAGAGTGCCATAAAATAAATTATTTTTTTGGTAAGAGAGAGATTTATTTTGTTGTACTAAGATAATACACTATGATTGGATTGCTACAAATAAGACAGAAATTATCATTGAACTAAATAAATGAGGTGAGTCTATGAAAAGGAGAAATTAGAGCCTAAAAAAGAAAGAAATCTTATTTGACTGCTATTAAAATATCTAATTTGGAAAATTTTATTAAATCATATGACTATATTGTTAAAAACTCTCCCTATCCCTTGGAAGAGCTTTATCCAAATGAGAACTGTACATCCTATTAATTTCAAAGTAAATTCTATCCCTACTTCTACCATTTTTGTATTTTTATTTTATTTTTAAATTTTGCTATAGAGTGTGTGTGCTCACCAGAGATACAGAAGGAGAGAGAGAAAAAGTGAGAAAGCATCCCCTAGAGATGGCCATACTATAATCCCTTCTTCTCTGTTCACCTCTCAAGATTTTGAGCATGCAGTTGCAAGCACCTGGTATATTTTTCAAGTTGCCAGGTCCAGGACTTGAACCAAGTCATTGGCCATGCAGTGTATAGCACCTTAGCCACCATGCCAGCTGTTGGCCTTAGACTTCTTAATTCTACAAGTAATTTCTTAATTCTTAAAGACATCTTCAAAGGTCTATTGTTCTGCTTATCATACCCATCTTAATTCTACCTGAAAAATTTTAAATCTGAAGCATTTTTTGAAAAGTTTATATTTATGTAGACATTGTTAAATGAACAAAATCCACATGAAATATGAAAATATTTTTTTCTAGCCAAAGTTACCTTAAATTTGGAAAACCTCTGAAAAATAAAACAAGAAGACCTGCACTTCTTAAGAGTGACATATTCCAAGCCCAGAGTAAGAAAGCTGCAAATGTGAAACTTACTATTCAAATAAAGACATTATCTAATGTACTGATCTACTTGGTGAGCATGCATACCTAAACACGAAAATGTTTAATAAAAGTTAAAAATTATTTTCAAGTACAATCTTTAGAAAATTCATTCATTACCCATAAAATTGAATACTTCAGAAATGATCAAGACCAGGTTCTTAAACTTCATATAATGGTGGTTTCTCTTTCACCTGTCTCTATGTCTCTTTGTCTCTCTCAGGCAATTATAAACACCTTCCAGTAAAAAGAAAAAAAAAAAATCAGAACATATTCCCTAGGCGTTAGAAAGTTTATTGTGACTAATTAGAACACAGGTAAATGATTAAGACATTTTTATCAAAATCATTGCTTGGGACTTAAATTCCAAAATTGTTGCTGTTTGAACAATAATTATGGTAGTACACGAAATAATATACAAAAGTAAATCTTTATTGTTAATAATACTGTTTTACATTCCCAGGTTTCTAATCAAAGGATAAGAATACGCTTGGTCAGAAAAATACTCACCATCCATGTTTATTACAACATTATTCACAACTGCTAAGACATGGACTCAAACCAAATGTCTAAGAATATTTTTTTAATAATTATTTATTTTATTTTATTAATTAATTCATTTATTTTATAGTTTGACCAGAGAAAGAGAGAGGGTGAGAGTGAGAGAGAGAGGAGGTGAGAAAGCAAGCCACCAGATTCAGGACTCAAACCCTGGTTGGCCATGTGGGATTGTCCAGCGCCTTAACCACCATGCCACCTGCTGGTCCCTGTCTAAGAAAATTTGAATGGATTGAAAAAATGTGGCACATATACACCATGGAATAGTACTCAGCCATAAAAAACAATGAGACCCTGTCATTTGAAAGAAAGTGGATGGATATGTAAAATTTGATGCTAAGCAAAGCAAGTCAGAATATGAAAGAGAGACATTGTATGTCCCCACTTACTGTATATTCAATGTCTGCACTCTCTGACAGAAATGGAAGGATTGAAAGGTATAAAAGTGCAGAGGGCATCTGTGGATACTAGAGACAGTGTGGGAGAAGGGCGATAAATGTGGGGGTCATAAGAGAATCAGGGTAAAAAAGAAACAAAATATTTAATGGACACAAAAATGGAAAATCATCTCTTGATAATTTATATAGTAATATCATTGACTTGACTAATACACAATGTATTAATGCTGGGAATGTGTATTTTTTATGCTATAAATGTGAGAAAATAAATTAATTAAAAAAGACTTAAAATAAACCATTAAATTGATGGAACATTAAAGCTATCATAAATGTTGTTATTTTTTTCATTTATATGTAAAAAAATCCATAATAATTGTTACATTAAAAATCAGGGTTACTCTTACTGAATAAAATAAAATTAAAAACACATACAAAAAAGGAAAAATTACACATCAAGCAGCTTTTTCTCTCAATGATCTAAAATCCCAAAAAGAAAAAAAAGCAGTCTACAAATTAATAAATAAGTAGTCCTATGTGTTTTGTATGTTTACCTGATCAAAAAGGTTTCAGAATTATTTGTTTATTAAATGATTCATGCCAATTTCCAATTTACTCACTTCTACCAAGTTCTGCTAGTTAAAGTTCCAACTGATTTTTAAATACAGTATAATAGGTAAGACTATTCAATGTATAGCACCATGTGCTTTATCTACATACATTTTCAAAGGTTATATTAATAATTATTTGGAAAAAAGAAATGAGTTAAGAATATTGATTATTTCTTACAGTACTTGAAACTTGTTACTTTCTTATGTCACAATCATATGGGGAATTTAAATATCCCTTTTAATTAATGTTCACATACTCTCATCAGGATAATTAATATCCATTAGACAGAATTACTTTTTTAAAAATCTAAATCTAGTAGAATTATTTTGGCAGCATTTAAGTGACTTATCAAGTTATATAAGTAAAAAATTGCCATTTTTCTTGTAATCAGAATAAAACAAATTGACACATAATCACTTCACTGTGATGTAAAAAAATTCATCTGTCTTATATTTGGATTTTTTTCTTTACTGGATGATCATGATGGCAATGGGCTAGTTATTAGACCTTCTTTCATAAACTTTATAAACTATCTGGGTACACAATAGCATTACATCCTCATGGCATAACTAGTCATCTAAGTACATAAAGGAGTAACTATGGTCTTGTTTTCTGTGGAAAAATGTAAGGCATTTCTCCTGAAATGTTAAATGATGCATAAGATTAATTTTATAGGCCCATAGTATTTCATGTTAGTTTAATATTCAACCATATGAGATATATATCAGGTGTTTTTCTTTTTTCTTTTATTTTATCTTTAGGGTTTTGTCATAGGGTGTGTTTACTCACTAGAAAGAGACAGAAATAGGGAAAGTGAAAAATCTCCTTTCAGGGAATTCCCATAACATAATTCTTTCTCCTCATTTTCTCCTCTCAATTTTGGGCAGGCATGCATGCATGTGCACCTGGTATGATTCTCAAGCCACCAATCCAGGGCTCAAATCATGGTCAGTTATGTGGGAATCCAGCTTCTTAACCACCATTCCATCTTCTGGATCTACCAGTGTGAAAATCTCCACTGTCAACTGAAACATCCCATAATTTCTGGTAATGTCTCCAAAAATAGTAAAAAAGAGAGAGAGAGAGAAAAAAAGAAAAAAAAAACCTACTTAAAAGATAATTTATAAAAAATTTGATGAGTTTTCATGGTTTGTCCTTCATGGTACAAATTTCGATATTACACTTTATTCTATTGCACTTTTTTTTCATTTTTGTCTACAAAATGTTCCCTATTTTAGATGAAGAATAAAACAACAACCCTCTCTACTTGAAAAAAAAGAAGTAAAATCTCTGAAATCTCTATACTATGGTATCTATTTGATCATGTTATATTCATATTAAAAGGTTAATATTAGGGACCAGTAGATGGCATATTGGTTATGCTGCTGAATTTCAACATGGTAGACATATTTCAAGTCTTGGATCTAGCACTTTTTTTTTGGGGGGGGGGGGGGGGGAGAGGTTTTCGCTACAGGGCGTGTGTGCTCGCCAGGCAGGCAGAGAGAGACAGAGAGACAGAAAGCGAGAAATCACCCCCCAGGGGGGATGGTCACACCGCAATCCCTTCTCCTCCATTCTCCTCTTGGGATCTTGGGCACGCACGCACACGCACCCGGTGTGAGTTTTAACCCACCGGGTCCGGGACGCGAACTGCAGTCGACTACATGGGAGTCCAGCGACATAGCCATTACGCTAACTGCTGGTCCCCTTGGATCTAGCACTTTGAAACTCACATTGGACATGTATGCATGAGTGCCAAAAATCTCGAGAGGGAAATGAAGAAGGGATTGTGGTGTGACCATACTCTTGGGGTGATTTCTTGATTTCTGTCTCTCCAGCAAATGCATGCACCCTATAGCAAAGATCTAAAAAAAAAAAAAAAAAAAAAAAAAAAAGAGGTTACTATTAAATGTTGCAATTATACACTCATGGATATTTAACAAGGTACTCTTACACCTATATACAGAATAATTCAAACTTATTTAAGTACTATATATTTAGAATGTTAAAAATTTAACCCATTTTTCTCCTCTTCAAAATATCCTCTGTTCTTATTCTTCATCATAGTTATTTATCCCATGATTCTTTTACACATGTTTTATAAAGTTCTACAATCCAATCTCTATAAGAAATTTCAGACTACAAGTAAACTGATTTGCAGAAGAAATTATAATTCATTCAGAAATCTTCAATTTATAATATTATGTTTTAACTAATATACAGAAAGGCACAAGTAACATTGTCAATACAAACACCACTGGGTTAATTACTCCCCTTCAAACCTTTCATGCATTCTTTTCCATTGAGTTTCAAATACAAATAGCATTAGATATCATCAAAAGGCTTCTTGTTATAATGATGGAGATATATTTCTTTTCTAATATAAAACCATACTTGTAATTTCCTTATTAAGTCGTCATGTTTTAAAAATAGATGAATAGCATTGAGATAGCACAAGTAGTTTTATTATCAAGTCAGACTCAAAATAATTCGAAATAATTAGACATTATTAAAATTTATTAGTAATTCAAATGATGGAACTGATTAAATGACAGAAATGAAGCATGAAGTTTGAGATGGCCAACATTGTCCTTAGGTTTTTTTCCTATCTGTATTTGCAAGCACCTTGACTGATTTCCTGCATATGAGCTATCTAAGAGATATACAAAGGTCATCACCTTAAAAAAGGGAGTGATTTTAGTCAGAAAATATGTCCAACACCTCTGACATTGTTATTTTTTAGTAGTAAGCCACATAGCATAAATTTCAAATATTTTACCATGAGAAACCCAGACAGACTGGGCATATCCTATTTTTAAAACACAAACAAACATTCAAACAAAAACATTGTAGGAAGACATCAATTGTCCCGTAGAAATATTTACAGAATAATTTTATCGAGACTTCGGTGCTATTTTTCCAACCCTGCAGACTAGCTGCTTATACCTTCTCTATCAGGAACGTAATTTGAAAAAGTACCTTATAAATTAATATGCTATAATGTAACATATGTTTTAAAAATTTCTTCTGAAAGAAAGAGAAAGACAGGTTTCTCTAACAGGGTCTTTACACGGCAATTCAGCCCAAGCATGAGCCAGTTTGGATTATAGGCATGTTCACATGCTTGTTGTATACAGGGAGACCCTAGGATGTGAACCCAAGACCTTCCCATGTTGCTTCAGCATCTCATAACACTGCATGACCATTGTACCACTGAAGATGAATAATGCCATATGTTCTTGAAAGACATTGTCCTGTGTGCCTTAACTCTTCATTAAAAAAAGAAAATGACGGGAACCAGCAGTTAGTGTAATGGCTATGTCGCTGGACTCCTACGTAGTCAACTGCAGTTCGTATCCCGGTCCCAGTGACTTAAAACTCACGCCAGGCGCATGTGCGTGCGTGCCCAAGATCCCGAGAGGAGAATGGAGGAGAAGGGATTGCTGGTGACCATCCTCCCTGGGGGGTGATTTCTCACTTTCTGTCTCTATGTCTCTCTCTGTCTGTCTGGCAAGCTCACGCACCCTATAGCGAAAACCTCTCCAAAAAAAAAAAAAAAAGAAAATGACTAGAAACATACCTTATCACATTCCTAAGCTGCATACTATTGATTGTTATTTTAAGTGACACATAATAATTGTATGTATTTATGGTATACAGTGCAATTTTTCAATACATAAATAGCAATGTGTTATGATCAAGTCAAGATAATTAGCATATCTAGCATCTCAGACATTTGTCTTTGCTTTATCATGAAACATCTATGTACAATAAATTATAATTAACTATAGTTACCTTACTCTATTACATAAGACAAGAACTTGTTTCCTTACCTAAGTATAATTTTTATCTATTAGCCAACATGGTTTAAATCTTCTTTCCCTTCTGCCCTTCCTTGACTCAAACAATCATTATTCAACTCTCTGCTTCATTGAGGTCATGTTTTTAGTTTCCACATGTAACTGAAAACATGTAGTATACTTACTTCTATACCTGCATTACTTAACATAATGTACTTTACAAATTTTGGGAACTAAAAGTTAAATCCATTATTTTGACTTTCTAGTTTTATCATAATGTCTTTATTTTAAGATCTACTTAACACAGAGAAAAATATAAAGTCAGATAAAACCTGAGGGAAGAGAGTGAACTGCTTGAGTTCTCTGTATATACTGATTAGCAATCCTTTACATAAAGCATAGCTTGCAAAATATTTTCTCCCATTCAAAGAGTTGTCTCTTCACTCTAATTGTTGTTTTCTTTGTTGTTCAAAACTTTTTAGCTTGAAGAAATCCCACTTGTGCATTTAGGGAATAATTGCCTGTGCTTTAGAGGTTGTTTAAAAAATCTCAAAGTTCTAATACGCTTTTGGCCACGAGGTTCGTTTGTTTTTGGCTATGGGGCATGTGTGCTCACTGGAGATGGAAAGAAAGAAGAAAACACCCCTTGGAAAGGTGATAGCCTTGCCACAATCCCTTCTTCTGCATTTTCCTCTAGGGATTTTGAGCACATGAGCAGATGTATCTGGCATGTTTTTCAAACTGCCAGCTCCAAAACTCAAACCACATGGTAGGCCATGTAAGATCCAGTTCTTAACCACCATGCCACCTGCTGGCTCCTCCACCGATAGTTTCATCAAATGAGGTTTTTACATTTAATTTTTATCCATTTTTAGATTAATTTATGTAAATGGTGAGAGATAGAGGTTCAGTTTCATTTTTAGCAGCCAGATATTCTGATTTCCAGCATTTGTCAAAAAGATTTTTCTTTTCTCCACTGCATTGTCTCACACCCTTTGTCAAATATCAGTTGGCAGTATGTGTTTGGGCTTATTTCTGTATTCTCTATTATGTTCCAATAGTCTATGTGTCTTTGGTAGAGGAGTGGAAGTCAAGTAAAATATCATAGTGAATCACAAGGCAATAGAAGAAATAAAATATCTAGTAGAAAATGATTCAATTTGATTTTTAAATTATTTTTGTACTTTCTTCTTAAAAAACCGAATCAGATAAAAAGGTTCATGTTGTTTCCCAACTACAAAGGTGTAAATAGAGGGTAATTTATTGGAGTAAGAAGTAAATCAGCATAAATAGCATTTTAATTTTGTTTAAGGTTTTGCCATATGGTCCATACACTTGCCAGAGAGGTAGTGAGAGGGAAAGTAAGGGGAATGGCCGAGATACCATCTCTTCTCTATTTTCCTCTTGGGATTTGGGGCATGCACACATATACATATGTGCCTGGCATAAGTTTCAAGCCACCAGGTCTGGGAGTTGAATTGTGGTCGACCATGTGGAAGTTCAGCACCTTGACCACCATGCTACTTGCTGGTCCCAATTTTTTTTTTTAATTTTAATAATAAAAAATTTATAGATGTGGGAATTTCCCTTGGTTAGAGAACTTACAGCAACAAATGTATAGGTATTATGACACATGATAGAAAACAATAACAAGAAAAAAATGACACATTGTTTATATCTAATAAAAATAAATGGTAGGAACCTCTTAAAATTAGTTAAATAAATTTCCTTAAATTAATAGTTTGCAACATAGTAAATGTGGTTAATCATATAATATAATATAGTAAAATAACTGTTCTGAATCTACGTTTTACAAAAAACAAAAAAAGCCATCAAAAACGACGATTTATACAAAGCTTCATGAGATGTATGGAGTGGCTTTTACATGTATATTTGGTATATTCAATATTGATGGTGCTTTCCATGTCTCAATATTGCTATCAATCTAGCTAATTTCCTTTGATAGTGATCATCATTTATTTGGATTTACTAAGTGTATATGTAAGAAAGCATTGGACGATTGTAGACCAGAGCTCTCAAAATTAAATGCATAAATGATTATTTTTCTAATATAACTGAAATAATGTGGTTTTTATAAATTTTGGCTATTGTCAAAATTCTTTTTATTCTAAAAAGCAGAAAACATGACTATTAGCCTACATCAGTCTAAAGCTTTTGCAAAGTCAGTACTCAGTACATATTTGTTTATTTGATTCACCAGCAAGATGGCAAAATATGAATGTGTATTTCCCTTCCTCCTTCCTCTAGAGACCTTATTAAAATGAAAGTAAATCGATGCAAGAGGGAATAAACCAACGAAAGCTGAAATTATACAGGAAAAGATACAGGATGATAGAGTTTAGTATTTTTTTAAAAAAATGCATAAAGCAGTTGCAAATGAGTTTACTTAAGAAACAGAGAAAAGTAAATGTTTTTTTAAAATAGGTCTAGAAACAGACTGCTGTAAAAGTAGGAGTCAATTTTCCAGGTAGAACACTGAAGATGCTCCAGTCATCATGTCAGCATGGAGGGAGTGAGAAACTCAGGCTAAAAATAAACTCATTAGTTAAACATCAAGCAGATATCAGTGTAGTGGTGTTTTTTTTTTATTTTTTTTTATTTTTTTTTAATTGTGATTTCTGACTTATACACACTCATTGTACTTCTTTGTGGGTATAATATAATTTTTGATGCATGTGTACACTGTGTAGTAATTAAATGATGAATATAAACATAGTTATCTTATTTGACTTTGAACATTACATTATGATGTGCACACTCAATTGTTCCAGTATTTTTTTGGAAGGGAGAAAGCATATCCCTTCAGTGACAATTTTTACTCTCCTATGGCACTCCTTCCTTGTTCTATTCTGTTTGCTTACATGCACTGCTCTGTTACAATTTTCTCCCGTCCCCCCACTTTGCACCCAGCTTGTGTGCCACCTAGTATCTACCATTGCTCACCTTCTCTGCTATTGAATCCTTCAGCTTCTGCCACACAGTGCAGATATTCTGTATAGGTTAAGTAGAACCATAACATTAAGTAGTTAAGTAGAAATATACATGTAATCGACCATGGTTCAAGTCCTGGACCTGGTGGCTTAAACTCACACTGGGCACATGTGCGTGCATGCCCAAGATCCCAAGGAGAGAATGGAGGAGAAGGGATTGCAGCATGACAATCCTCCTGGGGGGTGATTTGTCTCTTTCTGTCTCTCTGTCTCTCTTTCTGGCGAGTGCACGTGCCCTTATAGCAAAAACGTCTTTCAAAAAAAAAAAAAAAAAATCACTGGGGCCAGCAGGTGACGTGGTGGTTAAAGGTGCAGAATTCTCACATAGCTGATCTTCAAGGTACAGAATTCTCACATAGCTGACCATCGTTCAAGTCTCAAACCTGGTAGCTTGTTTTCTCACATTCCCTTTCTCTCTCTTTCTGGTCAAATTAAAAATAATAACAAATGGAGTTAAATAAATAAATAAATAAATAAATAAATAAATAATTCTTTTAAAAAATCATGGTACCACGTGTGTAAAATATTCTATATCGAAACAATAATGATAAAAGCTAAAAATTAATTTTTTCAAAGTAAAAATATTCTATACATCAAAGAAAATAACAAAATGAAAAAGCAAGCTGTGGAATAGAAGAGAATGCTTGAAAACCATATATATGATAAGAGGTTAATTTCCAAAAAATAGGAACTAACAATCTCTGGAACCAAGTATAAAACATCAATGATCACAATCCATTCGAAACCGTGGGGGGGAAAAAAAAAAAAACTGGAAAAAGAACTAGAATAGGTATTTCTCTTAAGAAGGCATTAAGAAGGCATACAAATGTTCAGAAGATATATGAAAAGATACACAACATTATTAAACATCAGGAGTACACAAATCAAATCCTCTATTTAATACCACCTCATGCCAATCAAAAAAGTGTATTTATACACACACACACATATATGTGTATACATATACATATGCACACTCATAATACATATACACATATGCATATATAGATAAAGGTATGTATACACACATTCACATATACATATGTATATACACATATACATATATACATGCATATATACATATGCCAGCTCATTGCATGGTAGTTGAGTTGGCTGGATCCCATGTGGCTGACTGTGTAGTTCAAGCCTCAGACATGGCAGCTTGAGAAACACCCAGGAATGTAGTGTACATACCCAACTGGAAAAAGAAATGGTGGAGAAAATATTGTGATGAGACTATTTCCCCACTGGGTGGGTGCTTTCTCATTTTCCCTCTTTCTTTTTCTCTTTGTGATTCTCTCCAGTGAGCACATGTGACCTTTGGTGAATATTTAATAAGTAAAAATAAAACATAACAAGATAAGCATTGATAAGGATGTAGAGTGAGCAGAATCCCTATAAACTTTAGTTGTGAATTTAAATTGTTATAACCATTATGAAAAATTAATGTAAGTTCCTCAAATTAAAAAATAAAGATAGGAGCACAGTATTTCAACTGCTTGATATAAATATAGCCAGGTCAAATTCTGGACATATATCCAAAAGAATTAAAATCAGAATCTGGTGAATTTTATTCTAGTTCTTGTAGTTGTACCTCCTTTTAATATGTCTTATTAAATTTGGAGAGTTGTCAGCCGATATTTCTGACATCCCTTTTCAGTTCCTCTACTATCTTCCTACCCTTTCTGTTTGTCATGGCTATGAGTTAGATCTTGGGTTACACCCCTAGCGATCCTCTAGTATCTTCTTCCAAACCCCCCAATAGGTTTTTAAGTAGTAAATGGCACTAACATTTCAAATGTAGGTCAGGTGCATTATAAATATAATGATGCTGGGGCCAACATGTCATAGCAGTTTTTTTTTTTGTTTGTTTGTTTTGTTTTTTCTTTTTTTGGAGAGGTTTTTGCTATAGGGCGCGTGCGCTCGCCAGACAGACAGAGAGAGACAGAGAGATAGAAAGCAGGAAATCACCCCCCAGGGGGGATGGCCACGCCGCAATCCCTTCTCCTCCATTCTCCTCTCGGGATCTTGGGCATGCACGCACACGCGCCCGGCGTGAGTTTAAGCCGCCGGATACGGGACTCGAACCGCGGTGACTACGTGGGAGTCCAGGACATAGCCATTACGCTAACCGCTGGTTCCATCATAGCAGTTTTGTCACTGGATTCCCACATGTCTGACTGTGTTTGGAGTCCCAGACGCAGAGGCTTAATATAGTGACCATGCTGGGCTTGTGTGCATATGAGCCCAAGATCCCAAGATCCCAAGAGGAGAATGGAGGATAAGGGATTGATTGCAACATGGCTACGCTCCACCTGGGGCAGTGATTTCTCACTTTCCATCTCACTGTCTCCTCTCTCTCCAGCAAGCATAAGTGCCCAAAGGCAAAATCTTCTTTAAGAAATTTTTTTTTAAATAAACAAAATGATGCTATGTAGAGGAATAGAACTTAATATTTATGGGAACTTATTCCAAGAAAAATGGAATTGACATACTCTTCTATGTCTCCCACTAAGATCTACTAAAAATTAAAAACCTGGACAGTGCAAAGACTCAGAAAGTTGGAGAGAAAAGCTTTGCTACAAACCAGTGACCCAAAGAAAGACATAGTTGCAATCTCACTGAAGTTTTCTTTTTCCCTATAAAGTTCAGATTTGGCATTGAAGAGACTGAAAAACAGAAAGAAAGAAAAAAACTCATCAAAAATCTTCTCTTTGTAGTCAAAGCATCAGAAACATGTCAGCTAGTAAGACAGACAGCATTCATAAAATAAACACACTCCTGCATACAACCAGGGAAAACAACTTTGCCCCAGTCATACACATGCAAGGAAGGCCTGCACATGGGGAACCTCGACTTCACTGTGGTGTCCAAAGGCAGCTCAACTCCCTTGATGTAAAGAAAGCTATGTTGGGATCCAGGACAGCATTGGTGCAGGGTCAGAGTGTACCTGTACTTGCAGTGTGAATCTGGAGTAATGGACTGTCATTTTTTCCTCCTCTGGATGTGATATCAGAAGAAGCATAATAGAAAATTAGAACTTTCACCCATTAATAACAACACGTATTCCAAATGGTGTCAGTGCAAATGAATTGAATAGCTGCAAATCACGCATTCTAAGCAATAAGAAAGCCCCTTGGAGAAAATTAACCCAGAGGAAAATTAGAACATGTACCTCCACCTATGAGGAATGAGGCAGAATCATCCCACTTCCCATGTTAAGCAAATTTATTTTATTAAAATTTATTTTAGGGTATAGGTAGCCCAGTACTTACTATAGTAGGGATAGAAAAATAACAGGAAATTGAGTTAACTCAAGTATTCTGTGTGGTTTCTTTCTATAATAGCATTCTCTTAAGGGAATATCAGGGAATTCTTGCCCTCCCAAAGGACTGGCTAACCTTGTTCCAGGTCCTCCATCTGGAAGTTTAGCATCTCAAAAATGAATTTCAGTATGGAGAATAATAACTAGATTACTAAAAGAACTTAGGTGGTTTATCTTCCCACAAGAGAACTGTTAAGTTTGTTTTCATTGAATTTCCTTAAATTTTCATATTGAATTTGCAGCTTTTACTTAGTGTGTAGTCCTACACCACTCTTATTCCTACCTGCTGCCTATTTGAAACACATCAAGGGGCCAGGAGGTGGTATGGTGGTCAAGGGCACTGAATTCCCACATAGCTGACCACAGTTCAAATCCTGGACCTGGCAGCTTGCTTTCTCACTTTCTCTCTTCTTCTCTCACTCTGCCCCTCTCTGGTAAATTAAAATAAATAAAGTTAAGACAAAATGATCCTTTAAAAAACAAAATAAAATAAAACACATTGAAACAAAGTCTCTTTATTTGAGTACTGCAATTTGAAGTAAGTAAAGCTTGAACATGAGCACTGCAGTCAATATCTCCATTTCAAAAGTTCTTTTCATTAGCTCTATTAGACATAAACCTCTTTGTCTTTATATTCAAAAAACCTCTTTTTTAAAGAGATTTTTGCTACAGGACTCGTGCACTTGCCAGAGAGACAGAAAGTGAGAAACCAACCCCCAAGGGTGATGGGCACACTGCAATCCCTTCTCTTCCATTCTCCTCTTGGGATTTTGGGCACCCATGCACACACACCTGACTTGAGTTTTAAGTGGCTGGGTCCAGGACATGAACCATGGTTGACTACATGGGAGTCCAGTGACATAACCTTTACTCCATCTGCTGATCCCCTTTAAAATTTCTTAAGTATATTATTACCACAACAGTATTTTCATTTGGGACTTTCCTCCTCTTGCTTAAATAATTAGATGGTTTTTCCATCTCATCATTACAATGATTTCTTTCCACTTGAATTATGTACATTAGGAATTCTGCAAAGACTTTGAATTAAAGACAAACATCTTATTTCTACATTGCTACTTATTTATTAAATATGTCTGCTCATTTATTTTATTTTTGGATGCAATAAACATGTCTGAAGACTAACATATGTTAAAATATCACGTTATATATTAATCTTTAGAATACGTAAATTATTTATAATTTCTCTACTCATAGAATGTTATGAGAGTTTCAAAACTTTTATTCCAATTGCATTAGAAACAATATTTTGTTTACCTGATTTACTGTTATATTCCTTTCATAAAGGAACTCTGAAGGTATCATTCTTTCAATGTGTATTTCTTTTGATTTTAAAAATGCCAAAGTAAATGGAATACAGTAAGTGGGCATTGCAATACCTGAATTTATCTATTATCGGCTGAGTTTTAAGTAAACCCAATTCTTTCTTAAAATATTCACCTAAGAGGTAATGTCATCAGATTTTAGACACACTTAATATTCTGGATCTTTTCCTCTTTCTATGAAGTAGACCTTTTTGAGTACGTGTTTGCGTGCATGTAGGGGAATTAACTACAAAGGTTCAAAACAATATGAAAGCCTGCTTCCACTTAAGTCACCCTGCTGCGGAGTGTAAATGAATCTAACCAGCTGTATCCTCAGGCTCATTTCTGTGTACTTCCAATGTAGAGATATAGAAAAACATTCATCTAAGAAGTAAATAAATTATTCTGTAAACCATGTCTTACAGTTGTAGTGATGCAATTAAAATATCAGCCTCATGTTTAAAAAGCATCAGTGGGTAGTTTATAATTTTAGAATAAAATATTTTATAAATTTACAGTACTCAAATGTGCATAATTTATAGTGTGTGTTTTAGTATCATCTTTTATAAATAAAATAATGACCCAAAACTAAGAAGCAATGTAATATTTTATTAATTATGGAATCAAATGAAGTTGTTGATTCAGATGTCCTACTTTCCTCTGAGACAAAATTCTTCCAGGTTCATCCTATAATGCCTTACAAACTAATTTAAAATATGTAACTAGTGAGAAAGTGAGATTTTTATTATTAGCAACATCCCTCAATTTTTTCCTACTTAAAAGTAGTGGAAAAATATCAGTACATAATCATTAAGGGTACCTATCAAAATCCTCAAAGTAAATGTCACTATATGATACACAGATAAAGAATATCTTATAATTTATTTAATCTTATATAATTTATTTCAAAAGGGGAAAGTATTTTAAATTTGCAATAATGTCCTTGACATATCAAGTATGTGATAAACACACTGTTGCAAAATTTATGTATGTTTGTAACTTTTTTCTCAATCTTACTGAAGTATAAATTTATTTTTAATTGAATACATTACACTCTATTGTAGTACCATGATTTTATTATATAGCTTATTACTGAAATGACAAATTATATCCTTATGTATCAAAAAATCTCATACTTATGGAGGTCAATTACTTATATTACAGAATATAAACTTACTGCATTCTAAGATTTAGCATGCAACTTTTTCATTATGATGTCCAATCACTGCAATTCAATGGGCACGCTATCTATAGTCCACAATACAATAATAAAGGAGCAAAGTAATGTTAAAATTGAAAAGAAAGCATTTACATAAGAAGAGGTATTTAAATCATGAGTTTTGTTCTAATTTTAATGACCTCATATCTCATGCAGTTGTTCTTGCTCATTACTAACTTACTGAATCATAACTCAGTATCTGCTATGGTTGGGTTGACGGTTTGTCCCCCAAAATTTCATGTTTCCAAATTTGATGTTGGGAGGTAGTGATCACTAGGTGATGCTTAGTGGGTGACGAATAGATTATGCTCATTGTATAATGGAGGCAACAGTCTGTGAACAGACTAATGATGTCTCCAGACACCCAATGATTTCTAGTTAGCAAAAGAAGGGGTTAGTTCTCATGACAGCTAGTGGTTATAAAAAACTGCTTTTAGTTCCTGCTCTTTCTCTCAATGCCTGAATGTACCTGCCATTCTCGAGGCTTCTGTCTTCCGCCTTTGGACTCTCCAACTACCAGAATTGTGAGTTAGTAAACCTCTGTTTCTTTGAAAATCATTCTGTCTTGGGTGTGTCTGTTAGCAATGCAGTAACAGACTAAGACTAAATCAGCATAGTCAAGCAGGTTTGAGTTGCTACACATATCTGAAAATGTGAAAGCAGCTTTGGAACTGGGTGGTAGGCAGGCAAGAGTATTATAGAAAAAGTCAAAATGTGGATAGAGTCTTGGAAGAATTATTTAGAAATGAACCGGAAGTCTTTGGAGATTGGATAAGCTAGTATAACTACAGGACTGATAGAGACACTGATAACCAATTTCATTCTGAAGCAGTTTCAGAGGAAAATGTAGAACAAGATGACTTAAAAGTAGATTTAACAATTAAAAGGGAGGAAAGCAAAACAAATTACAGAATTTTGTTGAGAGGGACTGGCAGGTTGGCATGGTGGTTAAGGGTGTTGTACTCTCACATGGCCAACCACAGTTTGAGTCCTGGATCTGGCGGCTTGCTTTTTCACTGGGATCAGCAGTTGGTGTAATGGCTATGTCGCTGGACTCCTACGTAGTCGACCGTGGTTTGAATCCCAGACCCGGTGGCTGAAACTCACGCCAGATGCATGGGCATGTGTGTCCAAGATCCCGAGAGGAGAATGGAGGAGAAGAGATTGCGGCATGCCCATCCCCCTGGGGGGTGATTTCTCACTTTCTATCTCTCTGTCTTTCTGGGGAGCAAATGGACCCTATAGTAAAAACCTCTCAAAAAATAAATAAATTTGTCAAGAGATTTTTGCTACAGGGCATGTACACCTGCCAGAGAGACAGAGAGAAACAGAGAAACAAAAAATGAGAAATCAACCCCGGAGGCATGCCCACACCACAATTCCTTCTCCTCCATTCTTTTCTTGGGATTTTGGGCATGCACAATATGTGCCTGGCATGACTTTTAAGCTGCTGGGTTTGGGACGTAAACTATGGTCAACTCCATGAGTCCAGCGATGTAACCATTTGACTGTCTCAAAATCTGTAAAATGTTTATGCCATGTAACATTGAGCAGTGTATGTTTGCCATGTGAAAAAGAGCAGAGTGTGTAGAAAGTGTGACAGAGAGATGGTTACTAAAGAGATAGCACTGATAGAAGGGAGCCAGGTGAAAACAGAACAACAGAAGAAATGCTGCCAGTATATTTTCAGAGATCTTCAGGACTTCCCCCATTCATCACAAGCTCAGAGGCCGGGGAGCTTAAAACGGTTTCTGGAATGAGCCCAGAAGAAGCATGCTGCCTGGCATAGCCTGCGGCTCCTCCAATCTTGTGCAGTGCCTAGTTGTTCCATTTGTGACTCAGGTAGCCCCTGGTGCAACTGAAGACCCAGTCTGGATGGTGTAGACCGTAGGACTTGGCAGCAGTAGCAGCAGTATCTGCATCCACGTGTGGGATTAATCCTGCAGTAATGCAGAATGGAAGAGCTATGAGAGTGCAGCAAACTTCTAGAATTCAAGGAATGCATCAAACAGCCTGGAAGTTTAGGCAGAGACATGCCTTAGAGGCAGAGCCACCAGAGAGTTTCCATAAGGCCAAAGTCAAGTGGAAATGTAGTTCGGAACCAAGTACTCGCCAGGAGAGCTAAGTACAGAACTGCAGAAGTGGAACCATCCTCAAGGTCCCAGACTGGGGAGCTACCACCATGCGGCATCAGTGTAGATGAACTGCAGGCACAAGACTCCACTGGAAAGAACTGAAGCATGAACTGAGCCCAACCATCTCAAAGGGACTTTGGTGGTTCAATCCCTGTGTGTCCAGGATGAAGTACCTAGAGTTTGGGTGTCGAATATTTACTCACTTTAGTTTTGAAACTTGCTAGAGTCCAGTCACTCCTTTCTTCGGATGAAAAGAAAATTTCTACCCTATACCTGCCCCCCCCCCACCAAGTTCACTTTGGGAGTGTGTAATTTGTTTTAATTTTTGAGTTTGCCCAAATGAGAGTTTGAACTTTGGAGTTAGTTTTGGAATCAGTTGCAACTTTTGGGACCATTGGAATGATTTTGTAGAAAGAAAACATGAACTTTGGGGTCCCAGGGAAGAATGTTATAGATTAGATCATGCTTTAGAATTTGGTTTTAGCAGGTAGTAATTGGGTGTTCCCCAGAAATGCATGTGTAGGGATTTTATTGAATTGATTGTATTATAAATATATTAGGTGAAAATTTAAATCCTTCATGGTATCCTCAGGTGAGGTCTTCAGGTGTAATAATCTCGTTAGCATGAGACCTCTATGATTGAGCTATGGTGAGTATATAATTAGAGAATGAGACTAGAAGCAGAGGGAAAGCCACGTGGATACAAGCCATGTTCTACTAAAAGTTTTGCCTTCTGCTATTTTATGATGCCCTTGAACTTTGCAACCAAAATAATGAGTTATTAAAGCCTATTTCTTAGTTTTTTTTTTTTTATTTTTGATTGTTGAAGGGAGGATGCACTCACGAGAGAAAGAGAGGGCGAGAGAGAAAGAGAGAGAAAGCATTTTCAAAGCTACGGTCATACTGCAATCATTTCTCCTCCATTCTGTAAGGATTTGAGGCACACATGCATATGCACACTGCGTGGTTTTCAAGAAGCTGCATCTGGGATTTGAACTGTGGTTGGCCATGTGGAATCTGGCTCCCTTTCCACAGCACTTAACTGCTACAGTATGGAATCAGCCATATTTCTTGGTAATCTACTAGCATCAGGTACTTATGTTAACAACACAATGATGGACTAAGATAATATCCATACTGACCCTCTAAACTTTTTTCTGTGTCACCTGGCACAATGTTAAACTTTATCAGTAGAAGGTCCTGGAGGGTCTTTGAAAGAAGCAATGACCTCTGTCCTTCATCCCATTGTGTTTCTGTTCCTCTTCTTTCTTACATATCTTGACTTCCATTGGTACGTATGGAGCATGTTCATTGGTACTCATTTCCATCGAGATTCAACATCTCCCCTGGGGATGGCTTTCTGGGGAGTTTCTGTGAGTACTTACAGAATGACGGGACTGTCCAGTGGGCCTCACAGTCATTTTTGCAGAGGGTTTTCATGGTAGTTCAATCAGCACATCAAAGGACTGTTTCCTGCTTGGCTGACTCACTCTAGGGTTCCTCAGAGGACGTCCACATTCAGTAAATGATGCTGTAATTTCTCCAGCAAAGTCTGAAATTCAAGCTGTGATTGTTGGTGGGGAAGCTTTTCCTTGTTTTTTTTCTTTCTTTGCTGTGTTTCAGTTCTTATAAAAGTGCTCACTTCCTATATTGGATATTTTTGTACTCATTAGGGTTCATTTTTCTCCTTTGCAGTTAATCCCTAGTTAGTATTAATGGTTAATTATTCTCTGTATTAATTTTTCTCTGTTCAAATTGCTATATATTTTCTGTCTCCTGACTGGGCCCTGAGTGATACATATATTAACATAGAAAACTAAATTTGACACTAAATTATTTCCAAGACAGTGAAATGATCAGATCATTAGGAAGCAATTAAAACCACTACTTTACATTCTTCTCTTTTGACTATATACTTTACATACTACTAGCATTATTGATTAAAACATTTTAAAGGTAAAAACCTTGAGTAACAAGAAAATTCTCAAAAGAGATGTGTTTTAAACAGTAAAATCAAATACTGGATTAGGATTCAGGCTGCTTTTGTGAACTGACTCTGTTACTATACTATTTTGAATACTGGCTAACTCTTGTTGCTGGCTAAAATCTGGCAACCATTTCTGTGAATAATCAAGAAGTAAAACAAAGACAGAGAAATGGATTTTATTTAGCTGTGTTGGGCACAGGGAGTGGCGGAGAGCTAACAAGCCCACAACCAACAATTGCCAGAACAGAAACTTCCAGCATGTATAATTCTTGTTTATTCTTTGTCACTTGTAACATAAATTTAGCTAATTCAGTGTTGCTCTTACCCTCATGATTTTCCCCAAATGGTTCTGTGCACCTTTTCCTTTCAAATGATGTTTATGACTCCATGTTTGTTCTTATGGCAACATTGAATCTGTTAACTCACATTTGTCACATACATTGGTAGGTTAAGGGAAGCTACGATTTTCTTTAAGCTGTACTGGTTAACAAAACAACCTAAACATCTATGAGTAGCTGTTGTGAAAGATAACATTATTACAATTTTCCCAATTTAAGTTGCTACATTTTGTCTCTTGAATAAATATTCCCATTTCAAGGTTTCTTGCTGAGACCCCGGGACCTGGGTTAAATTTTGGTGACCATTGTTTGAAACAAGTGGCTTTGAGTTAAGGTTAAGGGCAGTGGACTCCCAAATGGTGGACCATGGTCCAAGTACTGGACCTGGGAGTTTGCTTTCTCACTTTCTCTTTCTCTCTCCTCTTTCTCTCTCTCTCTGACCCTCTCTGGTCAAATTAAAAGTAAATTTATAATTAAATAAAGTTGAGTGAAATAATTATTTTTAAAGATCTTATTTGTTACAATAGTTATAGATTCTATTGGAAGCATCAAGCACCAATTAACTCTTAAAGTATAAGAAACAGGAATAAAGTAAAGCAAAAGCTACAACAAAAAAAGAGTTAAAATTATTATTTTTTTTCTGTTATACATCCTGAAAGCCTTTCCTGTCTTGTCTTAAATATACAGATAATAAAATTCATTTGTATTTACTTTTCAAGGTAAACATATTTTTCATATCTTTTAGCAAAAATAATTAGTTTCAGAAACACAATCTGTTTTTATCATAATAAATATTTTCCATTGTAAGCAATTGTTTAATCAATACTTGTCTTTTAACTTTTAACACTAAACCTTTTTTACTTTGATTCTTTGAAAGCTTATTAATAGAGGAGTCTTTTTTTTTTTTTGGAGAGGTTTTTGCTATAGGGCTCATACGTTCAGAAAGAAAGAGAGAGACAGAGAGACAGATAGCAAGAAATCATCCCCCAGAACAGATGACCATGCTGCAATTCCTTCTCCTCTGTTCTCCTCTCAGGATCTTGGGCACGCACACACATGTGCCCAGCGTGAGTTTAAACCACCGGGTCTGGGACTCGAACCACAGTTGGCTACATGGGAGTCTAACGACATAACCATTATGCCAATTGCTGGCCCTGAGAAGATTCTTTTAAAATCAAGTAATACTTTACAATGTTAATTTGGAAAATTAGAGGTGGAGTATATACTTTTAAATGTAGTAATAAGGTCGTCCTTTGAAACTAACGATAGCCTCGATAAATGTCAAGCATAAGATGTAGTAGTCTACCAATACACAAGAATAGATAGGTGTTTACAAGTTGTCAAGATTAGAAACTTTCAACAATTTTTGATTTAAATATAATATTTTATGATTGTTACTAATCAATAAGGTTGAGACTAGTATAACATTGGTAATATTGATAACTACAACTACCATTTTATTAAAAGTGTACATATATATGACATTTACATAACACATTTAATTCAAAAGTTATAACAATTCCTAATGCAAATTGCCTACTTTTCATACAAAAAATGGAGATTTAGAGTTTAGATAGTATGCCAGAGGTCAAATATTTCATAAGGACAGAGCCAGGAGGGGGTTGAATGTAGGGACTCAGTAAAAAAAAAAGAATATTTAAGAGACACAAGAATAGAAAGTTATTGTGTACAGGTGTACAGTAAGATCTTTGAATTTCTAAACATGTAATGCATTTATACTTTGAGAACCTATATTGTATGATTTAGAAACATACAGTGATTACCCATAAATTATTAAATAAATTTATAAATAAAATGAAAAAATACCCCAACAATGTAAAATAAAACAAGTCTGCCAGTGGCATGATGGTTAAGGCCGCTGAATCCCACATGGCTGACTGCACAGTCCCAGACCTTCCAGCTTAAAAAAATAAGGCAGGCATGTGTACACCATGCCCAAAATCCTGAGAGAATGGAGGGGAAGGTATTGCAGCATGGCCATCCACCCTGGGGTAATTTCTTATTTTTCTTCTCTCACTCTCTCTTTCTTTTTCTGTCTCCAGTGAGCAAATGCGCCCTATAATGCATCAAAAAAAGGGGGAAGTGTTAAAATTCCATTGTACTTTTCATTTTTATTTCTTTGTCTCTCTCCCCAGTGAACATACCCTATAACAGATCTAAAGAAAAAAAAAAAGAAGGAATTTAAAACTTTAAATTATGGATGTTTATTCAATTTATAATGATATAGGAAGGGATATACCTATAATATTTTATATTTATATTTATATTTAATATTTTAATACAAACACAAACTGTTAAAATTTTATTAATTCTTGGGATCAGCAGATGGAGTAAGGGTTATGTCACTGGATTCCCACATGATGGACAACAGTTCAAGTCCAGGACCTGTTGGCTTGAAATTCACACTGAGTATGTGTGCATGCATGCCCAAACTCCTGAGAAGAGTGTGGAGAAGGGATGGCATGGTCATCTTGCTTGGGGAGTGATTTCCCTCTTCTATTTCTCAGTCTCTCCAGCAAGTTCATGCACCCTATAGCAAAAATCACTCTCTAAAAAGAAAAATATATATGTATATATGTTTATGTATATGTATACATATGTGTGTATATATATATACACACATATACACAGAAATTAATTGTACATATATACACACACATATATATATATATATATATATACACACGTATACACACACACACAAACACACACACACACACACTCACACACATATAGATATTAATTGTACTTTTCTCCTGTTAGTAATAAAACTTTATAATAAGAGATAAAAATAAAGAATAAACAAATAGTCTTCTTCTTCCAGGACTGCTATGATATTTTCATTTCATAAAGTTCTTAGCAACTCAGTTCTATTACTTTCTTATTTTATTTTTGAGTGTTTAATGATCATTATTACATTCATTTCTTCTTTTAAATTATAACATTACTTAAAGGTAAAATTTGTGAACCACAATCTAGAAAAATAGAAAACACAAAACAAAGTAATTGAATTATATTTCTATTAGTATCAGTCTTGTGGCAATTATTCAACCTTGAACAAGGTCTTTATTATCCTGGCTTAGGGTGTCCATAGGATTTTATGCTTTTAAAAAATTATAATAACTTTTTAAAAAATACAAATTAAGTTGCCTGTATATTTTAAATTTAAAAATAGAATTACTGAAAGACCCAGCTATCTCACTATTGGGTTATAGACACAAAGGACAGAAGGTTGCTCAGTTGGATATTTGCACATCCATCTTTATCACAGCATTATTTACAATAATCATTGAGTCAAATTGCTGTCCCCAAACTGATAAATGGAATGGGAAAATAAAGTGTTCATATGCAATCGAAAGTTACGAAGAACAACAAAATCTTGTCACTTTACACAAAGTGAGTGATCTTAGAAGATACAAATCTAAAACTGAAATGATCCAGACTAAAGTCTCTACTTTATGTATAACAAATGTCTGTACTAGAAGACAGAACTGGAAGATCTCCAAGTTAAAGAAAGGAGAGAGTAAGGATAGATACTAAAGCCACTTGGGGAAGGGTAGTATAGAAGGAGGTTCATTTAAAAAAAAAAAAAATTAATGGACCCAAGGACATTTCCTGAGTCTGACAGGTAGCATCATTATGACAGCTACTCTCTTGCCATAGAGTTGCCCTAGAATCCACTCACAGATGAATATTTATGTTCTAAAAATTTATTAGCTAGTACCTTCGGAATCTATGGCTTAGTAGAAAGGGGAGGAAACAGCACTGAGCAGAAGAAAAGTTAGACTACGATGCTTTTACAGCAGGTCGCCTCTGACCTTCCAGAAAGCTCTGCAGATATGGAAACCTTGCAGTTGTTCTGAGTTAGGTAAAGAGTCTGAGATTTCCTATTCACATTGACAACTCATTGGTTGCCAGCTTCTAGGAAATTGTGATGGGACTTTGGTTAAAGTGACCTAAGTCCTCCCAAGAGAGCAATACCCTTATACGGTGGAAGGATATTTCTCACTCCGAAGGGGTAATTAGAGCAGCACAGCTCTGTATCTGTTATAGACACTATGATCTAATTTCAAATTTTAGACAAAAAATACAAATGAGAAAAGCATGTACTTGGTGTTTTCTAAGACTTAAGCTTAAATTCAATACTTCTATATATGCTTTATCAGCCTAAACTTAATATTATAATGTCTCCTTTTGAAATGAGAGGTGTAAAATATGGAAAAATATGTATGTGTTCTGGATATTACCTTTCCAGTTGAATACTGGATGAAAACATGTGAAAAGTGAGTGCATAATGGGAAATAGCTCCCTTTGTTTATTGCAACATACAGACAAGGACACTGAGTAAGAGTTGAAATAATGTACCTAGTACATTTTACCACAGCTCCATGTATAAAATCTACACTTTTATCAGCTTATGTTTATTTTTCCACTATAAATTACCATCTTTTTACAATGTGTGAGATGTATATATTAAGTTTCTTCAATAGTTACATTAACATATTATCCAAAGTGAAGCAATGAGAAATACTGAGTAAATTACTGTAACATCATGAAGTCACATAATATTTTCCTATTTAATGTATTGCAAACATAGATATTTTGGTTGGAGAGCATTTTCCCTTCTGTTTCATATTTGTGATATTACATCTCAGACAGTACATGATCTCATAATGAATATTAAATTGATTTAACTTATAACAAAATGAAATTTTCTAATCCTTGTTTCATAATTTTTATTTTTGCTTTTTCTTGAATCCATAATTATCAAAAGGTTGCATGTTTGGTTTTTATAAAGCCTTAAATGAGAAATTCAGAATCAACTTAATTAGAATTCAATACCAACTTATACAAGATCCAAATATCATCAAAACTATTATTATTATATATTATTATTATTATTATTATTATTATTATTATTTTGCAAGGGAATGTGTGTATGTGAGTGAGAGAGAGAGAGAGAGCATCCTTTTTTGGAGATTGATCACACAGCAAACCTTTTGTTTTTTTGTCTCCATCCTGTCAGGATCTTTGGTGGGCAAACACAGCTGCTGGTGCTGGGATTTGAAATGCAATGGGCCATTTGGGATCCAGCTCCCTCTGTGCAGTGCTCAACCACTGTGCTACAGGGACAGTCCCAAACCATGATTCATTTCAGAGAATCTGTGGCACAGACAACAATTTTGATAGAACATAAATCTGTGTACATTAGAATAACTAAAATTGTAGCTTCCTGTAAATGTATGGAAAAGTCTCCTGTAACTCAGATATGAGGACTGCAATAATCTTGGCCATACTCAGTAAGTTTCTAAATTGAAGGTTATGTTAGGGGTACCAGCAGTCTTATACACTTCATTTTAGTGCTTTGTGATTCACATAATTTTGCTGCACTCTAAATATTTGTTGAATTTCCTTTTCATTTCTCTTGAGTGAGGTGTCTTCTCTTCATAAATTCAGTTGTACCCAGAGGGAAGAGACTTACAAAGCTGAGAAAAGGTTCTGTAATTGAGATTGGTAGGAAGAGCTGCAGAAAAATCAGCCAAGTTCTACAAGTTGTTTACATTTGTTATGTGATATTGCTATAGTTCATTACTCTGTCTACTTTGTGTTAGCTAAATGATCCATTACTAATTAGATACTTATGCAAATACATATTGTATTTTAAGAATATAAGAAATAAAGTACTATTTAGATAACAATAAAACATTTTAATATCAATAAAATCTTTCAAATCACAAAAGAAAATGTTACACTCTTGAGTCTTATGTATGTTTGTAGTTGGTTCAAGTTATTCCCAGTAGATGTATTTTATAAAGCTGGCTAAATACTGAATTAATGAATATTGAACAATTGCTTGTAGGTAAAATGCAGGTTTAGATTCCTGTGAGTTTCTACTGACAGCCTCTTCACTAGACAGTCAAATGCATAATCTTGTTTTACATGTGTGTCAGTTTAACCAAGACTTCTTATTCAATATATACTGTTGGCTCATTAACATCGAACTTTTAGACAGTGGCACTATAATAACCCTTGGTTCTATGAAGCTTATCTAACTCATGCAGTTTTTTTTCCAGAATGCACATCAGATCAAACCCTTATGAGCTTAGGTAAACTAGACAGTGCTTTAGCATGGGGTGTTTTTTAAACAGCAAAATTACCAAAAAAAAAAAAAAAAAAAAAAAAAAAAAAATGGAAAAAATGATGTGGTGCTAAATACACTGTGAAAGGACACTTGCTTACAGTGTCAGGATCAGAGCTGAAGAAACAGGCAGAGCACAACCCCCCCACACATACACACCTGCCCCTGCCCTTGTTCCGTCTTAGCCGAGAATGACTCAAGTGACAAAAGTTTCTCCATACTCTATGGATATCAGCAAATGATCATGAAAATACGCTCATTGTTGATTTGAGGGTACACATAAATATTAGCAAGTAGGCAAATTTACAAATATGGAATCCACAAATACTGATTTCCTTTTAACCTATAGGCATTATTTACTCTGTGAAATGTGAACTATTTGTAAACCTAAATGCTTATGCAAAATATCTACATGATGGACAAAAAATAGTTTTCAGAAATCAAACACATGTAGGCAAAACAAATTACATCAATCTGTGGATATTTTTACCCCTTAAAAAGGCCTCGTCAATGAGACCAGCATATGGTGTAATGGTTATGTCACTCAGCTCCCAGACAGTCGACCACAGTTTGAGTCCTGGACTTTGTGGCTTAAAACTAACACTAGGCCTATGTGCGTGAGTGCCCAACATCCCCTGAAGAGAATGGAGGAGAAGGGATTGTGGCAAGGCCATCTCCCCTTGAGGGTAGGTGATCTCTCACGTTCTGTCTCTTTGTCTCTCCATGAAGTACATAGAGAGAAAAAAAGGGGAAGGGGCTCATTAATTACATTAGTAAAAGCACTTTCCTTTCATATATGTCAAATGGTTTTACAAACTGGTTGAGTAAAGTTTGGCTAATTCAGGCCTGGCCTGGTGGTGTAATCTGTAGCGAACCAAACTAGTGCTGGAAACTACGTGGCCGAGAACAGTTTGGATCCCCTGGTGACTGTGAAAACAGACCCTGAAGAGATGGAAGGCTGGCAAGAAGGGTCTTGTGGTAAGACAATGTTGAAAGTGCTTTTGTCTCCCTTTCTCTCTCTCTCTCTACCATGAATAAGATAAAAGAAAAAGTTGATGAATTCACCCAAACTGTTGAATGATTTTTCATGTATTTGAAAAAGCCTCATTTTGTGACTAAAAATTTTCTCCTAATTCAAGTGATATCAAATGCTGGAACTATCATTGAAACTAAAAATGAAATCCCTACTCTTTTATATTGGCTAAGACTGCTTACCTCAAGTTTAAGATGAAGCAAGATCTGAGTGTGAAATTCAGACAGGTGAGATAAAAGATGACAGGAGACAGGAAGAGAGAGAGAGCCTCTGAGGAAGGGACTAGCAGGCTCTCTCTGATTCTCCTCCTTTGCAAGTTTATGATTGGTGTCTTCACAGAAGGTTTTCAGGCACATACTGAGAACTCTAATTAAGAGAGTTATCTCCATTTGTGCAAGCTTGAGGGGGCACTTCAATCAAGTAGAACCTGTTGAAGTGTGAATAGGAAGAACAGGGGAAGTCAAAGTGTCATCAGGAGAAATAACTTGGCTGTCGACCAAGAAGCATCACAGGACGACTGTACCCTTGCAAAAATGTCCCCAAACCTGAACCAAGAGCTGCGGCAGAAGTCAGCTTTGACCAAGACATCAGATCTGTTTCTCAAGGGTGGGCTAACTCAGCAGAGCTCCCAGATCCTAATATATAATTTAAATGCCAGTTCATTATTTTGCAATGAGAAATGCTACTTACATGTCATTTGATTAATGTGTTTTCTCCATGGAAGATATATTTGCCTTAAAAGTTGACACATATTGCAAGAATTGCTTGAGTCATGCAATCTGAACAAAGGGAGAATTTTAATAGGATTAAAACCTCATAGTCTGAGGCATCTATCTCCTCGGTAGAAATATACATGCCTCCAGAACTCATGAGGTCATACATCTTCTGGATACACTACTTAAATCACACAGACATGCTTTGCTTCTGTGATCCTCATTTTTTCTTTCTGTTTGTATTACCAGCCAGATCTTCACCTGATATACATCAGACAATCTGGTACTGATACCAGGATGCACTTCTCTCCCAAGAACATACAGATAAATTAGGTTATCCTGTAAAAAAATAAATTAAGCAAAACTGACCCTATAGAAATGATTCACAATGTGGAAATAGAGTCAGAGTTTATTGATCAATGTATGCTAAGTAGTTTGGGAAGCCACTTATTCTAATTATGGTTTGCAAGCAGTAATCTCATGGAAACTCATTCAGGGATTACATCGTGAGTACCTTTTGTTAGGTAAAATTTGATTCTTTTTTTAATCTTTATTTTCAATAGACTTTATGTTCCTAGCACTGGATTAATATGGTTCCTGACTCACATTGATTATTGCTATGTGTAAAACTTCTTGTGTGTACGTGTATCTATGTGTGTATGTATGTCTAGGTGTGTATTTGTGTCTATTTAACTATATCTATCTATTATCTTTCTGTCTATTTTTATTAAAAGTCCATATATCTAACTTTAGAACAAGGACAATAAGATAACTTAACCACTCATGGTTCTGCCCCATCTCTCCTTCATTACCCAATCATCTATTAATATTTTCTGTGCCCATTAATTTCTTATTTTCATATAATTTGATGAAGTCCCTGAGTATGAAGGTACATGTGAGGTATTTCAACCTATGAGGAAATCCTAGAAGAGACAAATGTCCTCTCATAAGTTGAGCAAAAAAAGGGGTAAGAGTGCTTTCTCGGTTTAACTGAGATACCCTTGTACACAACTTTGTTCTGATTGCAAGCTCACTTCACAAAGAATATATATGTACTAAGTTTACAAGAAAATTTCCTAGAGATAAAAATGTTCTAAGTACTTTATAAATGTTTAATCTAAATAAGCATTTAAATTTCTCATTGTAGATTTAGCACAAATTGTTGTGATTTGTCATGCCCTGTAGCATATCTGGAAGGAGAGAATGCACAGCAATGTGGATTATTTTAATATCAGTGGTGGAGATGTTATTATTGTGTTAAATGCCTGCTCTGAAAGAAAACTATCTTTCAGAAAAAAAATTTTTGAAAGGTTTTTGCTTCAGGGCATGTGCACTTGCTGGAAAGACAGAGAGAGACATAGAGACAGAAAGCAAGAAATCATCCCCCGGGAGGGGTGGCCACGCCACAATCTCTTCTCCTCCATTCTCCTCTCAGGATCTTGGGCATGCATGCACACGCGCCTGGTGTGAGTTTAAGCCACTGGGTCCGGGACTCCTGAGGTCGACTACGTGGGAGTCCAATGACATAGCCATTATGCTAACTGCTGGTTTCTCGTCTTTCAGAAAATTTTGAGAGAAAAATTAACAATCAAAATTATCTTTAAAAAACTGTGATAAAGGGCGCGGAGGTTCACGCAGCTAAGGGAGCCATTGGCATGGCGGTCACGGGTGAGGTCCTGGCGGCCTGTGGTTGAAAGACCTGCAGGGTTTGAGCATGGCAGAAGGGGACACCTTAATATCAGTGGATTATGAGATTTTTGGAAAGGTGCAAGGGGTATTTTTCCTCAAGTACACCCAGGCCGAGAGTAAAAAGTTGGGATTGGTAGGCTGGGTCCAGAACACTGACCAGGGCACAGAGCAAGGACAATTGCAAGGTCCCATCTCCAAAGTGTGTCACATGCAAGAATGGCTTGAGACAAAAGGAAGTCTCAAGTCACAGATTGACGGAGCAAACTTCAACAATGAGAAAACCATCATCAAGTTGGATTACTCAGATTTCCAAATTATGAAGTAATGGCTGAATTTAGCATTTCCGAGATAAACTTAGTGTTTTTGGTGTTTATTAATAAAACTGTTAATAGAAAAAAAAAACTGTGATAAAGATAAGAATTAATCAAAATTCTTAAGGAAAGCATAGACTTTGGACTTGTACTTAAAAAAAAGTATGTCACACAAAAGTTATTATTCTCCTATTTCTCACCATTAACAAAAGTCAACTCAGAACAGATCATAAATATAAATGCAAAACCTTAAATCATAAAACTACTGGTGGAAAACACAAGGGAAATACTTGAAGAAACTGGAGTAGGCAAATCTCTCTTAAATAAGACTGCTAAAATGGAGGTAATGTTACCAAAAATCAACAAGTAGTATTATATCAAGCAAAAAATCTTCTCTGCACAAGAAAGGAAACAATAATTAGAGTGAAGAGGTAACCCTCAGTGTGGAAGAAAATATTTGTAAGCTATTCTTCAAATAAGGAACCGATATCCAGAATGTACAGGGAACTCAAACAGCTCAATGACAAAAAAATCAAGTAACCCTGGGGATCAGCAGGTGGTGTAGTGGTTAAGGCACTGGACACCCCTATGTGGCCAACCATGGTTCGAGTCCCAGACCTGGTGGCTTGCTTTCTCACTTCCTCTCTCTCTCTCTCTCTCTCTCTCTCTCTCTCTCTCTCTCTGGTCTGATGAAAATAAGCGAATGAATACAATTAAATAAATAATTTTTTAAAATCAAGTAACCCAATTAACAAATGGGCACAAGTTGAATAGACAACATTCTATGGAAGACATACAAATGGTCAAAAAGCATATGAAAAAATGTTTAACATCTCTAGCATAAGAAAAATGCAAATCAAAATCACAATGAGATACCATTTAAACCCAGTTAGAATGGCTCTGATCAAGAAAATTAACAAGTGCTGGCAAGGCTGTGGTGAAAAGGGGAACCCTCTTACCCTGTGGGTGGTAATGTAAATTGGTACAGCCAAAATGGAAAACAACATGGAGTTTCCTCAAGAACCTACAACTCAGACTTCCATTTGACTCAATAATCCCACTCATTGATATTTATCCAAAGGACAGAAATATCCTCACTAGGAAAAACACTTACACATCCATATTGATTGTAGCATTAATCACAATTACTAAGATGTGGAATCAACCCAAGTGCACAAGGACTTGGATTGAAAGTGTGTCACATATGCACTGTGGAATATTAGTCACAGGAAACAATAAGACTCTGTTATTTGATACAAAATTGATGAACATAGAAAATTTAATGATAAATTAAGAAATACAAACAATTTTTGTCCCTGCTCAATATATACTGAACGCCGGCACTCTATAACAGAAGTTGAAAAACCCCAAAGATATAATGGTAGGGAAGACCAATGTGAATATTCGACACTATGGGGGAGAGTGGTGGATGGCAGGGGTGGGTGGGATGGATTTAGGGAGAAAGACTTGGCAGACACAAGAATGCAAAGTTTTCCAAAGGAAAAGAAATATATGGTAATATCTTTTATTTGATGGTGATATAATACATCTTAAAACAAAAAGATGTTGTGTGCTATGGTGATTAAAAAAATTGAATATTAAAAAGTAATTTTCAAAAACATTTTTACTCAGGAGCAGTAGATGGCATAATGGTTATGTTGCTGGACTCTCACATAGTTGACTATAGTTCAAGTTCCAGACCCAGCAACTTAAAACTCATGCTGAGCATGTGTGCCCTTGTGCCCAAGATCCTGAGAAAATAGAGAATGGAATGTGGAGTGCCCATCCCCCCTCAGGGATGATTTCTTTCTTCCTGTCTCTCTGTCTCTCTCTCTCCAGTGAGTGCATGCACCCTATAGCAAAAATCTCCCTAAAATAATAGTTATTGCTCTCTTACTCTCTGATTCATACATCACTATATTTTAATCACTTTATCTAGGTGTGATTGACATAGAAAAATCTGTATGTATTTAATGTATGCAACATATTAGGTACAAGCCAATATATAAAATAATTATTTTAGTCAAAATGCATGTATTCTACATTCTTGGATATGGGACATATCGTGTTCTAGATTACGTAAAAGCCATCTTATCCAAGAACACTTACAATTATTATGACCCTATCACTGAACTACTTACTACTTTTGACAGGCTTACATTATTGTTATCTTGTTTGTTTGGAGGCCCAGGGCTGCACACAAGTTATATAATGATCTTTGTAATTCCAAATATATCACTGGCCAGTAAGATTGTCCAGAAATTGGTCAGTATAACAACCAAACATTAAGAGGGCTGGACAATGATGCAGTGATAAACCATGGTGCTTCGTGACATTGGAAGGTTGCAAGCTTGTTTCCAGAGACCTCCCTGAGTACACTGAGCATGAATGTGTGCCCAAGATCCAGAATGAGGCTGGGGTGGATCAAGAACCTGCTGGGTATGCTATATTTGTGTGTGTGTCTCTTTTTCTCTCTCTCTGTCTTTCACATTCATGGAAGAAATGAATAAAGAGACTTAAACACAGTGAACTAGGGGCTAACAAGTGGTATGGAGGTTAATGCACTCGACTCTCACATGGCCCATCACAGTTCCAGTCCCAGACCTGGTGGCTTAAAAATCATGCCAGGCACATATGTGTATGTGCCCAAAATCCTGAGAGGAGAATGGAGGAGAAGGGATTGCAGCACGGATATCCTATCTGAACAGTTTCTCATTTTCCCTCTCTCTGTCTCTCTCTGGTGAGCACATCACTTTAAAAAAAAAAAAGAAAAGAAAAGAAAAGTGGAGAAAATAGTGTACTATTTACTAACCACAGAGGTGTTATAAAATAATTTGAAATCAGCTGTGGGAAAATGAATCGAGACTTTAGCATGTCATATTGATTCCTTAGGTTAAGCACTTAATCATTAGTACTAATCAGACTTAGGGACATAATTAAGAATGTAGATTGTCTGGAAGACAATTATTAGAAAGAAGGGAAAAAAAAACTGTGATCAATACAAAGTACAAAGTATCAGCAATACAGTTGCAGGATCACTTGACTCTTGTTACATTGACAAAACTTTTGTCAATGTTTTGTCTGTTTCTTGTCAGTAAATATTCTAATGATGAATTTTCTGAGAGTAATACCATTTATGCCATATTGTTATCTTGAATTTGTTTGTAGAGAAACAACTTCCAAAACATCAGCTTAAGAAATCTTAAAATAAATATAATTCTTCAATATTAAAAATTGAGCAACTGGGCCAGCAGGCGGTGTGGTGGTTAAGGCACTGAATTCCCACATGGCTGACTACTGTTCAAGTCCTGAACCTGGTGACTTCCTTACTCACTCTCTCTCTCAGTCTTTCTGGTCAAATTGAATAATAATAATAAATCAAGTTAGATAAATAATTATTTTTAAAAATTAAGCAACCAATATAAGAATTGCTCAGAAAGCAGTACATATCAAGGTGTAATTCACAAAAACCCTCCAAATTATTGTACTTTTTAAATTAAGTTTTCCAGTATTTTCCTAGTTCATTACTATATAGACTTTTGGATCTTACATTTGAGAGTCTCTTATGATCTTTATGCATACCTAAATATGAGGGCTAATATCCTACAATATCTTTCTTGGGTAAGGGGCCAAACAAAGAGAGTTTTTATGGTAGGAGCCATAAGAAAAGGCCCTTTGAGTCTGCAAGTAAACATTGGCAGTTGAGACAGAGGTAGACACTCCTGTGGCTTATTTCTGACAGGACTGTTGATTTCTCTAAGAAGAGAAAGACAGTCACAATAATAGATAAAAATTGTGATAAGTATTGGATTAGTAATCATTGATTCTGTGGATCAGGCTGCAAGGAAATAGTTATTCGTACATTTTACTGTTTTGAGTAGAAATGAAACAATTGTTTTGGAAACAAACTTAGAAATAGGTACCAATTTCATGAATGCATTTGTTCACCCACTCCTCAAGTCATGTTTAGAAATATATTGCAAGTATAACTGCTACATGCATAATCATCTATATACAGATTCCTTCATTGCAGCATTGTTTATAATAGCCAAATGTTGGAAACGATCTACAATGTAGCAAGAGGAGAGTCAATAAATGAGACAGGACAGAAAACACTGAACTTTTACAAATAGTTAGGAAGCTTTCAGAACACTGACATGAAGTTAACACAAGCCATTCTGATTTTTTTAAAAATTACAGAAAAGAGTATATAATATACTAACACATGTTAAAGAAAGAGGGTTAAGAAAATGTATCCATATTTGCACTAAAAAACCGAGTAAGATTTATAAGAGGACACAAAATAACTTCTTTTTTCAATTTTATTTTTATTTTGACAAATAATAATTTGTGTGTGTGTGTGTGTGTGTGTGTATATATGTATATATATATATATATATATATATATATACATATATACACACACACATTAGGATATAATGGAATGCTTTTGTTTTATTTTGTTTTGTTATAATTTTAACAAAAAAGTGTGTGGTCTCAATAGAGAGACAAGGAAAAACCACCCTTCATAAGGGATGGTCAAACTGCAATCTTTTCTCCTTCATGTCTCCCTCCTCTTGGGATTTTGGGTACTCGTACATATGCACCTGGTCTGATTCTCAAGCCACTGTATCCAGGACCAAAATGTGCAGTTTGTCCTGTGGGGATCCAGCCACCTTAGCCACCACACCACAGGCTGGCCCAGTAATATGATAAGACATATGCATATATTGTGGAAAAATAGAATCAGGCTAATTAACATATATCCATAGCCTCACATTTTTGTAGTTTATTAATGGTGAGGAACTTTAAAATCTCCTCTTTGACAATTTTTAAATATAAAATATTTCATTAACTGTAGTCATTTTATGAGGAATTTGGGAGTCAGGTGAGTGTGGTTGTAAGAACCCCCATATAGTGTTTATTACATTTTTTTTTTCATTTTTTTAGGTTTTATTTATTTATTATTTATTTATTTATTTATTTATTTCAGAGAAAGAGACAGAGAGAGGGAGAGACAAGATCCTCAAACAGGATCTTTACCAAACAATTCAACACCAGTAGTAACCAGCTTGAATCATGACATGTGCACATGTACCACACATGGACAGGAAAGCCTTGGGACATGAACCTGAGACCCTCTCATGTGGATCCAGTTATGTTATCACTGTGCCACTGCATGGCCCTTATTTTTTATTTATTTATTTTATTATTATTATTTATACATTCAATCACTACACATCATTTAGATTGTAAAGAGATTTTACCCAACATGTTAGACGCCACGCATCATGTGAGTTGAGACTACTATAGACAACACCATCAACAAGCAACAAATCATATCTGTGTCCCACAAATGTCTTACTTCTCCATTTTTTTCCCAAATTTCCCTTACTGCACTCTTCCCCTCTCCCACTCTCCTTCCACTTTAGGTATCCATATGGCCTTTATTTTACTTTTTGACTTATTTAATATATAAAATTGATTTGAAGGGTATCACAAGTAATGTTATGGTTAAGGCACTGGAATCCCATATAAGTAATCACGGTCTAAATTCCAGACCTGTTGGCTTAAAATTCACACTGGAGGGACCATCAGTTAGTGCAATGGCTATGTCGCTGGACTCCCATGAAGTCGACCGTGGTTCAAGTCCCAGACCCGGTGGCTTAAACTCACGTAGGGTGCATGTACGTGCATGCCCAAGATCCCTAGAGGAGAATGGAGGAGAAGGGAAGTGGAGTGACCATCCCCCCTGGGGGGTGATTTCTCGCATTCTGTCTCTCTGTCTCTGTCTGTCTGGCAAGCACACACACCCTACAGCAAAAACCTCTCAAAAATAAAAAAATCACACTGGGCATGTGTGTGTGCCCAAAATTCCAGGAGGAGAATGTAAAGAAGGGACTATGTGTGGCCAGCCCTCCCTGTACGGTGATTTCTCATTTTCCCTCTCACTGTCTCTCCCTCCAGTGAGTACTCGCGTCTTATGGCAAAAGCCTAAAAGCAAAGCAAAACTAAATTGATTTATTTTATTTTGAAAGTAAATAAGAATATCCTTGTTATAAATAACTAGACACAGTCCATATTTCACCTTCTCTTTTACCAGCACTTGAATAACATTGAAAACTATGAGCGGATAAGGCAGCAACCATGCAGTTTGGACAGGCAATACATTTACACACATGAACATTGATAAAATTATGCTTAAGTGCTCAAATTATCCCTACTTACTTGTTATCTTTATTTTCAAAATTTGCATCTTATGGTTTTGAGGAAAGCTTTCAGATAATGCCTCTCTGTTTCAGATTACTCCTACAAATCTTTTATTTTATCTGTTCCATTTCCTTAGAGACATGACAGTTCTCAGACTACAAAGAGGATTTTTTTCACATGGACCAGTGTTGTGAATACAATGTTCAGTTGAAGCTGAAAGTTGCAAGAACAGAAATAACTATATAACAGTGCCAGTTCCCATTGGAATGAAATAGATTGAACCGTAATTTTCAGTTTAGATTCATTCCTCAATTTAGTGCAGTGAGTCAGAATCCAAATCTAAATCAGTCTCGATCAAGTTTATAGACAGCAATCTAGCAGCTGAAAAAACATAACGCAAAACCCCAGTCGACCATGCCTGTGACATCTATTTCAACTAGGATGGATTTCCTTTGTAGGCAAGAATACCCGAAATAGTCTTTGACTAAGAATTCACAAGTAAACGTGAAAGAAATATTTGTCAACTTGCTGGGAATAAAGACCTTGTTTCTGAAAGATATAAAAAACTCATTTATTCACTTTCTATTTTGGCAGCCCCAAATTTATCTGAAGAACTGAAACTTTTAAGTAGTATAGATTAACTGAACTGAATGTTTTATTTGTGTAATTTATATTTGATATATTTTTTAAATATCCTTTTCCCAAAGTGGTTCAATGAATCAAGTAGTGTACAAAATGAGTTTTAGAGGACCCAATTTTTAAAGGTGTTCATTGTACCCTGTATTTAACACTTACATTGTGCCCTGGAAAACCTAAATTAAGCTACCTGTGCTCCACTTTTCCCATTGGTGATTTTGAAAGTTTATTTAGTTGGTCCAGTAATCTGTTGATTAAAGGAACTAGATCCCACATGGCCAATTACACCTCAAATCTTGGTCCTGGTGGCATGAAAAACAAATAAAAAAATGGGCACGTGTGTGTGTGTGAGCATGTGCGTGTGTATGTGTATACCTACAATCCTGACAGAAATTAGAAATGGAGGCAGGGAAGTGTGATGCCATGAAGCCCCATTGCAGGGGTGTATTCTACCTCTTTTGTCTCTATGACTGTTTCTCTGTCTCTTTCTGGCAGGCATGTGCACCCTCTGAAATTAAAAAAAAAAAAAAAAAAAAAGATTAATTTAAGTAATTTATTTATGGGGTCAGCAGAAGGCCTAGAGTTATATTGCTGAACTCCCTCATAGATTACTGTGGCTTGAGTCCTGGACTGGGTGGTTTTAAGGTCATGCTGGACATGTGTACGTGCTTGCCCAAGGTCCTAGGGAAGAATGGGGGAAGAGAGATTGAGACATGGCCATCCCCCATGGCAGGTGATTTCTCACTTTTCTTCTCACTGTCTTTGTTTCTCTGATAAGCACACGTGCCTTAAGGCAAAAAGCTCTTAAAAAACTAATAATAATTTATTTATATAATTTTTAATTGTATTATACTTTGTAATAGATAATATCTTTTGTGATAAGTTAAACCATGTAGTCCTCATTGTATATCTAGAAGATAGAAATTATCACTTTTTATTCATGAGTAAAGCCATTGAAACACACAGGCATTAAATAATTCTTCTCAGCCCTATCACTAATATAATTTGTACTATGAAGCCTTGGTATTTGGAATATAAAGTGTTTCCTTGGACAGATGATGTACAAGCTATTGTCTACAAAAATTAAAAAAAAATTTATATTAATATTAGACTTCTTTTAACTGTATTTTTTGCCTATAGAAATAATACCGTCAAGGTTGCATATTACTTAGGTCTACAATTTTTCAGCCTATGGCTTTACATTGTGGCTTGTTTCACATTCACAATCCATTTATTTATCCCTATGTGTTTTTGTATGCATGCCAACTTCTGAATAGAGCCATCTATAAATTATTCATTGAAAACCACATTCAAAATTTGTAGTTTGGATCAGATTCCAAGATGTTTGTCTTTACAATTTAGGCATGGTCAATAGAGGGGATTGTAAAGAAGGCGATAATGAATATGTACATATATATTTTTTATATATATCTGTGGATTATGAATATATACATATATACATATATATTTTTAATCACCTTTCTGTACATTTTCATCACATTATACAAGATTTTTCAAATAATGAGAATAATTTGCTTCCTTATAGTTTACATAACTGATATATCTATTGGTTATTTTTGTAAAAAGCTCAAATAAACATATTCTTAAAAAAACCATTTTAATAAGCAGAACCTTACATCTAATTATATGGTTCTAACTGTGAAATGTAAATTAAAGGCACAAATTCAGAAAGAATTTCTTCTCTGAGAAAGGATAAGCTAATCAGATCTTTCAGAACCTGACCAATTGTTTCCAGAGCTTGATTTCAGGAGGCCACCACGATCAATTTCTAGTTTTCTTTTTGGAGTAAGTATATTTGGAAAGTGCACTGATCTTAGAAGCTCCTTGCAGATTCAGGTACCTTCCTTATGTTTTCTTCTTTCCTCTGTGACCATACTGTGAGAGTTAAAATTCAGGTTGAATGCTTCAAGGGAGACAAACAAGCTGCTCTTTTTCCACTAATCCTTTCAGAAAGCATATGATTAAACTTTAGCAGTAGAGGAAAATTCTATACTTCAGGAACATCTCTTCATTACTCTTCTGCTCCTACTCCTGTGGTGGGCAGACTGGGGAACAGAGGTATCCCCACTGTATCATTAAAGGCTATGGCAGAAATTAAACTACTCTACTCCTCACTGAGGGAAAACTAAAGCTTCACTGTGGCATTTTGTCCTCCACCCACAAACTAGAAATGGCATTACAGAGACACAGAGGAGTGGCAGTCTGTGACAGAGAGGACTCACAACAGGGAGTTCTCCCAATCAGAAGCAAGACGCACCCTGGTGACCAGAAGCCCTGGGTAGCAGAGGTTTTGCTGCTGAAGTTTTCACAGACCAGAACTCGTTTGAGAGTAAGAGGGATTGCAAAGCTTTGCTCTATGATCTTCCCAGAGTTAGTGAAGTCATTGGCTCATGTCATAAATGAATATAGGAGTCTGGCCTCAGAGATAATGAATGAAAGTAGCATTGAATCGCTGACTGGAAGCCTGCGTGTGGGTGACTGGTACCTGAAGGTGTGCTAATCCTCTCCCAGATGTGGAGCCTCCCTCCCTCCCTTCTTCCCTGCGAGACACTGAAAGAAGTAGAAACAGAGCTCTCCCACACTGTCTGTCTGTAGTGGCTCACACAAGTAATAGCATCTGACCAGGGGTGAAGGGGAAAGGCATAAAAAGTTCTGGGAACATAAATACTTTTACTCTTTTCTATGCAATTTGGAATTTGCTTTGTAAAAATCTTATTTAACAGTTATTTAATGAAACAAAGTATTTTTTGAAGCCAAAAATAAAAGTAGCATTGAATGAGAAAATTGTCAAATTATTAGTGACAGAGTTGAACAGTACCTGTCACTCCCTTTGCTCAACGTGAAAAGTCAGTGACCTTACTGTGGTACTTTACCAGTTCCTGGAGAAAAAATGGAATTTGTCCCATGGATTAAGAAGTGCTTTTGCAGGGTAATTAGGAAGAGGCAAAAGGTAAAAGAGTCTCTCTCAGTCAATAATGGACTAAAACATAACATGATGTTGCAAATTATAGAAACCATTTAAAAAAAATAAACCTCCAAGTAGGATGTAATTTTTATTTTTAGAGTGAGACTTGCTTTGGATGACTAGGCTTGGAGAGAGTGAGTTTTTTACTGTCTCACCCAAGGGCTTGTTTTGCTCTGTCAGACATTGTGTCAATGAGCAGAATAATTAACATATATTCAGTGTTTTCTGTATAGCAGGCAACATTTTAAGCACTTCACTTATATGAGCTCATTTAATCCTCTCAGCAAACATGTGGTAAGTGTACCAGCTACTACACTTATTCCCAAATTAGAAGACGGAAAGCTTCAGTTAAAAAAAAAAAAAAAATTAAGAGTGGGACCAGCATATGGCCTAATGGTTGCATCACTGGACTCCCACATGGTCAACTGCGGTTCAAGTCCTAGACTCAGTAGCTTAAAACTCACACTGGGCACATGTATGTGCATGCCCAAAGTCTCGAGAGGAGAATGAAGGAGAGGGGATTGTGACATGGCCATCCCCTCTGGGGGTGGGGGGTGATTGCTCACTTTCTGTCTCTGTAGTGAACACACATGCTCTATAGCAAAACTCTCTCTCTGGAAAAAAAAAAAAAAAGAGAAAGAAAGAAAGAAAGAAGAAAGAAAGAAAGAAAGAAAGAAAGAAAGAAAGAAAGAAAGAAAGAAAGAAAGAAAGAAAGAAAGAAAAGAAAAAAAAAAAAGAAAAAGAAAGAGTTAAGTCACTCAAATCTCTGATATAACTAGCAACTTGCAGACCTGGCTCCAAATTCTATTTGATTAATCATTATTAATAGGGTTTGATGACTATAGCTAAATATTCTCTTTTTTTTTTTTTTTTTTTCTTTTTTTTGGAGAGGTTTTCACTATAGGGCGCGTGCGCTCGCCAGAAAGACAGAGAGAGACAGAGAGATAGAATGAGAGAAATCACCTCCCGGGGGGATGGCCACGCCGCAATCCCTTCTCCTCCATTCTCTTCTTGGGATCTTGGGCACGCATGCACAAGCACACGCATCCGGCTTGAGTTTAAGCCACCGGGTCCAGGACTTGAACCGCGGTTGACTACATGGGAGTCCAGCGACATAGCCATTACGCTAACTGCTGGTCCCTAAATATTCTCTTTTTCACATGGAAAAGCATTAACTATACTTTTAAAATATTCTTAGATACTATGTTATCATACATAGTTAAAGTAACTCAATATTTTAAATACCATATTATCATTTATTGGAAAACTATTTTAGTAAGCCATTTTATAAAAAGCAGTAAACTTATCATAATATTTTAGAGTTGTTTCTATAGGTTTCTATCATGAGTAACTAATTATAAAAAAAACAAAATGAAATGAAAGTTACAGTACCCAGATAAGAATGGACAGGCCAGAGGATGGGTCAACCAGTGGTGTGGTGATTAAGGTGACTGAATCTCACAAGGCCAACTGCAGGCCTTGAGTCCTGGATCCATTGGTTTGGCAAATATGCTGGGCACATGTAACGGGAAAAAAAAATCCTGATGGGAGAATGGAGGAGAGGAGACTGTACCCTGGGAGAGGGGGGAGTGATTTTTCACTCTCTCTTTCTCATTCTCTTTTTGTGTCTGTCTTTCTCCAGTGAATGTATGCACTCTGTGGCAAACAAAAATAAAGAGGGAACATATTGAACAAGGTTTTTGCTTAAAAAATTATCAAATTGATGATTTAGTTCATTTTACTAACTTTGCGAGTAAGAAAACTGTGAAAGACTGAGACTATTTGACTTATACCAGATTACTCAAGACTATTTTGTTTGTTTACCATTACAAATTTTAGAGATATTAAAAGGTTAACTGACTAGCATTATTATCTATCAATTTATTTTTTTTGATTTTTTCTTTTCTTTATTTTTTGCATCCATTCACTGTATATTATTACAGCATACAAAATGAATTTTCCCATCCAGAATACACTGTATATTGGCTCAATCAAAGATATTACCGTACATAATATCTTCAACGGACAATTTTCCATTTTGTGTTTCTCATATTTTTTTAGGAAAAGTGTATAGAGAGAGCTTTCAACCTTTTTTATACTTTGCATGGGCCCTGGGTTGTTTTTAGTCTTATGTCATAACAAATATACAAGGAGTAACCTGTTGCACATGCCTAATCATTGTGAATTTTTATTAGAAATATTTTCTAAAAATAATTTTGCTGGGTGAGAGTATAAATGTATATGTCATTTTGGAACATATTGTTAAATCCCACTTGGGATTGTTTCATTATTTTTCATGTATACTAAGGATGTATGACTGTATTCACTTAACTATACGTTTTCTAACAGAATATGTTATCAAATCATTCCATTTGTGTCAATTTGATAGATAATTATATTTTGAAATATTTTATTATGCATAGCTCTTATTAAAGATAGGATTGGGACCAGCAGTTAGCGCAATGGCTATGTCTCTGGACTCCCACGTAGTCAACTGCGGTTTGCCTCCCAGACCTGGTGGCTTAAAACTCACACCGGGCATGTGTGCGTGCATGCCCAAGATCCCGAGAGGAGAATGGAGGAGAAGGGACTGCAGCGTGGCCATCCCCCCTGGGGGGTGATTTCTCGCTTTCTATCTCTCTGTCTGTCTGTCTGTCTGGCAAGTGCTCGTGCCCTATAGCAAAAACCTCTCCAAAAAAAAAAAAAAAAGACAGGATTCTCCTCACTATTTCATATATTAGGAACATTTATGATTCTGTGTATGTGTTTTTGTATGCACTCTCTGTTAATATATTGAATTTTTTTTTTTTTTTCTGACAGGGAGGCACTCAACACTGCCATATCATGTTATCATCTCCACCTTTCAGTCTTCCATCAAACCAAGGTCCCAGGAATGCTATGAGGAGCTCCCAGCATGATTTGGTTGACCCAGAAATCAAAGCCAGAGTCTTCTTCCATCGTGCTAATAACTGAACAGGACTGACCTAGTGCTTGTGCCACTGTGTATGGACCAGACTGTTGGTCTCTTTTAGGTCAATTTTTTTAGAAACTTAATAAATGGTCAATATTTGTTACATAATTCTCAGGTATTCACTAGGATACTTTTTACTTTTTGTTTTAATATTGATCAATATTATCAATAGTTTGTCTAATATTCATCATCCTTCTCAATCATGGGGCAATTTTTGACTCATAAGAATTTTATGACACATTAAAAATTAGTTATTTTTTCCCAATATTTTAAGATGCACCTTTCTAACATTCAACTTTTCCATGTATTTCAAAGTAGGCATTTTAATTCATTTCCCAGATATTTCTTTTCTTTTTTCTTTTTTTTTTTGTTTTGTTTTGTTTTGTTTTCTAGAGAGTTTTTCTTGCTCTAAGGTGTGTGTGCTCACAGGAGATACAGAGAAAGAGAGATAGGAAACAAGAAATCACCCCCCACCCAGGGATATGGCCACAGCACATTCCCTTCTCTGCCATTCTCCTCTTAGAGAATCACACATGTCTGTTGTGAGTTTTAAGACACCAGGACTGGGACTCGAACTGCATACCACTACATGGGAGTTCAGTGATGTAACCATTATGCCATCTTCTAGTCCCTCCCAGATATTTTTTAAAAGAAATTAAAATGCATACTGGTACATGCTATAAGTGAAAAAAGATAGCACAAGTAGTAATATAACCGTATTTTTATGTCACCATGTTCAAAGAGTCTTTAAAAAGAAAAAAATTCATGAAAATGTTTTTTGTTTAAAAATTACACAATGGTTTCAAATTTTTGCACTAAAATAAACTCAAAATTTTATTTTATTTTTTCATGACCTTTTTGAAGTAGTTTCATGCTTTATAAACTTAAAAATATTTATATAATTCACTTGTACCAGAGAATTGTCTAAATACACTGCATGTATTAACTAATTTAATATTGCCCAGACCCTATGAGGCAGGTATTACTCATTTTACAAATTAGGAAACTAGGGCAAATGTAGCCAGGGATTGTGAGTAGTTAACCAGAGTTGTTTTTCTTTTCTTTTCTTTTTCTTTCATTTGCTAGAGGGTGCATGTGCTCACTGGAAAGACACAAAGAGAGAAAAAGAAAATGAGAAAGCACTACCCATGAAGAGTGGCCATACTGTGATTCTTTCTCCTTCATCTCTCATTTCAGGATTTTGGAGCAAGCATGTACACACACCCATCATGTTTTTCAAGCTGCCAGGTCTGGAATCAAATCATGAAGTGAGTCATGTGGAATACAGTCACCTTCACCACCACCCCACTGGTTGTCCCCCACAGCTGCTTTCCTAAACCATCGCAACTCCTATTTCACCCTGCTTGTGCTGAGAACATGCTACCTACTCAGATTTTCTCAGATCTTGAAACATTTATCATTTAAAACTAAACATGATGAGACCAGCAGTTAGCGTAATGGCCATGTCGCTGGACTCCCACGCACTAGACCGCTGTTCACGTCCCAGACCCGGTGGCTTAAAACTCACGCCGGGTGTGAGTGCGTGCATGCCCAAGATTCCCGAGAGGAAAATGGAGGAGAAGGGATTGCGGCGTGGCCATCCCCCCTGGGGGTGATTTCTCACTTTTTGTCTCTATGTCTCTCTCTCTGTCTGTCTGGCGATCGCACACGCCCTATAGCGAAAACCTCTCCAAAAAAAAAACCTAAACATGACATGTAAGCTATTGAATATTGTCCCCACCTAATTTGAGATATATCCAGCAATGTTACACAGATACTGTGAAATTCATTCCATAATCAATTTACTATTGTTTTAGCATTTCATATTTTCTATAAATATGAGGAACATTAAAAAACTATTTAGAGTTAACTGTAGCATGCTATTATCAACAATAACTAAAATAGGCTATTTGTAAATGTCTTCTACTTGAGTAATCACTTAAATCATATTTTTCATGTTGAGAGGCCATGGGGTAGAGTGGTTAAGAATTCCAATTTGGAATCAGTCAGCTTGGATCAAAGACATTCTCAGCCATTCAATTAGTTTCATAGTCACAAGCTTATATTTACTGCTTTAAATCTGAATTCCCCTCTCACTTAAATAGAGAAGAAAAAAGTATACTTTACTGTTTTCCTAAAAATTAAAAAATGAAACATCAGAAATGCTTTGCACATCAGTGGTACACACACATTTTGGCTATTGTTACATCAAAAAGAGAAGGTAAATTGCTTTACAAAGATAAAAGCAAGACAATAGGAAGTACATTTCATAAACAAGGATAAAATAACCAATGGATTTGCATTCATTATCTTTAATGAACTAAAATGAAAAGCAAAATAAATCTTTACATGTGATCAGACATGGGAAATAAAGCATGCTGCTCTGCTAATTTGGTTTAGAGACAATATCAAACTATGATATCTTTTTAGCATCAGTAAACTGACACAGAGAAACTAAACAATTAATAAAAGGAACACAGTAGGCAATGCGGGAGTGGAGGTGGGGAGAGAATTTCCCCTCATTATTTTCACTGTCTCAAATCAGCCTGGCCATCACAATTGAGGCAGATATATGTGGAAGAAAAGTGTTTTTTTTATTAATACACTCAAATTGGTAACAATAGACAATATAATGAAAGAAAAATAGAATAATAGGTAAGAAATTCATTCTAACTCTTCATCAGTTTCAATGAAAAATAAAAAAAGATTGGTAAGACATCCAGTCCTCACCTTCCTGTCATCCTTGGGCTTTTTAAAAATTCATGAAAAGAAAAAAAAATCTGTCTACTGATTTTGCATATCATGAATTTAGTATTTACTTTTTTTTTCTCTTTTTAAAATTTGCCACAGGACACATGGGCTTGCCAGAGAGAGGCAGAGAGACAGAGAGAGAGAGGAGAGAAGAGAGAAGAGAAAGAAAGTAAACACCTCACGCGGGACAGGGTTACCAGCAATCTTTCCTTCTCCAATCTTCCTCCTTTCATGATTTTCGACATCCATATACTTAGGTAGGGTGTTTTTTGCGAGCCACCAGTCCAGGACTCCTATTGTGTGGTCAGCTGTATGAGATCCAGTTACCATAACCACAGCGTCCTGGGCTGGACCCAGTACTTGTTTATTACATTATTTCTACATGTTCTAGAAATCTTATTCTGAATCTAAACACAAATTCAGTATTTTCATAATATGTAATTCTTGTATGTTCTAGGAGTTTTATTCTTAATCTAAATATCTTTCTCACTGGCTTGGTCATCTTGAAATTCTAGTACCTTTCACTCTCCTTGTTGAGAAGCTCAATCTGAGAGTTTTAAGTAGTGGCTGAGGGGACATTATATCACATCAACCTTTTTTGATTCTTAATAACTGTGGTTACGGGATTAATGTCATCTGCTTCATATTCTCAATCTTCACCTGAATCACATGAGTCTAGAATTTTTTTGACATTCAGAAAAGCAACCAGGTGCATGCCATTCAAACCTTACAACCAATGTGGCATCTCAGGAGTCGCCCCTATGGGTACACAGTAACACTTCCACATCTAAAAACGATTTACGTGAGATAGATCAAGGATATATAAAGCCTCATGTGGGTTTACTTCAGGTTTGATGGTAAACGACAGTATTATGGTTTACAGAGATTTCTAGGTTTATTATTATGAAAATGTAACATCTAAAAGTTATTTAGTTCTTTTAGGTGGCTAGTTATAGAGAAGCTGAAATGAAGACATTAGTGAACAAAAGAGTAAATACAAAGTACTATCGCTATTTTAGCAATTTAGAATAAAAACCCAGAAAGTAGTGACTGAAACATCAGCGCCTATGGCAACATGAACATTATTCTTTTCTCAATGCAGAGTTGATGCAGGATGAAAAATTGGTAAGTCTATGTATAGAAATGGATGTTATTAAACGAAAAAATAAGTACTTCAAAGTTACAACCTAAACCAGAAGTACTTATAATTATGACAAGATTACTCGGGCCACCAAAAATGTGCCTAGAGTAGAGAATTTGAAATGTGCTTTAAATGCTAATTAGGCCCTGTCTTAAAATCCTCATGCAAATTACCTTGTAATACATCAAGAAGTCATTTTAAATGGCAGAATAAAGCATAACAGAATTACTAAATTTTGTGGGAAAATTAACGATTGTGTAAAGCATGCAAGAACTGTGTACATATTTCAAACGTAAATCATTGCTTTCTTTTCTTTTTCTTTTCCCTTTTGTTCTTTTTTCCCCCTCTTTCTCTTTCTTTCCTTGTTTTTTTTTTTTTTTTTTTTTTAAATTTGACAGAGGACACATGTGCTAGCCAGAGAGAGACAGAAAGAGAGGAAAAGTGAGAAAATCCCTTCAATGGGGCATGGTCATGCCACAGATCCTTCTCCTCCATTTCTGCCTTTTTCAGGATTTTGGGCACACATGCATACAGGCCCAGTGTGTTTTCCTAGCCCCCAAGTCTGGGATGAGTCCTGTGGTCAGTTACCTCAGACAAGACATCAGATCATGGGATCAATCCCAAACCATTATTTTCTAAGACACAATTCTACTGAATAACTCCAGGCAAAAAACAACACGTACAATTAGCTTTGTTTTGCTTAAGCAAAAATAGGCATGAGATCTGTTCCTTTGTATCTTACTCTTAATGGGTATATGTGACCTTATGACAGAATATTCAATATGTTTATTGAATATATAGATATACAACTTAGCAATGCATTTTGGTATGCTTCATGGCTAATATTGTAATAATATTGTGTAATATTTTCTTTTGTTTTCTACTCTCTTCTCTGATTAGATGGCATATAAATAATTTTATTTTATAAAAATTATGGTTTAATTGCACTTAATTGGTTATTTGTGCAATTTACTATGCATAGAGAATAAGTTTACTTTCATACACATTAGTATTGGTTAATTTTTAGAACCACTTTCAAAAAAAAGAAATGACAATCATAAAAAAATTCAAATTGTTTTCCTCTGACCTTTGAAGAATCTAGTCAACTGTAATTGTCAAATGTGGGCAGAGACATATGCATGACAATGTTCACTGAAGTGTTTCCTGCAATGGCAGATATGCACAGATAAAGTGAGATTTTAGTATGAAGAAATGAGTAGGGATCAAACAGTGGAACAGCAGTAAAATGTGAGGCTCTGTCGGGCAGACTGCAGAAGAAGGTTTTTGCTATCCAGAGGCCTCCCTGAGTACTCTTGGCACACCTGCAGCAAGATTCCGGCTGACAATGGCTGTAAATGGTTCCCAGCATGAAGACACTCTCAGGGGTGCTGCATTGATTTCTCTCCCCCTCTCTGTCTCTCTCACTCACTGAATAAATGAAGTTAAAAATATGACTAAGTTAATGCTCTTAAAGCAAAATTATCTGGAGCCAGTAACTAGAATAGGGTGAGTCTGCATACACTGATACCTTTTTACCATTACAAAAAATTTTAATATGTAAGAGTTCTTTGTCAGATTTAGGCATGGTAAATACATGTTTTCCATATTGTCATCAGTCTGTTTTGCTTAAGATAGTCTTTATTCAAAATGAATCTGTAAATTTGTAATCATGTCAACTTAATTTACACCTTGTGGTTTGAGATGTTAAGATGTCCTTTCACACCTCATGGTCAGGAAGATACACACATTTTCATTAGTCAGATTTATTTTTTCTTTCTTTAATATATGTAGATGTGATGCCTAAAAATAACATGAGAAATTCACCTTAGTTCTCTTCCACATAGCAATCACACCTTCCTAATCCAAGCTATTGACATGTACTTGCTTCAGCTATTTGCAATGGTAAGTTTCCAATGACAAATTTTCTATCAATAAATGAATCTGTTTCTGGGCATGTTTGACATTTTTATCACTTTTTTTGGTTTGCTTGTTCCTGCACCAATGCCAAACTTCATGGTATGATTCCATTGCTCAATTCTCAGATTGTTTTGCTTCTTAGACAGTATGTATTCTTCCATATACATGACAAAATTCAATTGTTGGATTGCTCAAATGTCTTCTGATTTTTATTGAAATGTATATTCTTGTTTGCTTGGGTGTAAAGATGTCATATACTTTATCTTCCCTAATATCACTCATATTTTGACAGCTTGTTGTGTTGTTTTCTGAGAGAATATATTGAAATCTTCAATGATAATGGTTGATTTATTTATTTCTCCCCATACATTTGCCAAGTATAAATTAAATGCAGTGCACATTTATTGATTATTGTTTTCTTTTCTTTTTTTTAATTTTTTTTGGAGAGTTTTTTGCCATAGGGCGCGTGCGCTCGCCAGACAGAGACAGAGAGAAAGAAAGCAAGAAATCACCCCCCAGGGGGGGATGGCCACGCCACAATCCCTTCTCCTCCATTCTCCTCTTGGGATCTTGGGCATGCACGCACACGCGCCCGGCGTGAGTTTTAAGCCACCAGGTCCAGGACGCAAACCGTGGTCAACTACGTGGGAGTCCAATGACATAGCCATTACGTTAACTGCTGGTCCCTTGTTTTATCTTCTTGATGTGCTATTTCTCTTACAAATAATTTCTTAATTTGTCTTTTATCATGCATATCTATTAAATATATTTGCTTTGAAAATATATTTGTTATTACTGACTTATTTTATTTTATATTTGTCTTGATTACAAGAAAATATATTGTCCACATTCTGCCATCTGAGAGTAAAATAGTATCTATGTCTAATTAAAATGTAGAAATATTTTTGGTTAAAGGAAACTGGTTCCCCATGGCTGACCAGGGTTCAAATCCTGCCTGCTGCTAGAAACACCTGGGAACACACATGCCCAGGATCCTGAAAGGATGCAGAACTGGAGTAAAAAGGATTGTGGATTTACCACACCCTGTTGTGAGATGCTTTCTGTCTTGCTTTCTCTCTTTCTTCTTCCCTCTCCCATGCTCACACATGTACCTTTGGGTATAGAAAGTACATATATCTGTTGATTAAAAGGTACATTAGATTGACATATTCATGGATAAAAATAAGATTTTATATGTGTATTTCCAAAAGTAAGAATATTTCTCAAAAACAAATCTCTTATATGTTTACATATATAAGTATTACTATATGTATATACAAATATGCCTTGTATATAATATATTCATTTTATATTATATTTAGACAGCAAAAGAATGTATCTGTGTAAAATATTATGACATACATTTTTAATATTTGTTGAATTGTTTAAAATATGTATAAAAACTTTTTTTTTGAAGAGGTTTTTGCTATAGGGTGCATGTACTAGCCAGAAAGACAGAGAGACAGAGAGACAGAAAGCAAGAAATCACCCCCTCCATCCCCCCCTGGGGGGATGGCCATGCAGTAATCCCTTCTCCTCCATTCTCCTCTCGAGATCTTGGGTACACACACGCTCCCAGTGTGAGTTTAAGCCACCGGATCTGGAACTCTAACTTCGCTTGATTACATGGTAGTCCAGTGACATAGCCATTACATTAACTGCTGGTCCCTCTTTTTTCTGTTTTTAATCCTAGGAAATCATCATCATTATTTCTTCAAATTTATTTATCTATTTAATTAAAAAAATTTTTTTAGAGAGTTTTGTTATAGGGTATGTGTGCTTGCCAGAGAGTCAAAGAGAGAGAGAAAGTGAGAAATCACCCCCACCCCAGGGAGGAGATGATCATACCACAATCCATTCTCCACCATTATCCTCTTGGGATTTTGGGCACACATGCAAATGCACCCAGCATGAGGTTATTATAATAATAATTATTATTTCACTATTTTCAGAGTGAAACAGAGAAAAAGAAGAGAGAGGGAAAGTGAGAAAGCAAGACTCCAGGTTCAGGCTTCAAAGCACAGTTGGCCATGTGGGAGTCTGGTACCCACCCTTAACCACCACGCAACTTGTTGTCCCCCAGTCCCCCAACCCCAGATGAATTTTACCATGGTCAACTCTGTGGGAGTCCAGTGATGTAAACATTAAGCCATCCGTTGGTCTCCAAATTTGTTTATTTTTAAGATTTTTTTTCTCAATTTAGGAGTACATGGAAATAAATGTTGACAATTTTTTTTTTAAACTATCATCTTTAGTACGAATTGTATTTTATCTTTTCCAAGGTTTTCTAATCCTGCTTTTCTTTTGGGAGGATTTTTTGCTATGTTTTTCCAGTTCACTTTTTTTTTTGTTGTTTGTTTTTTTGGACAGGCTTTTCGCTATAGGGCGCGTGCGCTCGCCAGACAGACAGAGAGAGACATAGAGACAAAAAGCAAGAAATCACCCCCCAGGGGGGATGGTCACGCCGCAATCCCTTCTCCTCCATTCTCCTCTTGGGATCTTGGGCACTCATGCACACGCGCCCGGCGTGAGTTTTAAGCCGCTGGGTCCGGGATGTGAACCGCGGTCGACTACGTGGGAGTCCAGCAACATAGCCATTACGCTAACTGCTGGTTCCCCAGTTCACTTTTAAAAACACCATTTGGAGGACACTATCAGGAAGATAAATATTTAATGTATAAGGATATCATAAAATAAAAAGAAACAACTTGTCATTTAGCTATATCCATTCAACTGGTACCAAGTTTTTTGTTTCAACCATCACTTTTCAAACCCAGGATTTCAAATTGATCTTTCTTTAGAATTATTTAATATTGCTCACTATTCCCATATACTTATCATTTGCAAACATTTATAAGCTTAGTTAACATTACTAATCTCACATGTTGAAAAATTCTGCTATAGGGTCTCCATGCTTCCAATTTGTTTCTCATTTTTGATTTTTATAATTATTTCAACCCTGAAATGTCTTCACATACACATATATAAATATGAGTAATATATATTTTTTGTTAGTTTGCTAAATTTTTCCTGTGAACTCATTACTTTTGGCTATTTTTTTTTTCTGAACTTCTAATTTTAAGGCTGATAATATGAAAGGGACTAACAGGAAGGCTTGGGTCACCATTCTTTATTTTCTTTATTTTTTTGGTTTTATGACAAAAAGTAACTGGCTGATTACCTCAATGGAGTTATAGTCACTATTGTATGGTCACACTGAATACCATTTCTTTGCTCCAAACTTGCAACAATTAGTTCTCTCTTTTTTCTTTTTAAAGTTTATTATTTTCTTTCTTCTATGTGAGGAAGACAACACCTCTAATAGGGTCTTGTCCCAAATATCTTCAGCCATCCCTAGATAATGGGCGCGCATTTGCCTTCATAGACAGGGAGGTGATGGCAACTTTTCCATGTAGTATTGCCCTGCAGAGCATGGAATTTTACCACTGTGCTTCAGTCAGGCCTCAGCAATTGATTTTGTCGTTCAGAAAATCTGTACTATACAGTGGTCTTTCCAAGAGTTGTTTTCTTTATTTTAATTCCTTGTCAATAGGGGAAGCATGGAGAATTTGCCGAACAATCCTTACTTACACGATTGTGTAGGCATCTATAATTTCATGCAGCCACATTCCTAGTGCCCTGAAGTTTCTCTGCAATCCCCTAAATGTATAGATTGATAGTATTTTTGTCTCTTACTATCTCACAGTCACAAAATATATTAGCCAATTCAGGGCAGTGGCTTGGTTGACAAGCTTTCCCCTAACTTTCCCCCATATTTGTGCTTTACTATTTCTTGATATTGCGTGACAGGTCCCTCCAAATCTTTATGGCCTCTGTATCCCCCAGAAAATCTCCACAGATTGTATTTGAATTTTTTCTAGTTTGTTAACTTCCATGTCCTTTCTTTAGCTTCTATCAAATTCATTTTTCCAAAATAAGATGAAAGATGCTGGTGTGTCAATCTTGCTGAATATCCAGATCTGGAACTGTATTTTTCTTAAGTAATACGGCTTTATTTATTTATTTTTCTTGTTTCGTTTTTATTTTATTTATTTGTGGCATTATTTAAATCGTATTGTATTTAGATATTTTATTGGATTTAAAAAAATGAAATATATTAAACATTAATTATTTTTCTATGTTTTGAAAAAATGTTCCCAAATTTTCCCATGTTAAAGTATTATGATATTTTGTGAAAATAGCTTTATTCACATTGAGAATGTTTTTAAAAATTGTTATAGTGCATGTAGATTTGCCAGAAAGTCACAGGGGATGGGGGAGAGTGAAAGTGATCCCTCAAATGGGGTGGTCACAATGCAATTCCTTCTCCATTCTGTCAGGATCTGAAGCATATGCAAACTCAAATTTAGCATTTATTTTTCAAGCTACGAAAGGCTAGAATTTGAGTGACAGTCAGCCACGTGGAATCTAACTACTTTAACCAGTAGTCTATGGGGCAGCTCAGAATTATTACTTTAAAGTGTATTATTCTGGAACAGAAAACCAAGTCACACCATAAATATTCAAAAATTTTACACCAGGGTATTCTCTTTTAAAGGTTACTCTATAGCTTTTCTTTCCTTTCTTTTTTTTTTGGGAGGGGAGAGATTTTTGCTATATGGCATGTGCGCTCGCCAGACAGAAGGAGACAGAGAGAAAGTGAGAAATCGAAATCTGCCCCCCCCCCACCCCCACCCCTACCCACGGGGGAGGGCCACACAGCAATCCCTTCTCCTCCATTCTCCTCTTGGGATCTTGGGCACGCACGCACACGTGCCCAGTGTGAGTTTTAAGTCACTGGGTCTGGGACTCAAACCGCGGTTGACTACATGAGAGTCCAGCGACATAGTCATTACACTAACCACTGGTCCCAACTATAGCTTTTCTTGATAGCCTCTATAAATATATGTTTTTTAAAAATATTAGTATCTGAAATGATAATTCATTATCGATATTGTGCTTATGCACTATGTTGTTAAATCCTATTGAATTTCATCGTATCTTTCTAGATAATCTCTTTGAACATTATATTCATTTGTTTGAATATCATGATTCCTTCACTAAAAGTTACATTCAAGAGACTGGCAGATAGCGTCGTGGTTAAGGTGCTGGACACTCCCACATGGCCGACCATGGTTTGAGTTCCTGACCTGGTGGCTTGCTTTCTCACTTTCTGTGTGTGTGTGTATGTGCTTGTGTGCATCTGGTCAAATTATAAATACATGAATGAATAAATAAATTTAAATAAATAATTATTTTTAAAAAAAGTTACATACAAGAGCTGGCTCCCTGGGGCAGCAGATAGATCTCACATGGTGACCACAGGGCTCATGTACAGCCTGGTTGCCTGAAAAGGGACTGAAGGACTTGAGAAAGGGGATCCCAACATGACCAGACCACAGGAGACTCATCTTTCTTTTCATCTCTCTCTCTCTTACACATGCATATGTATACACACGATGTCTATCGTGAATAAGTGCAAAAAATAAAGTCCCGCACAATATAGTAGACATAATTAACTTTCACAGTTCTTCCAATTTCACATGTCTTATGGCAACTTAATTTTTGTCTTTTTTACAGGATGATAACTTCATCTTTTAGCAGTTATGTCTTGCTTCTCACTTAAACATGCTTTATTTTATCCTGAGAAGGGTAGACATCATTCCCATTCATTGTTTCATAAATATTCATATCAATTTTTCTGTAGTTTCTATGGTTTGATTTATAAATACATATTTTGTAAAATCTACATTTTGTATATCTAAATTTAGTTGCTATATTCACAGAACAATGCAGTGAAAAATAAGTCACTTTAATGCTGAATTATGATTCATCCATATTCTGAGTAACAACTCTTTAGAGAAAATAAATTCTGTTTCAGGTACCATTTCCTCAATAATCTGTTTTACTTTTCTTTTGCTATTGAAATGCTTTTAAGTCTTGTAGTTATTTCCAGATTTAATATCTCTTTTGTTTTTACTTTTGGATTTTTCTTTGAGAAGTATATCTAGTTATTTGTTCAAGTTTATTGAATATATGGTGAAAGAGACATGGGCATCATTCATTTATTTAAGGAAATAAATTTCTTGTTATTCATTATTGTTTTTTAAAGTAAACAATGATTACAATTTTTTATTAAACTTTTTGCTTTGTTACAAAAATAAATCTTAGAAATTTTTAATTAAAATAAATAAAACTTGGGCTCTAACAGGTGGCATAGTGGTTATGTCACTGGACTCCCACATGGACAACAGTGGTTTGAGTCCCATACCTGATGCATGTGTGCCCACCGTCCCAGGAGGAGAATGAAAGAGAAGGGATTGTGGCATGGCCATCATTCCTTGGGGTGGAGGTGATGAGATGATTTCTCACTTTACCTTTCACTGCGTCTTTCTCTCTCTCTCTCTCTCTCTCTCTCTCTGTCTCTCTCTCTCTGGTGAATGTATTCACCCTATGGCAAAAACCTATAAAAATAAGTGAAAGAAATTTTAGTCATTACCATCTTGTCCTTATTTCTGTCATTCTTGCTTTCTCATTTTTAACTTATACATATTTCCATTTTCTATTTACCCTAAGACAACTTACTTATAAAATATGTTCTTTTGAGACTGTTCACAGTAATCAGGTATTTTATTCAACTTTTTTCCTTCCCCTTGATCCTATTATTGAATTGCAATAGATGATATTTTTTAAGTATCAAGATAACTTCTATAAAATTGAAATTACATAAATTATCAGGTAATAGCTATAATTCTTCCTGATGAAGCATAAAGAAAATTAATGATCAATGTCTGTATCTATAGTGTGGTATTGGATAAAAGTAAAAAAAAAAAAATTATAGCTATTTTCAAGCATTTTTGGTACAATACTATAAAAAATAAATAAATTCTTTTTTTTTCTTTTGGAGAGGTTTTTACGCTATAGGGCTCGTGCGCTCGCCAGACAGACAGAGAGAGACATAGAGACAGAAAGCGAGAAATCACACCCCAGGAGGGATGGTCACGCCGCAATCCCTTCTCCTCCATTCTCCTCTCAGGATCTTGGGTACGCACACACATGCGCCCGGCGTGAGTTTTAAGCCACCGGGTCTGGGAAGCGAACCGCAGTCGACTACATGGGAGTCCAGCGACATAGCCATTACGCTAACTGCTGGTTCCCAAAAATAAATAAATTCTTTAATCCAATATAAAATTAACTTTGTATGAATGTATTTATGCTTTTTGTGTGAATATTTTATAACTTTTACTTTACTTGAATGCATTATTTAAACAGTTCAAATTGTTGATGTACTAGGAAACTGAAAGAAAAATTATTTTTTGGGACCAGCAGATGGCATATTGGTTTTGTGACTGGACTCCCACATAGTTGAGCACAGTTCGAGTCCTGAACCTGATCGCTTAAACCTCATGCTACACAAGTGTGCGTGTTTGCCCAAGATCCCTAGAGGAAAACAGATAGTGGAGGGGCACTCTGATAAGCAAATGTCCCTATAGTAAAAATCTCTCTCTCAAAAAAAAAGTATTATTTAACTTAAATCTAACTGATTTAAGCTTTTATTCAAAGAATTACTGTATTTTAAAATCCATTTCAATTTATAATTATGTATTACTAAACAATAATGATTAAATATATGATTTGTGAGTAATGTAATACTTTGCATGTAATACTTTGCAAATAATCTCAGAGTATTTGCACAAAAATATCCTCAGGCAAGGAAAAGCTCATATATTTACAATTATCCAAGAAAATAAAATAAAAATTTTAAACAAGTACTTGGGAATCATGAATTAATTGATGTAAAACTCAATCTGCTTTATTTCGAATTAATTGTGTGCCTTTCGCCTCAATTGAATACATAGGACTATAATTTTTCTCATTTTGGCTTTAATATACTTTTTTTTTTTTTTTTTTTAGTTTTTACTTTAGGTTGTGTATGCTCATCAGTAGGTATGGCCAGGATGAATACCTTCTCATCTTGAGATTTTGGGCATGCATGCGCACATGCTCAGTGTTGTTTACCTGTTGCCAGGTCTGTAACTTGAACCTTGCAATCAGTCAATAGATTCCAGTCACTTTAACCACAATGCCTTCTGACTGGCCTAAACATAAAGTTTCTGATATTGTCTTAGTGGTATTTTATCCTGTCCTTTTATAATAAATAAAGTTAATTACCTATATGTGCTGCCTATTACCAGCTGGATTCTATTATATCTTATTCTATTTCTTATATTAATTCTTCTTATCTAGGCCTATTATTATGTTATCTTTAAATGTGTGACTATTGGGACCAGCAGTTAGTGTAATGGCTATGTCGTTGGACTCCCACGTAGTCGACCGCGGTTCGCGTCCCGGACCCGGTGGCTTAAAACTCACACCGGGCACGTGTGTGTGCGTAACCAAGATCCCGAGAGGAGAATGGAGGAAAAGGGATTGCGGCGTGACCATCCCCCCGTCTCTATGTTTCTCTCTGTCTGTCTGGCGAGCACACATACCCTATAGCGAAAAAAAACTCTCAAAAAAAAAAAAAAAAGTGTGACTATCGTTAGAAAAGCAACTTACAAACTAATCATTTACCATGCTTGCTACATTTCAAAGTATTCAATCTTGAATTGACACTTGAGATATCTGTTCCATTATTCACTTATCCTTCCTTTTTTAAAAAAAATTCAATATGTTTCTTTTATATGTAGATCTGAATCTAATTTTGTATCTCAATATCTTTCTGAATATAACCACGGTAGCTGAATTATATAGTCACTGATTTTTACAGGAAAATGACCTATCACTTGAATAAGAACTAATCTCCATGAAAAGCATATTCTCATCCTGATGAGATACAATGAAACATACTTTTTAATGTCTGGCATATAATAGATCTAGATTTAGCAGAATGGTGTGTGAATTCAAAGCTAATTTGTTTTACCTAAACTTCATATGCTGTCCGTAATACAAGGGTTACTACAAGAAATAACTTTAACCTGATCCAATGTTTTCGCATCATACTTGCTTTATGACCAAATATTAATTTAATGTTAATCTTCTATCTCTAAAATATATAGCCTGCTAAACCATTTAACCCAGGCTCTTGAATAAGAAGGTCACGCTGGGTTGTAGCTGCTTGTTTGGGCTTAGTCCATAGATTTTTTTGCCTTCAACTTAACTAATGGAATGAAGCTTGGAAATATTTTGAAAATAATTTTGAAATTATAATGAAAATATAGATCTATAGAAAATGTTATACATACCAGATACAGTGTGGGAAGAGGGTGGGAAAAGTAGGAGAATCTGAGGAAAGATATTAAGAGGAAAAAGAGAGGCAAGACATTTATGGGACAAAGAAATGGGTTATTTTCTGTTGAAGATAATGTGTATAGTATTCCCAATTGGACTGATGAGAAATGTATACAAGTTGGAACATTCCCTTTACAAGCTAAGTGACATATGTGGTTGAATGTATAAAAGAAATAGAAATTTTAAAAATATGATAAAAACTCCAAAAAAAAAAATCTTTGACTATTTTCAGTTCTTTTAATGCTACAGGGTATTTTAAAAATAAAATCTAAGGTGTATGGTTACCATAGTATTATAATTATTTAATAATTTTTTTCAAAAATTACTGTAATAAAGTTTTTCCAAATATAGGTGATACTGTAGAGAGAAAAGATATGGGTATGCAGAATGAACTAATATAGACATTTTACATTTGAAAGTAGGCTAAATTAGAAAGTTCAGAATTAATTAAATGAAAAGAGATTTATTTTGAATGAGAAGAGATTTTGAGAAAATGACCAGAAATTCACTCATAATATGTGTTAGTCTCTTAATATAGTATTTTTTATTTTTTTAGCTCAATTTAGTGACATTATCCACTTGTAAGTTTTAATCCACTTTAAAAATTGTTTTGTTTTCTTTAGTTTGGGCCATAGTGTTTGAAATGTTTATCTAACATGTAACATTTCTGTTGCTACCTTAATTCTTTCAAAATTTCATTAACATGTCTGTGGCTTTATTATTTAGAATGAACTAGGTAGCTGGTACTTCAGTTAATATAGATAATACACATCACCTGGTAGTTAATCTTCTTCAATACTAAAGATTGACACACAGAGCAAGGAATTGGCTTTTCAACAACATTTAATTATCTTCTTATTAGCAATTTTACCTTTAGTAAATTTGCTTTCATTAAAAAGCAGAGTTATTTTGGTGACAACTCTAAAATCTTGTTTTAAAAAATAAAGAAGCATATAATTAAGATTACTACAGTATACTAGCATTACACGTTGAGAGCAGTGTAAAATCTTTTTCTAAGGTGGTTTCATTCCTCTGTGATTGTGCTATTGAATTAATTTATATCAAAGAGGGGAAAAGAGAAGTTCTGTTTAAGGAGTTAAAACTTACACTGTGTGAAATATAAATATTTGGAAGTATCAGATCGTAAAATTTGGAACTTATTAGCTTATAAACTTTAAAATATAAAGCCTTTCATGTCAGAAGAAAGTAAGTGGCATTTCTAGTATGTCAAAGTTGCAAAACTGGGAGATACATCCTATTCTTTTTTTTTTTTTTTTTTTTTTTGGAGAGGTTTTTGCTATAGGACGCGTGCGCTCACCAGACAGACAGAGAGAGACATAGAGACAGAAAGTGAGAAATCACCCCCCAGGGGGGATGGTCATGTCGCAATCCCTTCTCCTCCATTCTCCTCTCGGGATCTTGGGCACGCACGCACACGCGCCCAACATGAGTTTTAAGCCACCGGGTCCGGGACTCGAACCGCGGTCGACTACGTGGGAGTCCAGCGACATAGCCATTACGCTAACTGCTGGTTCCCCTATTCTTTTTTTTTTATCTTCCCAAATATCTTTCTTTTGTAAGTAGTAGAAACTGATGGTTAACGTGGTTTATAGAAATGTAAATGTATGGCTCTTATCTTGCATGATAATGATTCTGTGTTGTAAAATAATTCTCAATTATTCCTTGTTCATATTTGTGATTATGAATTCACTAATGCACTCTTCAATAGTAAAATAATTTGATGATGAATACTTGGTCATTATTGAATAAACTTTCTTTGTCAGAGTGAGCAATTTAACTTTTATACTACTGAGAATCATGAATTTCTCTAATGTATGTCATAATCTGATTAGTCAGAATTCTGAAAAAGTAGATCATATATAACTCAAGTATTAAGGGTAACAATTACATTAATAAAATATTTATGAACTCTTCATATAATATTAATAGTAATTATAAAATTTATTATATATTAGAATTCAATTTATATAGTATAACAAGAAATATGTAGATTTAATGATATATAAAATGGTCACTTATATGTAAAATTTTGTTAACTTATCTGTGGCTTTAGGTAGGTATTGGACTCAATTTAGAAAACAGTTATGACCAATTACTATGTCCGTGCAAGACAGGAAAAAAAAAAAGAGAAATAGACGTTTTTCTATTTCACTTTTATGATTGAAAGGAAAACTTTATTAAATATGAAAACAAATTAGCACATTTTTAAACTGCTCAATTACTTGAAACAGAGATATTTAATCTATATGTTTACAAAGTAAAAGCAGACTATCCCCATCTGGCTATTTTTTTGCAACATGTTACTAGGATACACATGCATACTCATGTACACATGAATCTTATCACAGGGTCTCACGAAGAAAATATCTATAGACCATAGAGGTATTAGATATGCCCCCTTCCTTTTTACCCGTATCACCCAAATTAGCATGTAAATTTCCTCCAAGGACTAGCTGACGTGGCATTATACAATTTTTAAACTGCTAAACAAACTTCCACAGCAGATATAAAATCCATTCCTATCGAAAGTAGGACCATATTACTTTGTTGTTGTTGTTGTTTTACTGGTCATATTTAAAATATCAATTCTTTTTATTCTGTTTATCACAAAGTAGTTTTTGATCATTCATACAGTTATAAGGAGACATGGATAAATTAGAGTTTCCTTGCTAAATGAAAAAGTTTATCCAGGATCTTGCAAAGCAAAATTCTAAAGGAAGTTGTTCTTATTTTAAGACAAGTGACTGTATGGACCTTATACCCAGGGAGCGCTATGAAGCTCCTAGAAACTGACTTGCCCTCAGGATCTATTTTATAACCTAGAAAAGTTGAACAGTTCCTGGTAGTTCTACTCTTAAGGCTTTTGCAGAGCAGTGACATGTCTGAGCTTCTCATTAAAAATGGGAGAAACTGGCTCAAACTTCAAGACAGTCAACCATTTCAGTCCTTCTTTTCTGAAGGTGACATTTGAATAGTTAAGTCTGCTGATTTTTTAAATTTATCTGCAATTTATTTAAATCAATAGGAACGCGTTTAGAGATATAATTATGTCTTAGCCATCATTTATAACTAGCATAAAGCCAAACGAGTCCTGCAAAACCTGTCAGTTTCATGGTTTCTCCATGAACCCGTTGCCTTTTTATTTTATGTGAAAACTGTTCTATATTTTTTTCTTAAGGTTGTTGACATATTTTCAAATTTTAGTTTCTATCAGTAGACAAGTGATCCAATGACTTGTCATTAAGATGTGTAAATATTTTAATCAAGTATTTTCCTAGAAATTCATGTTTCCTCAGTTCCCAAGTAGTGGACAAATTAGGCAGATCTGCCTTTATTTTGATTGAAGAATATTTTTTAAAGTTGATTTTGTTTTTTAAATAAATATTTATTTAATTTTATTGTTATTATTTTAAATTGCTATAGGACATGTGCCCAGCAGACAGAGACAGAGAGACAGAGAGAGAAAGAGAGAAAGAGAATGCAAGCTGCCAACTCCAAGACGCACACCACAGTCAACCATGTGGAAGTCCAGTGCCTTAACCATCATGCCAGCAGCTGACCCATGAAGAATATTTTTTAGATGTTTCACATGCTTAAAAATTTTGCCAGATGAACAAATATAAAAAAAAATGAATAAAGAAAGATGGTAAATTTACTGTATTCTATTTTTTTACAGCAGAACCATTGTATTACACATTGTAAGACAAAATGTAATACAATAGCTTCTTAGACTTCTAAGCGCACTAATAGCCTTTATAAAAGTTTTATGGGTGTATAATTCAAATACTATAAAAATTTTCCTCTGTACAGTGTCAGTTTAATGATTTCTACTATATCCAGAAAGTTTTCAGCCATTAGCACTAATTGTGGAATATTTTAATCACCTCCCCCCCTCAAAAAAAAGAAGTATATAACCATTAACAATCACTACCCAGTCCTATCCCACTCTGGCAAAAACTAATCTGCTTTATATTTATAGATACACCTATTTTTAACATTCATGTAAATGAAATTATAATATATATGATTTGGGGATGATTTTTTTACTATAAAATATTGAGTTCATGCCTATAAATATTAAAGTATATCCATACTATATTTATTTTCATTGCTAAATATTGTTCCATCATCTGAGTATATCACATTTGATTTATTCCTCAGTTAAGAAGAAATGGTCCTGCCCATGGCATAGTGGTTAGAGTGGCTGGATCCCACATGGTGGGCCATGTAGTTCAAGACTCAGACCAGAGGCTTAAGAAACACTTCAGGTTGTTTCTCTGCACATGCCCAGAGTCCTAAAGAAAGGGGGAGATGGAGATGAAGGCATTGCAGTGTGACCATGCCAGGGAGTGCCTTCTTGCTTTACCTCTCTGTCTTCCCCTCATGAGCATACGTGTTTTCTGGCAAATTTAAAAAAGAAAAAAAAAAAAGGAGATGAAAGAATAAATAAAATTTAAAGCAAAAGATAGATAAATTCTATATCAACCACAATTAGGTAAAGAAGAAATACATATAGATTATTTTTAAGTTTCTATGTTTCTTCCATGAGAAAGAGAGAAAAGCTGAGAGAAAGAGAGGAAGACAGACAGAGATGCAATATAAGTACTCTCTAGAAGGGTCTTCACACCGTAAATACCCCCTTTCTGCCAGTCCATATGTAGGCACTATGATACTCAGTGTGCTAAGGGACTCTTTAGACATGAATTCTGGTTCTTTCATTTTTTTTAGAGTTTTGCTTCAAGGCATGTGTGCTTATCAGGGGAGTTGGCCACGCCACAATTATTTCTCCTCTCAGGATTTTGGGCAAGCATGAACATAATTTTCGTAATTATGCATGAGCATAATTTTCAAGCAGCTGGGTCTAGGACTCAGGGTCAAACATGGGGAGGTCCAGTGCCTTAACCACTGTGTCACCTACTTGCCCCATAGATCTTTCTCATATGAGTCTGGTTTCATTATAGTCCAGCCTCAGACATAGAAATATTTTGATAACACCTATTAACTGCAAAGAAAATGATAGATGCCTACAATACTATAAAATATAGAAACAAGAAAGAATACCAACTGCTTTGAGACATAGAAGATTTGTTAAATACTTAAATAAGATAAGCTGATAGGTCACATTTTTAGCAATTTTTTTCTCAATGTGCATATGTACCTAATCATTAGAAAAAATGAGAATCATTGAAAAAGTAGAAGCTAAATTTGAAATTATTACACTATTATAAAAGAAAAATAAGAAAAGCAATTATCTTTTCTCAAAAATACTGAATATATGTATGTTCAAAATCAATTTCTTTCAAAAAGCATCTATTTGCATAGATGCTGTATAAAATTAAGAAATAATTGGCTATGCTTAGTGTTAAGAAGTCATTTCCATTTCTTATTTTTTTGTCAAAATAAGATTTATAAGTATGCAGTATAGCCATCACTTTTCAGCATTGTGTGTATTGATTTTCACATAATACATTGGATTAGTCCTTTGCTTACTGAAAGATTTTCAAACATTACCTTTATGACTATTTTATCCTGAATGTTTTCTTGTTTAATTTTCAATTCTTTTTCTATTTTTTATCTAAATTGTTATTTTCATTTTTATTATCTATAATTTGTTCACTGGAACATAAACTGCTGGCACTATCCAAAATTACATAAACTTAATCAATTTTAGAGAACGTGATATATTTACATTTATTTAATTCTGTATAAAATTGTTGGCTTGAGAGTGAGAACCCCAATACTTAAAATTGGAATGAATCAATTAAGTAAATTATATCCCACATTAGAAATAGCAGGATGGTCAGTCATAAAAAGAAGGTTATAAATAAACTCAGATAGTATTAGGCAAATAAATAGTAAACAAAGCTACTATTTAGATCTAACTGTACTGAAAGAAAAGAAGAAAGTTTTGACCCAAATCAGAGGCAGAGTTCAGAACATCCTTACACAGGCTTATGCAAAACATCAATGATAGTGGAGTGATAATTATTATAATTACTGCTAATCTTTGATTAGTTACTATCACATAGCTATTTATTATAATACTATATAATATTTGCTCATCTCTACATTAATAAAATATATAAATAGAATCCACATGCACTTACATATTACTTAACATTAATATAATTGATGTTGACACTATACTAATAATCAAAGAAATATTGTAATATGATCTTAAAATTTGAGGAAAATGAACAGACTGTCTTTTAATTGCCTTCAAAGTTAAGGAGCGCTATAAAACCCTGTGTAGTGATACATCCTCCCTGAAGATTCCTGTCTATAAGACATTTGGGAATATTGCAACCAGTCACTGAGCCAGATTGATTTTAGATATTTTTATGAATCTCTATTTCACTTCAGTTAAACAGAAGTATATAAGCTATAGTCAAATAAACTAAACTCATTCTCACCTCTATTCATCTGAATGATGTAAACTCTAATATCTGTTCAAGAGAATTGGGTTCTAATTACAGCATGACAAAGCTTCCCATAAACTTAGCTAACCCTCTCCATTTCCCAGAACAAAGAGCAACACAGTTATTTTGTCAACCCTTCTTATCATGGTGAAAGGTTTCTGTTCTCTTTCTTCCTCCAGATAAGTTTATCTTGACTTTAAAAGGGCCTGTGACAGGGGCCAGTAGGTGGTGTGGTGGGTAAGGCACTGAATTTTCACATGTCTCACCACAATTCAAGTTCTAGATTCAGTGGCTTGAAACACACACCAGACACCTGTGAGTATGTGTGCTCGAAACCACAGGAAGAGAAAGGAGAAGGATGGCAGTGTTGGCATACCCCTCTAGGGGAATGATTTCTCACTATTCCTCTTTCTGCTTTTTGCTGACAAGTACACAAACCCAGTGGCAAAAACAAAGCAAATAATAATAATAATAATAATAATAATAATAATAAATAAAGTAAAAAAGAGAGCACATGTGATATAATAGTTAAAAACTTGTCTGTGCTCAAAGAAGATACATTGGAATGTGACCTAATGGTGAATTTCATAATTGGAAATTATCTATGTATTTGTATTTTTTAGTTGAAATTTATTTTCAGAATTAAAAAATTACAGAGTAGTTCCATTATACAGTAGTGATAATACTTCCCAAAAATGATGGGATCCCACATGGTGACCATGATTTGAGTACCCTGCCCAGTCAGCCTAGATCACACAGAGCACATGCACAGATGCCCAGAATCTGTTGGTGGGAGGAGTGGGAAAGGGTGTGGCCACCTAATTAGGACTTGTGGGGTGTGTTTCTTATTCTCTCACATTCATTCTCAGGTGCATATGTGCTTGAATGAAAGAAAAAAAAATAAGGAAATACAAAATAGCTTTTCTAATATCTCCTCTAAACAGAAAATTATGATTATATGTATCAATGATAAATGAATTTTGAAACTATTTCTTCACATTTGTGTGGAAAAGATATTCTACTTTTTTTATTTTTAACCACATGATACTAATTGACCCTGATATTACATAAACTATCTGCACACATCAAACATACTTTTGATAAAATTGAACCATCTTAATTTTGAAGTTTTTTTTTTGTATTAAAATAGAAACTTTTGTAAACACAGAGCCACAAGTTCATATATTCATATTTTGGCCAGGGTCTTTCAGCACCTAGAGTTATATTCATTTTGGTTTTGTTTTGTATTGTTTGTTTTTTAATTTGCCAGAAAGAAGTATGTTTTCTCTCTCCTCTCTCTCTCTCTCTCTTTCTCTCTCCCCCTGCCCTTATGGAACATGGTCACTCTGAAATCCCTTCTTCATCTCTCCTGTTGGGGTTTTGGGCAGGCACGTGTATGTGCCCAAACTGTTTTTTCAAGCCACCAATCCAGGACTTGAACCTTGCCATTAGCCCTGTGGGATCCCTAACCATAAGCCAAAACTGGCCCTAGAGGTATATTTCTATAATACCTGTTCAGACTTCTGTTTTTTGATATACACATGTCAGAGCTGTGTTCAAATACCTTTAAATTCAGTGAAAAAACATTGTAATAATAGTTTTCTTTGATGACTGGATGCTGATTTTGTTTATACTTACTGAAATAAATGACAATCAACATACATCTAAGAATTAATTTACCCAGGCCAGCAGGTGGCATAGTGGTTTAGGTGCTGGACTCCCACATGATCAACTGTGGATTGAGTGCTGAACCTGGCGGGTTGACACTCAAGCTGGGTGTGTGTGCATGCATACCCAAAATCCTGAGAGAAGAATGGAGGAGAAGAGATTGCAGCATGGTCTTCCCCCCTGAGGGAGTGGTTTCTCACTCTCTCTTTGTGTCTCCGGTGAGCACATGTGCCTTGTAGCAAAAATTCCTCTTAAAAACTTAATTTACTGAAAATTAGAAGCACTTTTGAAAGGTGTTTTGTTTTGTTTTGTTTTGTTTTTAATATGAAAGCCAAGCTACCTTTTCAAATATGTTCTAAAAACTTTCTCCTTTTCATGTCATAGAACAGGCTCGTCCCATTTACCCTCTAGTCAAGATCACACTCTGCAACCTCTTTTTCCTCTTGGTGAATCATTTCAGACCGTGCTGACTTAATGTCCTCATAGCTTCACGTTTAGTCCAGGAAGTTTCTCAAAGCATGTTCACAAAATATAATAATTTTCAAGCCAGTCGTGACATATTGTTTTCCTCATTAGAGAAGGATGGATAGGTGTAAATACCCAATATAATCACTTTCTGTCAAGATTCTACCCTTACATCCTGAGGAAATTGTTGCTTCTCTGTGAATCCTTCCCTGAGAATCTCAGATGGACCACTGTCTTCTCACTGTTTAACTCCAGCAAATCTTTATGCCACTACATGGCCTGATCTTTTCCTCAATTTGTATTACTTTTCCTCCATAATAGCAAGAGTACCATGAGAATTAAGGGCATGATTTCTAAATAAACTTTAGTTTTCCATTTTCTGTATTTTAGTTATTGTTAAGTACATGAACATATTCTAAGAAAGCAAATTACATATCAGTCTTTAATATACAGGAAAAGAGGTAAATTTTATTTGGGAAAAAAATGGAGTCAAAGATTATGAAAGCAAGGGTATTTTTGCAGTGTAACTTTTGGCAAGTTAAAGAGTATAAGAAATTGAGTTAAACTTTAAACCTCAATTCTTTCTCTAAAGTAAAAGAAGCTAAATTTCTATCAAATTTTGTTATTTTTTGAATTGGAATTATTATAAACAGGCCTAAACCAATCTTATTGGTGAAAGACATTGGGAAAATACTCCTGAAATACATGACTACTTTGAAAGCTTAATTGTACTAAAAATTCAACAGCTGTCATGTCAAGAAGAGACTAATTATTATTATTTAAAAATAAATCATTTTATACATTTCATATAAATTTCTTTAACCAGTAATATGTAGTTTTGAAAAATATCTCTACCATTTAAAAAGATAAATTATTAGTATGATTATTATGACTCCAGGGTCTGGGCATTTGTATTAAATTATTTTAAAAACTGCATATCATACAATCCAACAAATATATTTATAAGCTATCATATACAAGAAAACAGTAAAAGAGAAATAGATGAAAAGTGTTTAAGAATGTAAATAAAATCAACTATGTCATACAACTCATAATCAAATTAAGATATCTTCCTGGGACCAGCAGTTGGCTTAATGGCTATGTCGCTGGACTCCCATGTAGTCAATTGCGGTTCAAGTCCAGGACTGGTGGCTTAAACTCACGCCAGGCACGTGTACGTGCATGCCCAAGATCCTGACAGGGAAATGGAAGAGAAGGGATTGTTGCATGGCCATTCCCCCTGCGAGGTAATTTCTTGCTTTACGTCTCTCTGTCCCTCTCTGTCTTTCTGGTGAGCGCACACGCCCTAAAGCAAAAACTTCTCAAAAAAAAAAAAAAATATATATATATATATCTTTGTTTGAGGATTTTAGGTCTCTTATCATTATATTTGTAAAATATATACCTCTCCAAACTTGTTTATTAAAAAATAGCTATTAAAAAGACCCTCGTTAAACCCCATTAACACATTTGTTTGTATTACATTGACATTTGCATTAAAAGATAAAGAGAACCAAATGCTGTTCACTTGCACAAATGTGTTTCAAGGACAACCGATTCGCTTTGCACACCTCATAAACGTCAAACGTTCATTTGCTCTGAGAGGTAACATTTTTATGCAGTGTCACTTTCCTTCTCCCCATGGGGTAACTGATGCCTTTCCTCCCCATGAGTCACCCATTTGTGAGTACTGTTGCCTGAGACAGTTTGTCCACTGTTGTTTTTCCACATTCCATTGCTGTGTCATGTTGCGTGACGCTGTGCCTCAGTGAGCACTTGCAGCCTTTCTCCCTCATGCTGTGCGATGCTGCTTCTCCCTCCTCACCTCGCCACATCGCAGCTGTCATCCTGCTGTCATCTGTCTTCTGTGGTTGTCTTCCCCAATAGTGCCGTTACAGTATGCATTGCCTCATTGCTCCAGAACTGGCTGTGATCCAAGAACTTGAATGTGGCGCTCCTTATGAATGAAATCTCTTGCCAGCGTGCTTACTCATCATAAGTATATTGAAATTTTACATGAAAGATGAAGATCAATTAATGTAAGAATAAAAAATGCTCACATAAATGATTTCAAAGAAATTTAGTAGATTTACTGAGAATTTCAGGGTCGATTTAGAGTATGTAGAAAAATAAATAAGATGTCCATTTTAGAGATTTTCAGAGAAATAGAACCAATAGAATGTATACATACCATAGTGCTTATAATGTTCAAGCAGAGTAGGTGGCATGGTCAAGCACTGAATTTCTACAGTCAGCTGCAGCTTGAGTCCTGGACTCCAGAGCTTGAAAAGTGCTGTGCGTGTGTGTGTGTGTGTGTGTGTGTGTGTGTGTGCCCAAAATCCCAAGAGGAGAATAGAGGGGAAGGGATTGTGCTATGACCATCCATTAGGGAGGTGATTTCTCACTTTCTCTCTCTGCCTTTCTCTGTGTCAGGTGAGTGCATGTATCCTAAGGCACAAACAACTATATATATATATATACACACACACACACACACACACACACACATATATATATATACACACACATACATACACATACACATATATATGCACACACATATATACATATATGTATATACTATATATAGTATATATATACACTACATATATACTATGTGTGTTTATATACTGTATATATGTATATGTGTGTATGTATCTATATATATACTATATATATGTGTGTGTATGTGTATATTTATATATATATACACTGTATATATATGTATATGTGTGTATGTGTGTATATATATACTGTATATGTGTGTGTGTGTATATATATATATACTGTATATATATATGTATATGTGAATGTGTTCATATACACACACACACACACATGCATGTATATATATATATATATATATATATATATATATATATATATAAAACCAGAGATCACATGCATTCATCACAAAGAGAAAGAAATAATACATCCCACCACAAAGCATTGTTATACTACAATCCTTTTTTCTATTTCTCCATTCCATCAGGTTTTGGAAAATGCTCACAAGTGTTTTTTCAAGACACTAAGACAGGATTTTGAACCATGGCTGTTCATGTGGGGCAATCCTGCTCCTTATGCCAGTTCAGCTTAAAATAAACTCAATATTCATTCAATTTTTCCCATAGGCTTTCTGGACATACTCTCGTGCTCTCGTGTGTGTGTGTGTGTGTGTGTGTGTGTGTGAAAAGACTTACAAGGAATTGGTTCATACTGTTATTTTAGAGGCTGGGAAGTATGAGTCTGCAGTGTGGCTAATGATTTGGGACAGAGGAGAGACAGAGCCAGCCTGTAGGCAGCAGATGGAGAGCCAGGAGAGCCAGTGGTGGGACAGTCTGAAAGTGATCAGTTTTAGAATTCTGTCTTACTAGGAAATGCTGTTCTTTTTATGTTATTCATACCGACAACTGATAAAGCCCACCATGTTATGGCAGGGTAGTACACTGTACCTGAAGTTTACCAATTCTCTTGTTAATCTCATTCAAAACACCTTCAAGGTGACATAAAACTAATCCTCACAAAATATGTAACAATTATTTATTTGGTTTTAAAGAAATTCACTTCAAATGAATACTTTTACTATCTTTATATCTGAATAAATGTATCCACCTTGGTTAACTGTATTACTTTCAATTTCAAAATTAATATAAATAACTGATACAAGGTTTTGAATTGAGCAATATCATAATACCATATTATAAACTCTTATGTGACAATTGATTGTGAGCTTAGCAAACAGTAAAGATGTCTTTTTTAAGCAATTTTTTTTGTTTTGAATTTAATTGAGAAAGAAATTAATGAATTGCATCAAGATTAATTTAAATTTAAACAAAATTTAGGGGTTTCATGCATATTTAATTAAGTTGTGATAAGAAAATTAAGTTATATTGTCAAACTTTAATGGAGTATATAAAATGTTGCTCCCAGAAATCAAAAACAAAAGTTTGCAAAATGACATAGAGTTCAATTAAAATTGTTTGCATAACTTATGTTGTGGTTTGTAGCCAGGCCTATGACCTTCTTAGGCAGCCTATCATAGTAGCAGGGAATATTTGATTAGCAAAAGAATGTTAAGAGAATGCTCCAATTGCTAAAAACCATAAGGAAACCTGAAAATAGAGAGGATAAATATCCTGTGTCTTACAGATTCAAAAACATTTCCTGATCGTTTTGAAACATGAAATACAATTTTGAAGATAAAGAATAAAATCCATTCACATTATAATGAAAAATCATAAACATAAAATATGCACCAGATAGTAAATGAAATTATAAAAAGTACTTTAAGTTATAAAGGGAAAACCATTTAAGAATCATGTTTTTTAAACATATACTTACATAAATTTAATAGTGTATTAAATAGTGACTTCAGTGAAGGGAGTTTCTTTTTATGCATATTTGCAATCCAGGTACATAGTCTACCTATATAATAAATGTGCGTAATTAGATATTGCGTATTACCATAAGAAAATATATAGTAGGGCAAACAGGTAGTATGGAGGTTAAGGCACTGGATCCCACATAGCCGACTATGCAGTTCGAGTCCTGGACTTGGTGGCTTGAAAATCATGCTGGTCACATGTACATGCATGCCTAAAACTCTGGAGTGGGGAATGGAGGAGAAGGTATTTCAGGATAGACATCCTGCCTGGAGGGTAATTTCTCACTTTCCTCTCTGTCTCTCTCCAGTGATTGCATGCACACTACAGAAAACTAAAAAATAAAAGTTAAATAATAATGACAGTAAAAACCCCATGTTGTATTTCAGGCAGTGAATTGTGAATCTAAAAGAGAAAGTTGTTTTTATTAAAGAATTATTTTATTTACTTTTATTTATTTTTGTTTATTTACTTATTTATTTAATTTGATGAGAGAGAGAGAGAGACAAAGTGAGAAAGCAAGCTGCCAGGTCTAGGACTTGAACTGGTCTAGGTCATGTGGGAGTCCAGCGCCCTTAACTGCCACACCACCTGCCAGCCCCAAGAGAAAATTTTATTATGTTTGATTTGACATGTGGGAACAAAAAACTGATTTAATGAAAGCTTTGCTCTTCACTGCATTCCGAGAAACACATGGAACATTAAAAGCTGTACATAAAACATAGTCCAAATGTTTGTTTATGTTTATATCAAAGAAAAGTGAATGTATTTTTAAAAAGTTGTTTTATTAACAACTCATACACCATTTAGTATATACTGAAATCACATAGCTCTGTTACATACTATGTTTGTGTTGTTTAAGGTTTATGCAAATTGTACCTTAAAAGTTTATCTTCCATGAGAGAGAGGAAGAGTTGCATCCAATAGAGTCTCCATGCAGTGATCCACCCCATTCTAAACTAGCCCAGATCATGTATGTGCAGGCTCATGCCAAGTGTTTAGAGGACGGGTCCAGGAACAAAACTGACACCTTCCAGAATGGATCCAGTACTGCTACTGCTGTGCAGTTACCTGACCCCTATTTTTTTATTGCATTTTATATTATTTTTGATTTTGTCATTTGGAACATGAATTCCTATTATGACTTAAAGGTTAAATTATTTTTATTTTTTAAAATCTGTCAGATAATGATGGGAATTTTATGACTGACTTACAACTACACATGATATGCTCACTTGCTATGTCTTTGTCCTTTTACTCTTCTAGAGAATTTTAGTTGGGGTTATTATTAGTTCTCACTAATCTGTGAAAATGTGCATGTAGATATTATTGAAATAAACATATTGCATTTTAATTCAGTATTGGGGTGATAATAAGTTTTTAATGCATTAATTTTGCTGAATCTGTACCTTAGACTTTGATGAATTATAAAATGTTTCTGAAAAATAAATATTTGATATTTTAAATGTCAAACATCTTAGAATATAGTAAAACTTGTAAGAATTTCACTAATTAATGACCTGTATTAATTTCAGTAACTTCTATTAAGGAGCAATTTGCTCATTTTTCTAATATATATGTAGTTCAATGGAAGCTCTATAGACGTCATAGAGACTATTTGTTATTGCTATTGAGAAAGGCAATAAAAGGATAAAGGATCTGAGAAAATGTGCACTAATAAATGTGTAAAGAGTCAATGGATGAGTGAAAATAATCTCTAAACAACATATTATCTTGGGAAGAAACTGACGTCTGGATTCAGGTGCAGTATGGGGGCCCCCTGCTTCCTCACATTAGTGCACTAAATTACCAATCACTAGTTCATTGTAGAATCAACTGCTGTTTTCAAACAAAGGATGCCAGCATCCAACGTCAGGGTTGCTAAGTGCCTGATTACACTAAGACAATGACGGGTTGCCAAAGCACCACTTTAGTTTAACTTTAACAGAAAAGCCAAGAGACATTTGGTATGCAGAGCAGAACATAGTCAAACAGGGGTAATTGAGAGATTTAAATTAGTTTTTCTGTGTGATCTCATTTTCTTAAAATCACATTGTTGTATGTTCCTTGGCCATAATAAATTACCTGTTTGGATATACATAATTTTTTTTGTAAGAAAAGATGTAAAGCTTTATTAAAACAACTAATCATAAATCTTTATACTTATTTTATATTCATCAGACCTAAAGTGGTTTTAAGATTTGTGCACATTCAGTTTTATTTAATCCAATTGCTATCACCTCTAGGCAATCCTCATTGTAATTAAGGTCCTAACAATCACTTCACAAAAATTACATTAGATGTTCCCAGTGAAAATTTACCCAGAGGCATTTTCTTATCCAGAACTCTACATGCAATGACACGGTCCTTACCTTGAACAAGATTTGAGTGTTAGTTATCATCACTAGCTTCCAGAAAATAGACATGTTGACTTATGACTTCGGACAAAGCAGAAAATGAAGGTTATTCACTTCCAAAAATATCTTGGAGGCCTATAAAATTCGATCACTGAACAAATTAGAGCCTAAGTCTTCCCTTAACTCACTTAGAGTTGTTTTTCCTCCAATTTGTATTTTCCTGTTATTGTTCCTCCTTGAATTCCACACTTAGTCAATATAATAACCATGTCCATAAATTCTTTAGAGTTCCGCATTTATAAATATAATCATGAGCTGTATAATGATAAAGCATGAATAACAGACATGACTATAGTTCCATCAAATTACAAAAGAATATCCCATAAATTCTAGGTGTGTAGTAGACTATACCATCAACATTTGCCTTAGTATACTTTATGATATCTACAGTGATGAAATCACCTAACAATGCATTTCTCAGGATGTATTCCCCTTGTAAAGCGACATATGACTGTATTTACATAATCAACCCAGAACTTAGTCATTTGCACATATATCTAACTGCCTGCTGTCACTTCTATCAGAAATATTCTTGCTACTATTCTGATTAAACAGGCTAATACAATTCTCTATTCTGGTAATGGCATTACCATATACATTTTTCACAAATTAGAAATTTGTCATTTATCCTTGCCTTTTTTCTCTCCCCTACCATTTTTTTTCATTCATTCAGACCACTGGCATTTCTGAAATTGTAAATACTTTGTCTTTTTCCAGTCTGTTACCATGAAAGATACATGAAAATGAAGAGCTAATTGGATACCTCCTTTTAAAAACTAGCCATTGTGGATAAGGTAAAGATAAAATGTCTGTAAGAAGAGAGAGAGGACTTTCAGTCATTGGAATCTGCCCAGATTGCTAAAGTTATCCTTTATTCTCTCTCACACACTATGAATCAACATACTAGATTTATTATAGTTTGTGAGTAAACCTTGTGATCTTGTTCTAAATTCTTTGATATTTTATGTAGAAAATGCTGGTTAGTCACTGTATAGAACTTCACTGGGCCTTTGCTTACTCTCTCTCTCTCTTTCTTCCCAGAATACATTTCTCTCCTACTTTGGCTCATTAAACTCCTGTCATCATTTAATTTAATTCTCTTCAAGTGTCACATCATTCAGAAATTAGGCTTGATTACCTCAAGTTTCTCACTGTTTACTAATGCAGGTCTATGTGTCTAACTCTGTATTTAGTATTGTATAAGACAGAATTCCCAGAGAAATAGAGCTAATAGGATATTGAAAGAGAGCAAAAAAGAGACTTATTAAGAAATTGCCTCATATAATCATAGAGGTTGATAAATCCAAAGTATACAGCATGTACTGGCAGGCTCAATACCTAGGAGGCCAAATGGTGCAGAGGCTGGCAGGCAGAGATCGAGGACACCTACAGTGTGGACAAAGTCCAAGGCCAGTCTGCTGGACAATACCATCCTGCTTTGGGAGGCCAGTCTTTTTTGTTCTAGTCAGGTCTTCAACTGACTGAATGAAGCTCACCCATATTAAGGAATGCAATCTGCTAATTCAAATACGTTAACTTCATCCCAAATCATTTCCAAGTAGACACAAAAAATAAAAAGGAGTCACCACAGATGTATATATTTACATTTATCTACAGTTGAACAATGCCTTTGATGGTAAAGATTTTTTTTATTTTATACAAAAATTAATAAAATGACCATGAGCTGACTTCATGGCCTTGTAAGCTGATTTTCGCACGGCAGGCTCCATGGTTTGAGGCTAGGATACAGTAGCTTGAGAAATGTGCCAGGTGAGAGTGTGTGTTTGTCCCACAGGGTGACAGGATGGAGAAATAGAGAAGGGATTGCAGTGTGATTATGTCCTATTTGGGGTGTGGAGATGCTTTCTTTCTCTCATTTTCCCTTTCTGTCTCTCTGGCAAGCTCACATGACCTCTGGCATATTAAAATAAATAATAATAAAGTGTCTCCTACACGCCAAGTGACCAATAAATGGTGCTTAAATGAATACCAAGGTTTATTTAGCCTCTCTAAATCTAGGATTTTTCTTACATGACCACCTCACTGTACCCGTAGCTATATTCTTTCTAAATATAAATCTGTCATGTCAAGAACCCAATTTTCAGTTATACCAATATCCCCGTCTAGCACATTATATGAAAGAGTTCATAAATAGAGGAGTGAATGGATTTACCTCTAAAAGCATTTTATGATTCCATGACACTATTCCTAATTTTGTCTCAGTTTTTTGGCATGTATTTATTTGACAATATGGAAAGATTTTGGCTAGTCACTAATATTTTAGACTTCAGTTACATTGGTATGTATCATAAATAGCAACACTGGAATTACTTGTACATATTATTATTATATACATTATTCAAATATAACTGCAAAATTATTTTTGTAAAGGAGATAGATACTCCAGTGTAACTGTTAACTCTTGTACATCATGCCAATTTATTTAGTGAATTTCTTTCATTGGTTTAAATAATTCAGAATAATGTAAATTGATTGATAGATAGGATCCACCAATGAGCATCAAATATCCCAGAATCTCATATTAAGAAATTATCTTATCTTTCAGATAAGATTGTTAATTGGGGGAAAAAAAGAAAAGAATAGAAGAGTAAGAGTATGTACTATATTGTTGATAGTTGTTGATTTTTGATTTTGAGATAAAGGGCATTTATTTTCTCCACTGTGTATTTTTCTAATATTTAATCTGACAAAATGTATTTTTATATGAGTACATTTTTTGTGATAATGATTATAGTGTACAGTTTGAAAGAATATCATCTATCATCAAGAAAAGCATATATTCAAAGCAAGAGGTATGATTAACATAGCAAGACTTCTCTCAATCACTCTGAAAATAAATAACTTTTCCACAAACTGTTCCATTAGAGATAAAAGGCATGTGTGTTGTTCATGTGTGTATGTGTGTGTGAATGAAAAAATGAACGTAATCTGTAATTATAACCCTTCTTTTACTGACCTTGGCGAATATACAGAAAAATTATTGGGAAATAAATCAGTCAGTGCAGAGTGAAGACTTATCCTTGACTTTCTATGATAGTCAAGATTTCAAAGATTTTAACATGTTACTTAACTTATAAGTATACTTACATGATTTTGTATATCTTTTATGTAATATTTTATTATTATATTAATAAGGCCTTATATAATATGAATTTTCAGGGTTTTTTGAAAATCTTTTAAAATAAATACATTTATATATCAGGAAAATAATTCAAAATATCAATATCTCATAGGCTTTGAAGTTTTAGAACCTGAATTTTTCTTCCCAAGGTTTTTCGCCACAGGGCAAAAAGAAAGAGAGAGACAAAGAAAGATAAAGTGAGAAATTGCTCCCCAGGGGCATGTCCACTTTGGAATCCCTTCTTCTCCATTTTCCTCCTGGGATTTTGTGCATGTACACACATGCACCCAGTGTGATCACAAGGTCTAGGGCTTCTACTGTGGTCGACCATGTGGAGTCCAGTGCCTTAACCACCACATCACTTGATGGTCCCAGAATCTACACATTTAATAATGTTAGTAAATTGAAAGTTTCTAGCTATGAACTGGAAAAGAGAACACTGAATTTTATTATTATTATTATTTTGATTGTTGTTTATACAATCAATCGCTATACATCATTTAGATTGTAAAAAGACTTTACTCAGAGTAACATACACCTCAGACCAGTCCAGTTAAGAATACTATACACGTCATCATCAACAGGTATTAAACACTAATTTTTTTAAAGGAAGCCTACCATCATTTTAGTCGGTGGACATAAATTATTGTATTAATAAGAAAAATACAGCTGTATCATTAAAGAATATTCTTTTCATTCTAAAGAGTCTCAGCAGTTGTTTTTCTTTTTTGTTTGTTGTTTTGGATTTTGCCATATATTTGCCATATAATTAAAGAAGAAATTAAAGACCCTTTTATAGTAGACTTTCTGTATATAATACAGTTTTTATGTCTTTCTATGCAAAAACACATCATGACTTTTCTGACGATCCATTACTTTGATTTGCAAGTATGACATTAAAAGCACAAGGAGCATGCGCTGGAGAGAGACAAAAAGCAACAAAGAGAGGGAAAGCGAGAAATCACCACTCAGAGTGGATGGCCATGCTGCAATTCATTCTCCTCTCAGGATTTTAGCCATGCATGCACATGCACTTGGCATGATTTCCAAGCCACTGAGGCCGAGATCCAAACTGCTTTCAGCCATGTTGGCGTCCAGGCCCTTAATCACCACAACACCGGCTGGCCTCTCAGCAGTTATTTTTCAATGCAGAGGTGTAAGATGTCAGGAAGTAGCATTAGCTCTGTGACATAAATAGGTTGGGGAATTTTTAAAGCCGAGATGACATCTAATTCTAGAACTTTTGTTAGTGCACTTATCCTGCTGTGTCGAGAGTAGGGTTTGATTTGAATTTAGTCACCTGAAAGTAAAGTATTCAACTTTTCATTTCATGCTTGTCAAAAATACTCTGCCATTATTTTCTAACATTTTGTTCTTTCTATACATTGTCTCTGGAGCTATATAAAATATGTACATAGGACAATATCAATGCCCTGTCTGATTATTTATGTACTAAAGATACTTGTGCTAACATTTCCCACATCAGCAATGACTTCAAGATTTGGAGTCTTGCCAAACTGCATTTCAGTTCTCTCAGTGTCTCTTACTAATTGTGTGATTATTAGCAAGTTTTAAAATTCTCTAGTTCTCAATTTTCTCATTTGAAAAACAGAGGCAATAATAATTGCCTACTTCAGCTATTGTAGGATAAAATAAAATGACAGGCACCTGAAAGTAATTACGTATCTAGTGCATCTTCTGTTCATTATTAATGTCATTTGTTTCCTTAAACATCTCTAATGCTGTATTCAGTATGTTTTTCCCAAAATTAAAAGTCTAGATACTTAGAAATTTTAATGAAATTTTAAAGTAATCATTTGGAAATTGAACTTGATTTATATAAACAAGGAGATTCATTTATTTTCACAAAGAATATACTTCAACTTTTGTCAATTAATGGCACATATCTGATGATTGCTATATGCAGACAAGTCTATTTTTTCCAATGAAATATAATTAAAGAAGAAATTAAAGCCCCTTTTCTGTATATAATACATTCTTTATGTTTTTCTATTCAAAAACACATCATGACTTTTCTGATGACCCATTACTTTGATTTCCAAGTATGACATTAAAAGCACAGATGAAGTAATAAATCACATAGCCCTGCATAGTATAAAAGCTAAAATAATTTTACATAACATCAATATAAAAAATAGTGCATTAATTTAGGGCAGTGACAAGAACAAATTCACAGAGAAAACTACAAGAGTGCAAGGGTATGTCATTTTGTGAAAGGTAAAAAAAAAACAAAAAAAAAAACAAAAAAAAAGATTCATTATTTAGAAATGAGAATGTTAATCATGTAAAAATTTAAGCCTTCAAGTCATTTTCATATATATAATTTGTCCAAATGTTTATCTTCAAATATTATTCTTTTCTAGCAAAATTAATTCTCCATCTTTTCTCTTTTCCTAATGAGACTAGAATGGCAACAGCAGCATAATTAGAGACTGAATTCAGTCACAATTCTATAATACTTGTTTTATTTTCTATCATATTTTCCAAATATTTAACATTTTATTCCAAGTAATACTCAATAATTTTATGCAAAGTTAGGTAAACCTTAATTTTTTCTGAAAATGAAACATTTGTCTTTATTCTCAATACAATAAAAAGTGCATAGAATGCATTCTGTGAACTCTAGTCATTTAATAAGCATTAACTGGTTAAATGATGTTCCAGATTTCATGCCAGATGATGAAAATATACCTTTGAAAAGCAACGATGTGGTTTCTGTATTCATGAACCTTACATATTTGCAAACTTTGCAGTATAAAAAGCAAGCAATAGTTTTTTAATAGTTTTCTTGGCTCTTGTTAAGCATTCTACATGTCTTCTTAACATATACTAATTTTCATTAAATATAATTGGTGTAAATCCATAAATATAAACACAGACAAGGGAAATGAGAGTCATGCAGAATAAATTATGATTAGTACATACAGAGGGATTTCCAAGCATTTATGAAGAAATGGAATTCAAGTATGAGTTTACTTTGTTGCAAACATTTTTTTTTAAATTATTATTTAATTTTATTTATTCATTCATTTATTTTAATTTGACCAGAGAGAGACACAGAGAGAGAGTGAGAGAAAGGGATAAAGGAAGCCACCAGGTCCGAGACTTGAACCGTGGTAGGCCATGTGGGAGTGTCCAGCACCTTAACCACCACACCACCTGCTGGTCCCATTCCAAACATTTAATTGTGCACAGATATTTTTAAATTTTATTTCAAGTTATTTTATACATTCAATCGTGTTATTTAGCTTGCAAAGTTAATACTCCAACATGTGTACATTTCTCCCCAGTACAGTTGATAATATTATAAAGAGATATTTTATTTTACTATATGCATTCTTTGTGAGTTTTTTGAGGAATCTTTACATATCTTAATTTAGTACTCAAGGTAATCTAAATACAGCATAGCAAGATATTATTGAAAGAATGTGTAACAGTAATGAACACATGACTACTCAATTTGAAAATTTAAAGTATTTTGAAACATTAATTTTGATATTTCTGCTTATCAAAATGTATCTTAGAATTATATAAAACAGGAAGAAAAAAGCTTCCCTTTATAAGTAACAATTCTGTTCATATGGAGTAGTAAGGAACAGGTGCTTCTTCATGTGGTTTGTATGACAGATTTGGGATGGTCTCAAAGATATTCCAATACCTAGACAACTAGAAATACCTTAATATATTTTTTGTAAACTGCTGAAGTGCATCCTATTAAACCATTTTTTTTTTCTCAGATAGGCTTCAAAAATTTTTTTCTCTTCTACTCACTGCAAGGACATCTGATAAGAGGAGAAGCATAGTGGAACAGAAGTCATAGTATAAAGAGATGGTTTTATAAAGTATATCCAAAATATCACAGTTTTGCAAATGTTACCAACACATAAACCTGTTGCTAGGGTCCCTGTCGCTGGTAGAAGTGAGGGATCTGTCATCTGTATGCATGGAAACCCATTTGATGACACACATCATCTCTGTAGCCCTACTGCTTTTTTCATTTCCTTGAAATTGTAAGAGTACAATTATATCCCCAAGGTCATTGGTTTACAATATCCCCAAGGATACCAAAATCTGCAAATGCACAACTGCCTTATGTAAAATAGTGTAGTAGACTCAACCACCACTGGTGGCGCGATGTTAGAGGCCATATGAAAGGGCAGGTTTATATGCCTGTCTGTGAGCATTCTGGGAGCACCTACCCACAGGGATGGCCACTGGGCTGGAGTGGTGGGTGGAGGACCTCCATGCCAAAGGTCTGGCTCTATCCCTCTCTCTCTCTTTCTTGTTCTCTGTCTCTCTCTCTCTCTCTCTCTCAGGAAATACACTTTTTAAAAAACAGCATGATATTTGCACCAATCAACACACATCCTCCTTATACTTCAAATCTTTTATAGATTACTTATAATCATTTATACAATATAAATTCTATGCAAATAGTTGTTATACTATATTGTTTAGAAAACAAAGACAAGAAAAATAACTCACACATGTTTGGTACAGACACAACCATTTTAGACCTGACTACGTGGCACACCCCAGCAGCAATGGAGCATTTTAACTCATAGTTGGTTGAATCAGAAGATGCAGAACCATGGATACAGAGAATCTACTATAATTTTTAAGAAGTTCTCTAGTTCATGAGACAGAAGTGTAAAGACTAAAAGTCAGCCAATATTTCATATAGACCTAATGAGTTATTCTACATCAATTAAGCAAAGAGTCAAAAAATATGTTCCAACAGCACACTTCAGGAGCCCCTTCAATGTCAGAACATCCCACTATCAAATGTTTTTCAAAGCCAACATTGCAAAGATTATTAGGAGAACATTTATTTATCTTTATTGGCTATTGTGCTACACCATTCAAGTCTTAACATTGTTCCCCCTTTGCTTGCTTGTCATATAGTTATTGATCCTTAGGAATTCATTATATTAGGATAGGAGTTCTTTGTCAAGAATGTGTCATAATACAGATATGGCTTATTACCTATTGATAACGTGTATCGTATTCTCAACTGGATTGGTCCGAGAAGTATTTCATGATGGGTAAAGACAAGCAAAATGAGAAATAATGATTGACTGGTTAAAAAAAATAATTGGAATAATAATAATAATGAACGGGAAAAACAATGAAAAGATATTGAATGATGAAGTGGGGATTTTAATGTCTCGGTATTGACTGACATGCATGGCAATCCCTTTTGAAAAAGCAATGTAATACACTGTAAAGTTATATGCAATTCAATGTAATATAAACAATATTATGATGATAATAAATAAAAAATAAAAAATGGCAAAGTAAAAGAATATGTCATAATGACAGTTCCCATTATATTGGTTGAATTTTTATATTGTAATGGTGAACAGGAATTTTATATATACATATACACACACACACACACACACACACATATATATATATATTATTTTATGTTAATGATTGGTGTCTCCTATTTAGTAAATATTTACTGACTCTATGAAACAGTTATGGAACATCTTACTATGGGGTCATCAGGAAAGTCTGTTTTTCTTTGCAAAAATGCACCATGACTTTTCCAACAACCCATTCTTCTAAAAGTTTAGATATAGATTCATATAAATCTGGGTTCTATCTAAAATTTATTTGTAGTATTAATTAGATAGATATTGTTTTAAATTTTATTTATATTTTTCATGAATGAGATAAACAGAGAGAAAGAGAGAGGGAGAGAAAGAGAGAGCACCCCAAAGGTCTTTAGACTCTTTTTTTAAAATTTATTTATTTTTATTTATATTTTTTAATACATTCAATCACATTATTTAGCTTACAAGGTGATCATTTCAATATATGAACATTTCTTCCCGGTCGAGTTGTTCAAAATATAACAACACTACCTCCCTGTCTCAACAATGCTGTCTTTGTATCCCTCCTCCAAATGTTTTTCCCCAGGCCCCACTCCTCCACACACACCACATTTGGCATTCACATCCACCTCTTGTGTTTGTACATCCTTTAGCCCATCAGTTTCAGTTATAGAGTGTGGACATTTGGTATATATTAAGTGGGGACATACAGTGTCTCTCCTTTATAGCCTAGCTTGCTTCACTAAGCAGTAAATCTTTCTTTCATATTCTTCCACTTTCTGTCAAAAGCCAGGATTTTATTGTTCTTAATGGCTGAATAGTATTCCATAGAGTATATGTGCCACAGTTTTTCAATCCATTCATTCGTACAGGGGCATTTGGGTTGGTTCCATGTCTTAGCAATCGTGAAAAGTGCCGCAATAAACATCGATGCACAAGCACTTTTCCAATGAGAAATTCTTCTGTCCTTTGGGTAGATGCCAAGAAATGGGATTGCTGGATCATATGGTAGTTCTATTTGTAGATTTTTGAGGAATCTCCAAAATGTTCTCCACAGTGGTTGGACTAATTTACATTCCCACCAGCAGTATAAGAGAATTCCCCTTTCACCACACCCCCACCAACACTTATCATTTTTTTGTTTTACTCTTAGCCATTCTGACTGGGGTTAGGTGGTATCTCGTTGTTTTGATCGAAGGTCTTTACACTCTAATACACCTCCCAGCCTCAGGCCACCTAGATCATGGGCACACACACCCCTCTTGTGCTCAGGGAGGTCTCTGGACAGGAATCCAGAACTGCCTGTGTGGATCAGCCTCACAGAGCATGTATATTACTGCCTGCACCACTACCCAGGTCACTATTTTTAACTCCTGTGGGAGGTAAGATTCCAGGTACTTATTTTCCCAAATAGACATCATATCAATCTAGCAAAAGTCCTTTCTTGATGTCAATGAAGTTCTACCTTTGTCATAAATCAGTTGAACATATATGTGTGGATCTGTAAAGAATATTTTCCAACTCAGAGCTCTTGAGCCAGCCCAATTTGATTAAGAGCTAATGTACAAATTAAAGATTATATATGAAAAATCATTTTCTCCTGTGTACCCTTTTTCATGAAGTTACTGCTGAATGTACTTTAGAAATACAATTGAGGAGCACCAAGAAATATAAACACGCATATTCAGGGAATAAACGAATTCAATGTGAAAGAGAAAAAGAAGTGAATTATCAGGATGTCAGCCAAAGGCATACCTGGATAGAAGACATATTTTCCTTCTTAGGGTTTCCATTTTTGGCTCTGACTATATAATTTTACATTCTCTTTTTTTGGTGATAGTGTTTTAGTTTTGCCCTGAATTTTAGATTTTAAGCAACATATTTCTCATTTCAAAGTTTTGTTTAAATTCCTAAACTTTTCCAGGCAGCAATTTTTTCATGTCTTTTCTTTGAAAGAATTTATTTCTTAGAGTAGATTAAGTCAGGAGCAAAACCAAGAGGAAGGTACATACAGTTTCCATGCAGTCCCAATAGCCACACACGTATAGTCTACCTCAGCATCAACATCTCCCACCAGAGTACACATTTTAAAATTTAGAAAGGGTAGAGGGAAGACAGTGATGCAATGATAATACAGCACTCTGCAATGTTGGACTGACATGGGAAGGTCCAGGATTGGGTCCCAAGAGCTCCCTGTACATCCTAGGCATGCAAGTACTTATGGCTCTAGCTGAGGGAATGTGGTGTCACTCTTGTTGGGTCGATTATTTTTTGTTTTGTTTTCTCTCCACTTATTTCTCTTGAGAGAAATAAATTAATAAGTAAACTTTAAAAAAGTAACACATTTGTAATAAGTGGTAAACTTACAATGACACAGCATTTTCACCCAAAGATCACAATTAATGTTAGAGTTCAGTCTTGGTCTTGTGTATGTCACAGGTCTGCAAAATATATAATGATGTGTATCCTCCATTGCAGTAACATACAGAGTAGTTTTAGTACCCTAAAAGTCATCTACACTGCACTTATTTATCCTTCCCTCTCCCCTTAACCCTGGGAGCCATTGAGTTTTTGCTGCTTGCATAGTTATACTTTTTCCAGAATGTATATATTTGAAATGATACAATATATACTCTTTTCAAACTGATGTTTTTCTATTAGTAAAACACATTTAAGTTTCCTTTATGTGTTTTCATGTCTTTATAACTCATTTCTTTTCAGTACTGAGTAATATTCCATTGCCTTAATGTAATACAATTTATCCATTCACCCTCTGAAAGATACCTTGGTCACTGTTACTGTGCCCCTAACATTTCCTTTTAGTCCACTATTAGAATTTCCATCTCTCAGCTTACATTGCCCATCTGTTCTTACAAGCTGTCTACTTCATCTGTTAGAATTTTAGATTGTTAGTATATTAATTATAGCTCTTTTCAATTCCCAGTTGGATAATTCCAATATTCCTTCCATATTTGAGTCTGAATGTGATGCTTTCTCTTCAAATTGTGTTTTTCGTCTTTTGGTATGTTTTGTAATTTTTACTTATTTGCCGGACATGACCTACTCGGAAAAATGTACTGATATAAATGTGCCTTTAATAATATAGTAATATTGTAGTATGAAGGTGTGTGGAATGAAAAAATGTTCTATAGTTCTGTGATTAGGTCTCCATCTTTCAGTGAGTTTGTGCCTCTGGATTATGAATTTGACAAGTATTTTTTAGTTTAGTTTTTTTCCCCCACATCATTATGGTAAAGAAAGATGGCTAGAGTGACTAGGAGCTGGATGTTTCCCAGGACTTTTAGGATCTAATTAAAGCCCAGCAAGTTAAGTTCTAGTTCGTTTCTGCACAACTTGTTATGACAGAATGCCCTGGAATATTTCCAAATATCTCATTTACCACACCCATTTCTGGAATCAGAGAGCATTGTTCCCCAATATTAAATCTGAGAGCCAGATTGAATTCTTGGTTGTAAAATTCAAAAGATTTTGGATATCCTTTATACCCTTATAACTGATCCCTTAGAATTTTTTTTTGTTTGAGTGTATGGTTTTTGAGGTTTTGGTGGTGGTGTTGTTTAGGTTTTTGCCATGGGGTACATGCTCTTGTTGAAGAGAGACACAGAGACAGTGAGAAAGTAAGTGAGAAGTCATTCCCCAAGGGGTATGGTGGCCACACCACAATCCGTTCCATTCTCCTGTGATTTTGGGCATGCACATGTGCCCACCATGATTTTCAAGCCTCAAATTCGTGAACTGTAACCATAGTCAACAATGTGGGGGTCCAACACTTTAATCTCCACACCACTTCCTCCCTTGGATTTTTTAACTCTCGGAGTTGTCCACTCTGAGCCTCAACCTATTGATATAATGTGGGTTTTTCTACCCTACATTGATTCTAATGGAGGTTTACGTTCATGGATTTCTGCTCAGAATAACTGTGATCCTCTGTATTTGCCTGTCTGTCTCTCCAGGTTAGGGGACAGTGGCTCATCTAGTGAATCTTTTGGAGATCTTAGAGGAGCTGTTGATTACTTAGTTTGTTCAGAATTTTGTTTGTTATCAAAAAAGAGAGACAATTGTCAATGATTTTTACAAATTGGACTAAAGGGACCAGCAGTTAGTGTAATGGCTATGTTGCTGGACTCCCATGTAGTCGACCGCGGTTCAAGTCCCAGACACAGTGGCTTAAACTCACGCCGGGCGTGTGTGCGTGTGTGCCCAAGATCCCGAGAGGAGAATGGAGGAGAAGGGATTGCGGCATGGCCATCCCCCCGGGGGGTGATTTCTTGCTTTCTGTCTCTCTGTCTCTCTCTGTCTGTCTGATGAGCGCACACGCCCTATAGCAAAAACTTCTCAAAAAAAAAAAAAAAAAAAAAAAGAAAAGAAAAGAAAAAAAAGCAAACAAACACACTGGACTAAAGACCAAAAGTTGACTCCATAATTAATATTTTTTTTAGTTTTAAATTGGAAATAATTTTGTCCATTTAGGAACATGTCTATGATTCTGGTTTGTTTTATATCTTCTAATTTAGTTGTTGTTGTTTTTTCAAACTGACAAAATGGTATACAACACGTCATTTTGATGTACATTGTATACATTACGTAATAACTAAATTAAAACATTTCTAGCTTCTTCAGTAATTGATGGTCACTAGCAATCCAGGATTACTTTAAATTAAATTGTCATATTAAAATTTGATTTCAGGAGGCCAGCAGGTGGAGTGGTGGTTAAGAACTGGTCTCCCATGTGGCCAATCATGACTCAAGTCCTGGACCTGGAAGCTTAAAAATCACACTAGCCACATTTGATTGATTTGATGCCCAAAATCCCAGAAGGAGAATGAAGGAGAAGGGACTGCAGCCATGCCCCTAGGGAGTGATTTCTCAGTTTCCCTCTCACCGTGTCTTTCTGTTTCTCTCTGGCAAGTGCACATGACTTATGATAAAACTTTAAAAAAAAAAATTGAGTTTTTTTTTTTTTTTTTTTTTTTTTTTTTTTTTTTTTTTTTTTTTTTTTTTTTTTTTTTTTTTTTTTTTTTTTTTGTAATAAGTGTTTTAAAGTCTGTGTGTGCTGGGACCAGCAGTTAGTGTAATGGCTATGTCACTGGACTCCCATGTAGTCGACTGCGGTTTGATTCCCGGACCCGGTGGCTTAAACTCACGCTGGGCGCATGTGCGTGCGTGCCCAAGATCCCAAGAGGAGAATGGAGAAGAAGGGATTGTGGGGTGGCCATCCCCCCTGGGGGGTGATTTCTCACTTTCTATCTCCCTGTCTCTCTCTGTCTTTCTGGCAAGCGCACGCAGCCTGTAGCAAAATCCTCTCCAAAAAATAAAAAATAAATAAAAGTCTGTGCATGCTAATTTAATTATCTAAATAACTCCTGATTGAGTAAATATTGTTCTATTATGGGTCAAATCTACCTATGTCTCCCCATGTCTAATATTTTTTAATTATACAGTAATTATTTTAGGTACTGTGATGTTGGGCAAATGAGTTTAATCAAGTCAGGAGTTATTTTACTTCAATATTAGTTTAACGTTTTGAGATTAATTTTAATTTCATTTGGTTTAGTTTTGGGCTCTTTAGCCCTATATTATGATCAGATCTTTCTGTATTTCTGCTGAATTTTGGGGACCTTTGTTGAGATGTTCCATGTGGCCTCTGGAGTGTAATTATTTTGAACAAAATGATTTTGTAGACTTCTATGAATTCCATGCATACTTATCTTAAGGTTTGTGGATAGTTCTTTTTTCAGTGGTTGTTTTTTTGCGGGGGGGGGGGTGCGGGGGGCCTCCTGTGAAGATTAGATATATGTGGGTTCCAAGCTAAAACTCAAGAAAAGGCTTTTATTTATTTTTGGACCTTCTATTCCCTGAGCTACCTCCAGTACTTTGTCCTCACTCTATTGCCATCTTAGTAGCTTCAAACTTTAATTTCTGTTTCTTCAGCTTAAGGAGACTGACATGATCTGTATCCTACCTCTGTCTTAATGCAGGCAGAGAGCCAGGTACGTTAAGGAGCTCATTTAACTGTCCTTATCTGACAGGACGTAGTCCTGAGTTGTCTGCAACTTACCAGCGAAAGCAGCCATGTCCTGTCCCCCTTCAAGTTATTTAGTTGTGTATGCTGAAAGGATTAGTTTGATTTTCTCTTTTTAAAAATTTGATCAACGGGACTGGGGAGAAATGTTCACATATTGAAATGTTCACATTGTAAGCGAAACAATGTGATTGAATGTATATAAAAATTTTTGAAATTAAATGAATTAAACTCTTAAAAAATTTATTTATTCTTTTTTTACTTTTTATTTTTTTGTTTTTAATTAATTTACATTCACTGAAGTATAAACCAATCATCAGGATTTTAAGTATGAAAATCTATTTCTAAATAATAAAATATTTATTTTTATTATCTTATTTAAATCACTAATTTTTTAAAAAGTCAAACATAAACATCATGCATTAAGTATATAAACATTAATCAATAACTATGAAGCCCTTCCTCTTTTAAAATCAATTTCAGCGGGACCAGCAGTTAGTGTAATGGCTATGTTGCTGGACTCCCACGTAGTCGACCACGGTTCACGTCCTGGACCCAATGGCTTAAAACTCACGCTGGGTGCGTGTGCTTGTGTGCCAAAGATCCCGAGAGGAGAATGGAGGAGAAGGGATTGCGGCATGTCCATCCCCCCTGGGGGGTGATTTCTCGCTTTCTCACTGTCTCTTTCTGTCTTTCTGGTGAGTGCACAAGCCCTATAGCAAAAACCTCTCCAAAAAAAAAGGAAAAAAAAAATCAATTTCAAATAATAACACCAGCACTTATCCAGTACCACACTCTAATAAAAGCTTTTTACTCTTATTATTTTATTTAATCCTTTAAGCTTATAAGTATGGTATAATTATTGAGTTCAACAATCTGTGATTGCTAATATTTGAATATTTTTATTGCAAAATTAATCTATGTAACAATAGTTTAACATAATATTGGGGACTGATGGATGGCATGGTGGTGGTGAAGTGCGCTGGACTCTCATATGGCCATTTGAGGTTTGAATCTTGGACCAGGTGGCTTGCTTTCTCACTTTCTCTCTCTTTCTCTCACTCTGTCTCTCTCTGGTCAAATTAAAATAAGTAAATAAATAAAGTTAAATAAAATAATTCTTTTTTAAACAACATAATGTTAAACCACAATGAGGAAACCAAAACTCCAGAGAGTTATGAACTTGACTAACATCATATAATTACATAGTCTGAGATCCAGTATATGAACCAATATGATGTGATGCCAGTGTGTCCACACTACCATTTGCTGTTTTTCTTTCTGTAATTCTATGAATATAGAGCATATACTAATAAAAAAATATTTTAACATTCTCTATTTCTAATTTAGCTTGTTATAATGAAGTAGAGATTTGTTAAGGGTTTTAATATTATATAAAAGTTTACTTAAATGTAATCATAGCTTCTTTATATTAAGCTCTAGTACTGGGTCAGGTGGTGGCATGGTGTTTTGGATAGCTAGATTACCCCATGGTTGACTGCATGGTTCAAGTATTAGACCTGTGACTTGAGAGTCATGCCAGATATGGAGAGACATGCTGGGGTACATGTACGTGTGTGCCCAGATCCCAAATGAAGGGAGAAATGGAGAGAAGGGATTGTAGCATGGCCATTCCCCTTAGGGGTGCTTTCTCACTTTCTCTATCCTTCTCTATCTCCCTATCTCTCTCTTTCTGTCTCTGCCTCTCTCTGGTGAGTGTACATGTCCCTTGACAAATTAAAAAAAAGAAGAAGAGAAAAAAAAAAGCTTCAGTACTTAAATGTACTCAAAGCTTATATCTTTTTAAAAATTTTCTAGCTCATAGCTCTCTCTGTCTCTCTTTCTCTACATAATAGCTATATAAATGCGTAAACACACACACACACATATATCACAAAGGAAGAGAATGTATATATACTCAGAACTTATAATTCAAGCATGTGTGTGTGTGTGTGTGTGTGTGTGTATACATATGTATTCATTTATTTATTTCTTCCATTAGAGAGACAGACAGAGACAGCACCTTCGACAGGGTCTTGACACTATGATCTACCCCAGCCTTCAGGATCTCAAACATGCTTTTCCATTTTTCTGGCAGCATTATTCATAATAGCTAGACGTGGACATAACCTAAATGTCCATTGATGAAAGAAAGGGTCAAGAAAATGTCTTTTGTTGTGTGTGTGTATACACATATACAACGGAAATTAAGTCACACAAAATAATTAAATCTTGCCATAACAACTACATGCTTGAACCTTAAGAACCTTATCCTAGGTGAAATAAACCAGTCACAGAGGGATAAATACTGCATGATTGCACTGACATAATGTATCTGAACTCATAGATCTGGAAAGTAGAATGGAAACCACCATGCAAGAGGCTAGGGAAATCAGAAAATGTGTAGATGCTGCTCAATGGTTATAAAGTTTTTATCATGCAACAAGAATAAGTTCCATAGATCTCTGCACAGCACTGTGTTTATAACTTACAACACTGTACTGTACATTAAAAGCTATGTTAACACAGTAGATCTCATGTTACCTATTCCAAAATGTATTCTAGAAAAATGTGAGCTGACCAAAGAAATTAAAAACTTCGGAAAAGCTGCGAAAAAATACGTACACAAAGCAAGGAAAGCATTTGGGCCAAGCTAAGGTGGTATGTATGCTGACTGTGTAACAGAGGCTGGAGACTACACAGGAGTTTTGAATTCAATTCTTTATTCAACCTAAGGGCCAGATCTGGTGTTACGTACCTGTAATCTAAGCTATTGGGAAAGCTGGAACAGGAGAACTGTGAACTTGACATTGGCCTTGGAAATATAGTGAGACCCTGTTTATGGATCAGCAGATGGCATAGAAGTTAAGAAGCTGGATCCCACACGGCTGACTACGAGTTGGACTCCTGGACTCTGGGTTAAGAAACAAGACAGATGCATGTGTGTGTATGTTCTAAGTCCCAAGTGGTGAATGGAGAAGGGGGTGCAGGACGGCCATCCCTGGGGTGGTGGGGCTTTATTATTATATTGCAATGGAATAATTTATTCTATGTAGGTCAACAAGTATGTTATAAGAAGTCATTCGGAAATGTAAATTAAAACCACAATGAGATATCACTACACATTGATAACAATGGTTACAATGTGTCCAAAAAAAGTCAACAAAATAAGATGTCAACAATAAACAGTGGTGAGGTTAAAGGGCAATGAAAAATATCAGTGATTCGTAATTGAGAATTCCTGGTAGGAAAGTGAAATTGAACAACCACTTTCAATATTACTATGGTAGTCATTCTGTCATGAAGGCAACTCTATGAACCAGAAATTTAACAACTAGGAATTACCCAAGAAAAATTAAATTATATTTACACACAGAGACACACATAGATATCCAAAGCTACTCTATTCAAGATATTCCAAATGTCCTTTAATATGATCAGGTGTAGGTAAATTTTAACTTAGTCACAGAAACCAATGATATTTAGCAATAAAAGTGTAAATCTGAAATGCATACAGCAACATAGATTAAATTCCAAATATATATTGAGTAAAAGAAGCCAAACACAAAAGAGTAGACTCAATTATTTATTTATCTGATGTTCCAGAAAAGACAACACATTGAACACATTGTGAGAGATATGAGGACAACGATGGGGAAAGAACAAGGTCAGAGAGGATGATTATTGACCCGGGCAGGTACACAGGGATGCTAGTAAAGTGACAGAAATATTCTATATTTTGATAAGGACCAACGTAAGAATTTGTTAATTCATACATAGACTTACAAGTTTAGGATCTGTGTGGCACACTGCATATCAATGAAAGCTCAAAGCAAAATAACTTTAAAAAGAACTAAACTAATTTTTGGATTAATTTAAAAATTATAATTCTTGTTTTTATTATCCCTAACCCAAATATCGAATCCTGAACAAACACAGGAGTTTATAGTATTGATAAAAGACTAGTTAGGTCAACCAATGGTGGTGGCTAAGGCAACTGGATTCCAGTCAGAAGACTGTGGGTTCTAGTCCTCGACCTGATGGCTTGACAATCACATTGGGCATGTGTGCCCAAAATGCTTATTTGAGGGGGAGATGGAGGAGAAGCAATGGCGGCATGACTGTCTCCCATGGGGGGTGCTTTCCCATTTCACCTAACCCTCATCTCTCTCCAGTGATCTCATATACCCTATCAAAAATTATCAATAAAATAAGAGAGTAGTTAGAAAGCATATTAAAATTTACAAACACATTGAATAATTACTTGATGTCAAGAGTAATCGAATAGTTTATTTCAAGAGTAATCGAATAATATTTTTATCACATATATAGAGAGAGGTTCCTGGAAGTGATAAAGCTATAATCTCATTGTCCATTGCACTCATGCTGCTAGGTTTTCTTTGAATAAGCATTAGCTCCAAGGAGTCATTATGATAAGACTAAAACTTGACGTTCACTTTTAGGACATTATTGTAATTCCCTGAACAAACACAGGAGCTTATAGTATTGTTAATAGAAGTTTGCATTTGCTCTGCTGGCCTGGGTACTGGCAATTTTCTCAGTTATAAAAAGTCCTTATGTTTAGAGCATAATGCACATACGAACCAGGCAAAATGTTAGCAATTAATTCTCAACTAGAAAGCCATGTGGGTACAATGCAGTGTGAGCTGTTCTATGCTATTTCAAATCCCTCAAAGGGGTACGATCATCAAAAGGTTTAAAATAACTGGCTTCAAACACATAGTTAAAATTAATACAAAGTGTACTGCCTTTGGCACCTGGTGTGAGCTGCAAGAACCAATATAGACAAATCCTTAGCCTGAGCTCACACAAACTGTAAATCATGAACGTTCCTCTTTTCAACTCAGAATCTGTCTTGATTTTTCAGTGTTCAATTCTAGTGTTTCTATAATTACAATTCTTAATAACTGGCATACCAATATAAAGAAGATTAAAACAGTTGCTGAGCTTTTCGATAATCAGTTTTCTACACCAATCTCTCATTCTTAGAAGTCTAATACTTCTGATAAAATGGTGTTGATCAATTCTTTGCCTCCTAAGACTATATAGCTAGTCCTTTTTAATTCATTGAGATAACATTTTTTATTTTTAGATTTAAATTCAATGAGTATAAGTGTAAAACTCAGTATCTTATGTACATCTTACAGATATTATTTCTCAAGTTATTAAAATATTTTAATTAAAAATTAAAATAACAGTTATATAAAATAACATTAAAATGTTATATAAATTACATTTAAATTTTTATCTATATAAACATAACACAAAAAGTTATATAAATAATATTTATATTTTAAAGTATACAAGAAAACATATATATAAAATAAACTTTATATATTGTGTCTCTATAACAGGATAATACAATGTATGGGATATATTGTAAGAAAAATTTTGAGAAGCAGTGGTGAAGATTGAGAAAATAACATGGAAAAGAGTTTTGTTAAAGTGCATTTTTGGTCACTGAAACACATAAAGAGAAAATTGAATTAAATTTGTAATCATAGTTTATATTTTCTTTTCTTAAATTGTTGATCATAGTACCTCTATTTATTAGCATTGTTACAACAAAGTATTACCACTGGGTGGCTTATAAATACAGACACTTGCTTTCCTACAGGTGTGGATGTTAGGAGTCCTAAGTCAGCAAAGCATGTACTCTCCGTGAAAGTGTGTGAAATAATCTGTACCTTACAGATTATTGGTGTATTGATTAGTGGTGACTTACAGCAACCATTGGTAATTTTGTTTGTTTGTAGTTTCATCACTCAGATTATGCCTCTCCTTCACATGACTTTTCTATCTGTGTGTGTGTGTGTGTGTGTGTGTGTGTGTGTGTTTGTGTCCCCAAATTTCTCTTTTCTTATAGGACAGTCTCCAGTCATTTATGACTTCACTTAATTATATCTGCAAAGCCCAAATAAGTTCACATTCTCAAATTCATAGATTTCCAGTTTACATGAATTTTTAGGGGACACTGTCCAGCTCAGTACAGTCAGAAAACATTGAAGTATTTTTAATGTCACTCTCCTTTAGAGATTTAATCTAATGTAATTCAATAAATGAATGTGTCACTTCTTTATCTGAAAGTTCATTCACAAATAGTTACAGAATACCTATGCAGCAGCGATAATTACTGTGATAACTACTGGTTTAAAAAATAAAGATAGAAAAAAGAGTGGGAAAAACTAAAATAATGGTTAAAAATACACAATCTATTAATATTTTAAGACTTAGATAGAGTCTCTTTGACATTTTAAAACAGATTTGATGCCAGATTGCTAAATGGGGATTGTGCAATGACAATATTAATGTAATTTCTATAAAGGTCTCCTATGCAGGGCCTAATATTATTCCATATGGGACTTTCAATAATCAAATGTCAGTTTCTTGGGTTTGGCCAGTTAAAAAGGAAACAAAGCAAGAAAAATGCAGTCTGGAGATACTGATGATTTGGTGACATGGTGATAATATTTGGTTAGAAAAGCAAGATTACTTAAATTCTTTTCATAATACAGCAGTCTACATGGTTACCATAGGAAAAAATATTTTTAAAAGCAATATCAAACTTTATTACCTGTCAAATTTTCAATCTCAAATTCTAATATAGAAATTTCAATCATAAGGTGATTCTCTACGTATGCTATAAAAATTATTGCACTTGAATTATTTGTAATCACTGTTAAATACAGGCATTTTTTTTTTCACCCAAGACTACTAACTTATTGATCTGGAATCTTTGCTTCTAAATAAAGGAATTTGCATTTAAATCAGTTCTATAACAGATTCACACACTAAATTGTGAAAACTATTGCTATAACCCTTAAATAGTATTGCTAAGGAAAAACATAAATTCTTCCAACAGGGAACAGCTTGAAAAACAAAAAGGATTAAAAGAGAAAAATGTTAAGTATATATGAACAATTCATAATCACAGAGGAAAAAAAGTGGACTGAGTAGGTATGATTGGCAAGGAATATCATCTTCAATTTTTGTCGTCGAGATTAAATGCCCAAATGACGATGTCAATGATTGCTCAGATTTTTATCTTAACTATGGCCAAAACACACAGGCATACACATTTTTATTTGTGACACTTTACTGGCATTAGAATTAATTCACTTCATTGAACCTGACCAATTCCCTCCTCAGAGGTGCAGGGACCTCACCTATCTTTGGAGAATTTAGGACAAATTATGAACTTAGAAACTTGCACTAGTGTCTCCAAACTTTTTTGAGAAAACTGCAACTTATGAAAAATTATGAGAAGAATCTCAATACTCTCTTAATATTTAGTATCAAGAGAAATAAGGGGAAAATGTGATATTTGGCAATGCTACTACATAGTCCTGCAGCAAAATTGTTTTACCAAATTACATCTTAGTAAGATATATTTAACAGCCTAAAGATTTCTCCTTTTTCAGAACATGAGACAATAGAAATGATGACTAAAATTGGAGCCAAGTTTATAAATATGCTTTGATAGTCAACTGAAGAATTTTCATATGAAGGGACATACTTAATGATTTTCTAGTGTCCCTAGAATCATATTCACATTATTTATCAAGGCCGTGATCTGGCCATGCCTATGCCTCTTAACCATGTCATTAGTTCTTCCCTTAGGCATCTTATCATCCTAGCAGGCTGCCAGTCTGGTCCACATCTAAATGTACATGTGCTATGTACATTGACTAGAACGTCCTTCCCCTTTGAACACTTAATGAGTTACACTTTTTTTTAAGAGAGATATTTTGCAATAGGGCATGTGCGCTTGCTAGAGAGACAGGGAGAGAGACAGAGAGACAGAAAGCGAGAAATCACCTTCCCCCCAAGAGTGGATGGCCATGCTACAATCCCTTCTCCATTTTCCTCTCAGGATCTTGGGCATGCATGCACATGTGACTGGTGTGAGTTTTAAGTTATCAGGTCCGGGATTCAAACTGTGGTTAACTTCATGGAAGTCCAGCAGTATATCCATTACACCATCTACTAGTTCCAAGAGCTATACATTTATAATATCAAAACCAGCAGTTAGCGTAATGGCTATGTCGCTGGACTCCCACGTAGTCGACCGCGGTTTGCGTCTCAGACCCGGTGGCTTACAACTCACGCCGGGCGCGTGTGCGTGCGTGCCCAAGATCCCGAGAGGAGAATGGAGGAGAAGGGATTGCGGCGTGACCATCCCCCCTGGGGGGTGATTTCTCGCTTTCTGTCTCTATGTCTCTCTCTGTCTGTCTGGCGAGCGCACGCGCCCTATAGCGAAAAACCTCTAAAAAAAAAAAAAAAAAAAAAAAAAAAGTCTTAAAAAATCTTTATCTGACATCACATATGAAAACTCTGGATATACTTTTACATATTAATATTTTACTTTTTTGATACCAGTGTGAAAACATTTAGTTAATATTGGAAGCTATTAACAAATCTTGCTTATTTGGTTGACTGACTATTTTGAAATGTAACTTTATCTTCTTGCTTTGACTCTGGGAACTGTATCATAGTAGCTGCTCACACTGTTTAACTTTATGTAAACCGAGTGACCCAAGCAAAGAGCAAAGTGTTGAAGAAATAGCTCAGCAATTTTGTGTTCTGGAAATAGCTCACTACAAGCAACTTCCTTCCCCAGATGATTTCTATCTAATTCAGCATTGCCTCCACCACCCCTTACCTCTAACAAGACCAGATACAGAGCCTCCAAATTCTCATTCTTTATCTAATAAATAATTAGCCAAACTGCTTCTCCTCAGCAAATCAATCAGCAAGGTAATTATTAACCAAACCAAAATAATTATTAACAAAATCAATCAGCAAACTAATTATTAACCAAATTTTTCACTCTTTTCTTTTCTCTAACCTCTAGATTTTGAACAACCTCAACCTAAATCAGTCCCTCTTTTACAGTCCTTCTAGGAATAGACTAACCTCAGAGTAAAATACTCTCTTCTCTACAATCCACTCTTACTTCCCAATCCAACATTTACAGTTCCTGCTAGACTTATTTATTTATCCCTATAAAAGAATTGCCCTTAAGATGCTTTCAGATCGGGAACTAGCAGTTAGCGTAATGGCTATGTCACTGGACTCCCACGTAGTGGATCACGGTTTGTATCCCGGACCTGGTGGCTTAAAACTCACGCCGGTCACGTGTGCGTGCGTGCCCAAGATCCTGAGAGGAGAATGGAGGAGAAGGGATTGCGGCGTGACCATCCCCTCTGGGGGATGATTTCTCACTTTCTGTCTCTATGTCTCTGTCTGTCTGGAGAGCACACGTGCCCTATAGTGAAAATCTCTCCAAAAAAAAAAAGATGCTTTCAGATCATTCTTAGTCAGATCGTTTTCCGTATTGCAATAGTCTTTATTTTTTAAGCTTATTTACATGTTGAACAAGAGGAAAGAGAGAGAAAAAAGAGAAAGCAAGACACTCCCAACAGGATCTTTTTTTCTTTTTGCAAAATTATTTCATTTAGCTTTATTTATTTATTTATTTATTTATTTATTTATTTTAATTTAACCAAAGAGGAGGGGGAGAGAGAGAGAGAATGTGAGAAAGCAAGCTGTCAGGTCCAGGACTTGAACCATGGTCAGCCATGTTGGAGTCCAGCAACCTTAACCACCACACCACCTGCCAGTCCCCTCCCAACAAGATCTTAACATCAAATTTACTCCCAGATTCTGTCAGCTCTGGATCATGGGCATATATGTACTTGGTGTTCTTGGGTTGATCAGGATTAAAGAGTGTATTACTGTTGCACCACCATTGGAACCACTGTAATGAGTTTTCTTGAAGGACGTTTCTTTTTACTTAGATACAGTTTTTTTAATAAACTATTTTTAATTAATTTTAAAAATTATTATTCATACATTAAAATTTAGATTGTGAAGAGAATTTACCCAGCATGATGCACACCTCAGTCCAGCCCAGTTGAGACTATTGTACACATCCTCGTAGACAGATAAAAAACCCTTATCTGTGTCCCACAAGTGTCTTACCTCTCCATTTCCCCCCAAAATTTTCTTTCCTATGCTCTACCCCTCCTACACTCTCTTTCCAATTTGTTTCTAGTGTTCATTACAATTTTTAATGATTTTATGTTCTCCAGTCTCTCAGTCTCTAACATAGAGTGTGGACAGTTGGTATATGTTAAGTGGAGACATACAATGTCTCTCTTTTATATCCTGACTTGCTTCACTCAGCAACAAATCTTCCATATTCGTCCACTTTCTATCAAATTCCAGGGCCTTCTGAATTTGCTTAATAAATATTTTGATATATTTATAAATAAACCTCTGTATTTACAACTGCCTCTTCACATTTTCTACATTATCTGTTTGCAAGAATACGTTATCAACATTCATATAGTAAAGGTGTAGTTATCTCTGATTTCCCTATCTGTACTTTATTTGATTACTGTAAGTGTATGTTGTCTCTTTCTGTTCCATTCCATTTTCCTACTTATGGCTATTTAAATACATCAAGGTAAGATAATCACAGTAGCTTACAACTCACTTTCCCATCCCATTGTAACTCCTCAACTTTATATTCAATTTGCCACCACTGTCGTGTTTACAAGATAAAAATACCTCTGTTTCACACCTTTGTTATAAGCTCAATTAGCTCTTCGTAATCTCTAGGGAAAATGTCCACATTTATTGGCTTAGGATACAGAAAAATTTATTGCTAGATTCTCAGTTCTCTTTCTTCTACTTCTGCTTAGACAAATATTTTATATATTGACTGCCCATCTGCAGCAAGTTCCAGACCATTTGTACATGCTTGTATATGTCTTGCAATTTATCATCTATTTGCAAGTTACTTCTCTAATAAGCCTCTCCCTAATAAACCTCTACTCTTTCTGCAAATACAATTCAAATGTCACCTTCTCAAATGGATGATACTCAATTTTCAATAAAGATAAGTTACCTAGATCTCCTTTTACATTTATCCTTATGTCATACGTAAAGCATACATTGCCATGCATTAATGATGTAACATTGCAAAAGGATAGCTCATCAGTGTTTGTACATAATACAATTCTAGAAACATAATCATACATGAAAAAAGCTTATTGTATTATTACATATTTCACTTTCATTCAATATATCTTCAAATTATAGAAGATGTAGGTATTAGAAAATAATGTGACAAAGGTTAAAAGGAATATCAGTTCTCTCATTAATATGCCATTAAAAATCTTACAATTTTTAGGGAACCAGCAGTTAGCGTAATGGCTATGTCGCTGCACTCCCACATAGTCGACCGCGGTTCGTGTCCCGGACCTGGTGGCTTAAAACTCATGCTGGGCGTGTGTGCGTGCGTGCCCAAGATCCCGAGAGGAGAATGGAGGAGAAGAGATTGCAGCGTGACCATCCCCCCTGGGGGATGATTTCTCGCTTTCTGTCTCTATGTCTCTCTCTGTCTGTCTGGCGAGCGCACGTGCCCTATAGCAAAAATCTCTCAAAAAAAAATCTTACAATTTTTATAACCACTTTTAAATAACTATTTAATTTTATTCATTATTATTATTATTTTAAAGTTTACTATATGGCACATACACTCACCAGAGACACACAGAGAGAAACAGAGAAAAAGAAAAGGAAAAGTGAGAAAGCAAGCTGCCAGATCTGGGACTCGAATTTCAGTCGGCCATTTGAGAGATCAGTGCCTTAACCACCATGCCACCTGCTGACCTCCACAACCATTTTATTCATTACATTTGGTCTCAATTCTCCATAAAGAAAATGTAGATTCATAAAGTAATCATGGTATAAAATACTACATATGTGTTTATATTGTATAATTTTTAAAATGTGATTTCTAATTATTAAATACTACTATGATACAAAAAATATGGGACAAGCAGATGATATAATGATTATGTCACCCAACTCCCATGTAGTTTACTATGGTTTGAGTCCCGGATACAGCAGTTTAAAACTCATGCCAGGTGCATGTGTGTGTGCACACAAAACCCCAAGAGGAGAATGGAGAGAAGGGATTGTGGCATGGCCATCGCCCCTGGTGATCATTTCTCATTTTCTGTCTATCTTTCCAGCAAGTGCACACACCCTATAGCAATAGCCAAGTTGAACCCTGAATTTGATCCCACCGGTAGACCAAAGAGGGCGTCTGGTCTGTGCTGAGAGAGTCTCGTGCTGCATCAGCTCCTACAACCAGCAGGAGGTGCTTGGCTTCAGCTTCTTGTTAAGATTCACCCTGCACTGCTCTTTGGTGGCCATCAGGAGATGCTAGGCTTCAGCTAATTTGTGAGCCTCATCATGAAGCACCTCAGACTGCTTGTAGGGAGTGTGGACCCACCTTCTGCCCAAGGGAGCCCCAGTTTCTTTCTCCTCCCAGTCAGTACCAGCAAGCACAAGAGCTTCTACTTCTCAGCCCTACCTGGCCTTGAGTGACCAGCCACTGAACCAGTGAGTAGCAAACACCTTCTTGCCCCAGCCTGGTGCTTACTGGCAGCCCATCAGCAGAAAAAGGGGGAGGGTTCAGGAAAGAAGGATTAGATAAGTGTGTGGGTGTGTATTTTTGTGTGTGTTGGTGTGTGGGGCTCAGGGCCAGGGTGAGGTGAAGATGTGGACTCATTCTATCCCTCCTAGCTGGGATTGGGGGGGTGTCTGTAACTGTTTTGTAGACATTCCAGGGAGTCCTACCAAGTCCTTGGACCACGTCATAGTTGGCATAAAATCTCTGTCCTCCCAGTATACAATGAAGAACACAAAGATGACTTCCAGTCTTCTCTGTGACTAACGGATGCCAGGACATACTCTGTGGTGTTTGAATTGTGTGTGTATTTGTGTGTGTGTGTCCAAGCTTCCAGAGTGAAATTGATTTACAGTAGAAATAATTTAGAGCTTACAGAGGATTTTCCAAAAACCTTGTTGGAATTGTGTTTATTAAGAATGTGTAGTACATTTGTACTGTGCATGTTTGTATTATTAATACATGTGTGCATATGTGAAAGTGAATGTTTATTTGTGTGTCTGTGTCCCAGTATCAAAAATGAATTAATTTACAGTAGAAAAAACTCAGAGCTTACAAAATGACTTGCAAATGTCTTCTTTGGAGTTATGTTTTCAATAAAGTTGTACTACTGTTTGAGTGTGCTTATATGTGTTATTCATACATGTATTTACACATGAATGTGCATGTGTATTTGCACGTATGTGACCAAGCTTAAGGAGTGTAAATTATTTACAGTATAATGTGAACTTAAAGCTTATGGATTTGCCAAAGGCTTTAATTGCAGTTGTGTATTCTAGGGAGATGTAGTACCATTTTACTGTGTGTGTATGTAGTATTCATACATGTGTGCACATGGGAACATGGGCGTGTATTTGTGTGAGTGTGTTTAATATTCCATATTAAAATTTATTTACAATACAAAAAAAATGTATGGCTTACAAAAATTTGCCAAACGTTGTATTAAAGTTCTGTTTTCAGGGAACCAGCAGTTAGCGTAATGGCTATGTCGCTGGACTCCCACGTAGTTGACCGTGGTTCGCATCCTGGACCCGGTGGCTTAGAACTCATGCCGGGCGCGTGTGTGTGCGTGCCCAAGATCCTGAGAGGAGAATGGAGGAGAAGGGATTGCAGCATGACCATCCCCCCTAGGGGGTGATTTCTCGCTTTCTGTCTCTATGTCTTTCTCTGTCTGTCTGGCGAGCGCATGCGCCCTATAGCAAAAACCTCTCCAAAAAAAAAAAAAAAAAAAAAAAAAAAAAGTTCTGTTTTCAGGGAAGATGTAGTATCTTTTTACTCTGTTTGTGTGTATTAGTAATACATGTGTGCTAAAAAAAAATTAAAAAGGGACCAGCAGTTAACGTAATGGCTATGTCGCTGGACTCCTATGTAGTCGACCACAGTTCAAGTCCTGGACCTGGTGGCTTAAACTCACTCCAGGCGCATGTGCGTGCGTGCCCAAGATCCCGAGAGGAAAATGGAGGAGAATGGATTGTGGCGTGGCCATCCCCCCTGGGGGGTGATTTCTTGCTCTCTGTCTCTCTGTCTTTGTCTTTCTAGTGAGCACACGTGCCCTATAGCAAATATTTCTCCAATAAAAAACAATACGTGTGTGCATATGAAGATGTAGGTGTGTATTCATGTGTGTGCGTCCAAGTTTCAGGATTGACATTCATTATTTTAAATTTTCATTTAATTATTTTTTTATTTAGATTTTTAAATTATTATCTTCAATTGACAGAAAAATAATAATACATATTTTTGAGGTACAGTATGATTTATTAATACATGAATTCAATGTGTAATTATTATATCAGAGTATTAGCATATCATCACATTCAACATCCTTTTTAGTTATATTAAAAATTAATTAATTAATTTTTAAAATACATTCAATCACTGCATATCATTACAGCTCGTAAAATGAATTTTTTCAGTATGAATACACTGTACAACATTTGGTTCTCTTTTTATAGTCTTTAATTTTTTACAGAGATTCTCTATATTTTTAAAATAGTTTGAAGATAAATTGGTGAATCATTTTTATACTGGCTCCTTTAGAATCCTCACCAGATAGCCCCATCATCTGATTGATCTCCTTGTTGGTGTTTGTTATCATTCGTGTAATTTTCCTGATTCTTGGTATAATGAGTGACTTTTGATTATATTCAGAATGTTTTTAGATATTATATTATTAGATTCGGGATCATTTTCATTCTTTTTCTAGCAGGTTTATTCCTGATCAGGGTATAGGAGAAGGACTGAGTGAGTGAGTTTACCTCTGTTACCTAAATGACTACTTTTCCGGCAAAACTAGGCACTGGACTCTCATTGACGCAATTGTAGATGTCTAGGGTAGAACTTCAGCTCTTCCCTTGGCCCCATCAACATCTTCCCAGAAAAAAATGGGGCACCGATTCATGTCACCATAATGCCTCCTAGTGGAAATGTAAGATTAGCTTCTCATTGATCTCACTTACATAATGAGAGAGGAAACCAAGAGTTGACTCATTCTGCTTTTTACTACAGAGTAGAGGCAGCAACTCAGCTTTCTGCTGAGCCCTGCAGACATTAAGGGAGGGAAAAGAGAAAGAGGGCCAGTAACCTCCTCCCCTGTCACCTGCCTCAGTGATTCCTGGTGTGTATGGAGATTCATCTCCCATCTGGGCCCCACTAATAGTCAGTGGGAAAGGAAGTAAATGTTGAATTAATCAACTTCACACTACCTTACTCTGCTTTGTTAGTGTTGGGGTGGGATTGGAGGTTTAGGTCTCCCTTAGAACTTGCTTATACCATGTGAAGGAGGAACAGCAATGCCCTATTTTTCATCATCTTATTCAATCTTATTGTTGTTGGGTCAGTGTGGAGGTTCAACTCCCTGCTGGGCCCTACTTACAACAGAATCTGAGGAATAGTGAATAGTGGAGTGCTGAATAGATCCCACTGACTCTGCCTTGTTTACTCTTGTTTGGTCAGGTGGGGTAGATAATTATCTCCCCACTGCTGAATCCTGTTAATAGTTGGGATGTGGGGGAATTAGAGTACTGACTAGTCCAATTTCTACATACTTCTTTAAGTCTCTTTACTGCCTGGTGGGAATGAAGACTCAGCTCAATGTTGAGCCCATTGATATTCTTCTGTCAGAGACTCAGAGAACTGTCTGCAACCATTTGTCAAGAAATAGAAGCTCAGATCTGTGCTCTACCTTTACCCATATCTTAGCATGGGAATCAGAGTACCAGCTTCTCTTGCTGGGTGGGCATTGGAAAACACTACAGGATAAAGCATGCCTTTTTTTTCTCCTTTACTTTATTCTTTAAATTTGCCAAAAGGAATGCATGCTTGCTGAAGAGAGAGAGAAACAGAGTGAGAGGGAAAGTGAGAAATCACCTTTCAGGGAGGATTACTACGTTGCAATTCCTTGTCCTTCATTCTCATATTGGCATTTGAGGCACACGTTTTTCTAATAGTGTTTGGATGGAGTCTGACAGGTATTGCCAAAAAGTTTTCTGTTGTTATCTCATCCTTTTCTTGGTCCTTTGGCTAGGCTTATCAGGCTTGGCTTGGAGTCTTGTTTTCCTTCTCCTCCTCTTCCTTCTAATCTGTGCTTGGTAATTGGGTTGGAGACCTCTGCAACACCCTGTCTCAGATATGAAGGAGGTAATAACGAAACCCAGGGAATTTGCTATTGTTTTGTTTCTCACATTGAAAGTCCCTATGAAGTCTATCTTCGTCTTTTCTTCTTTTTTTGTTTTTTTTACTTTAGAGTTTTTTTTGCCATATGGTGCATGTGCTTCCATCTATTGAACTGACTTCCACAGAAAGCAGGAGCCTGACTGCTAAGAAGTTCTTCCATTTTGCCGACTTGTCAGGTCCTGAGTTCTCTTGGCTGTGACTTCTGGAAGAGCAAAGCAGCTTTGGTTTACTCAGTTCACTATGCCAAATCTATAGTAGTCACATGCCCTAAGGTTCACAGAAAAATCACTGACACAGAGGAAAAGAAAAGGCATGCAGAGATAAAGGAAAAGGCACACAGGGACCCAAAAACTGCTCCTTTAAGAAAGGCAGTTGTAAGAGAACTTAGAGTTTACACAAGAATTTGGAAAGGCTCCATTGCAGTTTTCTTGGGAGATGTATACCCTTTTACTGTGAGGCTGTGTATTATTTATACATGTGTGCATATGTGAACATGAGTGTTTGTGTATGTGTCTCAGTATCAAGAATGAAATGTATTACAGTAGAAAAATTCATAACTTACAGAATGATTTACAAATGTGTTCTTCGGAGTTCTGTTTTAAGGGAGTTGTGCTCTCATTTGAGTGTACAAATGTATGTTCCTCATACATGTGTTCATACATGAATGTGTGTGTTTATTTGTGAGTGCCTAATCTTGGGTAGTGCAATTTATTTACAATAAAAAGAGAATTTAGAGTTTCCAGAACAATTTACCAAAGGTTCCACAGGAGTCATAGTTTTTAAGGAAGGTTGTAGTAACTTTTTAGTATTCATGTGAGTATTATTTATACATGTATGAATATGTGAATTTGGGTATGTATTTGCATGTCCTTGCCCTAGTATCAAGAATAAAATTTATTGGGAACCAGCAGTTAGCGTAATGGCTATGTCGCTGGACTCCCACATAGTCGACCGCGGTTTGCGTCTCGGACCCGGTGGCTTACAACTCACACCGGGCGCATGTGCGTGCGTGCCCAAGATCCCGAGAGGAGAATGGAGGAGAAGGGATTGCGGTGTGACCATCCCCTCTGGGGGGTGATTTCACACTTTCTGTCTCTATGTCTCTCTCTGTCTGTCTGGCGAGCGCACGCGCCCTATAGCAAAAAAAACCTCTCAAAAAAAAAAAAAAAAGAATAAAATTTATTTACATAAGAAAAGGAATTAACTTACAGAATGGCATGCAAATAACTTGTGTGTAGTTGTTTTTAAAGGGAGTTGTACTACCATTTCACTGTGTATATGTGTGTTATTCATACATATGTTCATATGTAAATGTGTATTTGCACATCTGTGTCCAAACTTAAAAGTGCAATTTATTTACAATAGAAAAACAATTTAGCCTTATTTAAGGATTTGTGAAATGCTCCATTAGAGTTTTGTTTTCTATGAAGAAGTTGTATCTTTCCACTGTATATGTACATGTATTATACATACATGTGTGCATATGTGTTTCCAAGCTGCTGGTGTAAATTTTATTTACAGTAGAAAGGGAAGTTGAAGATTACAGAAAGATTTGGCAAATAATGCCACTGGAGTTTTGTTTCCTAGGAAGATGCAGTACCTTTGTACTGTGCCTGTGTGTATTTTTCATACGTTTATGAATAAGTGAATGTGGGTGTGTATCTGTGTGTGTGTGTGTGTCCAAACTTATGGAGGAAAATTTTTAATAGGAAATAAAGAATTTAGAATTTATAAAAAAGGTTCCCAAATGTTCCATTGGAGTTATGTTTTATAGGGAGACCTAGTATGTGTTTGCTGTGCATGTGTATATTATTAATACATGTGTGCTTATGTGAATGTGTGTGTGTTTGTGTGTGTTTGTTCAAGTTTCAAGAGCAAAATTTATTTACAGTAGAAAGAGAATCTAGAGCTTACACAAGGATATGCAAAGGGCTCTGTTGAAGTTGAGTTTTCTATGGAAATATACTATGCTATGGGTATCAATATACTATGCTATGGGTATCAATGAATTGTGCTGTGAGTCTCAGTGAGGTTTGCTGTGGGTCTCAGTGAGATTTGGGTCTGAGTGGGGTGTGTTTCAGGTCGCAGATTTATGCTGTGGACCTCAGTGATGTGTGCGATGGTCTCACTGATGTGTTCTATGGTTCACAGTGGGGCGTGTTGATGGTTAAAGTGTGGTGTGCTGTGAATCTCAGTGAATTGTGCTGTGGGTGTCAGTGAGGTTTGCTCTGGGTCTCGATGAGGTTTGGGTCTGAGTGGTTTGTGCTTGGGGTTACAATTTGGTGCTGATGTTATTAACAATGTGTGTTGTATTCTCACTGAGGTGTGTTGCTGGTCAGAGTGGGGTGTGCTGTGTGTCAAAGTGGGGTGTGCAGTGGACCTCGGTGAATTGTGCTATGTGTCTCAGTGAGGGTAGGGCCTTCGTGGGGTGTGATGTTGATTGCAGATATGTGCTGTGGGTTTCTTTGATGTGTGCAGTGATCTTGATGTGGACTGTGGGTCGTAGTGGGATGTGCTGTGGTTAAAGTGGGGTGTGCTGTAGATCTCAAGGAATTGCACTGTGGGTCTCAGTGAAGTTTTCTGTGGAATTCAGTGAGGATTGTGTCTGAGTGGGGTGTGCTGTGGGTTGCAGTTTTTGCTTTGGATCTCAGTCATGTGTACTGTGTTCTCACTGAGGTGTCCTGTGGGTTGCAGTGGGGTGTACTGTTGGTCACAGTGGGGTGTACTGTAGATCTCAGTGAATTCTGTGGTTCTCAGTGAGGTTTTCTGTGGGTCTCAGTGAATTGTGCTGTGGATCTCAATGAGTTTTGCTGTGGATCTCAGTGAGATTTGGGTCTGAGTGGGGTGTGCTGTGAGTCACAGGCTTGTGCTGTGGGCCTCAGTGATGTGTGCTGTGGGTAGCTGTGGGGTGTGCTGTGGATCACAGTGGGATTTGCTGTGGGTCTCAATGAGGTTTGTTGTGGGTCTCAGTGAGGTTTGGGTCTGAGTGGGTTGCGCTGTGTGTCACAGTTTTTTGCGGTGGGTCTCAGTGATGTATGCAGTGGTGTCAATTAAGTGTGCTGTGGGTCTCAGTGAGGTTTCCTCTGGTTTTCAGTGCCATTTGGCTCTGAGTATGGTGTGCTGTGGGTCATAGTTTTGTGTGGTGGATTTCAGTGAAGTGTGCGGTATTCTCAATGAGGTGCGCTGAGGGTCATAGTGGATTGTGATGTGCATTACAGTGGGGTGTGCTGTGGGTCTCAGTGAAGTTTTGATGTGAGTGGGGTGTGTTGTTGGTCACAATTATCTGCAGTGGGTTTTAGTTATGTGTGCTGTGCTCTCACTGAGTTATGATTTAGGTCACAATGGGGTGTGCTGTGGATCTCATGTGTGCAGTTGTGTCACTGAGGTGTGGTTTGCATCCCAGTGTGTTATATACTGGATCAAGGTGGGTTTGCTGGTATTTAACGTGGGTTCTGAAGTGGGTTCTAATGAGGATTTCAGTGGTTTTTGGTGGGGTTTGTGTTTCTGTGGGGTGTGCTTTTTTCTCACTTGTGTGCTCTGAGTCTCTTCGATATGTGCCATGGTCACACTGAGTTCTGTTGTGGGTCCCAGTGGGGTATATTGTGGTTCAAATTGGGTTTGCTGGTTCTTAAAGTGGGATGTACAGTTGGACTTAATGAGGATTTTAGTGGTTTTCTATGGGGTTTGTGTTTCTGTGGGGTGTGCTTTTGGTTTCAGTTATGTGCTCTGGGTCTCTGCAATGTGTGCCATGGGTCTCTGCAATGTGTGCCATGGTCACACCGAGGTGTGCTTTGGGTCGCTGTGGGGTATATTTTTGTTCAAAATTTTTTTGCTGGTTCTTAAAGTGTGTTGTGCAGTGGTTCTTGATGAGGATTTCAGTTGTTCTCAGTGGGGTTTCTGTTTCTGTGGGATGTGCTTTTGGTCTCAGTTATGTGCTATGGGTCTCTGCAATGTGTACCAGGGTCACAGTGAGATGTGCTGTGGATTCCATTAAGGTATATTGTGGCTCAAAGTCCATTTGCTTGTTCTTAAAGTGGGATGTACATTGGGTTATAAGTAGGTTAACAGTGGTTCTCAGGAGGGTGTGTGTTTGAATAGGGTGTGATCTTGGTCTGAGTTATGTACTCTGGGTCTCTCTGATGTGTGCGGTTGTCTGACTGAGTTGTGGTTTGCATCCTAGTGGGTATAGTGTCATTCAAAGGGGTTTTGCTGGTTCTTAACGTGGGTTGTTTAGTGGGTCTTAATGAGGATTTCAGTGGTTCTCTGTTGGGTTTGTGTTTATGTGGGGAGTGCTTTTGGTATAAATTTTGTGCTGTGGGTCTCTGGGATGTGTTCCTTTGTCACACAGAGGTGTGCTGAGGGTGGCAGTGGCGAATATTGACACTCAAATTCGCTTGTTGCTTCTTAAAGTGGGTTGTGCAGTGGGTGTCATGTAGGTTTACAGTGGGTCTCAGTAAGGTATGTGTTTGAATGGGGTGTGTTCTTGGTCTTCATTATGAACTCTGGGTATCTCTAATGTGTGCGATTGTATGAATGAGGTGTGGTTTTGATCCCAGTGTGGTATACTGTGGCTCAAAATCAGTTTGCTGGTTCTTAAAGTGGGTTGTGTAGTTGGTCTTAATGAGGAGTTCAGTTGATCTCAGTAGCGTTTGTGTTTCTGTGGGGTGGGTTTTTTGGTGTCAGTTATTTCCTATGGATCTCTGCGATGTGTAAAATGGTCACACTGAGATGAGGTGTTGGTCGCAGTGGGGTATGTTGTGGTTTGAAATGGGTTTCCTGGTTCTTAAAGTAGGATGTGCAGTAGGATTTAAGTAAGTTGGCAGTGGTTGTCAGTAAGGTATGTGTTTGAGTGGGGTGTGCTCTTGTTCTCAGTTATGTACTCTGGGTTTCTCTGATGAGTGTGGTGGTCTCACTGAGGTGTTGTTTGCATCCTGGTGGGTTGTATTGTGGTTCAAAATATGTTTGCTGGTTCTCAAAGTGGATTGTGGGTCTTAATGAGTATTTCAGTGGTTTTCTGTGGGGTTTGTGTTTCTGCAGGGTCTGATTTTTGTCTCAGTTATGTGCTGTGGGTCTCTGCGATGTGTGACATGGTCACACTGAGGTGTGCTGTGGGTTGCAGAGGGGTATGTTGTGGTTCAAAGTGGGCTTGCTGGTTTTTAAAGTGGGATGTGCAGTGGGGTCTTAGGCAGGTTAGCAGTGGTTTTCAGTAGGGTGTGTGTTTGAGAGGGGTGTGCTCTTGTTCTCAGTTATGTGCTCTGTGTCTGATGTGTGCGTTTGTCTCACTGAGGCATGGTTTGTGTCCCGGTGGATTATATTGCGGCTCAAAATGTGCTTGCTGGTTCTTAAAGTGGGTTGTGCAGTGGGTCTTGATGAAAGTTTCAGTGGTTTTCTGTGGGGTTTTTGTTTCTGTGGGGTGTGCTTTTGGTCTCAGTTCTGTGCTGTGGGTCTCTGTGATGCATGTCTTGAACACACTGACGTGTGCTGTGGGTCACTGTGGGGTATATTGACGTTCAAATTTGGTTGCTGGTTCTTAAAGTGTCTTGTGCATTGGGTGTTATGTAGGTTAACAGTGGGTCGCAATAGGGTATGTGTTTGAATGGGTTGTGCTCCAGGTCTCAATTATGTATTCTGGGTCTCTCTACTGTGTGCAATTGTATGAATGAGGCATTGTTTTTTCCCAGTGTGGTATATTGTGGCTCAAAATTGATATGCTGATTCTTAAAGTGGGTAGTGTAGTGAATTTTAATGAGGATTTCAATTATTCTCAGTGGGGTTTGTTTTCTGTGGGGTGTGCTTTTGGTCTGTTATTTGCTCTGGGTCTCTGCGATGTGTGCCATGGTCACACTGAGGTATGCTGTGGGTCGCAGTGGCATATGTTGTGGTTCAAATAAGGCTTGCTGGGTCTTAAAGTGGGATGTGCAATGGGTCTTATGCAGGTTAAGAGTGGTTTTTATTGGGGTATGTGTGTGAATGTGGTTTGATCTTGTTCCCAGTTATGTACTCTCTGTCTATCTGTGTGTGACTGTCTCACTGAGGTGTGGTTTGTGTCCTGCTGGGTTATATTGTGGTTCAAAATGTGTTTGCTGGTTTTTAAAGTGGGTTGTTCAGTGGGTCTTAATGAGTATTTCAGTGGTTCTCCATGCGGTTTGTGTTTCTGTTGGGTTTGCTTTTGGTCTCAGTTCTGTGCTGTGGGTCTCTGCAATGGGTGCCATGGTCACACTGAGATGTGCTTTGGTCCCAGTGGGGTGTATTGTGGTTCAAAGTGCGTTTGCTTGTTCTTAAAGTGGGATGTGCAGTGGGTCTTAAGTAGGTTGACAGTGGTTTCTCAGTAGAGCATTTGTGTGAACAAAGTGTGCTCTTGGTCTAAGTTATGTACTTTGGGTCTCTCTGATGTGTGCAGTTGTCTCACCGAGATGTTGTTTGCGTCCCAGTGGGTTATTTTGTGGTTTAAAGTAAGTTTGCTGGTTCTTAAAGTGGGCTGAGCAGTGGATTTTAATGAATATTTCAGTGGTGCTCCGTGGTGTTTGTGTTTCTGTGGGGTGTGCTTTAGGTCACAGTTATGTGCTGTGGTCTCTGAGATGTGTGTCATGGTCACACTGAGGTGTGCTGTGGGTCTCGGTGGAGTATATTGGGGTTTAAAATGGATTTGCTTGTTTTTAAAGTGAGTTGTGCAGTGGGTCTTCATTGGTTGACAGTGGTTCTTAGTAGGGTATGTGTTTGAGTGAGGTGTGCTCTTGATCTCATTTATGTACTCTGGGTTTGTCTTATGTGTATGATTGTCTCACTGAGGTGTGGTTTGCCTCACAGTGAGGTATATTGTGGTTCAAAGTCTTTTTGCTATTTCTTTAAGTGGGTTGTGCAGTGGGTCTTAATGACATTTTTAGTGGTTGTCAGCGTGGTTTGTGTTTCTGTGGGGTATACTCATGATCTCAGTTATGTACTCTGGTTCTCTCTTTTGTGTGCGGTGTCTCAATGATGTATGCTTTGGATCTAAGTGGGATATGTTGTGGATTAAATTTGGTTTTCTGGTTCTGAAAGAGGGTTGTGCATTGTCACTTAATGAGGGTTTTGGTAGTTCTTAGTCGTGTTTTTGTTTCTATGGGGTTTTCTATTGGTCTCAGTTATGTGCTGTTGGTCTCTGTGATGTGTGCCATGGTCACACTGAGCGGTGCTGTGGGCCATAATGTGGTATATTGTTGTTCAAAGTGCATTTGCTGGTTCTTAAAGTGGGTTATGCAGTGGGTATTAATAAGGTTTTCAGTGTTTCTCAGTGGGGTTTGTTTTTTCTGTGGTGTGTGCTGTTGGTATAGGTTGTGTACTCTGGGTCTCTCTGATGTGTGTGGTTTTCTCATTGAGGTTTGCTGTGCATCGCAGTGGGGTATTTTCTGGTTTAAAGTGGGTTTGCTGGTTCTTAATGTGCCTTTTGCAGTGGGTCTTTATGAGATTATCAGTGGTTCTCAGTGGTTCTCAGCAGAGATGGGGTTTATGTTGGGTTAGATGTTGGTCTCTGTTATGTACTCTGGGTCTCTCTGTTGTGTGCGGTTGTCTCACTGTTGTGTGCTTTGCGTCCCAGTGGAGTATATTGTGGTTCATAACGGGTTTGTTGGTTCCTAAAGTTGGTTGTGCAGTGGGTTTTATTAGGGTTTTCAGTGTTTCTCACTGGGGTTTGTGTTTCTGAGGGGTGTGCTGTTGGTCTCAGTTATGTACTCTGGGTCTCACTGATGTGTGCGGTTGTCTCACTGAGGTGTGTTTCTTGTCCCAGTGGGGTATATTTTGGTTAAAAATGGGTTTCCTAGCTCTTAAAGTGGGTTGTGCAGTGAGTCTTAATGAAGTTTACAGTGGTTCTTAGTGGGGTTTGTGTTTCTGTGGAGTGTGCTGTTGGTCTTGGTTATGTACTGTTGTTCTCTGTGATGTGTTCCATGGTCTCACTTATGTGTGCTCTGGGTCGTAGTAGTGAATGTTTTGGTTTAAGGTGAGTGTGCTGTGTCCTAAAGTGGGTTGTGCAGTCAGTCTTAAGTAGGGTAACAGTGGTTCTCAGTAGAGTATGTGCTTGAATGGGGTGTGCTCTTGGTTTCAATTACATACTCTTGTTCTCTCTGATGTGTGTATTCTTAAAGTGGATTGTGCAATGGGTCTTAAAGAGGTTTTTGGTGGTTCTCAGTGGTGTTTGTTTCTGTGGGGTTGGCTTTTTGTCTCAGTTATGGACTGTAGGTCTCTGCGATGTGTGTCTTGGTCTCACTGAGGTGTGCTGTGGGTCACAGTAGTGTATATTGTGGTTTATAGTGAGTGTGCTGAGTCTTAAGGTGGGTTGAGCAGTTGGTCTTAAGTAGGTTAACAGTGGTTCTCAGTAGGGTAGGGTATGTTTTTGAATGGGATGTGCTCTTGGTCTCAGTTACGTACTTTGTGTCTCTGATGTGTGCAGTTGTCTCAGTGAGTATGCTGTGGTTCACAGTTGGGTATATTGTGGATTAAATTGGGCTTGCTGGTTCTTAAAGTGGGTTGTGCAGTGGGTCTTAAGGTTTTTAGTGGGTCTCAGCAGAATTTGTGTTTATGTGGTGTTAGATAATGGTCTAAGTTATGTTCTCTTGGTCTCTGTGATTTGGACTATGGTCTCACTGAGGTGTGCTATGTGTCACAATTGTGTCTTTTGTGGTTTAAAGTGAGTTTGCTGTGTCTTAAAGTGGCTTGTGCAGTGGGTCTTTAGTAGGTTTGCAGTGGTTCTCAGTAGGGTATATGTTTGAATGGGGTGTGGACTTGGTTTCAGTTATGTACTCTGGGTCTCTCTGATGTGTGCAGTTGTCTCACTGAAGTGTGCTGTGTGTCCCAGTGAGGTATATTGTGGTTTAGAATGGGCTCGCTGGTTTATAAAGTGGGTTGTACAGTGGGTCTTAATGAGGATTCTAGTTGTTCTCAGTTGGGTTTGTGTTTCTGTGTGCTGTGGTGTTGGTCTCAGTTATGTACTCTTGATCTCTCTGATGTATGTGATTTTCTTAGTGAGGTGTGCTGTTGGTCACAGTGGGATATATTGTGAATTAAAGTGGGTTTGCTGGTTCTTAAAGTGCATTGTGCAGTGGGTTGCAATGAGGTTTTCAGTGGTTCTCAGTGGAATTTGTGTTTCTCTGGAGTGTGTTGTTCTCAGTTATGTTATGTGGGTCTCTGCAATGTTTGCCATGGTCACACTGAGGTGTGCTGTGGGTCAAAGTGGGGTATATTGCGGTTGAAATCGGGTTCTCAGGTCCTTAAAGTGGGTTGTGCAGTGGGTCATAAGTAGGTTAACCGTGTTTCTCAGTAGGGTGTGTGTTTTATTGGGGAGTTCTCTTGGTCTCAGTTATGTACTCTGGGTCTCTCTGATGTGTGTGGTTGTCTCACTGCGGTGTGCTGTGTGCTGCAATTGGGTATATTGTGGTTTAAAATGTGTTTGCTGGTTCTTAAAGTGGGTTGTGCAGTGGGTCTTAAGGAGGGTTTCAGTGGTTCTCAGTGGAATTTTTGTTTCTGTGTGGTGTGCTGTTGGTCTCAGTTATATGCTATGGGTCTCTGCAATGTTTGCCATCATCTCACTGAGGTGTGCTGTGGGTTGCAGTAGTATGTATTGTGGTTTAAAATGAGTGTGCTGTGTCTTAAAGTGGATTGTGTGGTGGGTCTTAATTAGGCTAACCATGGTTCTCAGTACGGTATGTGTTTGAATTGGGTGTGCACTTGGTCTCAGTTATGTACTGTGGGTCTGTCTCTCTGATGTGTGGTTGTCTCACTGAGGTGTGCTGTGGGTTTGCTGGTTCTTAAAATGGGCTGTACAGTGGGTCTTTATGAGGATTGTAGTGGTTTTCTGTGGGGTTTGTGTTTTAATGGGGTGTTCTGTTGTCCTCAGTTATGTACTCTGAGTCTCTCTGATGTGTGCGGTTGTCTCACTGAGGTGTGATGTGCGTCGCAGTGGGGTATATTGTGGTTTAAATTGGGTTTGCTGGTTCTTTAAGTATTTTGTGCAGTGGGTCTTAATGAGGTTTGCAGTGATTCTCAGTGGGGTTTATGCTTCTGTGGGGTGTGCTGTTGGTCTCAGTTTGTCGTCTTGGTCTCAGAGATGTGTGCCATTGTCCCACTGAGGTGTGTTGTGCTTCCCAGTGGTGTATATTTTTGGTTAAAGTGAGTTTAAATTGTCTTTTTTTTCTTATTTATTTATTTATTTACTTGAGTCCAGTGAATGGTACAGTAGGTGTCAGTGAGGATAGTTGTGCATCTCAGTGAGGTTTGGGTCTGAGGGGGTGTACTGTGGTTTGCAGTATTTTTCAATGTTTTTCAGGGTTGTGTGCTGTGGTCTCAATGAGGTGTGCTGCTGGTAGCAGTGTGGTGTGTCATGGTTGGAAATGGTCACAGTAATTGGTACTGTGGTTTTTGTGAGGTTTGCTGTGGGTCACAATGTGGTTTAGGTTTGAGTGGGGTGTGTTTGATGTTGCAGTTTTTGCTATAGGTTTCAGTGATGTGTGCGGTGGTCTGAATGATGTGTGCTTTTTTTCCAAGTGGTGTGTGTAGTGGTTTAAAATGGAGTGTGTTTTGAATCACAGTGAATGGTATTGTGGGTCTCAGTTAGGTTTGGGTCTCAGTGGGGTGTGTTGTGGGTCACATTTTTGTGGTGGCTTTCAGAGATGTGTGCGGTGGTCTAAATGAGGTGTGCTTCTGGTCACAGTGGGGTATTCCCTGGCTTAAATTTGGTTAAAATGGGGTGTGCTTTGGATCTCAATGAATTGTGCTGTGGGTCTCATTGAGATTTTCTGTGGGTCTCATAGAGGTGAGGGTCTCAGTGGGGTTTGCTGTGGGTCGCCCTTCTGTGTGGTGTGTTTCAGTGATGTGTGCAGTGGTCTCACTCAGGTGTGATGTGAGTCTCAGTAGGGTGCAGTGGGTTAAATTTGGGTGTCCTGTTGATCTCAGTGAATTGTACTGTGGGTCTCAGTGAGGTTCGCTGTGGCTCTCAGTTAGGTGTGGATCTGAATGGGGTGTGCTGTGTGTCACAATTCCAGTTGGTGGGTTTCAGTTATGTGTGCGGTGGCCTCACTGATGTGTACTGTGGATTGCACTGATGTGTACAATGGGTTAAAGTGGGATGTGCTGTGGGTCTCAGTGAATTGTACTGTGGGTCTCAGTAAGGTTTGCTGTGGGTCTCAGTGAGCTTTGGGTCTGAATGGGGTGTGCTGTGTGTCCCAGTTTTGTGTTGTAGGTCTCACTGATGTGTGCTGTGGTCTAACTGAGGTGTACTGCAGGTCACAGTGGGATGTGCTGTGGGTTAAAGAGGGGGGTGCTGTGGGTTTCAGTGAACTGTTCTGTGAGTCTCAGTGAGGTTTGCTGTGGGTCTCAGTGAGGTTTGGGTCTGACTGGGTTGTGCTATGGGTCACAGTTTTGTGCTGTGGTTCTCATTGATGTGTGCAGTTGTCTCACTGAAGTGTGCTGTGGGTCCCAGTGGGGTGTGCTGTGGGTTAAAGTAGCATGTGCTGTGGATCTCAGTGAATTGTACTGTGGATCTCAGTGATGTGTGTTGGTCTAACAGATGTGTGCTGTGGGTTTTAGTGGGGTGTACTGCAGGTTAAATTGCAGTGTGCTGTGGGTCTCAGTGAATTGTTCTGTGGGTCTCAGTGAGGTTTGCTGTGGGTCTCAGTGAGATTTGGGTTTGATTGTGGTGTTTTGTGGGTCACAGTTTACTGCTGTGCGTCTCAGTGATTTGTGGGGTGGTCTCACTGATGTGTGATGTAGGTCACAATGTGGTATGCTTGGGTCACAGTGGCATTTACTGTGGTTCTCAGTTAATTGTGCTGTGGGTCTCAGTGAGGTTTTTTGTGGGTCTCAATGAGTGTTGAGTCTGAGTGGGGTGTGCTGTTAGTCACAGAGGGTGTGCTATTGGTTAATGTGGGGTGTGCTATGGGTCTCAGTGAATAATGTTGTGGGTCTCAGTGAAGTTTGCTGTGCATCTCAGTGAGGTTTGTTCTTAGTGTGATGTGTTGTGGGTCATAATTTGTTCTGTGGTTCTCATTGATGTGTGCAGTGGTCTCACTGAGATGTGTTGTGGATCACAGTGGGGCATGCTGCGGGTTAAAGTGGGGTGTGTTGTTGGTCTCAGTGAATTGTGCTGTGGGTTTCAGTGAATTTTGCTGTGGGTCTGAGTGAGGTTTTGGTCTTAGTGGGGTGTTTCGTGGGTCACAGATTTGTGCTGTGAGTCTCTGTGACTTGTGAGGTGGTCTCACTGATCTGTGCTGTGGGATGCAGTGGGGTGTGCTGTGGGTTAGTGGGGTTTGCTGTGTTCTCAGTCATCATTGGGTCTGAGTGGGTTTTTTTGTGGGTCACAGGTTTGTGCTGATGGTCACAGTGATTTGTATGGTGGCCTCACTTATGTGTGCTGTGGGTCACAGTGGAATGTGCTGTGGGTCTCAGTGAGGATTGTGTCTGAGTGGGGTGTGCTGTGGGTCTCAGTTTTGTGCTGTAGGTCTCAGTGATGTGTGCAGTTGTTTCAGTGACATGTGCTGTGTGTCTCAATGGTGTGTGCTATGGGTTTAAGTGGTGTGTGCTGTGGATCTCAGTGATTCATGCTGTGGGTCTCAGTGAGGTTTGCTGTGGGTCTCAGCGAGGTTTAGGTCTGAACTGAGTGTGCTTTGGGTCACAATTTTGTCCTGTGGGTCTCAGTGATGTGTGAAGTGGTCTCACTGAAGCGTGCTGTGGTTCACAGAGAGGCATGCTGTGTGTCAGAGTTGGGTGTGCTGTGTGTCTCAGTGAATTGTGCTGTGGGTCTCAGTATGATTTGCTGTGGGTCTTAGTCAGGTTTGGGTCTGAGTGGGGTGTTGTGTGGTTCACAGTTTTGTGTTGTGGGTCTTAGTTAGGTTTGGGTCTGAGTGGGGTGTTGTGTGGTTCACAGTTTTGTGTTGTGGGTCTTAGTTAGGTTTGGGTCTGAGTGGGGTGTTGTGTGGTTCACAGTTTTGTGCTGTGGGTCTCAATGACATGTGCGGTGATCTCACAGAGGTGTGCTCTGTGTCGCAGTGGGATGTAATTTTTATATATTTCACTTTTGTTAGACATTTGCATTGTTTATACATTTTCACTAAAATACATATGACATTATATATGCATAGATTATTAGTAAACTATAATGAAATTGATTATTCTGTTTTTATAGGTGTATATTTATAATTTTATATCATGGACAATAGCATATTTTTATGCATAGAGACACATAGGAGAAAAGTTCATAAATTCAAGTTTTTATTTTTATAAGTATTCATATGCGATATACATAAATGTAGTTTTCTGTGATATCAATGCCTCCATCAGTGCACATTTGAATAGCATATGACTCTGTGTTTGCATGCATGTGAAAGAGTGTTTTTCCACATGCAATCTGCTCTCTGTGGTGTCTGTTTCATTTTATTGAGTAACTTTTTGGCTTGTAAGTGACAAATGGCCATTTAATTTATAGCCATTCCAAGCTCTACCTTTCCTTATATGTAAATGCAGTAAAAAATTAATCTTTGATGTTAATTCTGTCAAATAGCAAGGGGAAAATATCAACTAGTCTGTTAGATGAAATGCTGAGGTTTATGACTCTGATTATATGTTATATGGATGCTACTCCAAACATTTCCTGACTTTGCAAAAATACAGAAATTTAACAATCATTTTATGTATTGCTCATATGTGTATTAGACGTCATCTTATCTAGTTTCTTCTCTTTTTGTTAACTATTCAATCCATAGTGTCTGAAATGTATAGGACTTCAATTCGCATTGACTGAATAAGCCAAAAAATTTTAGAAATCAATTTGGTAAAAAGTTTAAATCATGATGTGGTCCAGCACAGGGCATATTGATTAAGGTGGCTGGTTGTCCCGTGGCTGACAGAGAGATTCCAGTTCCAGCTCTGCCTGTTTCAGAAATATACCACGCATTGGTATATATCCAAAACTGTGAAAGGAAAAACAGAGGATAAGAGATTGTGATGTGACTATCCTGCATGGGAAGTACTTTCTCACTTTTCCCCTCCTCCCATCTTTCTCTAAAGAGCACACGTGCCCACTGGCAAAATTAAAAATAAAAAGTATGATCTAACAATTAAGAGTAAAATTTATGATTGGGCTGCTCTACATCATAGGTAGTAAATGCTCCTAACAGTCTGAGTGCTTAATATTGAGGCTAGAAATGACTCTACTTGTAAGTATAGGTCCATTGACATAGACAGCTTTTCTATTTTTTTAAACAAAGGCAGTTTTAAAATTATGAATAGGTTTGTAATAAAACTTAATATAACATATGAAGACATCACCCTTGGGACCAGCAGTTAGCGTAATGGCTATGTCGCTGGACTCCCACGTAGTCGACTGCGGTTCGAGTCCCGGACCCGGCGGCTTAAACTCACGCCGGGCGCGTGTGCGTGCGTGCCCAAGATCCTGAGAGGAGAATGGAGGAGAAGGGATTGCGGCGTGGCCATCCCCCCTGGGGGGTGATTTCCTGCTTTCTATCTCTCTGTCTGTCTGGCGAGTGCACGCGCCCTATAGCAAAAACCTCTCCAAAAAAAAAAAAGAGACATCACCCTTTTAAATTAGTTTACTATATTTAAAAATCTATAATAATAAATTACATACATTTAATGATAAATTCTTTAAATTTACTGGTAATTATTTATCACTCATTTCCTCATCAATATTTTCTATTGCATTTATTTCTAATAAGTAAATTGAAAAAAATAAATGACTTTGGAATTGAACAAATAGGGTTGAGTAACATTACTTCTCAAAGGATAAGATCTCTAAAGCAAATGGGAATTTGGGAAAACAAGATAGACAGCACCATGAGAGAAGATCAATTTAAAGACAAAATAACAAAGACATAGTAATTTAATAACTCAAAGACCAACTTCTTTTTTAGATGAATACAGCCAGAAAATTGTGCATACATAATTTAAAACTGTTTATTGGTTAATAAGCCTTAGAGATGTCTATGTCAAATTTATGAACCTTCAAGATCTCTCTACATTTCTTTATTTCCAGTTTTTAAATATTTTTGATTAATTATAACAACATTCTCATGAATCATTATATAGGCTATTTGATAAGCTAGGTATGCAAAATTCCATTCAAGAAAAAATAACTTGCAATTTATATATTAAATTATTTATTTATCTATATGTAAAGATTTAATGTGGACCAAAGCATTAGAATGATACCAAAATGATACCAAATTTTATTTAGAAAAAATCTCATTTCAAAAGGGTACTTTAATATTATAGCATTTTTGTTTGTTTGTTTGTTTGTTTTCCTGGGGAGTTGTGAGGATGTTTTTGTTTCCTTGGTTTTGGTCGGGGTATTTTTTAAAGAGCGTCATATAGATACTTATATATATAAATGATTAATATGGGGAGGGGCGGGGCATACATTGCAGAGGGGGCGCGCACACAGGGATGGCGAAGGGGCCAGGGCGGCACAGGATGCTCCGCAAAACAGCCACATCTAACAGATGAAATAATCACACCAATAGGGTGGAGGAGGGGCGGCGGCCACCAAGGATTGGGCACAGGAGAGGAAACCAGGGGAACAAGGAAGAGGGGCCTGGTTCAAGATACTGTGCGCTTTCTGTCCCACCCTCCCCACCTCCCCACCTCCCCATCCTGGCATACCACAGGCCTTGGCCTCAGTCTGTCCCTTCCTTCTTCCTTCCCTCTGCCCAGCTTCAGAGGCTCTGCAACTGAGTAGCGCCCTGTCCTCAGCTTGTCTCTCTCCTTCTTCAGGTGACTGTAGTAGTTTCCTGGGCGGCCAGCAGCACGCTGTGCAGTGGGTGATGGGCGTGCAGCCACTGCTGCGGTTCCACCGCCAGTCACTGCAGCTCAGCTCGGCCGGCCGACTGAGCATGCATGGCCTGCAGCTGGTGAGCTGCTGCTGACGTCGGGGCAGACAGGGAGGCCGGCAGGTCCCTGTAGGGGACAGCAAAGAGCTGGTGACAAAGAACTTCTTTCTCCTGCAGAGGGTGAGGAAGAAGGGAGTTAGGGAGGGTTCCAGCTGGGTAGGGGATCCCTGTAAGTTGTGACCCTCAGGCCGGAGGCCAATGAGAGGGTTCACCGAGGCCAGCGGGTCATTGCTCAGCGCCGCCACCCTTGCTGCATGCTGCCTCTCAGCTGCCAGCGGCTCAGCATATGGCATGTCAGGCCGCAGGGCCGGCCCAGCTGCCAGCGTGAGACATTCTCGCTCCAGAAGCCCCAGGCTCTGGTGAAAGGGGAAAGGGTGCAGGTGGGCCAGGCTGCAGAGTGAGGCCCCATGTCGGGGAAATGGATCCAGGCCCGTCCGGGGACCCCGTGTAGGGGTTCCAGCTCACTAGACTTCACCTTGAAGCCAGGCTTGAGGCGGTCACCGAAGTCTAGTTCCTGGGCCTCCCGCTCCCTCTTCCAGGCAGCGGGGTCACTGTTGTACAGTGCTAGGACATTGTAACCCAGGAGCCTGGGGTCCACAGCCCCCAGGGGCACGTAGAACGGCTGATTGCGATTGCCAGGAGACATGACATGAGGCCGGGCGTATTCACTGAGGGTGCGCAGGGCTGGAGTGTCAGGGCCCAGGTAGGGAAACACTGTAGCTAATGGCACTACCCGGTTCAAATGGAGGGCGATGGGGCACCGGGCCCAGGAATGGGCACTCCACTGGGGCACGGCACTCATGAGCCAACTTAGGTTGCTCAGGTTGCTCCCAGGGGAATGCTTTATTTTCTTCATATAAAAATCATCCCCATGGTACTGCTCCATTGGATTGATTAAAGGAAATAAAGCACTCCTTTCATTGGAACCTTACTAATTACCACTTCATTTGGGGAATACTCTGGAAATTGGTAAGACAAAAATTTGAAAAGGAGTACTCTAAATTATGTATAGTTTATAAATATGTGGTGATTCAGTTTCATTATCTGTATTTATTGTTTTTTGGTTTTTGTTTTTGCTATAGGGTACATGTACATGTACTCTCCAGAGAAAGAGAAAGAGAGAGAGAGAAATAGAGAAAGTGTGAAAATGAGAAATAACCCCCAAGGGGGATGGCCACTCCAATACAATCCTTTCTCCTCCATTCTCTTAGTATTTGAGCATGCATGCATATGTGCCAACCATATTTTTCAAGCTGCTGGGTCTGGCACTTGAACCACACAGTTGACCACGTGGAATCCAGCTGCCTTAATCACCACATCACCTGGTTGACCCCATTATCTTTTTTTAATTGTATTGAAATGTAAATATATTCTATATATAAATATATGATAGATGCTTGTATAGTACTGTAAATACTTATAGGGCTAGTGGACATGATTATATTCATGATAAAACCAACACCTTGTGCCAAACTTTCCTCATAAGATAAATTTTCCAAAATAAAATATGCACTCACATATTAAGAACATGAAAGCAGCATTTTTTTTTTACTTTTGTCTCTAAAATGTACTCTAAATCCCTGGTGTGAGAGTAGACTGAGTTGAAAGTTCCTTTTGCTTAGGTTCCAGGCCAACTTAGCAGTTACTTTTCCTGTTGCCAGTAGCATCATATCAATCTGACAGTAACTGCAACATTAGCTGCAAAGGGACATGTGCCCAAGGACAGCTCTAAAAGAAATCAGAAGAAGAACTGGTGATTCACCTTCAGCCCAGAGAATATGTTCTAAAACTGGTCTAATCTCCCCATTGCATGCCATTCTAAAATAAGAATAGCTTGCAAGAAATAGCAGCCCTGAACCTTTTTAACAGTTTATCTATGTGGAACAAGACAGTAAAAGAGAGAACACTTCAGCCAAAACCCATAAATGTCACAACAAAAGTTCAAACCCCATGGCATATTGACTCAATAAATAGTCTTGTATTTCATCTACTCTAAGCAGTATTTCTTTGCTTTTGGAGTGATGTTGGGTGGGGCTTTGACAAGGAAGATTGTGTATCTAATAAGCAAATACAGACAGACCAGTCACTATAGTACACTGCTAAGGCACTATTCTCAGCAGACTGGGGCCAAATGGGAGATCTGGTCTCAGTTCCAGTCTAAAGGCTGGATGTAATAGCATGAATCTGTAAGCTCAGTTACTCAAGGGTATGGAGGCTAGAAGATTAAGAGCTCAAGAATAGCCTGAGCAGCATAGCAAGAGTGTGTGAAAGCTGGGTATAGTGATGTGTGCCTCGAGTCCCAGGTACTTGGAAGGCTGAAGCAGAAAGATCCTGACAAAAATAGATGGAGGAAGCAAGGGGATAAAATAGAAGTAAAATATATAAAAGACACAATAAATAAATAATTTAAGAATATAATACAAAAGACAAAGTGGATAATGAGTCCATAAAGCATTTCCTTCTACGTTATTTAATTTAAATTTGTATTTTACTATATATGGAAATTCTGAAGATAGGGTTTACAAATCAGATACAACAGAAGATGAGTCACAGAAAAAGAAGCAACGTTCTTAAACATCATAACTGTAGCCCTAGTGTAGATTAGTGTCAGGGTAGGAAAAGTAATTGTTTAAAGCAAGTATCCCAGTTTCAAGTCTATTTTGCTTTATCAATTTTTATTATAACAAATTATATTAAAACAAAATACAAAGACCACCAGGTGGCATGGGCTAAGGCACTGGACTTCTACAGGGCTAACTGTGATTTGAGACCTGGATCTGGAGGCTTGAAACTCGCACTAGGTACATATGCATGTGTGCCCACAAACCAGAGAGGAGAAGAGATTGTGGCATGGCCATCCCTTCTGGAGGAAGATTTCTTGCTTTCTACCTTTCTCTATCTCTCCAGCAAGCACACATGCCTGATAGCAAAAATCTCTCCAAAAATAAAAATAAAATAAAATAAAATATAATGTATGTAAAAACAAATACATAAATAAAAGCATGTAGCTCAAAGAGCTTTTAGGACTGTAAACTCCTACCAAACTGTTTACTAGCAATATCACAAAGTAGAACCACTAAGGAAAAATCACGTTTATGCTCCTTCTCTTCAAACATCTCGTGTCAAAGATAGATGCTATCTCAATTTATAATACCATTGATTTGTTCTTGCTGCTCTTGAACATTATATAAATGGAATCATATAATTTTTATTTGTTTGGATACCTTTTTCTCAAATTATATATTAGATATGTACTACTGTAAATAATGCATAAATGTTGTGCTTATCTTTAATTACATACTTACATAAATTTCTATTGAGAATATGCCTAAGAGTGGAACAACTGTCTCATAATTTACATGTTCTTTAGATATTTCCAAACCAACTTCCAAAGTGGCAATAACAAATTAGTCTATAAGCTCTATTTATAGTTTAATGTTTGATCCAGTAATATCAGAACAGTTATCATAAAGTTTGTGTGTAAATTATTTAATTATAATGCATTTATTTATTTATTATTAGTTTTTAATTTACTATGGGGCACATGTGCTTGCCAAAGAATGAGAGAAAGTGAGAAAATATCCCCCAGGAGGGATGGCCACTCCACAATCCCCTCTTCTCCATCCTCCTCTTGGGATTTTGGGCATACACACACACACACACACTCACACACACTTGACACGTTTTTTAAGCTGCTGGATCTGGGACTGGAATTGGGAGAACACCATGTGGAATCCAGCCACCTCATCCACTGTGCCAGCGGCTGGCATGGTAAGGCTTTTTAAATCCCATGTCATAGACCAGACCAATGTAAAGTGTTAGGCATTGCGCATCAGGATAACTGAAGTTAGAATCTTGACCTTAACAGCTTGAAAAACATGCCAGGTATGTGTGCATATATGTTTAAAATTCTGAAGGGAAGAAATAATGGAGAAAAAGGGATTGTGCTGTAATTTTGTCCCAATAGGTGGTAATATCTTTCTCTCTTGCAAATGGAAATATCCTCTGGCAGTTAAAAAAAATAAGATAAAATGCAAGCTCTCAATAATCCATCCCAACAAAGTCACTTAAATGTTATTGAGGAAGGTCCAAATCATCTGTACTTATAACCCAACTTTTTATATGGAATTATGATGAGATATGAGAAATGTGTGAAAACTTTGAAGAATAGTTTTGAAATCAGGGTTCTAAAGCAGAAGTTTATAATATGAAATGAAGTTATCTAAATAAAGAAGTAACCTTTCAGTATTTCCCGTCACAATAAAATTTAAGATAGAATTATTAAGATACTTTCTTGGATTAATGGGTTTCATTGATTAAGAAATGAGAGGGTACACTAAGAAAAAGTGAGCAAATTCAATCATAAATGGAATATAGAGCATCATGCTATTTCTTCCAGAAAATAACATGAGATTTGGTGTCCATTCTTAGCTAAATCAAAGAACAAATACCTCAATGGCTATCCGTGCTAATGACTTTTGTTTGTAGCCTTTACTGATATGTTCTGTTTTGATTGGTTTCAAATATCTGTTCTTTCTGCAATTTGTTGAGGCCTGTGGCAGAGATGTGGCTTTGTGTGCTTTACCCCATATTTTGGACTCTGCCTTAAATAGGCTGGGGACTTGAGGTGTCAGTGTCCTTCTGTTATCTCTTGCTCTACTTTCTGGAACATCTTTGCAAGCCCCATGTTGCAGATCGTGCAGCACTAGATAGTAGAATACCTAAAAATCTAGGGTCTCATGGAGGGGGAGAGAATCCCACAGACACTAAGCAGGTGAAATGAGTGTAGGATTCACTTCAGGGGCCACCAGGTGGCGCAGTGGTTAAGGCAAAGGACTCCCACATGGGAGTCAACTGATGTTTGAGTCCTGGATCCAGAGAGTAGAAAGTCAACTCCAGGCACATGTGCATACATGCCTAAAATCTCAAGAGGAGAATGGAGGAGAAGGAATTGTGGCATGGTCATCCTCTGTGGGAGGTGATTTCTCACTTTCTCTCTCTCTCTATGTGTCTTTGGTGAGCACATGAACCCTAAGGTAAAAATTTCTCTAAATAAATAAATAAATAAATAAATATTCACTTCAAATAGCAGTTGTGACAAAAACAAACATCTGCTATATGCGGTACTGAGTTAGCAGTCATGTTGTAGGTGTCAAGAACTGATATAGAAAGAAAAATTATTCATGAGTCAAATATTTGTATACTTTGCAGTCTACAGTATTTCAACATGCTAACTAAAATTCAAATGAAGTTTTTAACTTTAAGAAATAATCTTGGACAATAAATAATGTTCACAGTGTGTATTGATGGTTGTTGAATAGATTTGATAAGACATTACAAGACAGTAATGGGTTCATAAATGAACTGGGTAGTCTGTAAGCAAAAATAAAATATAACACACTTGAGAATGTGTGAGCTTTGCAGAGCTGTAAATGCTTACTGATTTTAGTAAGAAATGGAATTGAGAAATCCTTTAAGTGGCAATGATTGTTCTAATGTCAATATTCCATGCAATACTGTATTATTTTATCATACAAATGAGTATCATTATTAAAATAAGTATCATCAGTACTTTGATATCTAACCTTGGTTAAGTTACTACAAAGATGCTGTAGAATCCAACATAAAAACAAAATGTAGGGAGTAATGGCCTCACATTTTATATTCTTATTACTAACCATATTTTCAATTTTCATTTTCACAGTAACCCATAACCTTTCAAATTTCTTCAAAAATGTTTTTAGAGGTAATATATTTTATAATAATAACATTTTGTATTCCTTACATTAACATTCTGTCATTAGTGTCTGGCATAATACTAAGATGTCCCTCAAGCTTTTACTTCTGATGGCTATAACCCCCAAATCAGCAGATCTGTAAAGATGATAAATTCTATTCCATGACTACGATATACTATAGAGCACAGCTGATGTGGTAAGGAAGGTAATTGCATGGACCTCACCAAGCCACACAAGTCCTTCAAAATTAGTGTTTTCTCTGACTAGAAAAAAAAAAAAATTAAATCAGAGAGACAAACTGCAGCTGGCCTGGAGGAAAACAAACACCCTCACTGGGAGCTGCCAATGCAGAGGGGTGCCCTTTAGGAGAAGAGCAAAGCCCAGCACACATCTAGCAGGAAAAGGGTACCTTCTATTATACAATGGAAAAGAAATAAATTTGCCAAGAATCTAAATTCATTTGGAAGAGATTATTCCCCATCACCTTCAAAAGGAGCACTGCTTGGCTGACGCCATTTCAGCCCTGTGAGATCCTGAGCAGAGAATTCAGGTACAAGGTACCCAGACATCTGACCTATAGCATTGTAAGCTAAAAAGTTATTTTTTTTCCTGCTGCTAAATTTACATAACATTTTATTCAGAAAAAAAGATGCCTAATATGGTGAACACATTTGTATAGAGAACAGAATTATTCTTGAATTATAATGTGAGCATCTCTGGGATACTGGTATTCCAGTATTCAGCTTTCCTTCCTTTAAAAAAATGTTCTTAAGTTTATTTATTTACCTCCTCTGAGAAAGAGAAATAACAGGAAATAGAGAGAGATATCCCCAAATGAGCCTTGATGCCATGGTGCCCCCAATCTCAGGAGACCCAGATCTCAGGCATGCACAGGCATCTGGTATGCTCTAGGATGTCCTGGTAAGTAAACCTGTCACTTTTTTTGTTTGGTTCAGTCATCCTACTGCTGTGCCACTGCCTAGATTTTAGATTTATTTTTCTTTCTAGCACTTGTTATTGCCTAAGAAACTCATGGCACTATATGGAAAACTCAAGAATTACTATTATGTGTGTATACGTGTGTGTTCAAGGTTTTTGCCAGAAGGTGCCTGTTTAAGAGAATTTGTGCAAGGGAAAGTAAAAAATCACCCCCTACCTCCCAGGGATAAATGGTCATGCTGCAATCCCTTCTCTTCTAAGGATTTTAGGCATGCATGCACACGTGTCTGGCATGAATTTCAAGCTGCCAGGTCTGGGACTGAGCTGTGATGGGCACATTTAAGGATGCTGTAAATTTTCCTTTTTTTATATATTTAAAGTTTCAAAAATCTCTAGAACAGCATAATCACAACCTTAAAAGAGAAATTCTTGGGACCAGCAGGTGGCATAGTCATTAAGGCATTAGACTCCCATGTGACTGACTGCAGTTCGGGTGGCTTGAAACTCACTCTGGGTGCATGGGCTGTGCATGCCCCAAATCCAGAGAGGAGAATGGGGGAGAAGGGATTGCAGATCCTCCCTCTTGGGGGAATGATTTCTCGCTTTCTGTCTCTCCAGCAAGCACATGTGCCCTATAACAAAAAGTTCTCAACAAACAAACAAACAAACAAAAAACAGTACTTGATTATAGAAATTAGTTTCTTAAAATAGGAAAATAGAAGATACATTAAATCATATTCTATTGTTTATATGCTTGACTTAAAATGAAAACTTATTTGTAAAGTTATTTAAAGTAAATAAATACAAATCAAATCATGTCAATTTTATTTATGTGATATTCTAACTTATTTGAAGTGTCTAAAGCTGTATCTCACTCACCTGGAGTCTTTCATAAGATTTTGCCTGATGTCCAAACAGTACTGGTCACATTCGCTTGTGATTTGAAGGCGTTCTGGAGAGTTGGACAGTAACATCTTTCCTTTGAGAATGAATCCTACATTCGGGCATCACTTTTTGTTTAACTATAATTGATAACTATATAACTAGTTAACTATAATTGATTAACTATATAACTAGTTGCTTTGTGTGGTCACACATGTGGACATGTGTGTAATGTGGACATGTGTATCTGTTATGAACCACAATAATGATTTGTGTAAATTGAGCCAGAATTCATTGTCAGAATAAAAACCAATCTCTTCAGAGTCACATCAAGTTCTAAGGAAGAATCTATGGTTATATTTTATTATTGGCACCAGGATATGTTGACATTGACTTATCTGTGCATTATTCTGCCAAAGATAGACATGCCTTCAGGCAACACCTGCTGGGATGTCTGGATACCTATTGTTCCCTGTGCTCTGATCCATGCATTCTGTATCCTTCATATCTGAATCTCTAGGACAAATTATCTGATTCTCTGACATGCTGTCACTTCTCTCTAGGTAGTAAAATGGATTAATGCATTATTAATTTTTCCAGCCCTTGAATATAGGCTTAGACACGAGACTTTCTTCTGCCAGTGGGGCATTTGTAAATGCGTCCCAGGCAGATGCATAAAAAATACATTCACATGAGGGCCTGTCTCAGCTTGCAGTCCTTTGGAAAGTTATAACCACATCATATGAGTTAATACAAGCTAACCTGCTTAAGATGGACACGTGATTATCACCTTGACATTGAGCAAAATGCTGACTTGTGATTGAGGTCCCCAAAGTTAAACAGGCTGCCTGTCTCCCATACAACTTGTACCCTATGTGAGCCTGCACAGATCAGAGTAATTGCTCATTCAACTTCCAAAAATATGTAAAAAAATAAAGGTTTTCTGGTTTCTGGTTTTAAACTGGGCATAATTGTTATAAAGCAGTAACTAATAAAGGGACCCAATTTCTAATTCAAAGCAACGTCATCATAATTCTTACTGATAATTTATTTTTCTGTGAACAATGTTGGTTTTAGATCTTAAAGGCTCACCATTGGACAAATAGTTTTCTGTTAACCAAAATAAACACTGATCCTGTGAGCAAAGGCAGAAATACCTCTAGACCCAAATGAAGCTGTTCCCAAGTTTTTCATTGTTGTTGTTTGTTAAGATTTTTGCCACAGGGTATGTCCATTTGGCATAAAGAGACAGAAAGAGAGGAAAAGTGAGAAATCACCCTCCCAGGGGAATGGCCACTTTGCAATCCCTTCTCCTCCATTCTCCATTTGGTAACACACACACATGCTCCTAGCGTGTTTTCAAGCTGCCAGGTCTGGGACTCGAACAGCCATATGGGATCCAGAACCTTAACCACCATCCAACCTGCTGGCCCAAAGTTGTTCCCATGTTTAAAAGGAAGTTTAATAAAAATGACATATGCATAGGGATTTCTTAACATTTTCTAAAACTATTTTATGTATAAAATTTTATTTTACTATTATCATTATTGTTTTATACATTTGATTTTTATACACAATTTGGCTTGCAAAGAGAATTTACCCAACATTAACTACACCTCATACCAGTCCAATTGAGAATAGTATACATGATATTATCAGGTCATAAACCATTACTGTGTCCCACAAATGTCTTGCCTTTACTTTCTCCCCTAATTTCCTTCCCCATTCTCTTTCCCTCTATCACTAGCCTTCCACACTGTCTCCAGTGTCTGTAACTCTTTTCAATGCCTTTATTTCTTCCAATCTTTTAGTCTCTACCATAGACTGCAGATAGTAAATGTTAAGTCGATACATACAATGTCTTTCTTTCATAGTCTGGCTTGCTTCACTCAGCAATAAATCTTCCATTTTTGATCAAGTTCTATCAAATGCCAGAGTCTTGTTTTTTATAACTGAATAGTATTCCATAGAGTATATGTGCCACATGTTTTCAATCTGTTCATCTGTTTGTGGGTATTTAGGTGGGTTCCATGTCTTAGCAACTGTGAATAATGCAGTATTGATGTGGAAGCACTTTTCTTACTGAGAATTCTCCCATCCTTTGGGTACATACCCAGGAGTGGAATTGCTGGGTCATATGATAGCTCTATTTGTAGATCTTTGAGGAACCTTAATATTGTTTTCCACAGTGGCTGGACCAATCTATATTTCAACCAACAGTTAAGAGAGTTCCCCTTTCACCACAACCCCACCAACACTTACCATTTTTGTCTTTTTAGTCTTCACCATTCTGACAGAGGTTAAGTGCTAACTCACCGTGATTTAATCTGCATCTCCCTTACAATGAGGGATGTTGAGCATTTCTTCATATATTTTTTGGCAGTTCATATGTCTTCCTTAGAGAATTTTTGTTTAGCTCATTTTCCCATCTTCTAATTGGGTAAATCATTTTTTTCTGGGGTAATCTGCTTGAATTCCTTGTGTATTCTGATTATAAGTCCCTTACCCAAGGTATAGTTTACAAAAATATTCTCTGATTCTGAGAGTTTTTGATTCTCACTAATTACTGCGTCATTTGCTGTGTAGAAACTTCTAAATCTGATGTAATCCCACTTGTCTATTTTAGAAATTATTGTCTGTGCTTTGGGGGTCTTACTTAAGAAGTCTTTGCCTACTCCAGTGTCTCCCAGAGTTTCCCCGGTGTTTTCCATCAGTACTTTTATAGTTTGAGTTCTGAGATATAAATCTTTTATTCATTTTTAGTTTATTTTTGTTAATGGTTAAAGATGGGGATACAGTTTCATCTTTCTGCAGGTGGATAACTAGTTTTTTCCAGCACCATGTTCTAAAGAGATTTTCCATTTCCCACTTATTGACTGATATACTTTGTCAAAAATGAGTTGGCTGTATGTTCTGGGGTTTATTTATGGGGTCTATATTCTATTCCATTGGTCCACATGTCTGTTTTTGTGCCAATACCATGCTGTTTTGACTATCACAGCTTTATCGCATATTTTGGGGATCAAGGAGTGAGATGCTGTCCACTCCACTCTTTTTTCCCCGCAGGATTCCTTTGACAATACTGGATCTTTTATGATTCCAGACAAATTGTTTGATTGTCTTTTTTAGATCTGTGTAAAATGTTTCTAACAATTAATTGGAATTGCATTAAATACATAGATTATTTTGGGTAGAACTGCCATTTTGATTATATTAATTATTCCAACTGAGGAACTTGGGATGTCCTTCAACTTTTTTGTGTCTTTTTCAATATCTTTTTAAGATTTCATAGTTGTCCTTGTAAAAGTCTTTGACTTCCTTGGTTAGGTTTATCTCTAGGTCTCTTACACATTTTGTGGCTACAGTAAAAGGGATTTCTTCAGTTCCACCTCCAACAGCTTGTTGTTTGTATGCTATAGATTTTTGGATGTTGATTTTGTATCCTGCCACTTTACTATATTCATTTATTACTTTGAGAAGTTTTGTTCATGGATATCTTTGGATCTTTTATGTATACCATCATATCATCAGCACATAAAGATATTTTCAACTCTTGTTTCCCTATTTGAATGCTGTTTATATCATTCTCTTTTCTGATTGCATTGGCTAGTACTTCCAGTACTATATTGAAAAGGAGTGGAGAAAGTGGGCAGCCTTATCTTGTATTGGTCTTCAGCAGAAAAGCTTTCAGATTTTCCCCATTCAATCAGGACCTGTACTTTTCTTTGTTGGGAGGTTATTTATTACTGATTCAATCTCATGGGTTGTTATGGATCTGTTCAAGCTTTCTATGCCTCATGATTCAATGTTGTTAGATTATATGTATCCAGAAATTTGTTCATCTCATCCTTGTTCTCTTCTTTGTTGGCATATAGTATCCTCTAATGATGTTTTGTACTTCTATTGTGTCTGTTGTAATATTGCCTGATTGATTGCATTTGATTTATCTGGTTTCTTTCACTCTTTTTCTTAATCAGTGTAGTTAAGGGCGTGTCAATCTTGTTCATCTTTTCAAAACATTTGCTTTCACTTATTTCTGTATAGGTTATTTATTTCTGATTTTATTTATTTATGCTTGAATCTTTATTACATTTTCTCTCCTGGCATTTTTTTGGCTATTTTTGTTGTTGTTTTTACAATTCCCTGAGACATGGTGTTAGGTTGTATATTTGCTACCTTTCCATCTTTCCTTATGTACACAATTGCTATAAATTTCTCTCTTATGACTGATTTTGCAGTGTCTCATAGATTATAGAAACTCATGTACTTATTAACATTTGTTTTCATAAATCTTTTGATTTCAGAATTACTTTCTTTGGTCATTGAGAAGTCATTCAGGAGTAGGTTGTTTAGTTTCAATGTGTTTGTGTATTTTTGAGAATTTTTCTGAAATTAATATCAAGTTTTATTCCACCATGGTCAGAGAAAATGCTGGATATAATTTCTGTGCCTTTGAATATGTAAAGGCTGAATTTGTGCCCTATTATATGGTTAGTCTTTGGAGAGGTTCCATGTAGAGGTGAGAAAAATGTATATTTTGTCATCTTAGGATGGAAACTTCTATAGCTATCTGTCAAGTCCATTTGATTTATAGTATTGTTTAGGTCCTATATCTCTCTGCTTTTTTTGTCTAAAAGACCTGTATAGCAAAGATAATGGGGTGTTGAGATCCCAACAATTATAGTATTTCAACCTATCTATCCTTTTAGCTATAGCAGTCTTTCCTTCACATATTCAGGTGCTCCTTAGTTGGGTGCACAAATATTTATGTGTTATGTCTTCTTGATAAATTAGCCTCTGACTACTGTATAATGCCCTTCTTTGTCTCTTCTTACAGTTTGTTTGTCTTAAAATCTATTTTGTCTGAAATCAGTATCACTACTCCAGCCCTTTTTGGATTTCCATTTTCATTGAATACCTTTTTCCAGACCTTCACTTTTAGTCTATGTATGTCTTTATCCATAAGGTGGGTTTCTTGTAGGTAACAGATAGAAGATTCTGTTTTTTAATCCACTCAACCAGTCTGTGTCTTGTGATTGGTGAATTTAATCCATTATCATTAAGTGAGCAATTTCCTTGTTTGATTTTTGTTTTCTTATATCTGTCTGACTTTAGTTTTCCTAATATAGCACTCCTTTCAGAACTTATTGACAAGCTGGTCTGGAGCTGATAAATTCTTTCAGGTTTTGTTTATCTGACAATTTTTTTTTTGAAAAATTGTTTTATTTAACTTTATTTATTTATTTAACTTTATTTATTTATTTATTTTGATTTGACCAGAGAAGGACAGAGAGAGAGAGAGAGAGAGAGAGAGAGAGAGAGAGAGAGAGAAAGAGAAAGAGAAAGAGAAAGAGAAAGAGGAAGAGGAAGAGGAAGAGGAAGAGGAAGAGGAAGAGGAAGAGGAAGAGGAAGAGGAAGAGAAAGAGAAAGAGAAAAAGCAAGCTGCCAAGACTGTGATTTGAACTGCAGTCAGCCGTGTGGAAGTCCAACATCATTAACCATCATGCCACCTGCCAGCTCCCTAAGAATGTTTTTAACTTTTTTCCCTATATTAAGGATAATCTTCCTGGGTAAAGAAGTCTTGGTTGAAATTGTTTTTCATTTAACACTGAAAATATTTCCCCATTCTTTCTTTGCCTACATTGTTTCCAAAGAGGGGTTTGATGTTAACCTGATGGGATAGGCTTTGTCAGTAACTTGACGTTTCTCCCTTGCCAATTTTAGTCTCATATCTTTGTCTATGGTTTTGACTAATCTGGCTATGATGTGTTTTGGAGAAGATCTTATTGGATTGATTCTATTTAGGGTTGTTTATGGCTTTTGGGTCTGGATCTTTGCATGCCTCTTTAGGTTTGGACGGTTTTCTTCCAGGATTTCATGGAATAGATGCACTTGTTATTTTTTTTCATCTTCTGGAATACCAATTATCCGAATGTTTGGGTGCTTAGTGGTATCTAGTATTTCTCACGTATTGTCCTCATTTTCTTGGCTATTTTCTCAGACTTTTTGATGATTTTTTTCCAGGTCAGAGGTTTAGTCTTCTACAATCAAGATTTGATCTTCTGTATGATCTAATCTGCTTTTAATACTTTCAAGGGAGGTTTTAATTTCCTGTATTACAGTCTCATCCCTTGCAATTCCATATGATTATTTTGTTATGGTGTGTATTTCTTCTTTCAAATTGTGAAAGGACTTCCTCATCTCCTAGAGCTCATTGTCTCTTTTCTTATGCATCTCATTTAGTTTTGTCACTATAAATATTATGAATTGTTATCTGACATTTCCACAAGTTCCACTGTGTTGTCTGTCGATAATGAAGAATTGATATTTTCCCTTGGGGGAGAGATATTTTCTTGGTTCTTCATATTTCTTGTGCCTTTGTAATGGTTTCTAGTCATCTGGTGATTTACAGGTTTCTTGTCAAGTTCTTTGAATTAATTTTGAGTATTCAAAGGCATACAAAATAAGTGATTGGCGATCTTTCTGCTGCTCTACCTCCATTATGTTCACCAGCAACCTGAACTATTGTCACTGGATTTGGATGTTTCAAAATCCTCCCAGTTTCTAGAGAATAGGCATGCCTAGAACTGAGTTGCTGAACTTTAATTAAGGAAGACAGAAGAAACAGTCCTTGTGCTTCAGAAAATGCTGTGGTCTTAGAATTCAGGGGCATGTTGGCAGGCAATGAGTCAGACTTTCTGCACCTCAGTTTCCCTTGTGCTCTTGAGAGTTCAAAGGAAAGTGGGAGAAGGGGATGAGTCATCAGTCTCTGCCAGGTGCTTGGCTCTTCTACCAAATGTTCAGTTCTTGATGAGATGGTGGCAAGTCCAAAGGCCTGCCAAGATCAGGCTCAGGACTCCTGGCAAATGGGGTGAGTGCAGGCAGCTGGGATGGTGGGTAATGAACTCCAAAAGTTCTGAATTAGCTCCCAGGCCAGAGCACCTCCTCAACCCAAAGGTCCTCCCAGACCAGGCTCAAGAACCCAGGTGAGTGCACAGGAGGAACACAGGCAGCTGGGATGGTGGGATATGGAGTCCAAAAGTTTTGAAGTGGTTCCCAAGCCCCCATGCACTGACTCACTGCAAAGGCCCATTCAGATGGGGCTTGGGACTCCTGGCGGGTCGGTGGGTCAGACCTCTAAAACAATTTCTAATGAAAAGAAGGAAAAACAAAATTCTCTCCATTGGGATGACAAAATTTTGCAATATTGAAAGTACAAATAAATAACTATTTAAAAGTAGATTAAAGAGAAAATATATGCTTACTGTTGGTCCCAAATAAAGAACATCATGGATATAAAATATCCATGTTGCATTGCATTTTTCCAGCACAGTATGCTAAACAATATTTGTTTAATTTTTGTTCACCTATCTAAGTCTCAATTTTTCAGAAGTAAACTTTAATTATAAATATCAATTTTCTACTACCTCTTTTAATTTTTGTGAGGATGAGGGTTAAAGGAAATAATGTAAGCACTTAGCACTAGATATGGTATAAGATTTATTTTCATTATATGTAATCATTAATATTATGAGAACATGTCCATCTTCAGTATATAGTTTTAAAGTATTTCTTATATTTTAAAAATATTTAAATGTATTACAAATGAAATAAATCAATCAATGATTTAACTACTTTTGGTGTATTCACCATAAACTCTAAATGCCCTATAGCAAATTAAAAACAAACAAACAAACAAACATAATGAATGAAAATTAGGAAGGTAGGCCTTATCCTAGCTATCTAAAATCATATTTCCTTTAAATTCCTAGCTGAGATCTTCAAATAAGTCAGATACATAAATTCACATGTCTGTTTTGACACACTAAAAGAATTTCTTCTCTAAATCCAGCCCATGTCACCTTTTTTCTCCATGAAGCATCTATACTCCTTCCTCTATTTTCTTCCTTCTCTTTATTTGTGGTGGTTAACTCACTGGATCCCATGCGGCCAACTGTATGGTTTGAACATCCAACCCAGCAGCTTGAAAAACATACTGGGTGTCTGTGTGTGCATGTTCAAAATCTCAAGAGGAGAATGAGGAAGGGATTGCAGTATGACCATCCTCCCAAGGAGTGATTTCTGTCTCTCTCTGTCTCCATCTTTGTCTCTGTCTCTCTGCCTGCAGCAAGAACACACACCCTATAGAAAAACAAACTAACAAAAACAACAAAAAAATTCACTTCTTAATCATAAATAATCATCTCCATTGTGTGTGTGTGTGTGTGTGTGTGTGTGTGTGTGTGTGTTTAATGTGTGTGTGTATAGACTAGGCTCCCTGGCAGACTGAAAACCTCTCTAGAACAAGGGTTGTTCCCTGTGTCTTCCCATCACATCCATCTTAACAATGGGCACATGATAGACTGATTAGATTGAGAGATTTAGAAAAAAGCAGACTTCAGAGACCACTTAGTTAAACCTAATTTCACAAAAGCTAAGAGAGACACAGAAAGATTAAGCTTAATCCTCCTCTGAACTCCCACATCATTTTGTAAATTGTTTATGGTATGCATTGCTTTTTATTTGTATTTTTATTATCTTCCTACCTATTTTACTAGTCTTTCTCTGCATTTTAATAGATTGCTACTCTTTCTATGCCCATTGCTTAAGTGCCTGTGTTCCCTGTCTTGGGTCAGCTAAAGTGAGCAGTTCCTTTCTATAGGTTTAAATTACCACCAGGAAAGGGGCTAACTCACTAATCTGTATCTCCTCAGTATTAGAGCTGACAGCTCTGCCCGGAAATTCAGCAAGATTCTCTGCAAGATTCTTGAAGTCAACTTGTCTTCCCCTCCTCCCTAACCCTACAATATATCCAACTTTTCAACAGTCCTATTCATTCACCACGGAAATGTCACATTAATCCTGATCTCTGTATTCACTGCCACCTGCCATGAATCAGATCCTGCTCATCTTGAATAATAGGATTAGCCTCTTCGCTGTTCTCCTAGTAACCATCCTTCTACTAGTTCACTTCCAAAGCTGCTACCAAAGCAATCTTTCCAAAAACTCATCTATTGGGATGTCAGGAAAGTCATGATGTATATTCCTATGTTTTTCTATTTAAAAATGTGGCACGGCTTTCCCAATGACTCAATAATAAGGTCACTCCTTTGTTTATAAACTTTCTTTGGGTCCAGCAGGTGACATGGTGATTAAAGCTCTGGATCGCACATGGCTGTCTCCATAGCTCCAGTCCCAGACTCTGTGACCTGAGAAATATGCCAGGCATGCATGCATGCATGCCCAAAATCCTGAGAGGAAAATGGAAAAGGGATTGCAATGTGGCAACCCTTCCTGTAGGGTGATTTCTCACTTTCTGTCTTTCTGATGTGCATGCCCTATGGCAAAAAGAAACCTAAAAGTAAAATTAAATTAAAATAAAAAAATAAAAGTACAACAAATATCCAATAATTGCTAAGGTTTAGTCTACTTTTGGATCAAATAATAAAAAGAAAGAGTTGTTTGTTAAGTTTTAAATCTTAAGAAATCAAATTGACATTAATGTATTCTTTAATTGACTGGAAAATTATAGAAATTGAGTATGAAAGAATAGCCATAAATAGATGAATTATGATGTAGTAGGATAATTAATAATGTTAAAGGTTATTTTATAAAAGGATTCATCACAGGCATATAGAGCCTGGAAATAGGGAAAATATTACATGTGTGTGTTCAATTAAGACATTTGGAATTAAAATGAGGTGATTTTTAGCACACATTATTTTAAGTCTGTAGAAAATAGAAATAAACTGTGAAGTAATAAAATTGAATATTGCAGTGAAAAAGATAGATGAATTTAGCAAAACCAAATATAGCAAGGACATAAAATTAAATATGCAAGTTAAACTTATAAGAAAAATGAATCATATATTACATTTATTCAGTAGTGTTATTCTTCCAGGAAATCTATCCCAGCATAAACTTATAACTGAATAAAATAAGAGAATAAAAGATTGGTATGAAGGGAAGTGAACAGAAAACAACATATGTAAAATTGTCACTCATGAAAAAGAGACTTGAACAAACAAAACATGAATCATCAACCCATACTAAACTCAGCTTTCTTTTATAATGTTGAGGTTCCTACTCCTAGGAGGAAAATATAGGTGCCCTTCACAATTTAACTATTGCTATTGAAATAGTCAATGGAATTACTCTCAAAAATTATCTAAAATTAATTTTTATAATAAAAACCCACGTTAAAATATATGCATATGACAGCAGAATGTTAAGTTGCCTCTGAGCTGAGGGGGAAAATGTGAATTGCATTACAGTGGTGTACTTCTAGGACTCCATCTTATGTTTGTATTTTTTAAGTGACTCACACATTTTTTCCATCATCCCCCAAATATTTCAGTCTAAATACCTTCTCTGAAATTAGAAAAGCCTCTGGAAGAGTAGGAGGCTATAATTTTTTTTTTCCAATTCCATATTTAAGGAAAATCTGAAATAAATAGATTTAGAGAACTGAATTCAAAACAGCCATAAGCTTAACCATGCATATCTGCACAGTTTTGTACATAATTGTTTCTCTGGTTGAAAAATGAAAGGGAATTATACATAAAGGTCTTGTTTCTGTCCTGCTTTATTGTTTAAATTAAGTGTAAGTTTTCAGAGAGACAGAGTAGGAGAAAATGACACTTGTTGTGGTTTGATGATCACATTCACTATAAGATGCCATTAATCACTGCATTAATATTGCAAAAAGATTGCACATCTTCAGTGTTCTGAAGATGAAGGCAATGAAAGAGGGACATGATATATTCTGAAGGAAGTGCATTTCTTTTTTTTTAGAGATATTTTTGCTATAGGATGTGTGTGCTTGCCAGAAACACAGAGATAGGAAGCAATAAATCACCCCCGGGGGGGATGACCACACCACAATCCCTCTCTTCCATTTTCCTCTCAGGATTTTGGGCACACACGCACACACATACTCGGCATTATTTATTACTGTTGAGTAATAAAATTAAATATGGGATCAATAGATGGTGTAGTGGTTACTTCACTGGACTCCCACACAGTTGACTGCAGTTCAAGTCCTGAACCATGTGGCTTGAAACTCATGCCTGACACATGTGCATGCATGTGTATGTGCACATGTGCCCAAGATCCCAGGAGGAGAATGGAGGAGTAGTGATTGTGGCATGGCCATCCCCCATGGGGGGGTGATTTCTCACATACCCTCTCACTGTCTCTGTCTCTCTCTCTACCTGGCAAGTGTGCATATCCAAAAACAAAAAATCTACAAAAAAAGATGAAATATGTGTTTTAACCCAGTATATGAATAACACTAAACTTATATATGCCCAGTGAAATTGCCCAGTGACTAAGTGTGAGAAAGAAGCACATTATGTAATCTCATATTCATGAACCAGGGTATCATCATATTACAATTATTGAAATATACTACTAGTTCTCATTACTCAACAAAGAAACTGAATTTTTACTAGATATACATTATTTTGTGATTTTAGTTTTTCCTATTCTGCTTTTTATTTATTAATAAGTGCTCTCAGGTCTTTTGTAACTTGGATAATTTTCTGAAGTAAAATTGCAAATAGTCCAAAATTCTGAAAGTGGTATTTATTACTATAATAAACATTTTCTAAGGCCATGCTATTTATTTATTTATTTATTTATTTATTTATTTATTTATTTATTTTTGAGAGGGAAATTTTGCTATAGGGCATGTGCGCTTATGTGAGACACAAAGAGAGACAGAGAGACAGAGAGGGAGAAATCACCCACCAGAGAGGATGGCCCGGCTGCAATCCCTTATCCTCCATTCTCCCCTTGGGATCTTGAGTATGCACAAATACATACCCAGCATGAGATTTAAGCCTCTGGGTCCAATTCAACCTGCAGTTGACTGCGTGTGGGTCCAGCGATGTAACCATTATGCCAACTGTTGGTCCCTGAACTATTCAAATTAGGAACATTAAAATAAAGGAATGATAGCAAACAAACCACCAAACACCTGGAATGACTGTATGACTAAAGGCTATGTTCCTTATAGATTGCGATTAAAAGATTTCATTAAAATATGATTTTAAAATGGTACCAATATTGCAATTTTACTATTTCTGACACATATTTCTTTTTCCAGTGAAGTTATAATTATAAAAATGAAATATTCTATTTATTTCATCACTAAATAGTTTTTTGGGGACCAGCAGTTAGCGTAATGGCTATGTCGCTGGACTCCCACGTAGTCAACCGTGGTTCGAGTCCCGGACCCGGCGGCTTAAACTCACGCCGGGCGCGTGTGCGTGTGTGCCCAAGATCCCGAGAGGAGAATGGAGGAGAAGGGATTGTGGCGTGGCCGTCCCCCCTGGGGGGTGATTTCTCGCTTTCTATCTCTCTGTCTCTCTCTGTCTGTCTGGTGAGCGCACGCGTCCTATAGCAAAAACCTCTCAATAAAAAAAAAAGAAAAAAAAATATTTTTTTCTACCAGACTATTGCAAGACAAGTATTATTCACAAGGATTCTATCCAATTAAAATAATTTAAAGTAATTTAATGACTCTAAAATTATGGGAATTAACTCTAGCAATTATTCTTGTTTGTATAATGTATCTCAATAATCTTTCCTTATATATCATGAATGAAAAACTGCATACTAATTTGGGTTCTCATTATCAATAAGGTATTTGGGATAAAAACATACTGGAGCATTTTCTGAAGAAACAGAAATAATCGATTTATGATTACAACAAAAATATATATCATGCAATGTCTGAATTAATATTTTATGTCAGACTAGTTTAGTACAAAGAGAACAAAACAAAAACCACATTGTGCTTTTTTTGATAGGTTTTTGCCTTAGGGGGAATGCATTAGCTAGAGAGAAGAGAGACAGAGATAGTGAGAGGAAAAATTGAGAAATCACCCACCAAGGGAATGGCCATGCTGCAATCTCTTCTCCTCCCAGGATCTTGGGCACACACCCACATGCTTGGCAGGACTATAAAACCACCAGGTCCAAGACTTGAACCATGGTCAGCCATGTGGGAGTCCAGTGATATAATCGCTAGACCATCTGTTGGTCTCATATCACTATTTTAATCTAGTATTTTACCTAAAATGTAAGTTGGAAAACTTTTGAGAAATTAGAATCCTGGATTCTATTATTTTTGAAATGCTTTCTACTATTTAACAACAAAACATTAAAAAACAAAAGTACAATGTATTTTGTACATAGCTACAAAGTACTAAGTATGTAATGTTTAATATGTTCTTTATATTTTGTTTTAAAGACTTGTTTGTCACTGTGGAGAAACAGCAATGATTCTAAGACAATTGTTATATCTAAAGGAAATTTCTGGGGCATACTAAAATATACATACAATTTACTTACCCAAATAGTTTCTGTCTAGCAAACAATAGTTTCAAGATTAATTTCAAAATTAAGGCTAAATTATCAATTAATAGGTCATAATCTCAAGAACGAAAAGAACAGTCAATGACATAATCAACACAAAATCAAAATAATATAGTACATGGGGCTATCAGGTGGTGTATCCGTGAAGGTACTGAACTCCCACATGGCCAGCTGTGGTTCAAGTCCCACACCCAGCAGCTTGAAACTCACTCTGGGGTTATGTGCATGTGTACCCCAAATTCAGAGAGAAGAATGGAAGAGATGAAATCATGGCTTGGCCATCCATCTGGGATAATGGTGATTTCACACTTTCTCTCTTCTCCCTTTTCTCTTTGGAGAGAGCATGTGCATATGGCAAAAATCTCTCTAAAAATAACAATAATTTAGTGCAGTAGATAATATCTATTTGAGGGCAAAACATGTAGTATATTTTTAAAACAGTGTTTCAAGAGTGGTGTTATCGGGAACCAGCAGTTAGCGTAATGGCTATGTCACTGAACTCCCACGTAGTCGACCGCAGTTCGCATCCTGGACCCGGGGGCTTACAACTCACGCCAGGTGCGTGTGCGTGCATGCCCAGGATCCCGAGAGGAGAACGGAGGAGAAAGGATTGCGGCTTGACCATCCCCTCTGGGGGGTGATTTCTTGCTTTCTGTCTCTCTGTCTCTCTCAAAAAAAAGAGAGTGGTGTTATCCAGGATTGATTTAGAAAATAAAGTATAATTAGAGGAAAATAATAAAATACGGGAGAGGTAGGCCACTTGTTCCCTGATTACAGCATATAACAATGAGAAAATGGGAAAAGTAACTGTTTTTGTCCATGGGTTCAACAATGAGTTGGAAGAAAGAAAGAAGAGGAAAATAAAAATGAGGAAGAACAGCTAGTGGATGGCATGGAGGTTAAGGTGCTGGATACCACATGGCTGACTTCGGGGATGTGCATGGGTGCCCAAAATCACAAAAGAAGTATGGAGGAGAAGAGTTGATAACATGAGCGCACACACACACACACACACACACACACACACACGATGGGGTTGTTTCTCATTTTCCTTCTTTCGTTCTGTCTGGTGAGTGCACATGCCCTGCAGCAAAACCGAAAAATATAAAAATAAAAATAAATGAGGAAGGAGAAAGGAAGGGAGGACAATGAAGAGTAGAAAAGAAAGAGAAAACATAGATGTGAAAAGTTGTTACATGAACATTGTAAGAAAACTTGGCTATAACTGGTTATGTGTGGATGTTAGCCCTTACTGGAAGGGAAAAAGTACAAAAATGTAACTACTACGGGAGGTTAGAGGAAACAGTCCAGCAGTTATAAACACAGTCATCGACGTGAGTAGGACCAGGGTTTTGATCCTGGCTTTACCACTTTCTGGATGGCAATATAAAGAGAGTATTACTGAACCTTTATTCATGTAGTTTTTATTTGTACAGTGATAACTGAACTATACCACTGTAAATAATCAAGTTGTTATCGCTATGGTCCTCACTTACACCAAGACAAAGCTAGGAAAACCATGTCAGAAGATCTGTGATTTGACCCAATCACAGTGGCATGGGGGGGGGGGGGGGGTGGTGAATACTGCCTGCTGCTGGAGTCACATGGGTAAACACCAGGATCAGAGCTGGGTGCACTGTCGTACACCAGGAGTGACTGTGATCATGACTGGATGAAAGGCTGGAGTGAGAGAGGAGGACTGAAGAGTGGTAAGAGCCTGTCAAGGGTACTTCTCTCTCTAAAAAAAAAAGAACACTTTTAGGGAAAAATAATTCCATGATTTAAATAGTTTATATTCAGTGACAGAATAGAAAGAATCCTTAAAGTGTAGAAGAGTTTATTGGTTTTAAAAACAATGAAGAGAGATAATATTTTTTAAAATGCTGTATCAGGAACAGTATGGGGGAGGATTTATGCATCCATGCCAATAGTTTATCAGTTGATGAATATCTTCTTTTTTTGGAGAGGTTTTTGCTATAGGGCGCGTGCACTCGCCAGACAAACAGAAAGAGACATAGAGACAGAAAGCGAGAAATCACCCCCCAGGGGGGATGGTCACGCCGCAATCCCTTCTCCTCCATTCTCCTCTCGGGATCTTGGGCATGCACGCACACGCGCCCGGCTTGAGTTTTAAGCCACCAGATCCGGGACGCGAACCACAGTTGACTATGTGGGAGTCCAGCGACATAGCCATTACGCTAACTGCTGGTTCCCAGTTGATGAATATCTTAGTCAGAGTTGAACTTCAGAAAAATATATCCAGCAAGAGGGAATGGTATGGATAGAACTAGGAAGAAAACAGTGGAGGCAGGGGTTCTAGAACTCATTCTTAATGCACTAAACTCCCATATAGTGGCTTGCTTTCTCACCACTCCCAATCCTGTGAGTGCATATGCCGTATAAAAAATTAATAACAATAAAAAAGAGATCAAATTAAGTAAATTCTTTAAAAAAGTCCTCAAACCAAAAAACAAAGCAAATACCCTTCCTGTGTCAGTTAAGATGTTCATGTGATTTCTCCCCCTTATTCTGTTAATGTATTGTAGTATATTGATTTATTTTCATATATCAGGCCATCTTGCATTGCAGGAATAAATTCCACCTGGTAATGGTATATACTTCTTTTAATATGCTATTGAATTCTGTTTTCTATTTTAATTAATTAACCAATTGATCAATTAATATTTAAGGAATTTTACATCTATAGACATAATGGATATGAATCTGTAGTTTTCTTTCAGTGTCTTTGACCTTGGTATCAGAATAATACTTGTCTCATAGAATGAGTTTTTTTTTTTTCTTTTTTCTTTTTTTGGAGAGATTTTCGCTATAGGGTGCGTGTGCTCGCCAGACAGACAGAGAGAGACATAGAGACAGAAAGCGAGAAATCACCCCCCAGGGGGGATGGTCACGCCGCAATCCCTTCTCCTCCATTCTCCTCTCGGGATCTTGGGCACGCATGCACACTGGCCCGGCGTGAGTTTTAAGCCACCGGGTCCGGGACGTGAACCGCGGTCGACTACGTGGGAGTCCAGCGACATAGCCATTACACTAACTGCTGGTTCCCTCATAGAATGAGTTTTTTTTTTTTTTTTTTTTTTTTTTTTTTTGGAGAGGTTTTTTCGCTATAGGGCGCGTGCGCTCGCCAGACAGACAGAGAGAGACATAGAGACAGAAAGCGAGAAATCACCCCCCAGGGGGGATGGTCACGCCGCAATCCCTTCTCCTCCATTCTCCTCTCGGGATCTTGGGCACGCACGCACACGCGCCCGGCGTGAGTTGTAAGCCACCGGGTCCGAGACGCGAACCGCGGTCGACTACGTGGGAGTCCAGCGACATAGCCATTACGCTAACTGCTGGTTCCCTAGAATGAGTTTTGAAGTATTTCCTCCTCTTTAATTTCTTTTAAAAAATTGAGAAAGATTGTTATTAATTTTTATTTAAATAAAATTGTAGAATTTACTAGTGAAAAATGGAATTTATTACAAATTTTATTTTTTGTTGAATTAAAAATGCATTGTCACCATTTAGTTGTTAGTAATGAGATTCTACTCTGTGTTGGTTATTTTAAAAATTTAGATTCACAATTTCACTAGGTAAATTCTAATAATGAAGAACAAGAACTTCCTAACAGAACATTGTCCATTCAAGAAATATTTTATAATCACTAAATAGTGCTGAACAATGAAAATAAAAAGGAGAAGCAGTGTAGTGAACCTGTCTCCTTAAATACCCCCTTTGAAAATTTCTCATAAATTTAGAAAGACTTTTTTCTTAATTGGCAACTTGTACAAACCCAGAGAGTATAGCTAATATATTACGGCAAGTTGATAAAACTTTTTCAAAGTCTGAAATTTAATAAAACACATATTAAAGTTGTAAATTTACTAGGTGGAGATAATTTCCCTTAAAAACTTATCATAGCAAGTGTAATTTACAGTTCAATATTATTATGTGACTATCCAATACAGAGAATGCTATTTTGTGTGTTTCGCACCAAAAAATGGAGATGAAACACAGGCAAGCAGTACAAACATTTTGTTCTCTTCAGAAAGAGAGTGAAGTGGATTAATCGTGATAGCATCATTAAATAGCAAATCATTTTCACAGAATTCTGATTTAGTAGCTCTTCTATGTGGTTCTTGGAGTAAGTATTCTACACAGATATGAGGGCCATGATTTAACAAGAACACCATTAGGCTAGAATTCTTCCAAACCAGCAGCAGCGAGGGGAGAGAGAAACCAAAGCCTTATCACAGACAAGTTCTAAAGGACTGAGGTCTTCTTAGGCAGGATAAGATATGAGACAAATGTAACTGTTTAAATATTTGAAAGTTTTTGATGATGATTAGGGTTTAAGTATTTTACCTAAGGCGTTGATGAATACAATTATTGCAAAATAGGTGTACATGTGCAATGTCATAAAACCTTTATAATAATTAGAACTGCCATCTTTAAACAGCCTTAGAAGGTCACCTACATGCTGAGGATGGTAAGATCTTTATCATTGAGTTGTTGAAAAGATAATGAATAGAGACATTTGGGAATGTCCAATTATTGGACTTTCCAGTGTCAATGAGCTTTCACTGTCTTTTCTTTCCTGAATATCTACAATTCTGTAAAAACAGGTGCTTTTGGCATGAATACAGTGGATCAAATATAATATTTTTTTCTTACTTTTCAAATTTTTTTTTGGGGGGGAGAGGTTTTTGCTATAGGGTGCGTGCACTCGCCAGACAGACAGAGAGAGACAGAGATACAGAAAGCGAGAAATCACCCCACAGGGGGGCTGGCCACGCCGCAATCCCTTCTCCTCCATTCTCCTCTCGGGATCTTGGGCATGCACGCACACGCGCCCGGCATGAGCTTTAAGCCACCAGATCCGGCACACGAACTGCGGTCGACTACATGGGAGTCCAGAGACATAGCCATTACGCTAACTGCTGGTCCCACTTTTCAATTTTATAAAAAGATTTGAACCATATATGAAACTCATCTTTGGGCATAAGTATAAAAGGTTTTCCTACCCTTAGGAAAATCCTCTAATTTCTTTAAATGTTAATTAGAGATGTCCACAAATTCATTGCTGACTTTAGCACATCTAGATAATCTTAAATATTTTAAAGTGTGATCCCTATAAATGGGTTGTAACAAGTCAGGCATATTAATTACTAGCAATATCTAGAGGCTGAAAGAGAAAACACCCTGGGTTCGGGTTAAAGTCAGAGTCTGGTTAAGACAGAAATTTCTTCTTGTACTTGGCCCAGCGGGCTTGGAGATCTTTAGTTGACTATATCCAGACAAGGTGAAGTATCTCATCTGTGAAAACAGAGCTTCCCTGCAGGCTATCAACATGAGCCAAGTGACAGAAACTACAGGACTCTTAATTTCTCTCCCTGAAACAGGAGAACCCTGAAGAAGCACACCTGCTCACATAATCTTGTCTCTGGAGCTCTAGTAAGGGCTGCTGGTAAGCAGAGCATTCACTTTTTACATTTCTGCTATATGTGCATTGAGCAATTGAGCATCGTATTGTGCACCCTGAGTGTGTACACACATGTGCACATGCAGGTGTACTTAAACTCACCTAAGTGTTTTCATGTGCTCACATCCTGCCAACTTGTTAAATTCTTTAATTCACATTTTACTTTAAGACAGTCACATGAAAACATATGCTCTGGTTCTGTTACACTATTTAGATACTATATAGTATTCAACTCTACAATGTACAACAATTTAATGATTTTTCCCCCTCACTGGTAAACAAATGCAGTATATTCCCCCATTTTACCACCTTACACAGTATTGCTCATCTCCTGGAATATATGTGCGGTGGACCCCTTAGAGAAAAATTGCTAAAACATATACATATTTTCAAGGTTATTAGATACTGCCAAATCACACTCTGGTCTTTTTCTCCCCCCCGGGTAGCAAATGCTGAACTTTCTCAGTTGCCTGGCATTAGATAATAAATGTAGCTCAATTTTACATAAGAAAAAAGATTAAAAAAATCTTGAATTTTTCTGACTTTACTAGATATTTTTAATGTTTTATGTACAATATGATGAGTTCCTAGGTTTTTAAAATCTAGTTAGACTTTAGGAGTTAGTAATGATATTTTTATTTCAAAATTATTGAATTTTACTATTAATATAAAAATTTATTGAAAACCTATTCATTTCTAATTTTATAATTATAGGATGTTGAGAATTCGTTTGTAAGTTTACTTACATTAAAGTATGCTTAAATCTTTTTTCCATATTTAATTGCTACCTTGTCATAGCCTATTATTAAGTTCTTGTATCTTATAGAATTTTTTGAGTTTTTTGCTTTGTTTTGTTTTGTTTTTAGGTTTTTGCTAAACGGTGCGTGCGCTTATCAGAAAGACAGAGAAAGACAGAGAGACAGAAAACAAGAAATCACCCCCCTAGGGGGATGGCCATGCCGCAATCTCTTCTCCATTTTCCTCTCGGGTCCTTGGGCATGCACACACATGTGCCTGGTGTGAGTTTAAGCCACCGGTTCTGGGACTCAAACCGTGGTCGACTACATGGGAGTCCAGCAACATAGCCATTATGCCAACTGCTGTTGCCCAGTTGTGAGATTTTTATGTAAAGCTATTTTTATAAGCCAGATTGATTCATTTTAGTTTTTATTTACAGTCTCATGCTAGCTATATGGTGGTACAAGCATAAAATAGTGATTTTATTGTGACTAGCGGAATGTATTATGTTAAGCCACAGTTCAAATCCCGGACCCAGTAGCTTAAAACTCATGCCAGGCATGTGTGCATGTATGCCCAAAATCCTTAGAGGAAAATGGAGGAGATGGAATTGAGGTGTGACCATCAGCCTGGGGGGGGGTGATTTCTCACTTTCTCTCTCTCTTTCTGGTAAGCACCGAGCACATGTGCCCTACAGCAAAAACCTCTCTCTTTAAAAAATTAAAAAAGTGATTTTTTAAAGTTGATTCTCATATTCTTTAATACGTTTGAATAAGACAGAAATTACTTATTATTTGAAGATTTGGTAAAATCTTAGTAAAGATTTTACTAAGTAAAATTATTAGGGAAGTGGATTGATTTAATACATTTATAGTAAGTACCAAGATGAACATGTGAAGAAAAGGGTATGATATTTATGCATTCAGATTGAGTTTCTTTTTTCTTTTTAGTTTTTTAATATGTCAGAGGGTGATTATTCTCCCCAGAAAGAGATAAAGAGAGAAGAGGAAAAAAGTACACCCACCCATGGGGCATAGTCATAACACTATCCCTTCTCCCCTTTTCTCCGTTCTATTGGGAACTGGGGCTCACATGTACACACACCTGGTGTTTTCCCCAAGCTGCCAGATCTGGGGCTTGTATCATGCAGTTGGAACCCAGTTCCCTTATCTACTAGGCCATAGGCTCATTCATGTTGTGGTAAATGGTAAAATCTCATTGTCTCTTAGTGATGGATAATATTTCATGTAATGTAAGTATCACCATTTCCGTATCCCTTTGTCCACTGACAGACATTTAGGTAGTTTCCATGTCTTGGTTATTGTGATTAATGCTGCAATTAGCATGGGAGTGCAGTTATATATTTTTTTCTTTTTATTTTTTGAGAGTTTTTGTTTATTCATTTGTTTGTTTTTTGCTATAGGGTGCATATGCTTGCTGCAGAGACAGAGACTGAGAGACAGAAAGTGAGAAATCATCCCTCAGGAAGACTGGCCATGCTGCAATCCCTTTATTCTTCTCTCGGGATCTTGGGGACACATGCACTCCTGCATCAGTTTTAAGTCTCTGGGTCCAGGACTCAAACTTGGGAGTCCAGTGACATTACCATTACACCATCTGCTAGTCCCAACAGGTATATTTTCAAAGTGGTGATTTTATTATATTTCCTTTGACTCTGTACTAAAAAAATGATTGCTGGGCTATATGTTTCATTTTACATTTATTTTAATTATTATATTTTTAGATTCATTCACTGTATATCTTTACAGCATAGAAAATGAATTTTCCCATCCAGAATACACTCAACGATATTATCATACATGTTATCCTCAAAAGACCATTTTTCATTTTGTTTTTCTTAAATATTTTTCTTCTATCTTTTTTCCCCTTAATTCCTCTCCACTCACCCTCTGCATTTTTCATTTCTTCGGAAACTTCCATACTGTTTTCCAAAATAGATATAACAACAACGTACAAGGCTTTCCCTTTCCCTACACCCTTGCCAACATTTGTTGTCTTTGGCTTTTAAATAATAGCCATCCAAATGGGTGTGAAGTGGTATTTTATGCAGGTTTTGATTTGCATTTACCTGATGTTTAATAATGTTTGAACACTTTTTCATATCCCTGTCAGCCTTTCATCTTCTTTGGCGAAATGTCTATTCAAGTCTTTTGCCATTTTTAAAAATTACATTATATGTTTTTGCACTATTGAGTTGTATGAATTCTTTATGACCATTTGCTATTAACTCTTTTCTTTTCAAAAATTTTTTGAGTTTGTTGTTGTTTTTGTTGTTATAGGGTGCATGCACTCTCCAGAGAGACAGAGAGCAACTGAGAGACAGAAAGCGAGAAATTACCCACCCCCAGGGGACAAGGGCATGCCACAATCCCTTCTCCATTCTCCTCTCAAGATTTTTGGCATGCACACACACACGCCTGCTGCGAGTTTAAACCACAGGGTCCGGGACTCAAACCGCAGTCGACTTCGTGGTAAAACGACGACGCATCAATGTATCGCATCATCTGCTGGTTCTGTTATTAACTATTTATTGGATATATGTTTGCAATTTTTTTAAGAATTATTTTTGTATTTAACTTTGCTAATTTATTTATTTTAATTTTACCAGAGAGGGACAGAGTGTGTATGTGTGTGTGAGAGAGAGAGAGAGAGAAAGAGAGAAAGAGAGAGATAGTGAGAAAGTCAGCTGCCAGGTCCAGGACTCGAACTCCATTTGGCCATGTGACTATCCAGCACCTTTAACCATCACACTACCAGCTGGCCCCTGCAATTTCTTTTAATCCATAGCATGTAATTTTATTTTGTTTTTTGTTCTTTTTGCTGTACAGAAGTATCTTAGACTGTTTTAGTCCCAGTTATTTGTTTTTTGCTTTTGAGACCTCAACTTTTGGAATCATATTTAGGAAATCATTCCTAAGGCCAATGTCAAAAATATTTTCCTCTATGATATCTTTCAGAAGTTGTATAGTGTCTGGTCTTATTATCCTTATCATCTTATATGTGCTTTTCATATACAGTGATTCCCATACTATTCTTTTGCTCTCTTTTTTCTTTTTCATTTTTATTTTCTAACCTACTTACTGATTTTTATTTTTCTATTATTTTTTAAATCCTCAACAGCATTTTTTTCTAATTCCAGAGTTCATGATTTGTCTTATTTATACGTCACTAACTCTGATTCCAATAACCTTATAATCTTCCAGAGTACTCTCATTGAGATAACTTTTAATATGGAATGCAGAATTTTTAGCTGTTTAATTTTTAAATAAAGTAGATAATTTAGGTGCTAGTATGGTTTCCAACATTTGAAAATGTTTGTTAGAATCAAACAGTGAGTTTGATTTGGGTTTCAGTCAGACTAATGCAGCATCATGTATGGGTTTATACAATACAAAGTTAAAGAAAATTTTAAATGAATAAACAGCTTACATATTTGTGCATATTTTGTATTTGTTACTTTTTTAAAAGAGATTTTTGCCATAGGGTACATGTGCTTGCCAGAGACAGAAAGTGAGAAGTCACTTCCCACGCCCCCCTTGGAGGAGTGCCCCCCCCCCCCCCAGGAGGCTTGACCATGTCTCAATCCCTTCTCCTTTATTTTCCCCTCAGGATTTTGTTTGCCAGGTGTGAGTTTTAAGTGTCTGGGTCTAAGACTCAAACCACAGTTGACCACGTGGGAGTTCAGTGATGCAACTACTATGTCATCTGCTGACCCTTTTGTATTTGTTTCTTGTGTTTAAAGGCTTTTGCTTCCATTGAACTGTAAGATTTATGTATTTAGGAATAATAGTGCTACATAATATAACCTATGTATGCTACTGCAAAATTTCAAGTGTGAATTTTAAGTGCTTATATGCATACCCAAAATCGGGAGAGGAGAGGAAAGAAGGGATTGAGGCATGGCCATTCCCCCCTGGGGCGGGAGGAGTGATTTCTCACTTTCCCTCTCTCTCTGCTTCTGTTTCTCTCTGTCTCTCTCTAGCTAGTGTACTTGCCCTAGGACAAAAATATTTTTAAAACTTAAATGGATAAATAAACAACTAAAATAATTTTATAATGATTTTTGTTATCAAAAGTAATTTGAATAGCACAGACCATACCATAGTGGTTAAATTATATGCTTTGGAAACCAGGTCCCACATGGCCAACTGTGGTTTAAATGTGGCCCAAATGGTTGGAAGAATACACTGGGTGCATGTGTGTGTGTGTGCCCCAAATCCAGATTAGATGGTAAAATAGAACAGAAAGAATTGTCCCATTGGGTAAAGCTTGCTTTCTGGTGGTTACATGTACTTTTCTGGGATAAAACAATATTTTTTATAGTATTTTTGAGCTATATTGTTAAAATTGTAGTCACTGTTTTCCAGGACCCACTGTTGGGAACAGAAGCCTGTCCTGGCATCAAAAGCTGTCACAGTAGCTCTTCCATCACTTTCATCAAAGAGTCATAGACATCATCTTTAGTTTGTACTGAGATAGGAACAGAAGGACCAAATTTGGTGGCTACTTTGGCAAGAGGCACAGAATCATCCTCTGAATATCTTTAGGGTGTGTGCATAGCCCCTTTATTCTCCTGAAGCACCCACATTGCAGGGGGAACAAATCAAGTCATCTCTGCCTTAGGATTAGTGACTGGCTTGACACTGATGGTTGCCATGACTTTCTTCCCAATGGTGGCCACACTAGTAGCAACCACTTTGGGATGCTGAATCAAGTTGAGTGGGGCACTTATAAACCCTGGTAGGGCAAGGGAGCTGGTGAGAAAAGCTCAGATGGAGCAGTCCAAGAGGAGGCACAAAAGGTGGGTGCTTCATACCAGGATGACGTGGAGGGGATAACTGGAGGTACAGGTGAAGGTAGCCTGGGTCAGAAACAGATATTTCTATCATCAGGGTATTTTCTCATTTCAGTTCAAGGAATATACTAACATTTACCCTGTTCAGAATTTACGCATATAGAAGAGGTATTTCGTTAAATAGCTTGGTTATTGAAGCAGTGCTGCTAATATCCATTCCCTTTCACATTACTGTTTTCATCCCATTTCTTCGCCTTCTCCAGTTCTTTGGAAATCTGTGCTCAGGGGGATCTTAGTTACTTAATTGTTTTGACTCTTCTTGTGTGCTGTCGGCCCTGGACTATAAATTTCTGAAAATCAAGTTTATTTCATCTTGCCTTTCCTGTTTGAGTTATTTTTAATATTTTCCTGTAACTGTTCTGTAGTATGCTACTTGTAGTGAAATGGATCACAATGTCTTTTCTAATACAAAGCAGGGTAAGTGAGAATAAAATGTACAATTCTTTGATTAAAATTATATCTCACTGACCTAAACTTTGAGTGTTTCATGGAAAAAAAATGTTCTACATCAAAAACAAAAATTCAGTCAGTGAATTTTTTCAGTCAGTGTTGTTAGTCATCTAATGTCCTGAAAGGTTTATATTTCAAACATCCCATAAGGAGGAACATAAGCTAATTAATCTCTTGAATGTTACTGCATATTTTACTGAATAGTTTACTTTCTATACTCATATGTTAAATGTTAAAACTGAACCTTAAGTGAGAATGAAAACCATATCATATAGAAAATTAGATCAAAATATGTATAGCAAAAATATTTCTGCCCAAGTCAAGAAATGAGTATGTTTCTGTATGTATGTGTGTTACAAATCACTGTACACTAGCTATCAGACCATATGAGAAAGGAAGACTGCTCAACAGTGTGGTTAGCAACATTAATACAAAGGTTCAGTTGGCGCACACTACATTTTTATTAGGTTAATTTTTCCCACTTGTTCTTTTTCCCACTCAACAACATCTTGCGGAAATATCTCCAAATCCATTTTCACTGTATTAATTAATTATTCTGCCATGTCTGTCTACTCTTTTATGATGTATACCTCTCATAATTTATTCATTTCTTTTGTCTTAACAAGCATTTACTTGATGAAATAATGGAATAAGTACTTACATATGTTTTTTTAATATTACTATTTATTGCTATAGGATAAATTATACACATTGAATTGGTCTCCTAATCTTTTACAGCTCCATATACTGCATTTATTATTCTTATACACTTAGGCCTTAATAGTCACATAATGCTTTATTTCTCTCTGTGTGTGTGTAATAGTAATGAATTAGAGGATAAATACAGTTAACTAACATTTAAAACAGTATATGTTGATATGTATGTTTAAGTTTTGACCTTTGATGTACATGAAAAAGCTCTCACATACATTACCAGTTCTATTGTAATTATTGGGGTGTCAGGAAAGTCATAACACATGACCATAGAAATATGTCGTGACTTTCTCAACAACATAATAATATTTTTATTTTATTACATTTAATCACTGTACATTTTTCAGCATATAAAATGTTTTATACTGCTTTTGGTATCTATGGTTGCCTTTCCAGTCCCTCAGTTTCTGATGTAGAGTGTAGACATTCAGTATATATTGAGCAAGAACATACAATGCCTCTCTTTTACAGTCTGGCTTGCTTCCTTAGTTAGCATTAAATCTTCCATATTTGTCCAAATACATTTGTATCAGATGTCAAGATCTCATTCTTCTTTATGTCTGTGTATTCATGATCTTTGGCAGAAAGGAAAATTGTCTTCTACATGAGCAAAGAGATTTCCTTACTGTGTAGTATAAAATTGTGGACTCTCTAAGCCCAAATTTTCTATCCTTTAAGGCAACTCATTGCTTTGTAGGTGTCACCTGCTACTCTTATCATCTAGTAGAAACTGGGACTCAGAAATGCCACAAAAAAAAAATGTGAGTGCTCTGCAACTACTTCTGCTCTGAGTGATAAAATTCCATGTTTTCACACAGGACTTTCATGCCCTCTGCCAGTAGACCTGCAACTATGGCAGACTGACTTGTTAGCTTGCACATCTGATAAAACCTCAGTTCTTTCCATTTTAGACAAGCACTATACTGTGGCAGTTTATTTATTCATAAATATAAACTCTTAATTGTATATAAATATGTATGTTTATATATACCAAAGTTTATTTTTTTTTATTCTTTAAAAAATACTCTCGTATGCTTCATAGTATATTAAAGGACATAAAATACTATGGAATACGCTTTCTTACAAAATGTTTGTCAGGTTTCAAGATAAAACGCTGGTGAGAAATTCTTTAACTGACTGGTTATATAGCTACTTTAAACACACTGCTGTGATAATAATTGTCTTTTAACAAAACATGAACTTTAGAAATTCTTATAACCCCATCATTTAGTTTGTTAGACATTTAAATGCTTTAAATAGTGCTCAACTAAAGCATTTTAAACATTTAGTACATACTCTATGCTTCTAAATAGGTCTTAGATCCAGGTTTCTTTGATCTTATAATGAAATTCCCTGGTTACAAAATCACAGATTGAATGGTAGGAGAGTGATGGAAAGTAATAGAATCTGCTTATGTGGTCTCTAATATATGTACAAGAAAATAGCAGAGCACAATTAAATGGGGCACATCCAAACTAATATCCTGAAGAATTCATTTAAGTGAGTTTTCCACCCCAGTGATTAGTCCCATAAGAAACCAAATCAGATAACTGAACTTTTCAGAAGTAGTAAAGGAAAAAGCACAACGTTCAAATAACAACGTATTTTATATTAGCTCTTAATAATTAATTTAAGTGTCTGTTTCTTCCCATTGAGATTTTTAAAAAAATATTACTGTACCTCAAAACAATCACAATCATTACAATATGTATAAAAGTACTGTTGACAAGAACTTTCCATATTTAAAAAAATTTTTTTGAGATATTTTTGCTATAGGGCATGTGTGCTCTCCAGAGAGGCAGAAAGAGACAGAGAGAAAGAAGGCAAGAAATCACCCTCCCGCGAGGGGGGATGGCCACACCACAATCCCATCTTCTCCTTTATTCTCTAGGGATTTTGGGCATGTACTCACATGTACCCGAAGTGAGTTCCAAGCCATTGGGACTGGGACTCAAACAGCAGTCAGCCATGTGAGAATCCAACACCTTAATCACTATGCCACCTGTGGCCCCAAGAAAGTGCTATTTTAAAATGATCCTTGACTCATTCATTTTTTTCATGTACTAGAATATTTGGTCCACGATTAAATGGTCATTTTTTTACTTGTTTGATTCAAATAATATGTATGGATAGCCAAAATCTTTATGGCTACTACTTTTAAGTTAAAGTAAAATATGACAGAAATCTCTGCAAGTAAAATAGTTTTGTAGTTTTAAACTAATATTTTGCGTACTAATGTTTTATGATATCACAATGCTGTGTTTGGGAAAATGGTTTGGCCCCAAACATACGTGTTTTGGAATTTGTTTCTTCATAAGGGGCACCAAGAGATGGTGAGATCTTTAAGTAAGACATCCTTGGATGTGATTGGATCATAGAAGCTTTGCCCTCATGGATAGATCAGTGCTGTCTGTGAGACCGAGTGAGTGTAACTCTCCTGAGAAGGAGTTAGATCTCATGAGACAGGATTATAAAAGGAAGATGCTGCCCCAAGGTCTCTTGCCTGTGTGCACCCACTGTCCTTTCTGCTTCTGTCAGTCATGATGGGACATAGCCTGCATGATGCCAGCCAGCCTGATAATAGCCCCATGCCTTTGGACTCTTCAATCACCATAATCCTGTGTTAAATAAACCTTTATTTTGAAAAAAAAATCACCTGTCTCAGGTATTTCTGTATAAAACATCATAGCAGACTAAGATACGAAGCAAAATGATATAGGTTTCAATGTGTCATAGGTGAATCAGTAAGAAGCCTGGTTTTCCTCCAGTGACATAAAGAAAGGTATTCATCCTGAATGTGATGGACATTGCTGTTTTCACTTTTTTAACTTGCTAGAGGGCCTGTGTACTCAAGGGAGAGAGAGAGAGAGAGAGAGAGAGAGAGAGAGAGAGAGAGAGAGAGAGAGAGAGAGAGAGAGAGAGAAAGGAAAGCGAGAAATTCTACCCCCAAGAGTGGTAGCCATGTTGCCACCATCCCTTCTCCATTCTCCATTTCTCTTTTCTGGATTTTGGGCATGTATGCACATGAACCCAGCATGTTTTTCAAGCTGCTGGTTTCAGACATGGCCTGACACCACTTTTATATATCCTTTATTTGCTTTCTCAACATGGCAGGATCATTAGTGAGTCAATACATATATCTGTAAGAATGTTTGACTCTAAATGCATATACACACATTAAAATGCATCCATTACTCTAAATCACACTCTTTATCATTAGATAACTATTTTTATTTAAATATGAAGAAAATATTATATAGCATAATGGCTTAAGGTTTAGTAACAAATGAAATAAAATAAGGAGCTCACGGAGCCAGCAGGTGGCATGATGGTTAAGGGAATGGACTCCCACATGACCCACTATGGTTAGAATCTTTAATCTGGTAGTTTGCTTTCTCACTTTCCTTCTCTCTCTGTCTCAACACGTGTCCTATAGCAAGTTTAAAAAATAATAATCATAAATAAAATTAAATAAATAACTTTAAAAATATAAGAACCTCACTCCATACATGGTTTATAGAAGTCAGTCTAATAATTCACTAAAGCTGCTATAACAAAGTACCACAATCTGGATGTCATAAATACCAACAATTGTACTGTGTCACAGTTATGTAAGCCAGAAGGTCTAAATCAAAATATCTCTATAATTTATTTCTGAAGTCTGTAAGAATAAGATACAATTAAGGCCTCTCTCCTTGTCCTGTAGATGCTCATATTCTCCATCTGTCTTTGTGTCCAGATTTCCCATTTTTATAAGAACACCCACCATTAGATTAGAACATATTCCAGTGACCTCACTGCTGTTTCATTTTTTAATTGTGTACAGTTGCCAGAATGAGAGAGAGAGAATGAGAGAGAGAGAGAGATGAAGAAAGTATATATATTTTTTTTTTATAGAGGTTTTTGCTATAGGGTGCATGCCCTCACCAGAAAAATAAAGAGAGACAGAGAGACAGAAAGTGAAAAATCACTCCCCAGAGAAGATGGCCATGCCACAATCCCTTCTTCTCCATTATCCTCTCTGGATTTTTGGGCACGCACGCACACACACCCAGTGTTAGTTTAAGCCACCGGGTCCCAGACTTGAACTGAGGTTGACTACATGGGAGTCCAGTAACATAGCCATTACGTCGTCAGCTGCTGGTCCCAAAGAAAACATCTCCGATGTGGTACAGTCACACTATAATCCCCTCCTCTATTCCATTTCAAACTTCTTTTTCTTCATATAACAATTTGAGATACAAATCTACTACTAATATTTCATCCTTTTAAACAAAACAACTAATTGAAGAAAATATCCCAGGAATGGTCATTAGTCTTACCCTTCTCTCATTCTGAGAAATATTGTGCCCATTAATCTTGAGAGAGATTATGCTAGGTCAAGACCTATATACCACAGATTGAATTGATCATTTTGAAGGGTATTGACAATAGCTTAATGACATACTAATTGTCTTCTGTACTTGTTTTTCATTTTTCTTCTTTACTCAATAAATAAGTTACTTCTGTTGCTTTTAATTCTTTATTGTAGAATAATTTATTTGTTTGCAAGGGTAGATATTAACTTTTTATTACATATTTTCTGGAAATTTAGTGGACAGGATGAAGGCAAAAATGGAATTTATTATAAACACAAACCACATTTTTAAACTACTTTTAAAATTTATCTCCAGGGAGCCAGCAGGTGGCATGGTGGTTAAGATGTTGGACTCCTTTATGGCCAATTATGGTTCGAGTCCTAGACCTGGCAGCTTGCTTTCTCTCTCTCTCTCTCTCTCTCTCTTTATCTATCTCTGGTCAAATTTAAGAGTAATAATAGTAAATGTGAGTAAAAAAGTAATTCTTTAAAAAATAAGTTAAATTTATCTCCAGGTAACATGAACTTTAGAACTGTCAGAAGTCCCCCCTGGGGGGTAATTTCTCGCTTTTGTCTCTTTCTGTCTGGTGAGCGCACGTACCCTATAGCAAAGACCTCTCAAAAAAAAAAAAAAAAACAAAAAAAAAAACTACAACAAAAAAACAGAACTGTCAGAAGTTTTTCTAATATTGTCATAAAGAATCTAAGAAAATAACTAACTTCATATTACATTCCATATGAATCTTAACAATAACCAAAGTTAGATCATTGTTAGGTATATCTATTTCTCTACATTTATAATCTGAAGGCTTTGACAGATATTTAATTATATTAATTTAAGTTAAAAAATGTAAGTGTTATGTAAGAAAAGGCTTCAAAAAGTTTATGAAAACATAGAATTAAAGTACAACTTTATTTCACACACAAATATATTTTAAAATCCATGTCTAGTTAATTATTATTTGTATTCTCCATGAAATTTTTCAAGAACCCTTGTATAGGACAAGCCTATAATCTAGTAGATTTCCAAAAAAAAGATAGATGTTCTAATCAAGCAACCTTTTCTGAAACAAGCAACCTTTTCTGAAACATGATTATTTTCTTTTTGCAAATTTTTGAGGACATCTCCATGCTGTTATCATAAGTGCTGAACCATTTTTCATTTCCACCAACAGTAAACAAAGGTGCTGACATCTCTACATACTGTGTAACACTTACCTTTGATTTTATTGATAATATCCCTCCTAGCAGGTAATTACTCATTGCAGGTTTGATTTGTATTGTTCTAATAATTAATGATATTGAGCATCTTTTCATATACCTGTTGGCCACTTATATGACTTCTTCTGAAAAATGTTTGCTAAAGTCTGATGCCCATACTTAATGGAATTATTATAATTTTGCTTTTGAGTTGTAGGAGATTGTTGTATATTCTTGGAATTAACACTTATCAGCTATTGTATATAAAGTGCAAATATTTTCTCCTATACCATAATTATCTTTTCATTCTTCTGATCATATCCTTTGCTGTGCAGATTTTAATGTGATATAGTTCTACTTTTTTTTTGGAGACGTTTTTGCTATAGGGCACGTGCACTTGCCAGAAAGACAGAGAGAGACAGATAGAAAGCAAGAAATCCCCCCTCGCCTGGGGGATGGATGGCCACACCGCAATCCCTTCTCCTCTATTCTCCTCTTGGGATCTTGAGCACGCATGCACACGCACCCGGTGTGAGTTTAAGGCACCGGTTCTGGGACTCAAACTATGGTCAGCTACATGGGAGTTCAGCGACATAGCCATTATAACTGTTGGTCCATATACTTTTTTATTAATATTCTTTGTCTGAGATTTTAATGTCATACCCAAGAAAATATTGCTAAAACTAGTCCAGGTCTCAATGCACAACATGTCCAGCCCTATTCTTCCAAAATGTTTAGTTTCAAGTCTTAGATTTAAATTATTTTCCAAATTCACTAACTTGAGTAAACATTAAGTTAACAACTATTGCAACATTTCATACCTCCCAACATTTTTTAACATTAATGGTAACAAGTATATCTTCTTATAAATAAACTGAGCCAGCCAATGGCATGGTGGTTAAGGTTCTGTATCCCACATGGATGACCTCATATGTAATTCAAGTCTCAGAGTTGATGGCTTGAAAAACAAACCAGGAACATGTGCATTCGTATGCCCAAAATCCTGACAAAAAGAGAATTGGAGGGGAAGGAATTTCAGCATAAACATTTCCCTGGGGGGTACGTTCTCACCTTTCCTCCCTCACTCTCTGTCTCTCTACCATGAGAATACATACCTTCTGGGAAAAATTAAATGAATAAATAAATAAATGAATGAACAAATAAATTAAACTAATAAATGCAGTTCAGAGTTGTTCAGTAAAATAAAACAATGTGTTACATTTTATTTATAATATAAAAAGTGTAATACATATGCACTATGGAAAACTACTCAGCCATAACAAACAATTAGATCCTGGTATTGATAGAAAGTGGATGAATATGGGAGATTTACTGCTAAGTGAGTCAAGCCAGACTATAAAAGAGACATGGCCCCACTTAGTATTACCAACTGTCCACACTCTTGTCAAACCATAAAAGATTGGAAGATATAAAAACATAGAGAACAATTGTGGATACTGGAGACAGTATGGAAGGGAGGCAGAAAATGGCAGAAGGAGAGAGGAAGGGAATCAAGGGGAAAAAAAGAAGCAAAATATTTAAGGGACACAACAAACTGGACTAACATACAGTGTATTTATGCTGGGAAAATTTGTTTTGTTATTTGTAAGATATACAGCGATTGTATAAAAATAATTTAAAAAGTAAAAAATGTAATTTATGAGTAATATTGATTCAGTATAAGATCTTTACATATAAAATATGTCAATCAGTAGAAAAATAAAGTCTTCTCTGGAATAGAAATTTCCACCAATATATTTGTTTTTAAAAATTCTAGTTAACAGGACCAGCAGATTGAGTAATGAATGGGCTTCCACAACAGTTTGAGTCCCAGACTCAGTGGCTTAAAACTCACGCCAGGTGTGTGTGTGCATGTGTGTTCAAAATCCTAAGAGGAGAATAGAGGAGAAGGGATTGTAGTGAGACCATCCTCCGGGGGGTGATTTCTTGCTTTCTGTCTCTCTGTCTCTCCAGCAAGTGCGCACACCCTATCACAAAAATCTCTCTCTCAAAAAAAAATTCTAGTTAACACATAAATTCTAGTATTTTTCAGCTATGTATTTATTTGAATTTACTACTTTCTGGTAATTACTGTGATCATCCTCTACTTACCATATCAGAACCTGTTGTCAATACCTAAAGACTCTCTCTGGTGAAATTCAATGTATTTAATATATTTGTAATAAATAAATACTTAGATAAGGCTTAATTAAAGCTTCATATATCAAAGTCTTACAACATTGCTTAAGAACAATAAAAATAGGTATAAACTGTTTTTCTTTGATTTATATAGGTGGTATATGTGTGTGTATATATATTTATTGATATTTTTCTTTTTCTGCTTTGTATATGACCTAAGTAGCCTGAATATTACATGAGCTATAATAATTGATATTGAACAAATTTGATGATTCTAGGTGATGTATATTTGGTTATTTCATAAAAGCTTATTTATTATTCCTTTCTTTAGCCATAATAACTCATTTATGAGCACTAATTATTTTTGTTTATGATTTTGTGTTGGTTCTGAACTTTTGTCAGATGTTAAAGTGCTACTCTGAGGCACAGATTATTTTCTGTTACATAATTGTATTTGAAATAAAACATACAGTAAATATGTTTCAGAACTTAATTGAAGAGACTTGGGTTTGCTTTTTTCTAAAACTAAGTGGTTTTCATTAAAATCTATACATAAAGATACAAAAACATCAAAACTTCTGTTAAATTATAAATGATTAGATATTAATAGTTCTTTGGAATGATACCACATTTTGACTAGGGTGCCTAATCCGGACACTCGACATATCCTGAGCAGAACTCTAGATCATTTCAGTGATATTTGAAGATTAGTCTCTAGGTGACTTTCTGCACTGGGTGGGCCACCTGTTTCATTTCACTAGCAGTTCCCACCATTGAGAATCCTGCCTAGATTTTATATGGCAGTCGAGACAACTTGCCAGGGTGCTGCACTACATATCAGCTAATTGGAACCACTAATGAGCTGAGTGACTTTTAATACTAACTGCCAGCAAACCACCCAGTGTGATTGCAGATGGCTTTTTAAGAGTTAGCCACTTCAGAACCAGCTTTCTTTGTTTCTTATATGTCAAGAATGTAAGTACAAGATGGAGATTTTAAATTTTAAATAGCAGTCCAGCATCCTCCGGTACAGCTGGAAACTTGACCACTTGCTTTCATGCAATAGACTGGTTAATAGTCAGAAATCTGTAAAACCACCCCATTTGTTTAGAAAATCTCATGTGTGTGTATTTTGCTAATAATAAATGTATTTCCTCAGTAAAGCCAGTAGAGTTTTACCATTTGTTAACCATCTTAGTCCAGGCCTGTGATTTAATTACAATACAACTTTGATATTTTAAAATAATTTTAGGGTCAGGTTATGAGATGTGTAGCATCCTTGATACATCCTTCAAGTCTAATTTTCATAGATGTTACTTCATTCCTTTACTTATTATGTGCATTTAGTTTTATGTATCAAAAATAAAAACAGCTGGCTCTAATTAATTTCTTTAATCACATGGAAAATATTTTAAACTAAAATTATACTTTTTAAGCTAAATATGTGGCATTTCTAACCATAATACTATCCTTTGAGTTAGAACATTATACTTATATTTGCTTCAAGATGATAGTAATGGATGTATTTCATTTAAAAAAAATATTCTTAGGAATGATCTTTTCATTCAATTTTATCCCAGTACCAGTCGATCAATATATTTCAATCAAGAGAATTTCTTTACTTTAAGCAGTGATGGTTGGGCAAAGGATGGAGAAATGCAATACTTTTTAAGCTGTTGGGATCTCAAGAAAGGTTTACAGTGTGCTTCTGGGACAAACATTTACTTATTTTTAAGATACTCAAAGAAAGTTAACATCTCTCTACTAGATATAAATGAAATGAATGTATCAGTGATTTCTAAGGTAGCCATCTTATAGTGACAGGGAAGAATAGATTTAGGATAAGAAGACCAATATTGTGGGTGGCTAAGCAGTAAAGCTAAAACATTTGGTTCTTGAGAATATAACTGATCTAGAGATTACCACATTTCTCTACTATATATAAAATAAAAAATGTATTTCTTCAAAATGTCAACTGGATTTTGCCCTACTTTGTTCCAATAATGCTGGTGAGATTAGCCACATTTTGCATTTATGAATAGTTCATTCTCTTTCTAACAGAGTATTCATTCATTATATGAAATACCATGATTAGTTTATTAACTCTTCTTTTGAGACATTTGGGTTAGTCTCAGATTGGGACTCATTAATAAAGCTGCTATAATATTATAAACAAATATTTTTATTGATTTATGATTTAATTTTTATTAAAAATTTCAGATCACTGGGTAGACTTACATTTAACTTTATAAAAAGATGACAAATGGTTTTCCAGAATTATACACTATTGCTTTCAATGTAAAAGAGTTCCAGTTGCTCCAAATGCTCATCAACATTTGTCATTGTCAGTCTTTTAAAATTTAGATATTTTAGTGAGTTTGGGCCAGCAAGTGCATCCCTCATGGCCAGCCATATTGTTTGAGTCCTGGACCCAGCAGCTTGGAAATCACATTGGACACATGTTCATGGGTAATCCAAATCCCAAGCAGAGAAGCGGAGACAGGCTTATGGTGTGGCCATTCCCTACGGGGTATAATTTTTCAGTTTCTCCCTCAATCTCTTTCTCTGGTGAGTACACACACCTTAAAGCAAAAAAACTAAAAAGAAGAAAAAAAAAGAAAAGGTTATTCATTTCATTTCCACTTCCTATTGACTAATGATGTTGAACATCACTGCATATGAGTTTATTATCCTTTTTTATATATTTGCTTATGAACTGTTGTTTATTAATTTAATTGGGTAAGTATATATTTTATCTGTAGAGATTTTTTTATGCAACTACAATCTAAGTCATTCTCAAAACAATATATTAAACTATTATTTCTTGGAAAATAGCTTTTATTTTTATAATTCATGTTTTGCTAAGTATACACATTAAATCTAATATAGTCCTAATTAAAATTATTCCTTTTATTTAGTAATTTTGATGGGATTTAGAAAATGTCTTTTCCTTTCCCACATTCTCTCACACTTAATTTTGTAAGGTTCAAAGGTTTTGCTTTTATATGTATCTGTGCTTCAGTTCAAATTAATTGTTTTCATGGCCTGAAATAGTGATCAAAGTTCATATTTATATAAATTCATATGTTCTTTGAGGACCATTTATTGAAAGGATTTTTATTTACATCTAATAACCCTATGAAATGTAATGCTACTTTTGTCAAAAATCAATTGTTGGGACCAGCAGTTGGCGTAATGGATATGTCACTGGACTCCCTTGTAGTCGACCGCAGTTCGAGTCCTGGACTCAGCGGCTTTAACTCACACCAGCGGCGTGTGTGTGTGTGCCCAAGATCCTGAGAGGAGAATGGAGGAGAAGGATAACCCCTCAGGGGTTATATCTTACTTTCTGTCTCTATGTCTCTCTCTGTCTTTCTGACAAGCGCACACACCCTATAGTAAAAACCTCTCTAAACAAAAACAAAAACAAAAAAACAATTGTTTCTACACATGTGTGTTATGTTATTGCTCTCTCTTATTTTAAATTGGCTGAGTATCGGGACCAGCAGTTAGCGTAATGGCTATGTCACTGGACTCCCATGTAGTCGACCGCGGTTCACGTCCTGGACCCAGTGGCTTAAAACTCACGCCAGGCGCATGTGTGTGCGTGCCCAATATCCTGAGAGGAGAATGGAGGAGAAGGGATTGCGGCATGGCCATCCCCCCTGGGGGGTGATTTCTCACTTTCTGTCTCTCTGTCTCTCTCTGTCTGTCTGGCAAGCGCATGCGCCCTATAGCGAAAAACCTCTCCAAAAAAATTGGCTATCATTATTATTAATGCACTATTGCGTGGTTCAAATGTATGTGTCACCTCAGAATTCACGTAGTGGAACTTAAACTCATAGTGATAATAATAGTAAGTGAGCCTTCTGGGAAGGGTGTATGTCATAGTCTTCTTCTTTCAGATGTAAGGACACAGTATTCATACCTTCCTCCATGTAAGGATGCACCAAGAGATGCCATCTGAAATCAGAGAGCAACTATCACAAAACATTGAATCTGCTGGTGCCTTGATCATACATAGCCTTCCCAAAACACAACCTGTAAGAAAATATACTTTCTTTTTTTGTAAATTACTCAGTCTTAGATATTTTGTAAATATAGCACTAACTGATATAACCTAATGATTGTTCTGATTTAAAGTTTTGATGTCAGATTATGTGATCAAAAATTCTTCTTTTTTTCAAAATTAATCTTGCTACTAAAAGCCAGCATTTCTGGGAACAGCAGTTAGCATAATGGCTATGTTACTGGACTCCCATGTAGTCGACCGCGGTTCGCGTCCCGGGCCTGGTGGCTTAAAACTCACGCCCAGTGCGTGTGCATGCGTGCCCAAGATCCCGAGAGGAGAACAGAGGAGAAGGGATTGCGGCATGGCCATCCCCCCTGGGGATGATTTCTTACTTTCTGTCTCTCTGTCTCTCTCTGTCTGGCGAGCGCACGCACCCTATAGCAAAAACCTCTCCAAAAAAAAAAAAAAAAAAATAAGTCAGCATTTTTGTGTAAGTTTAAAATTCATCTTACAATTTCTAAAATGTACTTATTTTAATTCAGTTTCTAATATTTTATTTGGTAAGGTATTTATTCAAGATGTTTGCTCCCTTTTTAACTGACTGTTTTCCTTGAAAATTTTAATAGTTCTTTGTGTCCTAGTCCATTTGTGTTGCTATAATAGAATATCACAGAATTCTGTTATAATGGAAAATAAATTTTATAATGAAAAGAAATGTATTAGGTTCATAGTTCTGGAAGCTGAGAGGTTAAGGATCCAGAAGCCACATCCCACAATAGCCTTCTTGCTGCATCATAACCTGGTAGAGGCATTACATGGGTCTGAGAGAGAAAAGAGGGGATACAACTTATCCCTTTATCAGGAACCCACCCCAAGAAAACTGAACCACTCCTACAAAAATATTATTAATTCTTTCATGAATGCAGACCTTTTTTCTCTTAAAAAATATAGCTCTCAACTTTCTTACATTGAGGATTAAATTTTTAACATAAATTTTAGGTAACACATTCAAATCATAGCATTTTGGATCAAAGTCCTTTATCATGTTTGTGTTTTGTAATATTTTCTCTAGTGTGTAATTGTATGTTAATTCTCTTACCAGTTTCATTTTGAGAGAAGAAATTTAATTTAAAAAAAAAATCACACTATTGGGACCAACAGTTAGCATAGTGGCTATGTCACTGGACTCCCATGTAGTCAACCGCGGTTCGAGTCCTGGACCCGGTGGCTTAAACTCATGCCGGGCGCATGTGCGTGCGTATCCAAGATCCCGAGGGGAGAATGGAGGACAAGGGATTGTGGAGTGGCTATCCCCCCTGGGGGATGATTTCTCATTTTCTGTCTCTCTCTGTCTTTCTGGTGAGTGCATACACCCTATAACAAAAACCTCTCAAAAAAAAAAAAAAAAAAAAAAAAAAAATCACACTATTTTCCTGTTATCAATGTCTTTTGCTATTACATCTAAAAATTCATTGCCAAACTCAATCACCTTTATTTTTCTATTAATTACTATTTTTTTTTGAGATTTTTCCTATAAGATGTGTGTGCTTGACAGAGAGACAAAGAGAGACAGAGAGACAAAAAGTGAAAAATCACCCCATCCCAGTTGTGAGGCCGTGCCACAGTCCCTTCTCTCAGGATTTTGAGTATGCACATATACGTGTCTGGCATGAGTTTCAAGCCACCAGTTCTGGGACTTAAACTATGACTGACTACATAAGAGTCCAGTGTCTTAACCACTGCACCACCTAGTGGCTCCCTCTTTCATTTGGCCATAGGGCACATTTACTTGCCAGAGAGACAATGAGAGGGAAAGTGAGAAATCAGCCTAGAGTGGATAGCAAGCTTGCAATCCCTCCTCCTCTATTTCTCTCCCAGGATTTTGGGTACATACATACACATGCACACATGTTGGCCGCCGCCGTTGGCCCCCGAGCCAAGATGGCGCCCCTGGCTGCATAGGGAGGCGTGTCTCCAGTACTACAAACAACTCCTTCTATGGACATGTTTTAGAGACAGCCAATCAGGACTTACCTCTACAGGCGAAGGAACTTGCGGGTGGGGTCTCCGGGAGGATCCTATATATATATGGGGGAAAAGGGAAGTAGAAAAGAAGAAGAAAAAGGAAACCTGTGAATAAAGACTGCGTGAGGAAGAACTGGGTGTCGTGTCGTCTCTGCAGAAGTGATGCTGACACACACACACTTTGTGTGATTTTCAAACTCCTGGGTCTGGGACCCATACCATGGTCAGGCATGTGGAAATCCAGCCCTTCACTACACCACCAGCTGGCCCACTAATTTCTTTCCTAATCATATTACTTTTGATTTTCTATTACTATAGGTCTAGTATGTTTTGGTTTTAGTTTCTGGACATTATACTTTCTCATATTTTTAAAGTTTTTATCATATGGCACATGCACTTGCTGGAGAGGAGAGAGACAGAAGGAAAGTGAGAAATCACCCCCCCCACATGGGATGACCATACCATAATCCCTACTTCTCCATTCTCTTCTTGAGATTTTGGGCACACATGCACACACTTCAAGAGTACTTTCACGTGTTCATAGAATTTTGTTAGGACTTGAATAACACCTGAGTCACACCTGAAAGACCACAGGGGATGGAGACTGATGTGGTCGCAGAGTAACTAAAAGAGAAGGCTGGGGACCAGCAGTTGACATAATGGTTACTTTACTGGACTCACACATAGTGGACTGCCGTTAAAGTCCCAGACCCAGCAGCTTAAAACTCTCGCTGAGCATATGTGCGTGCACGCCCAAAATCCCAAAAGGAGGATGAAGGAGAAGGGATTGTGGTGTGGCCATCCCTCGTGGGGAAAGATTTCTTACTTTCTGTCTCTCTGTCCCTTTGGCAAGCTCATGCACCCTATAGCAAAAATCTCTCTAAAATAAATAAATACATAAATACATAAATAAAATAAAAGAGGGGGCTGAGTTGAAAGTTCTTCACTTAGCCAATGAAAAGTTATGATAAATGATCATTTTAACTGCATGGTTACTTGGTTTTAGCCATAAAAGTTACAATAACCATAAACCCAAACTTTGCCAAGTCACAGAAACTTTTCAGAAACTTTTACTGTGAATTTTTCTACTAACATCACCCTATGGATACTCTGCTGTCCCATTGCCAGTATTATACTTGTTCATTTAATGCCTATCTTTCCTGTTGAATTAAATTTATTTTTGATATTATATTTCTCAATTCTTAGTATTTTTGCATAGTGCAATTTAAATTATTTTATTAAATAGGAAAGCAATTTAGAACAGCAGACTTATTCCTAATAAGCCATAAATTCTAATATTAACTGAAAAAAATGCTGGTCAAATGTTATCAGTGGATCTATCTCACAAAATTTATTTAACAGAGTCTGTGTAATGAGTTGTATATGTTTAATTGAATTTATGTAGTGAAAATAAACTCCTTTAATGAAGGCTTCTTCAAAATCTCTCACAATTTAGAAAAACTTTTTCTTGTATCATTTTTCTGTTTATTAGCAAAAGTCACTCTAGTCTCAATATTTGGATTTAAGATACATCCTGACACTGAGTTTTAGCTTTTCACTATTCATGGATGACTTCTTAAAAATGTATAACTTAAGTGCAGCCATTGGCAAACTGAATTTAAGAAGTGTCTTTTAAAAAATCATTAGTATTTTAATAACATGCATTTTAATTTGGAATGTACAGTTTTTTAAAAGTTTTTAAAGAATTATTTCATTTAACTTTATTTGTTTGTTTGTTTGTTTGTTTATTTATTTATTTATTTATATTGACCAGAGAGGGACAGAATGAGAGAGAGTGGATGGGAGGCAGAGAGAAAGCAAGAGAAAGAGAGAAAGGAAAGTGAGAAGAAAGCAAGTTGCCAGGTCCAGGACTTGAACTGCAGTTAGCCATGTGGGAATTGAGCACCCTTAACCATGGTGTCACATGCTGGCCTCAAAATATAGTTTTTTAAAGCAAGTGATAAGTCTACTATCTCCACCCTTTTTTCTTCTGGCATTGGTGGTTTTGTTAAGTACATACCTTTTCTTGTAGTGATATTTAAAATAAGAATTAACTTATAATATTTCCATAGCAATTCTCAATATTTCAAATTATATATAAATAGCACATATATATATATACATATTTATGTGTGTGTGTGTGTGTATATATATATATATATGTGTGTGTGTGTGTGTGTGTGTGTGTGCCCTAGTCATTCTTTAATTAGCTATAATTTAAATTTACACATCTTTTTTTTATATTAGCAATGATGTCAGGTACTTTAATGCCCTTTCCGAAGTATTGTAATAATTTTGGCATAACAGAAATTCGTAATCTTCAACCTATTTGGTTTGGTTTCCATATGGTATTTATTAAACTAATACACTCCTTTCTCATAAAATAAGCATCTGTCCTTTGTTAACATTACATTCCTATAACAACCATAATTAGTATTTCATATTTGTGACCTCTTATTTTATAATATTAGCATAGATATTTCTCCTTCTTCTCATCAAGCATAGACATAACATAAGAATACTATTTTTCTCATCTCTATTTTCGGTCATTTAATGAATAAAAATATTTTAAAATGCCTGTTAATAGCAGCTAGGTATCTTAGCCTTAACTTGTTCTCATTAAATACTGTAAGAATATGATATAATATTTATGCTGTCCTTGGGCCAGGACTGATTTCCCATTCAGTGCTTTTAATTGTTTCAAGAACATTTTTCATTGCAAGATTTCAGTAAGAAACAAAAATATTCTACAGTATCTTTACATATATAGCTTAAATGCATTTAAAATCAAAACTCATACTAAATTATTGCTGCTCAGAAAACAAATGAATTTTCATTAACCATTCATAAGTTAATTCGCTGTTCATTTGACTTAGTTTTGTTCTATTTATATGTTAAAGCAATTTTATAAACGACCATCTAATTATACTTGCTGTGAGTATATTTTGTACTGCTTAACCTTGATATAAATTAAATGAAATTTTTACAACCTTACTGTCTCTCAAAACATATGCATGGACTATTCTGAAGAATTAATAACATACTGAGATGACTAATACATGGTTGCTAAAAGGACTCAGACACTTAACTATAATTTATCATATGTTAGGGTGTTCTTCTATTCTCTACAATCAGTGTCAAATACCGAAAAATATTTTTAAGGCAAATTTCCTGATGCATTTCCTGATAAAGGAAGCAGGCTTAAAAATGGCATGCTGCCTTGTTAAAAAAAAATGATAATAATTAACTTCCAATTAGGAGGACAGAATCGTTCTGCCAAAACACAAAACTTAAATCCAGCCTATTCCCTACCACTGAACTTATTACTGAATAATTGATCACATATGTTAATCCCAGAATCTTGAAAAGTGTAGAGCCTGTATACTGATAATTTTATGGTTGGTACTGACTCTATGTGATACTACAGGAAGCCATTTCTCATTATTCACAAAGGACTTGAAGGCTTTACAGTGTACTCAATCTGTTTGGAGTTAACCTAATATTCCAAACTTACATGGTTCCTATTTTTCAACAACTTCTACAAGGCAGGCAAGTTGATATTAATGGACAGAAAATTATATAAAACTGAAGTGATAAATTTATTAATACATTCAGTTGAAAAACTAATTTAAAAAACATGTTTTAAATACATGTTCTGTAAACATTATACAATGAAACAATGAAAGTAATATATGGTAAGTGTTCTGGAAGATTACTGAGGAAAAGAGTTACATACCTAGTATGGTACATATAAAATTTAAAAATAATAAAATAGAAATAATGGAATGAATGCAAAAATAGTGCTGAGAAACCCAGGAAGAGATGTTTAAAAGATTGGTTCTGGGACTCGACCCACAAAGTTGGCCCTGTGGGGATCTCGATGCCTTAACTACCATGTCGCTGGCTAGCCCAAATTCATTTCTTATATCAAAACATTTTATAAAACTTTATCTACCCAAGACACTTTCCTTGATTCATCCTTAACTATTTATCTTATAATTTATTATTTTGAGAGGCAGCTTATTATTTAGATTGTAGGTCAAATTTACCCAGTGGAAATTTATACTTGAGCAGGAAAGTCTAAGGATTCTGATTTATCCGTTCATCACCAGGCTTTGAGGCTGCAGAGAGCAAATATAGTTTTTAATGATCACAGTAGCAGAGAACTCCACTTGATGAGATTCTAACACTTTCAATCATAAGTGAGAATTAATGACTTGTTTGAGTTGCTTGGAAATATATTTTCATGTGGATATCTCACAGCCAAGCAATTAAGCAAAATATCTGAAGTAATGGGAATGATTTGGAATCAATAAACTGTTCAAATAAAATGAGTTTCCATGATGCACTTTGTCATTGTTATTATTTAAGGATATGTGCAAGGACATGCAACTATTTTGCCCATTTGTCTACTTGAAATATTTTTTAATAAAATATGCAGATGTTATAATGGTTATGTCACTGGACTCCCATGTAGTTGACTCAGTTCAAGTCTGGGACTTGGAGACTTAAAATCATGTCGGGTGCGTGTGCATGTATGTCCAGAATGCTAAGAGAATGGAGAAGGGATTGAAGCATGTCCCTGCCCCCGGAGGGATGATTTCTCATTTTCTGTCTCTCTGTCTCTCTGGTGAGTGCATGTGTGCTGGAGCAAAAAAATTATTTCTTAATAAATAAATACATAAATAGGAACCAGCAGAACACATAGTGGTTACATTGCTGAACTCCCATGTACTCGACCATAGTTTGAATCCTGTACCCAGCAGCCAGCTTAAAACTCACACCAGGTGCATGTGCATGAGTGCCCAAGATACAGAGGGAAAAAATGGAGGAGAAGTGATGGCGGCATGGCCATCGCGCCAGGAGATGATTTCTCACTATCTTTCTGTCTATCTCCATCTGTCCAGAAAATGCACGTGCCCTATCGCAAAAATCTCTTTCAAAAATAAATAGATACATAAATAAAATATGTAAAATTAAAAAATATACCATGGATAAATGCTTGGAATATTATTAGTAAATGTAACATCAATAGTCTATTTAAGAGGATAATTCTAAAACTATTTAATAGAATTCCACATGAAAATATGATTCACTATAAAATATCTTGCAACGTAACTGCTTTTATCTCTAAATTTTATCAGTAATAGTGCAACCTTTACAAGATTTTGCATACGTGTATTATTAGAGTATCATGTCTAGTCCTTAAACTGAATAAAGTGGATATTTGTAGTGTTCTTCTCTTGGTAGAATTATATTTTATTGAATTAAATACATTTACAACATAATTCGTTTATCATAAGTTATAAAATGACTTTTAAGCATATGTTATCAATGTGAACAGATATAACTTTATTATATCCATATACGGATTCTTCCTACATCCTGTCCCTGGCATAGTACTTTTGTCATGGGTGAGTCTTGCCCACAAACATTAAGAGGCCATTTTGACTCATTGATAACAGAATTCTTCTAACAGCCTCTCCTTGGAACAGTATCTTGGCATATAAGACCCTTTATCTCTGTTACTGTACACTCTTTTCTGACGCCTTCCCAAAACACAGACCTCCCCTTACAATCCCCAACCTAAAGATTGTAAAACCCACCTATAAGCTACAAGTCCTCACTTCCAGATGTCCCACTTTTTTGGGCCAGACCAATGAAAGAACTCTTTTCACTAAATTCCAATCTTTGTCTCTCACTCTGAAAATCAAATAAAGGGAACCCCTGTACCTGATTACCCTGAGAAAAGGCATGTTTGCCTCCTCTCTGGGCCTATATCATACGTATTTATGCTTAGAAATAAACTGGACTAATTGTTATTTCTGCAGAGTTGATTATTTCCTTTGACATATGCAACATGTTGAGATTTACCCTGTGAGTTATAGACAGTCACTAAATACTTTGGGGCTTGGGATGGACATGCTTTGATAAGAATAAAAGCAATAGTGTTGAGACTCTAGGCTATGTAGCACACAAGAACAGCTGGTTGCTTTCTACAGACTGTCCCTTAATTCCTGCACATTTAACTACATTTTCTATGGGTGTACATTTGTGAGTGTGATGGGCTATTTAAGTTCTTCCCGGTATGATATGAGCAAAAGCAATGTGTGCCACTTTGGGGCTTTCAATTTAAGACTAGAGTATCAGGGCCAAGAGGTGGGATGGTGGTTAAGGTGCTAGACTCCTGTAAGACTGACCAGGGATCTAGTCCTGGAACTGGTGGCTTGAAAAGCATGGACTTTTATGTCCATGCCCCAAATCAGAGGAATAGAATAGAGGAGAAGGGATAGTGTAATATCCATCCCTCCCAGGGGAATGACTTTTCACTTTTTCTCTCACAGTCTTTCTCTACCTCTTTTCAGCAAGTGCATGTTCTCTATGGCAAAAATAAAAGCAAAAACAAAAAAAAAACTGGAGTAAGACTTCTTTATGTTATGTTCCCTTTCTCTTTGGATAAAACAAATGGTGACCCAATACCTGCCATGTAGATTATAAAAGTTCTTAGGAAATGGTGGAAATGGAAGGCTATTTGGAAAGGAATCAAACTGACTTGCAAACATGAGCCACCTACTTTAAAATTTTAACATGAGGAAGAAAATGTTCCTCTTCTTTATATTACTACTTCATTGGCTTTTTCTGTTTTGTTCTAGTTTAGCTTTCTAACCTAATCAGTGTAAGATCTAAACATAAAAACATACCATGGAGGAGAGACATACAGAAACTCTGAATTTGAATATTCATGAGGAAGTAGAGAGGAGAGAGAAGAAACCTCAAAATGATATCATTTTCTAAACTAGTGATTAAATAGATATATAAGTTAGGAGACACAAATATTAAGGATAATTTTTAGTATTAAAATTTTAAGAGCTAGTAGTTCTTTCTGGAGTTAAAAATAAGGCATGTGCATTATATTTTATAGGAACAATTTTGGAGAAGACATCATTTTAAATTTGTCTATATTTTAACTGATGTTAGTATACATAAATGTGAATGAGATTTTATTCTAAAATTCTACTTAACTTACTCGGCCATTGTCTTGGTTTGAGATTGTAGAAACATCTGTGTCAAATTAAGACAAGCATGCCTGTGCATGTGATGAGAAAAAAGAAAGGAGTAAGGGAACCACATTTAGTGTAATGGCTATGTCTCTGGACTCCCACGTAGTCGACCGCGGTTCGCGTCTCGGACCCGGTGGCTTACAACTCACGCCGGGCGCGTGTGCGTGCATGCCCAAGATCCCGAGAGGAGAATGGAGGAGAAGGGATTGCGGCGTGACCATCCCCCCTGGGGGGTGATTTCTCGCTTTCTGTCTCTATGCCCTATAGCAAAAAAACCTCTCCAAAAAAAAAAAAAAAAAAAAAAAAAGAAAGAAAGAAGTCCAAGAAAAAAAATGTCTAAATTAATATTGAAGATGCACAGAGGATGGTCCGTCTTTAACAAGAGTGTTGTCACCAAAGGAAAAGACAGACTTGACTGAATCCATTGGAAAAGGAGTTTCAAAGAGAGGCAGTAGCCAACAGCTTAAATGCCCTAGAGAGGTAAAACTTAAAAAAGAAAAGTTAAAAAGGATGGCTTTTTGGTGAGAGGGCAAGTGCATTCACCTGAGAGAAATTGGGAGTGAGAGAGAGAAGTGGGAGAACCAATAATGGGGCATGCTCATGTCCAGTCCCTTCTCCCCCATTTTATACTATAAGAGATTTGGGGCACACATGCACATGCAACAGGTCTGTTCTTTAAGCTGCTGGGGGTGCTATTTAAACAGTGGTCAGTCATGTGGAATCCAGTTTTCTTACCCACCGAACCATGGGGCTAGTCCTGAACTATTCATTTATAAATAGAGTAAATACAACAAGAAATTATGCTCTGATATCACAAAAGCTTTCTTTAAGAATAGAATAGAAGGAAAGCCCATGCATTTTTTCTTTTTAAGAATTATTTATTTGGGACTGGCAGTTAGCATAATGGCTATGTCGCTGGACTCCCACGTAGTCGACCACGGTTCAAGTCCCAGACCCGGTGGCTTAAACTCACGCCGGGCACGTGTGCGTGCGTGCCCAAGATCCTGAGAGGAGAATGGAGGAGAAGGGATTGTGGTGTGGCCATCCCCCCTGGGGGTGATTTCTCGCTTTCTATCTCTCTGTCTCTCTCTGTCTGTCTGGCGAGCGCACGCGCCCTATAGCAAAAACCTCTCCAAAAAAAAAGAAAAAAAAAAGAATTATTTATTTTATTTATTATCATGATTTTTTAAATTTACTAGCAGATACCTGTTTATATTAGACAGAGAGAGGGAAAGTGAGAAAGAAAGTTGAATGCCAAACATGCAAGAGGGCCAATTTAATTGACTGGGAGATCCAATTTCATAATGTGTAGGATTGAGGGATTTTTGTTGTAAGGCATGCACACTTATCATAGGATAGGAGGGTGCTGAGCTGTGCTGTGTAAAATCCTTGGTTCTTTGGGTCCAGGTCACTAAAATTAGAGATCTGTCCCTAGGTGCAAAATAAAGCTATGACCACAATAGACATAGGTAGAAAAGAGAATTTAAGGGACCAGCAGTTAGCATAATGGCTATGTCACTAGACTCCCATGTAGTCCCATGTAGTTTAAGCCACTGGGTCCAAGTCTGGGACCCGGTGCGTGTCCGTGTGTGCCCAAGATCCCTAGAGGAGAAACGAGGAGAACGGATTGCGGCATGGCCTTCCCCGCCCAGGGAGTGATTTCTCGCTTTCTTTCTCTCTGTGTCTCTTGTCTTTCTGGAGAGCGCACGTGCCCTATAGCAAAAACCTCTCCAGAAAAAAAAAAAAAGAAAAAAAGAATTTAATAGGAAAGAAAGATTTTAGAAAAGAAGTACACTCAAAAGACTTTTGGGTGGGCAGGTTGCTAGGTAGCAACTGTGTTTGGAACTGGTTAGGTGTTATTTTTATTAACAGAGGTGATGAATATTTAACAGTAGGAGGTCTGTCATACTATCTATGTTCTTTGTTTGAATTTGTGGGCTTTTTCCTGTGCTTGTGCAGTTCTCTCACAAGTGAAGAATTTGAGGAATTTTATTACCTAACTGTGCATGCCCATTGTAAGCCATGATGATAGGATCATCCTAATTAGGACGAACTGCTCAATTAGTTGTCTGCCCCAGTGGGAATAGGGATGTTGACCAAAATGTCTGATTGGGTTTTTTTACATTTATGAGGAATGATAAGAGAGAAATTTACAATCATCCTTATGTGTCTTCCTCAGGTACCAAGGAAGAAAAATGATTATTTGCCTCGCCTTCCTGGTACCAGGAGTTGGGTGGAAAGAAGGCATTTTCATGGAGGATCTGGTTCTAGCTCCTGATAAATTGTGATTGATGTGACATGTGTCCTTCTGCTATTCTCTTAGGGTCACCACTCATTACTAGCTAACTGCCTACCACATGCTCACTGCACAGACAGAAAGACAGAGACAGAAATTGAGAAGTCAACCCCTGGGAGGATGGCCACACCACAATCCCTTCTCCTCCAGTCTCCTCTTGGGATCTTGGGCACTCATCCACACATGCCCGGCATGTGTTTCAAGCTGCCAAGTCTTGGACTCAAACCATGGTCAACTACATAGGAATCCAGTGATGTAACCATTAAGCCATCTACCAATCCCATAATGTGTCACTTTAAAAGGAAGATGGTTGCACCTATTTAGGACAGTGAGACTTGGACAACATAATCAGGTCATAACCACATGCAAAAAGTTAAGAAAATGCTAAAGGAATTATTTAGTGTATTTCAACAAAGACTAATTACTATGTCTTTTCATATGTAAGGTCAATATTTTTTAAAAGATTCCTATTTTGCTTATTATGTATATACTTCATGTTTGTTCAAATATCATTTTTTAAGAGAGATTTTTACTATAGGGTGCATGAACTCACTGGAGAGACAAGAGAAAGGCAGAAAGCATGAAATCACTCCCCAGGGGGTGGCCATGTTGCAATCCCTTCTCTTCCTTCTCCTCTTGGGATTTTTGGGCAAGCATGTGCATGTGCTCAACATGATTCAAGCCGCTGGGTCTGGGACTTGAATCGCAGTCAACTATATGGAAGTCCAGCAACGTAATCATTATGCTATATGGTGGTCCCTCTGATATCATTTTAATGTGGTGTTTTTTTAAATGACCTTAAGAATAATTTTGACTCTTTTTTTCTCCTTTTTAAATTTAAATTTATTTATTTGCATTCATTCACTGTACATCATTATGGCATACAAAATGAGATTTTCCATAGAGTACACTGTATATTGGCTCAATCAAGCACATCAACCTACATGTTATTGTCAACAAATAATTTTCCATTTCTTGTTTCCTATATGTTTTGCTTTTTTTCTCATCCTTGATTCCCTCTCTCTTACCTTATGCCATCTCCCACTCTCCTCCCACAGTCTCTGGTATCTATGTTTGCTTTCTATACTTTTTTTACCCCACATTTTCTTGAGTCACTAAAGATCTTAATTAATCTAAATATTTTCATAGCAAGTTCAGCTGATATATACATTTCTATGAACACAAGTCCAACTTTAAGCATAAACCTCAATGAGTAGAATGAACATCCTATAAAGTAGCACCTAGATAGTGCTATATATCTTACTGTAGTAATCGAATAGGTATTTTTAATGCATTTTTTTTAATTTCAAGTAAAACTGTTTTAGGTTTTTTTTCCTTGAACCTTTTTCTTTTTTAACTTAATTTACATTCATTCCCTAAGCATTGTCACAACATACATAATGTGATTTCCTATCCAGAATATACTGCATAGTGGCTTAACCATGCATGTTATTATAAAAAAATTTCCATTTCTAGTTTCCAGTATATTTTTTTACCCCTATCTCTGACCCTCTGTCCTTTCCCACCACCCTCTTCTCACACTATCTCTGGTGTCTACAGTTTTCTTCCATTCCTTTCCTCCCACATTGTATTGATCACAAGATTTCTTAAATAATCTAACTACTTTCAATAGCAAGTTTACTAAGTACTATTAAGAAAACCAGTTTTAACTTAAATCAAAGAAATGTAAGGAACTTTGCTTAAAACTTAAAGCCAGGAAACAGGTTAGGATTCTGCTCAAGTGGTAGGTACATGAACCTATCCATATCTCAGGACAGGACACAAATCCTTACAACCAGATAACAAAATCTACAAGAAAATCAGCAATGTTTTAGTCAAAAGTCATAAAATTATACTTCACCAAAAAAGTCATAAAATTATACTTCAGTCTCATATACTTTATCTTCTGTTGTGGTTTGATTTTCCTGATTAAATTCTGGGAAATAATATTCAACTCCAGACTTGTCCCTATGATTAAGTTGGCCATTTTCTTAGTTTTTGAACTCTTATTTCTATGTGTCTGTATTTAATTTTCCTGATTTAGCACTCCCTTGAGAACTTCTTGGAGATCTGGTCTGGTGTCGGTAAATTCTTTCAGGTTTTGTTTATCTGAGAATGTTCTTGTCTTTTCTTCCCACATGAAGGGTAATCTTGCCGGGTACAGTATTCTTGGCTGAAATTGCTTTTCTCTTAACACTTTGAATATATTTTCCCATTCTTTCCTTGCTTGTATTATTTCCGATGAGAGGCCTGCTGTTAGCCTGATGGGATATCCTTTGTAGGTAACTCGATGTTTTTTCTCTTGGCAATCTTAGTATCTTGTCTTTGTCTGTGGTTTTGGTCAACCTGGCTATAATGTGTCTTGGAGAAGATCTTAAAGGGTTGATTCTATTTGGGGTCTTTGTATTTCTTGGGACTGGATCTTTGAGAGTCTCTTTAAGTTGGAAAGTTTTCTTGCAGGATTTCATGGAATAGATTATCAATGTCCTTATGAGTCTCTTCACCTTCTGGAATGCCAATTATCTGGACGTTTGGACGTTTGATGGTATCTAGTACTTCTCGTATATTATTCTCATTTTTGGGGGGCCATTTTCTCAGTCTTCATGGTGGATTTTTCTAGGCTAGCAATTTTCTCTTCTACATCTGAGATTCTATTTTCTGTATGATCTAGTCTGCTTTTAATACTTTCAAGGGAGATTTTTTTTTTTGAGAGGTTTTTGCTATAAGACACATGTGCTCACCAGACAGACAGAGACAGACAGAGAGAAAGAAAGCAAAAAAAATCACCCCCCAGGGGGAATGGCCATGCGGCAATCCCTTCTCTTCCATTCTCCTCTCGGGGTCTTGAGCATGCACGCATACACGCCCAGCATGAGTTTTAAGCCACTGGGTCTGGGACGTGAACCACGGTCAACTACATGGGAGTCCAGTGACAAAGCCATTACCATAACTGCTGGTCCCTCAAGGGAGATTTTTGACTTTCTGTATTATAGCCTTCATTTCTAACAGTTCTGTTTGATTCTTTTTTAAAGTGTATAATTCCTCTTTTAGATCTTGCAAGAATTTCCTCACCTCCTGGAACTTGTCAGCTTCTTTCTCCTTTCTCTTCTGCAGTTCATAGTCTCTCTTCTCTTCCATGTCTGTTAGCTTCGCCATTATGAACGTTCTAAATTCTTTATCAGACATTTCCATGATTTCCACCGAACTGCTTGTGGGTGGGTGAAGAGGAGTTATTCTTTTCCCTTGGAGGAGAGGTATTTTCTTGCTTTCCCGTATTTCTTGTGATCCTGCGGTGATTTCTAGTCATCTGATGGATGGTGTGTTTCTTCCTAATTCTTGAAGTTCAATCTGAATGTTCAGAAGCAAGCAGAAAGAGGTGATCTGGAATCTCTTTCCTTTTTTGTTGTGATTGCTTTGTGCAGCAGATTCAGTAGATATTGAAGACTATGTTAACCCTAATAGTATTTGGATGTTTAGCTACAGTGCCCTTAGATCCATTTAGAAACACAGTAAATTAATATTGAGGAGTGAAGAGACAAGAAAAAAGAAAATGAAAAAGAGAGAAACAATATCAAAGAAACAGAAAAAAAAGAAGAAAAAATCTAAAAAAAAATTGTAATTATTTTTATTTCTTTTTTTTAAAAAAAAGCACAAAATAGAAATGACTAGTTGACAGGTGCTATGATGAATCTTCTCCTGAAGGCCTGCCTCTGGCCTCTCCTGTCTGGGTGAGAGGAGCAGAGGGGGTTATTAACAAGACAAAAGGCGAAGCTGAGAATAAGAGAAAACTTTACCTTTACAAAAATTTTAAGAAGGAAAAATTACCAAAAAAAGAGAAGACAGAAGCAGGGGGAGACAGACACAGAGACACAGAGACAGAGATAGAAGAAGGCTAGGAGCTCCCTACCACTCTAGCTTGTTTACTGGAGGCTGAATTATCAGTAGGAAATCTTCATTTCTCTTGTACCCTGAAATGACTAGTTCGCAGGTACCATGACTAATCTTCTCATCGAATAATTGTGACTCTTAAATGCTTCCTTATATACCACTTTCTTTCATCTCCATAGGTCTAAATATTATCTAATATGGTTTGTCTTCATGCATTTATTGCTTAAATACTGGAAAAATAAAACAAAATTCTATTCTATTCTATTCTATTCTATTTCTTTTAATTTCTTCTACCCAGAACCACATCTGTTCAATATTGAATATTCAATAAATATTTGTTTAATAAATACACAAACTATCCCTCAACATTTCTCAGTTTTATAATATTTTATATAACCATTATTATTTAAGTTGTTCTGAATACTGAATTTAATGATATCACTAGATTTAATAAGATGTTATCCTTTTACCAATGTTTACATTCACAATATGTAATATTCATTAATATATATTTGTTATTGAAATTTTCAGCTTGTTTACTTATGCACAGACACATGGAAACTAAACAACCTACTCTTCAATAACTTCACAATCATTGAAAAAAATTAAGACTGAAAGCAAAAGATTTCTTCAAACCAAGGGTAATAAATACACGAGTAAGCATATGCACCCTATAGCAAAAATCTTTAAAAAAACAAACAAATAAAATAAAATTTAAAAAAAAAGAGTTCTATCTCCAGTCTCCTGACCTGTAAGGGACACTGAGACAGGGCCAGTCAGTGGTCCTGGTCCCAGCTTCAGATCAGGCCCTAGCCCATCTCCCCAACCCCAGAGCCCTTCCCTCCAAACAGAAAGGACATCCCCCAGCTCTCCAACAGAGTCCAGTTCCATCTCCAGTCCCCTGGCCTATAAGTGATGCTGAGGCAGGGCCAGTCACTGGTCCTGGCCCCAGCTCCAGCTCAGGCCTCAGCCCACCTCTGAAATCTACAAAAGTTTTAAAGAAGAGTTAAATCCCATTCCACTCAAGTTATTTCTAAAGATCCAAATGAGGGGAACTCTATCAAATTCATTCTATGAAGCCTTCATCACCTTTACCCTTACCCTTAAAATAGATAAGAACAGGACACAGAGAGACACTATAAATCAATATCTCTGATGAATATAGATACAAAAATTCTCAACAAAATACTAGCAAATTGTATCCAACAATATATAAAAAAGATTATACATCACGACCAGGTAGGTTTTATCCCAGGGATGCAAAGTTGGTTCAACATACAGAAAACCATAAATGTAATACACCATATTAACAGAAAGAAAGATAAAAACCATATGATTTTATCAATTGATGTAGAAAAAGCATTTGATAAGATACAACATCCCTTCATGATCAAGATTCTCAGCAAAATTGGCTAAAAGGGTCATTTCTCAACACAATAAAAGCTATCTATGAAAAACCCATAGCGAACATCAACCTGAATAGAGAAGAGCTGAAAGTTTTTCTGCTAAAAACAGATACAAGACAAGCATGCCCACTTTCTCCACTCCTTTTCAATATAGTACTGGAAGTCCTCGCCAATACAGTCAGAAAAGAGAATAAAATAAAAGTAATTCAAATAGAGGGACCGGCAGTTAGCGTAATGGCTATGTCGCTGGACTCCCACGTAGTCGACCGTGGTTCGAGTCCCAGACCAGGTGGCTTAAACTCACGCCGGGCGCGTGTGCATGCGTGCCCAAGATCCCGAGAGGAGAATGGAGGAGAAGGGATTGCGGCGTGGCCATCCCCCCGGGGGGTGATTTCTTGCTTTCTATCTCTCTGTCTCTCTCTGTCTGTCTGGCGAGCGCAAGCGCCCTATAGCAAAAACCTCTCCAAAAAAAAAAAAATAATAATAATAATAAGTAATTCAAATAGAAAAAGAAGAGGTGAAATTCTCTCTATTGGCAGATAACATGATTGTATACATAGAAGACCCAAAGGTATCCATGAAAAAATTCATGGAAGTAATACATAATACAGTAAAGTTGCAGGATACAAAATCAACATACAGAAATTTATAGCATTTCTGTATATATGAACAGCAGGCAGACTTAGATATAATTGAAAAAGTAATTCCATTTACCAAGTCACAAAAAAGTATAAGATATCTAGGAATAAATCTAACCAAGGAAGTTAAAGACTTCCACAACTCCAAGAAGAAGAAAAAAAAAAAAAAAGAAAAGAAAAGAAAAGAAAATGACATAAAACTTGAAAGGACATCCCATGTTCCTGGACTGGAGGAATTAATATAATCAAAATGGCAATTCTACCCAAATTAATCTACATATTTAATACAATCCCAATCAAAGTACCAGAGACATTCTTCACAGACCTAGAAAAAACAATCAGACAATTGGTCTAAAATCATAAAAGACTTCATGTTGCCAAAGCAATCCTGCACAAGATCAATAAAGTGGGTGGCATCTCACTCTCTAACCCAAAAATATACTACAAATAGGTGGCAATCAAAACAGTCTGGTATTGGCACAGAAACAGACAGGTGGACCAACGGAACAGAATACAGTCCCCAGAAATAAACTCCCAAACATACAGCCAACGGATGTTTGACAAAGGGTACTAATCAATCCAGTGGGAAAAGGAAAACCTATTTAGCAAATGGTACTGGAAAAACTGAATATCCATCTGCAGAAAGATGAATCTGAACCCCTTCCTCTCTCCATTGACAAAAAATCAACTCAGAGTGGATCAAAGATCTAAACCTAAGACCTCGAACTATAAAACTGCTGCTGGAAAACACTGGGGAAACTCTGGGAGACTCTGGGGTAGGCAAAGACTTTTTAAGTAAGACCCCCAAAGGACAGCCAATAATCCCCAAAATAGACAAGTGGGATCATATCAGATTAAGAAGTTTCTGCATGACAGAAGACATAGTAATTAGTGTGACTCAACAGCCCTCAAAAAACTGGGTGTCAGATGGGCTGATAACCAGAATACACAAAGAGCTCAAGCAGCTGTACCAAAAAAAGATGTCAACCCTATTAGAAGATGGCAGAATGAGTTGAAAAACCCACTCTCTAAGGATGACATATGGATAGCCAAAAGGCATATGAAAAAATCCTCAACATCCCTCACTGAAAGGGAGATGCAGATCAAAGTAACAATGAGATACCACCTAATCCCAGTCAGAATGACTAAGATTTAAAAAACAAAAACAAAAACAAAAAATGATGGGTGTTAGCAGGGGTTTGGTGAAAAGGGAACTCTCCTACACTGCTGGTGGGAATGCAAATTGTTCCAACTACTGTGGAGAACAATTTGGAGATTCCTCAAATATCTACAAATAGAACTACCATATGATTCAGTAATCCCACTCCTTGGTATGTACCCAAAAGACAGAAGAATTCTTAATCAGAAAAGTGCTTTCACATCAATGTATATTGTGGCATTATTCACAATTGCTAAGACATGGAACTAACCCAAATACCAATGAACAGAAGAAGGGATTGAAAAAGTGTGGCAAATATACTCTATGGAATACTACTCAGCCATGAAAAACAAGAAGACTCTGGCTTTTTTTTTTTTTTTTTTTTTTTTTTTTTTTTTTGGAGAGGTTTTTGCCATAGGGCATGTGCGCTCACCAGACAGACAGAGAGACAGAAAGTGAGAAATCCCTGGGGGAATGGCCACACTGCAGTCCCTTCTCCTCCATTCTCCTCTCGGGATCTTGGGCACGCACGCACACACGCCCAGCATGAGTTTAAGCCACCAGGTCCGAGGCTCGAACTGTGGTCGACCACATGGGAGTCCAGCAACATAGCCATTATGCTAACTGCTGGTCTCAAGACTCTGGCTTTTGACAGAACATGGATGACTATGGAAGATTTACTGCTGAGTGAAGCAAGTCAGGCTATGAAGGAATGACATTGCATGTCTCCACTTAATATATACTGAGTGGCTGTACTCTATGGCTGAAACTGAATGACTAAAGGATATAGAATATAGAAAGTGGTTGTGAATACCAGAAACAGTGTGAGAAGAAGGTGAGTGAAGGAGTAGAGTCTGAGTAAAGACATTAACAGCAAAATTAGAGAGGCAAGTAATTTATGGAACCAAGAAATGAGTTATTACCTATTAAAGATAACTTTATTGTATTGCTAACTAGACTGGTAAGAAATTACACATGTTGTAATACTCACTTTGTAAGCTAAATAACGTGATTGTATAAAAGAAATTGAAATAAAAAGTTAAAGAAAAAATATATAATATATAATTTTCTGTTTTTCATTCTTTTAACTTGATCAGCAAATCATCTTTTTATTGTAGAAATGTATACACATTTGGGACCAGCAGATGGTGTAATGATAACATCACTGGACTCTCATGTAGTTGACCACAATTCAAGTCCCAGACTGGTAGCTTGAAACTCATGCTGGGAGCATGTGCATGTTTGCCCAAAATCCTGAGAGGAGAACGGAGGAGAAGGTATTGCAGTATGGCCATCCCCCCTGGAGGTAGGGGGTAATTTCTCGCTTTCTGTCTCTCTGTCTTTCCATCTCTCTCTGTCTCTCCAGCTAGCACACACATCCCATAGCAAAAATCTATCCAAAAGGAAAAAAAAAAAAGTATACACTATTAACCATGAATTCAAACAGTTTCAGAAAGAGTCTTGGGGTGTCTTATAGAATTATTTTCATATTTCAAAGTATAATTGGAAGGATGTATTAAAAAATTCTTTGGGAGAGCTATCACTGCCTAAAAAAGTTAGAAGTTGATTAAGAACTAACAAAATAAAGTAAAAGGTTAATGAAAATAATGTCAAATTCACATCTCTTTCAATTAATTAACTTTATTAGTGTTAATCTGTACATGATTTATAGTCAATGTGGATAAATCTAAATGACAATTATTAAATAAATCTTATTAGAGAAATCAGACTGTTCTTAATTTTTTTAAATAGATAACTTAGATAATTTTGTAGCCAAAGTGTCTTAAGAAAATTACCAAAGTTGTCCCCAGAAATCACATTAAGCAACAAAATTTCTACAAATTCTAATAAAATTTATCAACCTATAAATACGTGACTAAGGACCAGTTTTAAAACATTCACAAAAGAATTCTTAAATATTATTTACTCATCAGAAATTCTTTATGTGAATAAATAAAATAATAAGTTATTTTCAAACTGTTTTAAATACACTTACACTTTTTCTCATCATGCCATTAAAAAATATCTGGTAATGATCATGTTAATGTAATCTGCTGAATTTTAGAAGACTTCTGATAAATTCACAGCAGGTCAGATCAAGTAATAAGTGTGAAAGTTTAGAAGAGCTCCATAGTGTTTTCATTGGTAATAGAGAGCTTTACATTCAACAAAGTCAAGGACTGGAGGATTTTCTCTATGCCAGCAATGATCCATTTCACTGAATTGATGGGCAACATTCGAGAAGATTGACTTAACAAGCAAATGAAAAATGAGAAATTGGGTAACGTAAGTAAAAACATAATTTTGAGATTTTTTAAAGTGACTGGATTGATCAGACATAAAGCAGCATTCGCAAAAGCAAACGTATTCCAGAAAAGGCTTTTTTTTTGTTTCTTTTTTAACGTTGGGCATGTTTGAATATATTTAAATGCTAAGTAAGAGATAGGGAAGAGAACAAGAGAGAAAAATTGTGATTACTAGTTTAAATTGTGGAACAAAATGGAAAGTAAAATCTTAATCACAGTAGAAAAGTTGCACTCAATCTAGTATAAAAAGTATTTTAATGGGTTAGGAAGATAAAGTATGAATGTGGTAAGTTTAATCATTTATTGATAGATGAAATCCTTATGTTATTATTTTTTTGGGGGGGTGGGAGAGAGGTTTTTGCTATAGGGCGCATGTGCTAGCCAGAAAGACAGAGAGAGACAGAAAGTGAGAAATCACCCTCCAGGGATAATGGCCACCCAATCCCTTCCCCTCCATTCTCTTCTCGGGACCTTGGGCACACATGCACACGTACCTGGGATAAATTAAAGCCACCGGGTACGGGACTCGAACCACAGTCGACTACATGGCAGTCCAGCGACATAACCATTATGCCAACTGCTGGTCCCAATTTCTGATATAGGAATTGGCATATGCTGAGATTGAGAGAGGGGGGAGAATGTGAAATTTGAAGACAGTGAAGGTTTAAAATTGTAGTTACATGTAGTATAAATGTGTAGTTGAAGACTGAGTTCTGGGGTGGAGAAGTGGAAGAGAGACAGTGGTCTTAGGTACCCAAACTCAACAATTACCTTGGTGCAGGGATTATTATCTAATACACATAACTTGGAAGGGCATGAGGCCCTAATTGGCAAACATTTCCTAGAAAATGACAATATTCGGACTCAAATGTTACTTTTATCCTCTTAACACTTAAAAATCCTATAGAAAGTATTAATCACTTCTAAGATAGCATAAACCTTGACATGCTTGACATTCAAATCACATTGTATGAAATGTTTTATTGTGTATATCAGTTTTTAGATTCTCGTTTGAAGAGTAATGACCCTCTTAGCAACATTTTAACAAGTAACTCATTATCTGAATAGTTAACTCTCACTGTAAGCTCTTGGTTAGTTCACTTGTTTAATATAGAACAGATAGTTTCTTATCCTACAATGTGCTTCCTTAGCCTAATGACTGAAATACAGAAGAACATACACACACACACACACACACACACACACACACACACACATTCCTACATGGAGAACACTCATATTCTGATTGTCACTATTCAAAATCCTTACTGATTTATTATTTGGTTCCTGACATACTTATGTGGACCTTCTGTAATTGCCCTTCACTTATCTAAGACTACTTTTTTGGTCTTATTATCTTTCCAAAATTTATTACAGCATAATCTACTATTTTTAAGAGCATGCGATGTAGGGTGGCATATTGATGGTTTAAAATCTTGTTTTATATCTCCCTGGCTGTGTGAACTTGATATATTATGCAATGCATCTTAGATTTAGGTTCTTCACACATAAATGAAATAAAAATTGTGATAATTAATGATAAATGCACGTAAAACTATTGTGAAGTACATGATATGTCATATTTACTAAATTGCAGGAAAAATAAGTGAAGATTTTACCAAAATTTCTTCAGTAGAATTCCAGATATAGGATAAGTGTTTGATTTTCTCTGCTGAGATATTTTTAAATCATTATGATTTTTTCCTAATAAAAAAATCACCAAGATATATTCAGTATTAATTCTTAATCAGCAATATGTCATGGCAAAATAAAGATTTTCTATTATCTTTTTCTTCAGTACCAGTAAATTATTTATTATATCTTTATTCCCAGTAAATTATTTAATATTAAATCATTTTCATCTGCTGATTCTTTTTGAAAATGATAATTATTAAACAGATCATTGTTTCTTCATACAGTGTAAAAACAGCTATATTTAACATCAACATTTTCTCTCTTGTTTTCTGAATTGAGGTGATATAACAAGCTTTAATCTCTATGTTATTAATTCTATTTTCTGTTATGTTATATCTGCAATATATTTCTTCTAATTAGTTTCATTATGTCTTCTGTTCACTGTATTTTTCTTTTCCATATAAATGTACCTATTTATACCCATTTCATTTTCTTTTATATTTTTATAGAGTACTTATATTTTATTAATATTACAAAGTGCATATGCATCAGGATTTCAAAAATTACCCTGTTTGTACTATTGCAATTTTTATACAAATGTACTCATACTCTTTAAATTTGGAAAACTCCTTTATGTTCTGGTTGAATAACATGTTAATTCAAAACATCAAAAAAATGCATGTTTCATTTTTTTTTCATTTGAAGGCTTTTCAACTATTTGGATCTATGTTCTTCAACAAACATTTATTTATGCATTTATCTATTTGTTGTGACTTTTTTCAAGCCTCTGGGTCTGGAACTCAAATTAGGGTCAGCCACGTGGGATTCAAGCGCCTTAACCACCACACCAACTACTGGCCCTTGGTTCTGTTATCAAAATGGAAGACAGCTGCTACACAAATGGAGAAGGGATTGCGGTGTGGCCATCCCCCTTGCGGGGGGTGGGGGTGATTTCTTGCTTTCTGTCACTCTGTCTTTCTGGCGAGTGCATGCACCCTATAGCAAAAAAAAAAAAAAAAAAAAAAAAAAAAAAGACCTCTCCAAAAAAAAAAAAAGTTTTACTAACTATACTCTAGACTAAAAATTTGTGTTAAACCAAAGCATTTAAAATAAATTCACTTAAAATAAATCCCTCTTGCTTATTTAAATTTAGTCAATATTTCCCTTATATATTAGTAATAATTCACTTATCAAATTTATTATTTGGGGTAGTATATTCTCCATCTTAAATATTTAATTTACCTATGCTGTAGAATACAGGCTGATGAAAATTATTATAAAATCTGTAATCAATATAATTATAATTATATCAATTAAATCAATATAATTATATTTTATTTATTTCTGAATGTATTATAGTTACTACTGACATAAATCATTATTTTTTAGTAAATAATGTTCAGACAAAAACAAACTTCACTGAGGAAAGCAATTTTGTTTTTTTTTTGAGAGATTTTTTGCTGTAGGCCTGTGTGCTCGCTAGAGAGACAGAGGTAGAAAGCTAGAAATCTCCCCCCACCCAGAAGGGATGGCCATGGTGCAATCTCTTCTCCTCCATTCTTCTCTTGGGATTTTGGGCACACACACACATATGCCTGGGTCTAGGACTTGAACTGCCATCAGCCATGTGGAAGTCCAGTGACAATAACCATTATGCCATCTGCTGGTTCCAAAAGCAATACAATTTTATTCTTATAATATTAATAATGTCTATTCAGGAAAAAATTTTTTTGGAGATGTTTTTGCTATAGGGTGTGTGTGCTCACAAGAGAGATGGAGAGAGACAGAGAGACAGAAAGCAAGAAATCTTCCCCCAGGAAGGATGGCCATGCCACAATTTCTTCTCCTCCATTCTCCTCTCGGGATCTTGGGTATGCACTCACATGCACCTGGCATGAGTTTAAGCCACTGGATCTGGGACTCGAAACGCAGTCGACTACATGGGAGTTCAGCAACATAGCCATTACGCTAACTGCTGGTCCCAAGAAACATTGTTTTTGATATATTAAATAAATCTTACCAATATCCCAAATGTCAAATTATATATGCTTCCATCCTCAAAATAAATTTATTATCACTTCAGATTCATTTATTTTCATATATGTACATTTTAATCAGCTTATTAGTATAGAATGATATTCATTTTCATAAATTTTCTTCTGAAAAGTAGTTCTTTTAATCTAACTGCTTTATGACTATAAAAGTAGAAAATAAACTGAAATGATTTTAGATATGAATGAAATTCAGTTATGTCTGTTACTTTTTAGAATTAATGTCTGATTTTATAATTGCCAGTACTCTATCTAACAAAGATGTGCCCACTCTGAGCAAAGTAAACTTCCTCAAAATGTGCTACATATTTCATTCATGTTCCACCTGTACAAGAGAACCAGGCCAGCTAATATATTCAGATTAATTGACAGTATGATTAAAGGAATGAATTGAGAGTTTAGGAGGAGATATGTTTGCCTGTTATTCCATGTTCTTTGTGTCACTTTGGTTCCTCAAGTCACCACTGTCTGCATTCATACTGTTAATATTATTTTTCAGAATCTCAATTTCTGGCATCATATATAAGCAGTCACTAAACATATTATAAAATTTATTTTCACTTATCTCAGAAGCTCAAGAAGCCCACTTACTTATATGTTTCTGCTTTCAGAAAAAGAAAGAGCTAAGGCTTTAAAGGAATTATGAAGTCAAGGCTGAAAGTTATCTTAACTTGAGGATTACAGAAATCCTTTTTCATTGGTGAAGGGGGGATGGAATTGAGTCTATCTCCTTTCAGTTTTTATTAATGTCCATGATGTAAGTAAAAGAATTGCCATGGCTTTAGTGATTCATAAGAGAAATTCTGGATGTTACATACAGTTCTATAAATTAGAAGTCTAACACTGGGCATAAGTCAAGGCATGGGCAAGCCTTCATTACCCTTCTTGCATGCTCTAGATCAAGCTGTTTCTTCCTTTTTCTCAGCTAATTTTTTCTTTTTTAAAATTTTGTCATAGGACATGTGCACTTGCAGAAGAAATACCAAGACAGAGAAAGAGAGGAAAAGCAAGAAATCACTTCCTATGGGACATGGTCACCAGAATTCCTTCTCCTTCATTTCTCCCTCTGGTCAAGATTTTGTGTACCCACACACATGCACATGGCACATTTTTCAAGTCACCAGGTCTGGAACTAGAACCATGCAATCTGCCATTTGAAATCCAGCTGCCTTAACCACTACATCACTGTCTGGCCTCTTTCCAGGTTTCTAGAGCTCACCCACTTTTCTTGGTGCTGGCCACTTCTTTCATCTTCAAAGTCAGCAACGTTTTCTCTCTTTGACTATTTGACCATTCCTTTGTAGTTGCATGTCTTTAACTTTGAATTCATCAGGGAACACTTTTCTTTTTTTTAAGAATTCAAATGATTAGATTGAACTGGCACAGATAATCCAAAATATTAAGGAACATAATTTAATTACGTTTGTAAAATCTCTTTTGATATGTAAATTAGCATAGTCACAGGATCTAAAGTTTAGTTTGCAAATATTTTCGGGAAGCTATTCTTCAGCCTACCACATAATTGACTTTTGTTGTGGATAAATAGAATATAAATATTATTCTATAATATAAATACAATTAGATGAGTTCTAAGCATAAATATTTATTAAGGGTAGTTTTCTTATATTACTTTTAGTAATTCAGTTCATTATTACTACTATTTATTAAAAGACATTAAATTTTTTTTTTCTGATGAATCCTTAAAGCATGTTTAATGTTCTATACACTGGTCTTTAGAATATAAATTTCATACATTTTTAATTTGTATGCTAGACTATTTTAGGTTTCAGCTTATCACAAAATTCTAAAAAATGCTAGATATTTTAGTATTGCGCACCTTAGTAAACATGAAGGTCGTATGTACAAGGTTTATCATTGAACAACAATGTTTATTATTATACCAATAATAGAATTCAAATCATTTAAATTTTATTTTCAGTAAAATTTAATTGCTAGCTGTTTTAGATAAGGAAAATAATTGGTTTATGATAAGAAAAAACTTAAATACATTTTTCACTTTTTGATTGTAATGCTTAGAGTTTTAATTAACCTTTTAACCTCTTTGTTTGTTAAATATATCTTTTGTTAAATACAGATATCATGAGTAACTTTTCAAATATATGTGTGTGTGTGTGTATGTGATTATAGATTATAAGTGTTAAAGAGAAACTTCAGACAATTTAATTTAATGGAGTTTTACTGAGCAAAAATAAATGTTTCAAATCAGGGACCCCATAATGGCTTCCAGGGAAACTCCAGGTAGCCTCATGGTTGGGCATACTTTTGGCTGGCACAGGAAAATGGCATACAAAAATGGAAGTGAGAGGATGAGGTAGGAAAATAATCAGATTGATTACATCTTAAGGTTTGTCTGAGTTAACACAGTTCAAAAGGTGGGATGCCTGCTGTGATTGACTGTAACTTAGCAACTTTACTAAGGAAACAGTTTCTCAAATGAGGTCGCAATTTGCTTTCAGAAGCTAAAACAAGAATATGGAGGCACGGGGTCAGCAGTTAGCATAATGGCTATGTCGCTGGACTCCCATGTATTCTACCATGGTTCGAGTCCTGGACCCAGTGGCTTAAACTCACGCCAGGTGCGTGTGCATGCATGCCCAAGATCCTGAGAGGAGAATGGAGGAGAAGGGATTGTGGGGTGGCCATCCCCCCTCGGGGGTGATTTCTCGCTTTCTGTCTCTCTGTCTTTCTCTCTGTCTTTCTGGTGAGCACACATGCCCTGTAGCTAAAACCTCTAAAACAAAACAAAACAAAACAAAAAAAAAAAAAAAAAAAAAAAAAAAGAATATAGAGGCATTCTCAGGTCAATATACTTTAAAATAAGGAACCAGCAGTGGATAGATATACAACAAATGTATAATTGAGCAAATCAGCAATTGATCTCAGTTACTGGATGTAGCTGTGTCATTGAGAGTATTTTTTACAAAAGTGAAACCTCAAGAGAATAGAATTGAGTTAATTCTATCAAACTATTATTCAGTAGCACAGTATCAGAACTTACCTAGCCAGGGGACCAGCAGTTAGTATAATGGCTATGTCGCTGGATTCCCATGTAGTTGACCGCGGTTCATGTCCCAGACCCAGTGGCTTAAAACTCACGCCGGGCGCGTGTGCGTGCGTGCCCAAGATCCCGAGAGGAGAATGGAGGAGAAGGGATTGCGGCATGGCCATCCCCCCGGGGGGTTGATTTCTCGCTTTCTGTCTCTCTGACTCTCTCTGTCTGTCTGGCGAGCTCACGCGCCCTATAGCAAAAACCTCTCCAAAAAAAAAAAAAAAAAAAAAAAAAAAAAAGAACTTACCTAGCCATATATAAATATGCTTCTGTAACATGGCAAATATTATGTTAAATGTTTAGCATTATGACACTCTCCCAAAAGTTCATAGAATAGAGTTCCATAATCAATATTTAGGTTGATTTATAAATATGTATAATATATAAAAATAGTAATATCATGCTTTAATTTGTTTTTAAATGAACATGGTTTTTGAGTTTTCTCTCTCTCTCTCTGTTTTACGTATTATTCCATCTCGTAATTACAATCATTGTTTGACTACTCTGTTCCCTCATGAGAAATGATGAGGAGATGAACATCCCCCTACATGTTTCCAAGGAGTATGATTATCTAGGAAGCAACACTTTTATTGTATATGTTGAATTACTCTCCAACCGTATTTATCAACATTCCCAAAATACTTTTTCAAGATTTTCAAATCCTCCTTCACACTTGTTACATTTACCCAAAAAAGCCAATCTAATCAGTAAAACTGGTATTTCATTTTAATTTCATTTATCTATTTATTTAGTTCTGATTTATAGATGCTCTGGTCATTTGAAATTTCTTTTTCTGTACAATGCCAGACATTTCTTTTGTCCATTTGTCTCCAGATTTATTTTTAAAATAATTTTTTGGACTTCTTGATATAGACTCTAAGATGTTTGTTATAGTATTATGAATACTAATTGTTAGCCTTACATTGGTTTTAAATAAGTTTTTCTAAGTTTAAACATACTGTGGTTTGCATAATGATATGTCCTCTCAAAGATTTCTGTTTCAGAAATTGATCTTGGGACCAGCAGTTAGTGTAATGGCTATATCGCTGGACTCCCATGTAGTTGACCGCGGTTCGAGTCCTGGACCTCATGGCTTAACTCACACCAGGCGCATGTGCGTGTGTGCCCAAGATCCTGAGAGAAGAATAGAGGAGAAGGGATTGCGGCGTGGCCATCCCCCCTGGGGGGGTGATTTCTCACTTTCTGTCTCTCTGTCTCTCTCTGTCTTTCTGGCGAGTGCACGCGCCCTACAGCAAAAACCTCTCCAAAAAAAGAAAAAGAAAAAAAAAAAATCGATCTTCAGTGTAATGGTGTTGGGACTAGCTGATGGTGATTGGACCACGCTGGCATTGTTCTCGAGAATGGATTAGTGATGTCCCTGAGACCCAGTGAATTTCAGTTCTGGGGAAACAGTTCTGGTTGGTTCTGTTGAAAGCAGGTGATGATAAAAGGAGGATGACTAGCCCCAGGTTTCTGCCTCTGCACGTGCCCATTTTCTCTACTTTGGTTGGCCATGTTGAAGCATATCTGGCCTTATGGCAAGCTGTACTTTGGACTTTACAGTCACCAGAATCATAAGCAAAATAAACCTCTATTCTCTATAATTCATTCAGTCTCAGGTATTTCTGTAAGCAACACATTAACAGACTGAGACCAAATGTTTCAATTATCAAAGTTCTCCTCCCTTCTTGATTTATGCTTCTTGCACCTTTCTCAATAAAGCCTGCTTACTATAAAGTGATAAAGTTCTCCTTAATTTTTCTTTGAATATTTTTTTCTTTTAGAGGCTTTTTCCATAGGGTGTATGCACCCACCAGAGAAAGAGAAACTGAGAGGGAAAGTAAGAAATCACCTCCCAAGGAGCATGCCCATGCTGTATTTCCTTCTCTGTTCTCCTCCTAGGATCTTGGACATACACACACACACACACACACACACATGCGCACATGCACACACACACACACATACACACACATAACCCTATGTGATTTTCAAGTCACTGGGTCTGGGACTAAAGCCACAACCAACCATGTGGGAGTCCAGCAATATAATCATTAAGCCATCTGGGACCTCCCTTTGAATAATTTTGAAATTATGCTTCACACTTAAGTCCTTAATCCATCAAAGTACATACTTACATACATTATGAGATATAAATCTATTTTACTATCTCACATATAAGTTATTTGTGAAACACATTAGTGTTATTTCATCAACTTCTTAATTTTTTTGTATGAAATCATCTTAGCAGTTGAGTGCCTGCTTTTTTGCTTTTAGAGTGAATGTCAAGAGTTAGCCTTCAGAAGATCTTTGCATTGGATTCTTGTGGATATTCTTACTGACACAGAAACCTGATTTACTGGGCTTGGATGCTTATTATTTTATGGATAGGGAGACTCAGTGAGAATGGTGGAGGGTACCCTTTGAATTTCTTTAAATTTCTGTTCAATTGTCAAAAAACTACCTGGAGTAAAGAGAGCCATGTGCTCAGAGTGTAGAGCTGTATCTTCATATGGGAAAAACAGAACAGAACAAAACAAAACAAAAATGGTATCTGTTAGACAATATTTAATGTTAGAAATATCTTGGGCCAGCTAGGTGTCATGGTAGATAAGCTGTCTGGATCCCACTGGCCAACTGTGTGGTTCAAATCCAAGGCTCAGCAGCTTAGGAAACATGCTTGGAACATGTGCATGTGTACCCCAAATTCCAAGAGGTGAATGGAGAAGAAATTGAAAAGAATTTTGGTGTGAACATTCCTCTGGAGGGTGCTTTCTCAATTTTCTTCTATCTGGTAATGTGGTAATGTATACATGTAGACATAGATATACAAATAATTTTTTGTTTTCCTGATCAGAGCAGTAGCTGTATTGGAATACAAAAACCAGGTAGTTGCAAAGGAAATGACTCAGACACAAACTGAAATTAGCAGTGAATATTCAAATAGCAAAGGAAAATAAGCCTATAAAAATTTATTCTCTTATCAAGCTATTTAAAACTTCTCTGTCATTATGTAATTACTGTAGTGTTATTTTAATCTTATTCAAGCTTTTTATAGTAATGATCTTAGCCATTTGTGAAACATTACACTTTATCAAAGTGAAAGAAAAATATTCCTAACTTATAAATAAATTTAAGTGGAAAATTTATTTGTATTACAGAATTTCATTCTGAAATTATGGTCATCCTTACATAGTAATACATTGATAATTGCAATATAATTACATGGTAATATATTTAAAAATACATAATGAATATGTATGTTTTCTCATAAGTACATAGTGATTAAATTTCTACTTTTAAAATTTCTCCTGAAACTAAAATAAATATATAAATAAGGTAAAAAGTAATGCTAGACTAGTGTATTTGAAGTCTACAATCTCAGATTATGAGAGAGAATTTGATTTATGTAATTATACTGTAATATTTATAAATTGGTTTTAGTTATTCTCACCTTAATAGTAAATTTTACATAAACCAAGAAATCAAGCTAAATAATAAAGAAGGATACTCACATAAACTAGTCTTAGAAGCATACCGAAATGAAAAATAAGTATAAACATATATTCTATATTTATTGTTAGTACTACTATAACAAAGTTCTACAGACTGGTGTCTTAACAGAAATTTACTTTTTTTCTTTTTTTTTTTTTTTTTTTTTTTTTTTAGAGGTTTTTGCTAGAGGGCGCATGTGTTCACCAGAAAGACAGAGAGAGACAGAGAAACAGAAAGCAAAAAATCACCTCCCAGGGGGATGGCCATGCTGCAATCCCTTCCCCTCCATTCTCCTCTTGAGATCTTGAGCACACATGCACACAGGTGAGTTTAATCCACCAGGTCTGAGATTCAAACTGTGGTTGACTATGTGGGTGTCCAGCGATGTAGCCATTACTCCATCTGCTGGTCCCTTAACAGAAATTTACTTTCTCACAATTCTGGAGGCTAGAAGTATGAGATGAAAGTGTTGATAAGGTTGGTTTCTTCTGAGGTCTCTCTCCTTGACATGTAGATGGCTGTCTCTTCCTGGATTTCACATGCTCTTTCCTCTCTCTAGGCCTGTGTCCTAATCTCCTCTTCTTATATGATTCCTAGGCAGACTGGATTAGGGTCCATCCTAAAGACCTCATTTTAACTTAATTACCCCTGTAAGAACTCTGTAAATATGTTAGTGTTCTCTAAGATAGTGGAGGTTAGAAATTCAACATAAAACTTTGGTGGGGGAACAATATATCCCATAATTTACCAAGTACCATTTTAAATGCTTTAGTAGAAGAATATCACAACTTAAATTATACTAAAAATTAAAATGTGTAAGTATATGCAACATATTGAATGCTATGTTATATAACATAAAGTCTTTAATTGCTACCAAAAAATGCATACAACTAAAACAATAATGTAATCAATCTGATATATTTCTACATGTTTATATTAAGTGGATAAAGTTTAAAAATAGGGCCAGTTCAGTGTGCAGCAGCATTGCACTGATCAAGAGAAGAGATCCTACATAGTCACCTCAAATAAATTCCTCAGCCTGGTCTGTCTGAAACACATCAGACACTTACAAATGTGCCCAAAATCCAGCTGGCTGAAGGATTGAAGGAAGAGGATTGCATCATGACCAGACTCTATGGAGAATACTCCTCTGTCTCTCTTTTACTTTCATGTATGAATATATGTACTTTATCATAAATCAGAAAAAAATTTAAATGATAATTTTAAGAAAGGGAGTTCTTTCTACTTGTTAGCTATATTATTTTAAGTAAATTATGTAGCTTCTCCTTTCCAATATAAATATAGTGGTTTTGTATCTGATCCATACCAGTGTTTTAATGAATCAGTACATGTACAGTACATATCATTACTATGAATATTAAACATGATTCCATATTTAAAAAATTAGTAGACTATATTAAAACAACTATTAGGTTGTTGGAAAAGTCATGATGTAGTTTTCTAAGGTTTTCTGGGCAAAAATGTGTCATGACTTTCCCAAAAATCTAATATATAAAGGTTAGTATATAAAGGTTAGGCTAGGAATTTGTCTAGATTATGACTTACTAGTTGAGTCTTATATTTCTAAAAAATCAAAGAAAATCTGTTCCTTAAAATTCTACATAAACTGGTATCAACGCATATCGCTCACATCCACTTTAATTATTCAATGTCATTTTTTTCTAGCTCAGTGACACTAATTGTTAGCATTGGTCTTACAACTCTTTACATGAATATGTGCTTTTCAGGACTTTTTAGGCTTTCCAAAGAGGCACTTACATGTATATTTTTGGAATATTTTACATTGTTAATAATTACTCAAGTTAATATCTTCTCTCAAAAGCTATGCACTAGGTCTTTTTGACTCCTGACCAGAGAGAATACCATGAAAACATATAAAAGAACTGAGAGAAAATCAAAACATAGGTTACAGAGCACAAGTAGTCATTCTATTGAGAGTTTTAACTAGTAAAAAAGTATCCTTGGCTGTCTTAGAATAAGACCTTTACAAGATCCTGGTAAGGCTTATAAATGACTTTACATTACCATCTCTTTTGTAAAATTTCTAAAGTATATTATTTAGAATTACTTTTTAAAAAGAGCTCATCACCACTACAAATCATATAAGCTTCAAGCCTTGAAAACCCTGGATTTACTGCTATAATATTTTTATTCAAAAATATCTGAGAAAATACACTTTATCATTTTTTTCTAGTATAGTGACTGCAATAAATCCCTCTCGTTTTTCTCAGGCACTGACTGAATTGGATTTATGTTGAGAATTTTTAAAAGCCTACTGCTTATCAAAGTAATACTCTAACATAAGTCTGATGTGGCATGTATATATTAGAATTAAGGATGACAGAGGTCAGGAGAAGGCTTCAGTGCTGATGCGACTAAACCCATATGGGAAAGGTCCTGGGTTCGCTTCCCAGAACCCCCCTGTACATGCTCGGGTAGGTGCATGCCCATCTTCCAGGCCAGCTGAGACAGGGAGTAGACTTGGAGTGAAAACCATTTTGGGGGTGCCTACCTCTCTAGCTTTCTCTTTCTCTCTGTTTTTCCTTCTCATGGATTAAAAAATATAAATAATTTTAAAATAAATTATAATTAAAATATATTTTTAAATAGATTATATTTATTTAATAAATAATTTTTCTAAAAAGGGTGATAGAGAATGGGAGGAAAAATATGAATTGGATTTCCATAAGACACTAATAAAGCTATGTAAAATTCAAGGAAATAAATAAATATATATATTTTACATGATAACTATTCTTGTCAATAAATACTCCATTCTCTCCCAAATCTTTCCAGTATCTTTTTTAAAAAATATTTTTAATTTTATTTACTCATTTACTTATTTTATTTTGACCAGAGAGTCACAGAGAGAGAGAGAGAGAGAGAGAGAGAGAGAGAGAGAAAGTGAGAAAGCAAGCCACCAGGGCCAGGACTTGAACCATGGTTGGCCATATGGGAATGCCCAGCGCCTTAACCACCACACCACCTGCTGGTCCCAATCTTTCCAGTATCTTTAACTTAAGTATGAATGGATGTTAAATGATTGTTATATTTCAGTTATATTTGTAAAACGGAGTTGATAAATTTGTCATGTGATTACCAAACAGAAATGAGTCCAATTTATGGAGAGGTATCATATCTCTTTTACTCTTTGTTCACCTGTCTTCACCGAATGAAGAGCTTTTGTGCAATACTGTCATTGTATTACTAACTCAGAAATATTAAACCTCTACTTTTCCTTTTCCTTTTTTCCCAGTATTTCACCAGTGATCAATTGTAATCATAACCAAATGAAATAAGCATGAAATACGCACTGAACCAAGGGGAAAACTCATACAATAGTAACCATTTTTTTAGGAACATTATTTAAATTCTTCATAAATTTATTAACTGATTTTAACATTAGAGGGTGCAAAATTTGGGGAATAGAAATGAGAATTCATATTGAATATTAGTAGCACATTTTATATACATTGCAGTAGAGACAAAATACTATTATTTGAGTTTCCAGACTTAATGACCACCCTTCATGTTTCATTTGTACAGCAGATGTTCTGTGATAGCATGATTGATTGGTGTCTGTTCAAATATGCCCTCCACATGCTGTTCTGGCTTGTTGAATCTTGAAAAAGAGGTTTTATTTGTTCATGTTTTATGTTTTTCTACAAAAATAGTCCTACTGGGTATGATCAGAAATTGGAATACAGATTCTCCTTGACTTAATCTGTTAAACTGTAAATTGAAAATGGTTGTTTTGTAGACATGATGGAATGAGAAAGCACTAAACACCACATCCAGATAAATGATAGCAACAAAGTACACTGTAGATTATCAGTTGTTTACCCTCTTGGTGTGCTGACCAGGAATTGTGGCTCTCTGCTATTGCCCAACATTGAGAACAACTATTTCATAGAATATCTCTAGTCTAGGAAAATATCAAAACTCAAAATTCATAGTTCAGTTTCTACTAAATGCATATAACCTAGTGCTATCTTGAAGTCAAAAAGTTCTAAGTTAAACCATCATATGTCAAGGACATTTCTAAGTTGATGATACAATTTAATATTTTTAAAATTTCTAATATGTAATTATATTTTAAGAATTATTTATTTTATTCTATTTATTACTATTTTTTTAAACATGCTACAGTCATCAGAGACAGAAAGAGAGAAGGAAAGTGCGAAAGGAAGCCTCCAGATTCAGGACTCGAACCGCAGTCAGCCATGTGGGAGTCCAGCACCCTAACCACCATGCCTCTTGCTGGCATCTCTAATATGTAATTCTAAAGAATATATTTTCTAAATTGTTTTGAAAGTTGTTGATTATACCATAAAATCTATTAATCATTAATAGGTTTATTCAAAAAATAACAGAGAAGAGAATATTAAAATTATTTTATATTCACTTCTTCCTCTTTTTAAACATCTCTAAAATTTGTGTTTACCTAGGGCTGCAAGGTGGTATGGAGGGTAAGGCAGCTAGACTCAAAATGTCCCAACTACTCAGAGAGTCCCAGACCTGGTGGATTGGAAACCAGTCCAGGCATGTGTGCATATGCATGTGTGTGTTTGTGCATGCCCAGAATCCCTAGAGAAGGATGGAACAGAAGGGGTTACAGCATGGTCATATTCCCTCGGTCCTGGGGCGGGTGATTTCTCACTTTCTCTCCTCTCTCTCTCTCTCTCTGTCTCTCTCCAAGAGAGCAGACATGCCCCCTCCCCCCATAGTAAACTGAAAAAAGAAAAAATTGTGCTTACTCACTAAGGCAATTTGAATAGACTCTTTTGTCACAGAAGCCAATGGCCTGCCCACCCCCACTTAGCTTATTTCAATCCCGCAATACTTTATATATGAAAATTTCCCATCGTCCTTCAGTGATATTATACTGCCATTGGTCCTTCCCAGAGATATTTACTATCTTTTACCATCAAAATGTTTCTCTCTCTTCTAAAATGAATAACTACCGCTTCAAATATCACTAAAACTCACAGTCTAGAGGGAAAGTATGGGTAAAACATTTATTTAAAAAATAGTTATGGTGGAGAAGTCATGAAAGTTACATGATGAAATATTCATTAACCACTTAAAGTTTAAAACTCATTACAGTTATTTCTCCTTACCTACAGGGGATAACTTTCTTTTTCTTTTTTCCTTTTCTCTCTCTCTTTTTTAAAATATATTCAATCACTGTGTATCCCTAAGAGTAGGCAAAATCAATTTCCTCAGCATGAATACCTGCATATTAATTAGTCCAGTTAAAGATATTATCATACACATTATCATCAACAGATAATTTTTTCCATTTATATGCCCATTAAATGTTTTGCTTTGGGACCAGCAGGTGGTGTGGTGGTTAAAGCACCAGACACTTCCACATGGCCAACCACAGTTCGATTCTCAGACCTGGTGGCATGCTTTCTCACTTTCTCTTTTTCTCTCTTTCTCATCAAATTAAAATAAATAAATAAATAAATAAAATTAAAAACAGTTTTTTGCTTCTTTTTTACCCTCTTGGTTCCTTTCTTTTCATGCTCTTCCATTAATTTTCATGACCCTTATGAATACCTGAAATTATGAACAGTAACAGGTATTACATACAGTATGGTTTTCCTATGCATATATATATGTATATGTATATGTGTGTGTGTGTATGTATATATATATATATATATATAAAATAAAGTTTAATTTATAAATTAGCACAGTAAGATATTAATAACAATAATTAACAACACAATAGAAGCACTTTAACAATTTGCTATAATAAAAGGGATGTGAATATGATCTCTCTCAACATATTTTATTGTGCTACACTCACCTCATTTTGGACTGCTATTGATCACAAGTAACTGAACCCATAAAAAGTAAAACCATGGATAAAGGAGGGCTCCTGTATTTCATTTCACAGTAACTATTACATACAAAATATTACGTTTTATCTATTATAGACTCTATCCATAATAAACATTTTTGAAAATAAACATTTATCAAATAATCATCTTAAATTTAATTTTAAAAGCTAGAATAAATTTCTTTTTATGTACCAGTGTACCATACAATAAATAAATAGGTATTGACATATTTTGATCTCCCAAAATAGAGAATTATAAATTTGAGTGTCATGCTTACTCCAGCATAGTTCATGTTAGGATATAGATTTACTCTGCATATTAAAATAGAATCACCAGGGCCAGATGGTTGTACACGAATAAAAACATGACTGCTTTGCAAGGCAGACCGACATGGGAGGGTTGCTGGATCATGTCTGGAGAGCTCTGTGCACATGTGTGCATAAGATCCAGGCTGTTCAAGGCTGAGAGTGATAGTGACGTTGATTACCTATCATGAATGTTTATCACTGATGGAATAGAGAAAATTAAGCCATAATAATAACAATAAATAGCATCGCAATGTAGATACTTTAGTTGTAAAAATATGTATTATAAATGATATATAAGTATATAACTTTTATATTATATGAGCATATTATTTATTTGTGTAACATATATTTGCAATATTTTATTACTTGGAATAAGTATTTTCATTTTTTATTAAGTATATTTTTTGTGACTGTCTCAAAGAAAGAAATTTTTAAAATAATTAACACCTTTCCATATTGAAAAATCTGGAAACACAGATGTGATCTCCATGTCTGTTCTGCCAGTATTTTGTTTCTGCAGGCAGTCAAGAGTAAAAGAGTTGATGACAACCCTGATCGTTCACTCCCATGTTTCTTCCTCCAGCCTATTTAATTTCCCATTAGCTCTCCCAACATCCTCAGAAGTTATCAGTAAGTTAAGTGGAAAGTGGAACTTCAAACTATTGAATTTAGCTTATATATTCTTGTTTGAGTACTTAAAAGCTTTGTTAGGGAAATATGAACTGAAATCGACTATTCAGTAGTTCCCCTGGCATTTGAACAAAGGACCTGCATTAAATTCCACAGAACCAGAACAATCAGCCTTGAGACACATTCTTGAAGAATTATGAAAATTAAATGACCTTATCAAGGAATACATTATGCAAATATATAAATATATATACATACATATATATATAGAAAGAAAGAAACTGAAAACTAATTTTAATAACTTTTTTATCTTAGTAATTTTAATGTGTCTAATTAATAGTGTTTAATTAACACATTATTGTTGTACATATTTATGGGCTACTGAGTGACTTTTGGATACATTTATGTAATGTGTAATAATCAAATCAGGGCAATAATTACACCCATCATCTATAATGTTTATCACTATTTTGTGTTTTATAATCATATGCTTAAAACAATTTCCAATGGCTAAATTGGCCAATTAACAAATGTTATAAGTCAATTTATGTGCTACTTTAAAAATATATCAAAGTAGAATTTCAGCCATATAGATGCAAAATTCTAAAGAATTTCAAGTTAGAGGGTAATTGAGGAATCATGTAGGAAAGAAAAATTAGTTTACCTCATTTAGAAGCCAATTACAAATATCTATAAATAATTTTATGTGTTTAAAAAAATAATGCAATTGTGTAATCAATTATTGGAAGAAAGAATAACCATACAAAGAAGGCGTATTTAACTGGGAGACTTTCATTCTGCCTCCCCCAATGTCTGTTGGTTAGTGTCAGCTTGCACAGATTAAATACTGTAAGTCTTGGGACCACCAGTTAGAGTAATTGCTATGTTGCTGAACTCCCATGTAGTCAACCGCAGTTCTAGTCCCAGATCCGGTGGCTTAAATTCATGCTGGGCGCGTGTGCGTGCACGCTCTATATCCCGAGAGGAGAATGGAGGAGAAGGGATTGTGGCGTGGCCATCCTCCCTGAGGGGTGATTTGGTGCTTTCTATCTCTCTGTCTCTCTGTCTTTCTGGTGAGCACACACACCCTATAGCAAAAAAAAAAAAAAAAAAAAAAAAAAAAAAAAAAAAAAATTGTAAGTCTTACACTGAATATTAAATACACAAAATGTCACTCTATATGAAAGCATATGTATCAAATGTATATGAATCTTATTGCAAGCCATAAAATGCATATAATTATTAATGACTGACAAGTAATTTTAAGTCATTCCTGCTCATTTAAAATAGATTTGCCTATGTGCCCATATTTATTCATTAAAATATAGTTTACATATAATTATAATTACTCAAATATAGTGTATATCTTATTTTTGACTCAAATTGATGATTGTAGAAGATTCCATGTTAAGCATAGTGAGTCAGACTTTGAATGATACGTACTGTATATCTCCACTCAACTCTTACTGAGTGTATGCATTTTATGATAACAGGTTGACATACTATTAGATGGATGGTGGAGAGGGGTTGGTGAGGATGCTAGTGATGGGAGGAAAGTGATTGATAGAGAGTTGGTGGTGGTTGGTGGGTGTGAAAAAAGAAAGATTATAAATGATAAACAAATCAGTATTTCTTTTGCATTGCCTAAAATGGTTCACAATAGTGTGTATCTGTTAATTTATTTGTCATCAAAATAGCACTTTGCCTAAATTAGAGGACTGACTAGTGTGTAAAATGTTGACAATCTTCAGTGAAACTAGTTTAGCATTAATTTGTAACTATAAATTGTTACAAATATCACCAAATATACATCAAAATGTATATTTGATACATGTGAAACTGTAACTGTAATGTTTTCTGAATGAACTGAATAAAGGGGTTCTTTTGGAAAATAATATGCAGTTTATCCTTAAATTTCTAGACTTAGATTTTTTTGGCAGAAAGGCAGAACCAACATGTGGTCTTCACAACAATGGAAGGAAAGGTACATAACCCAGGGCTCCACCACCAATGAGAGAAGGAAACAAAGTTTAATATTTCTATTCCACTTTCTTTTTCTCTACAGCTTTCACTCCACAGACCAAGCTTCTGATCTCCTTGGAAAATAATAAATACTTATTAAAATTTGACTTTACTTTCCTCCATTTTGAGACTTGTTACTCTAAAATTTTTTGCTTAAAAGTTTGTATATTTGTTTCACAAATATTACATTTTTTCTAGAATTAAATAATTTCATTCATTTTTTCATACATTTCAGTACTCAAAAATCTCAGTTTATTATTGCTAACACTCTTAAAGCAATGTGAGTTTAATAAGGGTGGAAGAAAGAAAGGGATGTATTTGGAGGTTAGAACTGAATTAGGGATGATGGTTGTTCAGAAGGAGCAAGCAGGGCATATTCACTGAGAATTGCTATAGGCATGGTACCAAAAGTTAAAAAAAGGCAGAATGCATAAACATTTACAAGGTGTGTCAACTGCAATTATTTGCTACTTAAAAGAAAAAATATAATCATGGGGAATAAATAAAAACAAAATTGATACTCATGTTTTATAAGTATAAGGACTAAATAAGGGTAAAATACAAAAACAGGTGAGTTCTTTGAGCTGGTGATATATTCTGGTTGTACCAGTCTGCTGTCAGAAATCTGGTTTGCAGTTACATTCTCTCATTCTATATGTCTTTCTGAACAGACAATTCTTAAAGAAAAAAAGTGTGACTGGCTAAAAAGCATATAAAACATTGTTCAATGTCACTTAACATAAGAGAATGTAAGTTAAAAACTACAATGTGGCATCATCTAGCCCCTGAACATCTATTTTCAAAGAAAATAAGCAAAACAGAACAGAAAGTGCTAGGGAGGTTGCAGAGAAAGAGGAACTCTCATGGTCTGCTGGTAGAAATGTAAATTAGTACAGCCTTTGTGGAAAACAGTATGATACTTCCTCCAAACTCTAAACATAGAACTACCTTCTGACTCAGTAATCCCACTGTTGGGTACAGACCCAAAGGACTGGAAATTACCATGTTGGAGAAACAGTCTCAGATCCGTGTTTATTGCAGCATTATTCACAATAGCTAAGACATGGAATCAACCTAAGTTCTCAGCAAATGACAGATAGGGTAAGGGAATGGGGCACATAAATACAATACAATACTATTCAGTCAAAAGGAAAAAATAAATTTCCATCATTTGAGATAAAGAGGACGAAGTTAGCAGGTAAAATACTAAATGAAATAAAGCAGATTGTGAAACTTAATATCTGTCCTCACTTAATAAAAGTTGGTCATCCTCACTCATTAGCTAAAGCTAAAGGACTTCATAGCATAGAAATAGAATAAGGATAGGTACTACAAATCGCATGGGTTGTGGGGTTCAGGGGAAACTGGTCAAAAGACACAAGAGCTCACCTAAACAAGTGGAATGGACATGGTAGAGTAAACAACATCACTGACAATTTTATATTTTTTTTTTAATTTTTGAATTGGGTCAGCCAGGTGGCATGTAGGTTAAGGTGGCTGGATACCATATGTCCGAGTGTGTGACCTGAGTCTCAAACCTGGTGGCTTGGAAAAATGCCAGGTGCACATGTGGTACATGCCCAAAAATCCTGAAAGAAGGATGGAAGAGATTGTGGCATGAGTAATTTTTTTTTTTTTTTACTTTTTTATTTTCCTTCTTTTCCTGTCTCTTTTCAGTGAGTGCACATGCCCTATAGCAAAAAATAAATAAAACTAAAAGTAAACAAAAACAGAAACAAAACACAACTATTAGAAGGAATTTTTAATGTGCACAACATAATGTAATGTTAAATGTTGAAGATAATGAAGGTTTACATTTTTGCTTTGATATTAAACACTGCATGCATGACTTAGAAAACCATACTGTAACCAAAAATATGCACAAAACATATGTAAATTAAATTAAAATAAAATAAAAATTTGCCAATTACAACTCTGCTTTTGATTCAAATCCCTAGAATTGACTATTGAGAGAGGAAGGGAAATAAAAGGCAAGGTTTTTAGTGGAGAAAAGGTCATTAAGATTCTGAAAATGGGGGACAGCAGGTGGCGTGGTGGTTAAGGTGCTGGATACTCCTACATGGTCAATTATGGCTAGATTCCTAGACCTAGTGTCTTCCTTTCTCGCTTTCCTCTCTCTCTTCTCTATGTCTCTCTCTGGTCAAACTAAAATAAATGAATGATTAAATAAAATTGAAATAAAATCAATCTTAAAAAAAGAAGATTATGAAAATATAAAGCCATATGGTGTTGGTTCAGAGGAGAAGAAAACAGTCTAGGGAATGTGAAAAAGTATTGCAGCAAAAGAGGCAAGTACTGATGAGCATCTCCAACTGAGAAAAGGTAGAGGCACTAAGACCAAAGCAAATGTAGGAGGTCCCCAGGCACCCATTATTCTTTGCCTGGTAGGGAAACTATAATAGGAACTAGAGAATATGCTTTGTTTTACCCTCTGTCTTGCTGTGGCCAACTGATAGATATACTAGGTGTTTTGTTTGTTTGTTTGTTTGTTTGTTTGTTTTCCCCATGAACATAGTGAATACTGATGGGGATCTGATGGGGATTTTGGGATGGCCAGGCCCAACACCAGTATGGGATTCAGGACCATAAGATGAATAGGTTCTTGTCCCAGGATCACAAAAAATTAGAGCCGAGGATACAGAAGAAGATTAGCAAAGTGGAATTTATGAAGAAAGGAAAGGAAGAACAGAACTCGTAAGCAGGAAGAGGTCTTGAATAGGTTACCAAAAAGGAGGTGAGGAGAGGGATTGTATCTAGTAGTCCAATCAATGGGCTAGTTCTCTGATAAGAAAGTGGGATTTAGAAAATTGTTGCATGGTAGTCTAGGCGATTTATTGTCCTATTCTTTTTGGGGTCTGAAGATCATAGTGATCTGCATTCCATGTTACAATGTAATTATCAAATAGAAACTGTTGCCTTTAACTGTACTTGTTTTGAGTGCCAATGCAGCCAGTAATTTGTAAAATCTTAGCTACTGTGATGCCATCTTGGGAAAGCTTACCACGTTTTTCTCTTGTGCTTTGTTCCTATCTAGTGTTGTGTCACATCTATCTCCTGGTTCACCAGCCATGGCTGCAGAATTAAAATGGTGGGATGTTTAATATCTAGCAATACTCAGAAGAAGAAGGCAACCATCAGGATAGGAAAGTCCAGATCATTCCCTGATGTGGCCCATCAAAAACAGGGATGTACGGTCTTCACAGTCATTGTTGGCAGGTTGTGTCAAGATATTGCATTGAGAAAGTAACATATACTGGATGTCTTACAACTAAATATGTGCTCTCTCTCTTTTTCTTTATTCCACAAGTATTTTCAGCCTAGGAAAGACCCACCATGTGTTCATTAGGATGAAAAAATAAATAGCTCAATACAGTAACTAAAATCCAAAAAATGTAAGAAGAAAATATATAAGCGGATAGAGAGAAAGAGGAGGATGAACATGAAAGGTTCTTTGCTATCCATTAATTCTGTCCCCCCAAAATCCACGTGTTAAGACTTTATCCTATTGTGACAATACTAAAAGAGAATGAAAACTTGGGTCCAGGTGGTGATACAGTGATAATGCAACTGGACTTACATGGGAGGGCTGCAGAATTGTGTTCCAGAATCTTCTTCTATGTACTAGGTGCCAAATGCTAATGCTCTGAGTTGGCTGAAACTGGATGCAGACTGTGGCATGTGGACCTCTTGGGAGTCCTTGCCTGTCTGTCTTCTCTCTCTCATGGAAGAAATAAACTAGCTTAAATAAATAAACAGAGGATTATAACTTTATCTGATTATGGTAATGAAAGTGGCGGGCCTTTTTTAGTTGATTAAGTTATCAAGGTTGGAAACAGAGACATGAACACAGACTTGATCACATGTTCTGCTCTGCTCACACTCTTGCTGCAATGCACAAGAACTAATAATTGTTATGTATAATAGCATGTGTTTGTGTATATACATATATAATTTCTTTCATACAAAAGAAAGAAGTATCCCCTACAAAGTCTCTTTTCTATGATCCTTCCTTGCACGCCTTCCCAGTCAGCCGGGATCACAGACATGCAGAATATACAGGTCAACATTGGAACTGGACCAAGGTCTTCCATGTGACCCTCCAGTATTGCTTCCACTGTGTCACTGCAGCTACGTCCTAGAAATCCTATTGGAATTAAACATAATTGAGTGGGACCAGCAATGGAGTAATGGTTATGTTGCTGGACTCCCACGTTGTCGACTACGATTTTAGTCCCAGGTCCGGTAGCTTAATCTCATGCGAGGTGAATGTGTGTGTGAGACGAAAATCCCGAAAGGAGTATGGAGGAGAAGGGATTATGGCATGGCCATCCCCCAGGGAGTGATTTCTTGCTTCCTGTCTCTCTGTCCCTATCTCTCCAGCAAGCACACACATCCTGTAACAGAAATCTCTCTCAAAAAAAAATTATAATTGAGCTATTATGTTTTATAAGAAGCTTATCTTTAAGAAAAGCTTAGATAGGAAGGAAAATAAAAGAACTGAAATGTGTACAATGTAACTGTTTATAAATTATAACAGAGTTGGAAACATTTATAAGATAAAATTAGATTTCACTGACAAAAATTCATCAAATACAGTAAATATGAATATTTCAAATAGAAAAAAATATGGTACTCCAATTTGATATAGTCAAAAGTAATGAAAGTTCAATAAACATGCTAATTAATAGGAAAATTTCTTAAATATAAGCAAAAATTAAGATATATAGATACACTCATTAAAACAGCTGCATACTTATATTTGGGAAAAAGATATATGGCTGTTATATTTTAATTAGCAAAACGTAAGGAATAATGCAAATTTATACCTATAAACTAGGAAATCTAACTGAAAAATAAAAAAATATATAGGATCAGCTATTTAGGTAAATAGGAACAAGTATGGGACCAGCAGGTGGCACATGGTTAAGGCGCTGGACACTCCCACATGGCCGACCAGGGTTCGAGTCCTGAATCTGCTGACTTGCTTTCTCACTTCCTTTCTCTCTCACTCTCACCCTCTGTCTCTCTCTGGTCAAATTAAGAAATAAATGAATGAATAAATAAAAAAGATAAATAATTATAAAAAATAGGAACAAGTAATGCAACAATAAAATATTATTTTTATTCTGATATGAAATATTAACAAAAATATCATAATATAAGTAAATTGTAGTGTGAACTTATGAGAGAACAAAGAAAAAATTCTTAATAATTAAAAAATATTTAACATGTATTTGATGGACCATGCACAGTTTCCAACAGTCATTCCAAAATTCAAGAAAATTTTATATTTTGAGATCCACTCAAATGTTGACAAACTTATAAATAAATTAGAACACTCAAATAATAATAAAATTACAAAAATAAAATAGCAATAAAGACATCCTAATAGAAAGTGAAAGTATTGCATAACTTTGAATGCCCAAACATAATCAAATCATTTTGTAAATAGATGAGAATTGCTTTTACTTGTACAAGATTTCATCCAGAAATATACATTAATCATCAAAAATGTTACTTTATCCTTGGCAGTGTTTACATAAAGATTAAGATCAGGCTTCTAACTCTCTAGGACTTACATTCACAATTACAGTTAAAAATGTACTATTTAAATCCCAATGGCATTCTTCACAGAAATAGAAAAATCAATTTTGAAGTTCATGTTAAATTACAAAGAAAGAGACAAATATCCAAAATAGTCTTGAATAAGAATAAACTGAAAGCATCACACGTCCTGATTTTAAAAAATAAGATTATTGCAAACTTGTCATAAAAAGACGTATGTATAGATCAATGAAACAGTATCGAAATCCCAAAGGTAAATTCTACAATGAATTGATCTTTAACAAGGTTTCCAAAAGCACACATAGGACAAGAAAAATGCTTAATAAATAGAGCTGAGATAAGTAGATATCCACATGCAAGAGACTATACTTAAGATCCTCATATCATATCACACAAAAATCAAGTCAAATTGGATTAAAGACTTAAATATAAAACCCAAAACTCTAAAACCACTATTTTTTTTTTTTTTGGAGAGATTTTTTTTGCTATAGGGCACATGCGCTCGCCAGACAGGCAGAGAGAGACAGAGAGATAGAAAGCGAGAAATCACCCCCCAGAGGGGATGGCCATGCCACAATCCCTTCTCCTCCATTCTCTTCTCGGGATCTTGGGCACGCACGCACACGCGCCTGGCGTGAATTTAAGCCACCGGGTCCGGGACTCGAACCACGGTCAACTACGTGGGAGTCCAGCGACATAGCCATTATGCTAACTGCTGGTTCCCTAAAACTACTATTAAGAAAAACACAGGGATAAACTTCTTGGCATTAATCTAGGCAATTAATTTTTGGCTATAACATCAAAAGAACAAGGTGTAAAAGCAAAAGTAGATAAATAAGATTGTATCAAACTAAAACTATTTTGCATGGCAAAGGGGAAAATCAATAGAATGAAAAATGATACCTATGGAATGGGATAAAATATTTGTAAGTCATATCTGATAAAGGCTCAGCAACCAAAATGTATAAGGAAGTCAACACAGTAGCAAGAAAAATATCTAATGAAAAATAACCCAAGAACCTGAATTTATATTTCTCAAAAGAAGACGAATGGCCAACAGATAAATGAAAAATTGCTGCATGTCAATAGTCATGAGGGAAATACAAATCAAAACCACATATGTCACCTCACACCTGTTACAGTGGCTATATGAGAAAGAGACAAAATGAGTGTTGGTGAATATATCCAGAAAAGGGACTTTGCACACTATTTCTGGGATGTAAATTGTTACAACCAATATGGAAGAGTATGAAGGGTCTCCAGAAAACTAAAAATATAACTATTTTGGCACCAGCAATTCACTTGTGGCTATACAGATGTTCCTCAACTTTCCATGAAGTTACATACTGATAGATTCATTGTAAGTTAAAAATATTGTATGTAAAAAAACCCATACTGTATCTCATGAAGATATGCATCAAACATATGCAACCAGAAATCATTTATAAAAATAAAAAGTAAACATAATTTGAAAAATGTACATAATGCTGACAACATAGAAGGACATTCCAGACTTATGATGGCTCAACTTATGATATTTTGATTTTACAATGGTGTGGAAACAATATCCTTTTAGTAGAAATTATAATCTCATTTTAAATTATAAGGAGTTTCCCAATTTATGACAGTAATTATATCTGGACAAACTCACTAGGTCAAAAATATAATAGGTTGAACCATCATTAGTTAGGAAATGTCTGTATGTCCAAAGAAAATGAAATTAGACTCTTTCAAGGAGCTTTATGCACTCACATGAACATGTCAGCATTATTAATAATATCTGAATAATGATATCAAAATAACCTAAATATCCCTTGATGGGTAAGTAATTAAGAAAACATTGTGTGTGTGTATCACATTAGTATAAAGTGGAAAAGTATTTAGCCTTTTTCAGACTTATAAAAGGAAGAATTTCTGCCATTTGTTACAGCATAGATAAACCTGGAGGACCTCAAACTAAGCAAAATGTAGGAAGCAAAATACTGCATAATCTCATTTATGTATCAATTCTACAATAGTTAAATTCCTAGAAACAGTTAAATAGAATGTCACTTACCAGGGCTGAGTGTGGCGGAAAACAGGAGACATTTCTCATGGGGTACAAAATTTTGGTTATGCAATATGAATAAGTCTTGGAGATCAAATGTACAATAATGGAACTACAATTGATAATTCTGCAGTATGTTGAAATTTGCTATGATGGTATGTATTAAACATTCTCATTACAATCAAACACTTATTCAATCAGTCAATAAGAAAAAATGGTAACTATAATAAGTAATGAATATATTAATTAGCTTATTGTGATGATTATTTCAAAATATTTACATACATCGAATCATTTAGTTATGTACCTTACATATATCATTTTTAAAATTACCAACGACAGGGGGACCAGCAGTTAGCGTAATGGCTATGTCACTGGACTCCCACGTAATCGACCGCGGTTCACGTCCTGGACCCAGTGGCTTAAAACTCACGCCGGGCACTTGTACGTATGTGCCCAAGATCCCGAGAGGAGAATGGAGGAGAAGGGATTGCGGCATGGCCATTACCCCTGGGGGTGATTTCTCGCTTTCTATCTCTCTGTCTCTGTCTGTCTGGTGAGCGCACGTGCCCTATAGCAAAAACCTCTCCAAAAAAAAGAAAAGAAAAAAAAAAATACCAACTATGGGAACAAGCAGATGGCATAACGGTTACATCGCTGGAATTCCATGTAGTTGACTGAGATTCAACTCCCAGAGACATTGGCTTAAAATCATACTGAGTGCATATGTGTGCGTGACTAAAATACTGAGAGGTAAATGGAAGAGAAGGGATTGTGGTGTGGCCATCCTTCCTGGCAGGAGTGGGATGGAGGGTGGGGTGGTGATTTCTGTCTCTTTGTCTCTCTGTATCTCTCTGTCTCTTCAGAGAACACACATGCCATATTGCAAAAACCTCTCTTAAAAAAACATAACTATAGAGAACCAGCAGTTAGTGTAATGGCTATGTCACTGGACTCCCATGTAGTCGACCGCGGTTCACGTCCCGGACCCGGTGGCTTAAAACTCAGGCCGGGCGCGTGTGCATGCGTGCCCAAGATCCCGAGAGGAGAATGGAGGAGAAGGGATTGCAGCGTGACCATCCCCCCTGGGGGGTGATTTCTCGCTTTCTGTCTCTATGTCTCTCTCTCTCTGTCTGGCGAGCGCACGCGCCCTATACCAAAAAACTTCTCCAAAAAAAAAAAAAAAAAATAATAATAACTATATTAAAATAAAGCTAGAAAAAGAATCAGTATACTGTGAATATAGTTTTTGTATACACAGGACACGATAGCAAAAGATTAAAAATTAGTCTCAGAGAGGGAAAATTGTTACTTGTTCTTGGAGAAAAATCCCTATTACCCTAAAATACTTGGCAAATAATTATCAAATGCAGGAAGGTGAATGAGCTAAGTTGTTATAAAAGCTCTATTTCTTTAAGAAATTTGTGGGTTCTGAGTACTGAGAGATAGCATACTGACTGTATCAATTTTTAACACAGTTAATAAAATACAATTTTTTATATATTGTGATATAGTACTGAATATTAGAATCTTCACACTGCAGAGAAAAAGGATACTTTTTGTTTAAATTGTTACAATTTTTTGCTAAAGTGAATTACTCTTTCTATATTTCCAGTAGAGATCAGAGAATATTTATCTAAGGTGTTTGATGCCACTCTGAATATGAAGTATAAATGTGGTATGATTTTTAGATATTTTAGGTTCAGTCAAGTGTTGCGTAATGAAGAGATTATGGTCTGAGAAATTTGTTACACAATTTCATCGCTGTGTATACTGTTCTCCCACAAACCTGCACTCCAGCTTACTGCAAACCTAAGCTACATGGTCTAGCCTATTCCTCCCAGGACACAAACAGTTACAGCATTTTACTGTTCTAAAATTGTGTGCCATTGTAACATAATGGTATATATTTGTGTATCAAAACATAGAAAAGGAATAGTACAAACATGATAAAAGATAAAATAAAATTTACATCTGTAAAAGTTGCTTACCATGAATAGAGCTTGCAGAACTATAAGTTGTACTGTGTGAATTTTAGTGAGTGGTGAGTGACCATGAAGGCCTAGGACATTACTGCACACTACTGTAGATTTTAGAAGCACTTAGGCTATGTACATTTATGAAATAAGTGTGTTTTTTTTTTGTTTGTTTTTTGGGTTTTTTTTGGAGAGGTTTTTTTGCCATAGGGCGCGTACGCCCACCAGACAGACAGAGAGAGACGCAAAGAGACAGAAAACGAGAAATCACCCCCCAGGGGGGATGGCCACACCGCAATCCCTTCTCCTCCATTCTCCTCTCGGGATCTTGGGTACGCACGCACACGCACCAGGCGTGAGTTTTAAGCCACCGGGTCCGGGACGTGAACCGTGGTCGACTACATGGGAGTTCAGCGATATAGCCATTACACTAACTGCTGGTCCCTGAAATAAGTTTTTTAAATAAATTATTCTTTGTTTATTGTAACATTTTTACTTAATTTTTCTCTTTTTTACTTTTAGACTCTACTAATAACAGTTTAAAACACAAATTGTAAACTGCACAAAATATTTTCTTTCTGTACCTTTTTTTCTATGACCTTTTACAATTTTTTTGTTTTGTTTTATATTTTAAACTTTATAAACTAAGACACAAACACATACAGTCAAGATTATCAATATTGCTCCCTACATCTTCTCCCAAATAAGAGGTATGAAAAACAGTGTGCAATTAAGTCAAGCACAAGACACAATCATGCAATGAAGAGACCTGGTAAATACAAGATGTATGAGGTTATTGCCATTGTAACAGGATGTGATATCTTGCAGTAATTTTTTAGGTATAATAGGAGTGCACTCTAAAATAGCAATAGAAGTATAGTATAATAAATACATAAATCAGTAAAAACATCATTTATTTTCATTAGCAAGCATTATGTACTGTTCATAAATATATGTGCTATATTTTTATACAGCCGGCAACACAATACATTTGTTTACACTAGCATCACCACAAGCATGTGAATAATATTTTGCATTATAAAGTTACAATGACTTAGTGATAGAAAATATTCAGATTATTATCTTATTTGGTCACCATTGTATATATATAGCTTGCCCTTAACAGAAACATTATTTAATACGTGGCTGTCTATATTAGTCTAGGGACATATTGGCTCAAATCCCACATCCTTTATTCATTCTTCCATAGTTGTATCTCATGTTTCCACCCTTTCTAAATGTTTTTAGTACTTTCAGAAAGTAGCTCCTCATGTTATCTTTAGTGCATATGTCATGTCGCAAAAAAGGGACTAATGTCCTGAATGTGTTTGTCTTTCCACAAGGTCATACTTTATTGCATAGCATAAAATTGAGCATAGCATAAAATTGAGCATAGCAAAGCAGTCAGGTGAAAGAGAATGAGAGCAATGTATGCTAGTGGGTCACTCTGAGCAGCCTCTGGAGGTGAAGACACAGTCGTGGTTGCCTAGATGTCCCATGCATATGCTAAGGTTTTGAAGACAGCTCACCTGGTCTAAATCTGGAGGTTTTCTAAGGCGTCAGTGGGTGGATACTGAGGCAGGAATGGATGGAGCAAGTCTCAAGTAGGCTCAGGTCCCAAGGTCCATGAATCTCTCAAAGAGTGGACCGAAGCAACGTGCTCTGGGTAAGACAGCAACAGTGAATGGCTAAGTGGCTCAGGTGAGGGCTTTTCTTATGCCCTGAAGTGAACGGAGTCTCTTAGACATGTATCTGGAACTTACACATGGCTAGTCAGTCCATATCTGTTTGAGTGACCCACATGTCTGAAATTACCAAGCTTGTACATTTCTGTTACTCTCTCAGGGTGTTCTGGTGTGCCCTTGCAGTTTGTCAGGCAAGGTGAGGAACTGAGGTATACATGTCACACATCTTATTGCACAATGCAGTCTTGTCACTAGAGTCCATTTTGTGTAACATAGTGCTCCCTACAATGTATTACTATAATTTCCTTTTATGATGAGCAATGGAATAATCCATGATTAAGTTTATTAAACAACTCAAGCCTCTACCTTTTTTTCAGTATGTCTTTCTCTCCTCAAATCGTATATTTGGATGTCAATTTTTTGAAACAACTTTACAAATATTACAAGTAAAATATTAATGGTAGTATTTTAAAAATTACAGTAATTAAATAGTTTTTGACTTTTGTGTTCCAGATAATAGATCAGAGTACAAATTTCATTTTAGAGTCATCCAGATGTGATTGTGATTACCTTGACTATAAGACATGTAGGTATGAATAAATAAAGGTATAGCTAAATGTATATGTAGATACATAAATAAAATAGGTCTGACTTCATTTTATTAATATTTATATCATAATACCTAACCCTATATATCATAGCTTGCCAGTTTTAATAAACTATGAGCTGGTCTAATACATAACAGCATTCTTTCTTTTTTTGGTTGAATTTTTTTTAACAACCTAGACGATAATAAGAAAGAGTTGGCTTATGGGGTCAAAATACACTTTTCTAAAGCTGATATTTGAGAATAGGCAAGGTTGACCTTTTAGTATGTAAGTCCTGCCAAGAATCATGAGATGGGATAGAAGATCAGAGAGTAATGAAGAGGAGACAAGAAGAAAGGGCTGTTTGCCGGATGCCAGTTTCTCCTGACATAATTGCCCACAAGATAAGTCACCCTCTCCCACAAGGCAAGAGTAAATGTGAGAGCAGATAGCAGGCAGCTTTTAGAGCTCCTGAGGGTCTGTTCACATGAGTGAATAAAAAGCATTCACCTCATTATATGGTTTTGTAGCTTTCAAAGAAGTAAGCAGGAAAGTTAAGAAAGAAAAACTCAGATGTCTCTAATAATAGTAATAAACATTTTCCACATAAAAGTATTCTGAAATCAATGAATATTTATAGCAAGAGAATAAGATGATATTCAACCTTCATCCTATCAAATGCAATATAAATGATAAAAATCAGATAGAAAATTATAAATTTTGACAGTGCATCAATGAAGGGATTTGATTCTGTTTTGTAGGAGAGTGGATTTCATTTTATTCCAAAATTGTGTGTGAATTTGAGAGACACACAATTTGCTAGTACAAACACCTCAAGCTATAGAAGGGATGAGGATAGTGTTAAAATTTAAGAAACACATTGAGAAATTTATATTGTAAAATCATTTTCCAATTATTTATATAACAATACAAAGGTTATATTCTGGACAATAAAAAAAAATCTAAATAAATTTTAAAGAATGCATATTAATTCTATGAATATCATCTAACCACAAAGGAATTAAGTTAGGATTAAATAAAAGAAAGATATTTAGATAATCTCTAAATACTTGCAAACTAAATAATATACTTCTAAATAAACCAGGGTCAAAAAAATAAGTTAAAATAAAAATTAGAAAATGTTTTGAGATACATAAAATGTAAATGCAAGACATCAAAATTTTTGGAAAGGAAATAAAATAATACTTGAGGAATGTTAAACATAAATATTAGAGAAAATAAAATTTCAAATCAATAACTTGAACATTCACCTTAGTTAATTATACACTCACCCATCCCCCAGGAGTCGGGGGTAGATGGCCACGCTGCAATCCCCTTCTCCTCGGTTCTCTCAGGATCTTGGGAACGCTTGCCCAAGTTTAAGCCGCCAGGTCCAGAACTCAAACCTCAGTGGACTACACGGGAGTCCAGCGACGTAACTATTATGCAATCTGCTGGTCTCTGAATACGTTTTAATAGACATTGTGACTATTTTCATTTTACATCGTTAAAAAATGATAGATGTACATAATCATTGTAATTTCAGTTACTGCCTTCTAAAACATTGCTGTCCAGACGCTTTTTCTGGACAGCAATAAATTTTGTTATTCTAGAAATTATGTAAGGATCTCAAGATTGCATAACTTCCAAAATTTAAAAATTTTTTTCATCCTTACCATCCTTAACAGTACTGATTACTTTTACTACCATTTCATGCTTACTGTCTGGGAAGCATTTTTTTTTTTTTCCTGAGAAACTTTTCCTTTGGAAGTTATTTTATTTATTTAGATGAATGATTAATTGTACATGTATTAGAGGAGACTTTGGGCTAAATAACTAGTTACATGTAAATTTAGAAGTTATATTACCCTAACATATGAAGATATTATAAACAGCATTGATTTTATCTTAAGATATCTTAAAGTCATCTTGTCTCACTTCATGGAACTATTTTACCAATCTTAGTACATAATTCACAAATTTTGCCACCATCTTTTAACTTTAAGTCATTGTATATCTTTACATTTATTTGTATGTATTATAATCTGAAATTTATTAATATTGTATAATCATCACACCTTAAATATATATATATATATATATATATATATATATATATATGTGTGTGTGTGTGTGTGTGTGTATATACACACATATATATATATATGAAAATATAGGAGAAATATATATATAATTAAACTTTTAAAAATATTGAAATAAGTAGATGCCTTGAAACAATTTGAAATATGTCATCATATTTGTTAATACTCCTGGTCATTGTAATGGGAACCTGACCTTAACTCTTGTTTTCGTGAATTTTTTTTATTAAATAATGTATGCGCTATTTTACTTATTTTATATACTTTGTTTAAAACTTTTTATCTCTGAATAATTTTGTGTTTATATTTTGTTACTACTGACTCTCACTTAGTTCTATTTCTTTCCTTGGGTATTTTAAAACTTAATTTTTTTGTTATAAAACAGTTTTTTTGGTCTCTACTAGAGTTACTATATATGACATGGTGTCAGTTTGAATGTGTGTTCTTTTGTATATGTGTGTGTGTGTGTGTGTGTGTGTGTGTATTTGTTTCATATCCTACAAATAGCATAAAATGGGTTTCTAGGCTCTTTTAAAGGTCAAACAATGGCAAAACTTTTCAGATAACTCACTTTTCTTTTAAAGAGGGATAAGTCCAAGAAAAACACCTAAATATTTGACAGTATATTGTTTTTGAAATACGTGTTTTGTATTGTGTCCATTTTCTGTGTCTATGAATAAATGTAATGATTTATATAAATGTTATGGTGTAAAAATTTTATAATACCTATAAAATAAGAATTCTCTAAGGTGTTTCCTCAAATCAAATGATCAATTTAGACACTTTTTTATGACTAAGGTGATAAAACAAAGATTAATTATCTTATGGAATTATTGAAGTCATAAAATCAAGATAGAAAATATTAATCCTTGCTTTGATACAGACACACTCACAGAATAAAGTACAACTGAAAAACAAATTTGACTAGCAGATGGCATAATGGTTATGTCACTGGACTCCTACATAGTTGACTGGGTTTGAGTATGGACTGGGTAGCTTAAAACTCACACCAGGTCCATGTGCATGTGTGCCCAAAATCCCAAGAGAAGAATGGAAGAGAAGGAATTGCAGCATGGCCATCCCCATGACAGGTGATTTCTCACTTTCTGACCCTGTCCTTTTGGCAAGTGCACGCACCCTATAGCAAAAATCTTTTTCTACAAAACAGAAAAATTTGATTGAGTGAACTACATTTTCTTTCTTTACAATACCCCAAATGGAGATTTTAATTTGAAATAAAATTCGAAGCATTTAAAATTAAAAGTCAGTATTTCCATACATTTATAACACATTATGTGGTATTATATTTGAAATTACATTTGAAGTTCTTTTAAGATAAATTGTTCTTAAAAAGTAGTATAAAATATTCCCAGAATCAGAATTTTTAACACACTACAGCTAATAAACATATTTTAGATGTATAATTTCTCTTGACAGCAAATTGGAATGCTTAAGATTTTTTGGAAGCTAATTGCGCTCTCATTTAGTTTAATGAACATTTTCAGTAGCAATATTATGATTCATGTTTCCTTGGGAAAGAGCAGCTTGATACTTATGAAGTGTTGAGTTGTTTTGTGCAAGACATGTGGCTACTTTGGGATTTTTTTTTTTTTTAACAATTAGCTCAGTTTTCTATTGCCAATTATTTCTTAAGGAAATCTATTCTTATATTGAGAATGTGTTAGTAATGCCTGAAATAATTAAGCTGGCTTTCAACAACACTGTTATTATTCTAGAGAAAATTTTCTTGAATATATCAACCCAGATTCGTTTTTCTCTAGTAGCAAGATTCCCTTTAGAAATGGTCATTAGCTAGCCATGTAATCATTTAATTGGGTAGAGAGGAGGGAAGAACCTCTAAAACTCTTTAGACTTTGTTTTTAATTTTTGTCATCTTGTTTTCAAAAATATCTGAATTATCATTAACATTGAAGTTTTAGGAGCATCACCTAATATATAAGTTACAAACATATAAGATATACATACATGTATATATCAATATATTGTCAGAGAGATAGTTTCTTAGAATGAAACCAAGCAATTTTTGTTTCTAAATATCAGTATGTACATATATAGGTATGTGTACATAAATGTATTCATAAATATATAGAAAATTGGACCCAATTGAGTAAAAAAAATTATAATATCATCAAGTATAGGGTCAGTGGGTTACGTGGTTGGGACACTGGACTCCTACATGGCCAACTATATATTGAGACTTGGACCGGGCAGCTTGAAACTCATGCTGGATGTGTATGCTTGTGTGTAGCCAAAATCCCGAGAGGAGAATGGAGGAGGAGGAATTGCAGCAAGGTCATCACCTTTGGGGGGTGATTTCTCACTTTCTCTATCTCTCTCTGTCTCTCTCTCCATGTCTCTGGTGAGCACACATGTCCTATAGCAAAATTTTCTCTAAAATAAATGAATAAATAAAAAAATACAAATGCTGTCAAGTTTATTATTAATCAATCATTTTGTAAACAAAGATTGAAATCTCACTTTTCCATATTTTTTAGCTTTGCTAAATTTTTACTTTCCCAATAGAAATTCCAGTTTCCAAGGATCTACTGGTATATTTAAGTTATGCAAATATTTTTGGAACAAAGATTCAATTACTTCACTCTATTAAAGGCAGAGGGTCAGACAGTTAATAAGCGAGATCTTTAAGGAGACCTATATTTTTTGTGCTTATTTTTTTTCTATGCTAATGAGTGAATTACAAACCCTTTCTAATATTTCTTTTAAGCTAAAATTAATGTCTCAGTTAATATAAACCTCTAAAATTTTTTAAAAATTAGGAAGACAATTTAAAATGGTGTAAAATCTAGTATGATTTTCAAGCATCATTTTCTACAGAATTTGGACATCAAATCATGGATTTCTTCTCAAAAGCTTCATTATAAAAGTGTTTCATGTTTTTTTAAAATGCATGCCTGAAGCATAATTTGCTAATGCTACTTATTTTCATGGTTTACATATATGACTCTCTTCTGTGGAGGAAAAAAAATAAAATCAATGAAAACATTTCCAGGAGACAACCTGTAAAATAGGTTTACATGTTATTTGAAATGAAGTGTTCCTCTCAAGGAACAATTTCACTATTTTAAGCAGGAACCCATTGAACTGTCAGCCTTATATCTCTCCTTCTTGTCTAGCCAATATAAAATAACTCCAAAAGAAAATAAAACATTATCAGTGAAAGTACACCTCATCCCATGTTGAAAGGTCTCTCTTCTGTTTTGGTTGCATCTACTGCAAATAGACCTATCTTTCTTATCCAGTTGCCTATTCGCATGGCTGAAACTTGGGCAGCAATTTTTAGAGTTATGCTGATTGGGATAATCTTCTTCATGATGTGCTGATCTCAAAAGCTATGTATCCCTGGGGTTGAATTTGGAAAGATGTAAATCGGTTTCCTAACACTACATTTTGCAATGTGTAAATTAATAACTTGACATTTCACAGCTGTTTTAAAGGCTGTACTTTAAAGAATGAAATATCAATCACGAATATACATCTACCCAGAAATGTCAAATCCCACCCAAATGAATACCATCGCAAATTAGCAGCGGGTCACATTGTTCGGCTGTCTTTCACCTGTGATGCATTTCCTCCTTTTCCAAGTTAAAAGCTCCCCTGGAGAGGCTTAAACCTATTTTCTACCCCATATAAAAGATGTGTGGTGAGCTGCTTTAATAACAGAACATAGTATCCAAATGCTAAACCTATTTGAAACAGGCAGTGCGATACAGTAAAAGAAGAAATTAAACTATGAGTCAAAATACCTGTATTGCATTCCCAAGCTCCAGCTCAGGAGTGATTTGGATGAGACATCTCATGATCTCAGTTTTCATAACTTTAAAATTGGTCTTAGTTACCTCCTAGGGGCTATACAAAAGTAGTATGAGCTAATAAATACTCAGTATTTATTTTAAAAATAAGTTTAGAGAATTATAAGAAATCATTAATACTACAAAGGGTAATGTTTCCTTTCTTGTCATATATGCTTATGTCAAGGTGTACATATTCCTTTTATAAGATTACTAGCAGACTATCAAGTTGACTCATATAAGGAATTTTATAAAATAAACTCAGTGATTGAGTCCAAGTGACTAAGTACAGGTCAGAACTCCTTGGCCACATTTTATACCTAAAGGACTTCTAATCATCTCTTCATCAACAATCAAAATATTGTTTAAATTCTGTGTCTACACTATGCCATTTCTGACTCTCAAGTAGTGATTGTCTCTCACCATTTTAAAAAAAAGTCTTGTATTTTTACTATCTACATGGAGTATGTGTTATATTGCCTGTTGTATTCAATTTATCTTCCCAACTGGGCTGTAAAATACTTGAGAATGGAAAGAGTGTTTTATTCAGTTTCTAAACACTTGGCATTCAATACAGTGGTATATACCCAGTAGGGACTAGATAGAAACATACTGAATGAATGGATAAGACACACATTAATAATATGTTGGAATAATCTCACTCAGTCTTAAAGTCAAACAATAGTTCTTGGTTTGTTGTTATTATTGTTGTTGTTAAAGAATTATTCATATGAAGGCTCTCAAATAAAATATATTTCACTATTTATTAATATTCCTATTAGAATGAATTATACTTAATCTTTTTTTTAAAGTTTTTACCATCAGGTACATGCACTCTCCAGAGAGAGAGACAGAGACAGTGAGAAGGAAAGTGAAAAATCATCCCCCGGGGAGATGGCCATGTCACAATCCCTTTTCCTCCATTCTCCTCTTGGGATTTGGGGTACAGATACACACATGCCCAGTATTATTTTCAAGCCACCAAGTCCAGACTCAAGCCAGTTGGTCACGTGGGAGTCCAACACCTTAAGCACCACACCAACTGTTGGCCCTATGCTTAATTTTTTAAGAACAAGTATTTTGTTAAAAAAAAATGCTATACATGGAAGCACTATGTGGTAGTATCATTTTATCTTTTTGTGTTTTAATATTTGCTGCTTTCTAACAGTAATGAATTTATGAATCACATATGAGAAGTTCAAAACTTTAATGAGCACATTGTGTTCCTATTAGTTAATTACTTTACACATGAGGTTTACCATTATTATTTCACAAATTAATTCTGCATTGAATTATGAAAAGTAAGTTACTCACAAAATAAAAATAGATAATTTTCTTTATGTCATATTAAAGATAGCCATATTCTACTTTTATTTATTTATTTAAATATTCCAGAGGGCACATACACTGGCTACAGAAAGACAGAAAAAAAGGAAAAGAGAGGAAAAGTGAAAAAGTACCCCTATGGGGGATGGCCTTGCTCCAGTCCCTTCTCCATTTTTCCTTTTAGGATTTTGGGCACTCAGATATATTCGCCTGGTGTGTTTCTCCAGCTGCTGGGTCTGAGATTCAGATACGTAGTTGTCCATGTGAATTTCATCACACCACAGGCTAGCCCAGGAAAGCTGTATTCTAAACAAGTCTCGACATGATATCTTACAAACTAGGGTGAAAAAAAAAAAAAAAACTAGAGAGCATTAAAATCAAGCAGAATATATACTTCTATAGAGATTATACAAGTAATTTAAGGATGTCTGCTTTCATATTTCACAGAATTTTATTAGAATAATAGCTTAGTCCACTCTGACTGCTATAACAAAAATGCCTTAAACTGAGAAGGCTATACACAACAGATATTGATTGTTCATATTTCTGGAGGCTGGAAGTCTGAAATCAAGACATCCACAGGTTTGACATTGGGAGATTAAGGCACCTACTTTCTCCTGACAATGACTTCTGGTTGTGTCCTCACATGATGAAAGGGACTAGTGGTCTCTAGGACCTCTTTTAAAATACCGTTACAGGGACCAGCAGATAGTGTAATGGCTTTGTCGCTGGACTCCCATGTAGTTGACCACGGTTCACGTCCCAACCTGGCAGCTTAAAACTCACACCATGCTTGTGTGAGTGCATGCCCAAGATCACAAGAGGAGAATGGAGGAGACGGGATTGCAGTGTGGCAATCTCCCCTGGGGGGTGATTTCTCACTTTCTGTCTCTCTCTGTCTGTCTGGCAAGTGCACGTGCCCTATAGCAAAAACCTCTCCAACAACAACAACAACAAAAAGACCATTACATTCACTTTTCACTTAAAGACTTAACCTACTTAATGACTGTTCAGACATAGGACCAGTTATCCAGTGTAAGAAATCGCCTTTCTTAGTCTGTGAGTCTTAGGAATTCCCTTTCTCAGTCTTTGTCTCATTTCCACAGTCAATTAATATTCACTACATGAATCTTTCACAATCTCAAAAGACTAGATTTTTTATTAAATTTGTGTTTAATTGGGGCTGGTAGGTGGCATGGTGGTTAATGGCGCTGGACTCCCAGATAGAGAAGTTCAAGTCCTGGACCTGGCAGCTAGCTTTCTCACTTTCTCTCTCTCACTCAGTCACTCACCCTGTCCTTCTCTGGTCAAGTTTAAATAAATAAATAAATAAATAAATAAATAAATAAATAGTTAAATAAAATATTTTTTTTAATTTGCATTTAAACATTGCATGTTTTTACTGCATGCAACATGGGTACTCAAAGCATAGATGCATTGAATGTCAAGCAAGTAAAAAATACTACTGTGCACATTGTCTTTTCATTCTTTTGTCTAGTAAATATCCCTTCTCCCCTTGTAGTTTATTGTGCACTTATAGTAGCAATACAGAATCAATAAATATGCCTACGCTGGATTTATATTATTACATTGTGTTGGATCTTTTGTTTCCTGGTGCTTATATAATATATGCTTCTGTATGGATAGAATTACATCATTCTAGTGTGGTGTCACTGGATATCTATTGAAATATATATATCCTATGGCACCATGACACACCACAAGACCTCTGCCTTTTAGCTCTTTCCTTGTTGACCAATTCATTTGATGACTCAGTCATAGGAATGCAACTCAGTTGTTAAATGAATGGTATGTCATCTCATAAATGAGGGCTTTCTCCCAATGATTAACACACAGAGTAAGGAACAGATGACGTGTTTACTAATAGTCAGTTTACAGGCATCCTAATGGTGGATGGCAGGCTCGTGCTTTTCAAAGTTGCTTTTTTCAACCTTAATATTTCTCCTAGTAGGCCTCTGGGTTGTTATGACTTGTAGTATTAGACTAACAACCTTTTTAATCAGGCCATTTTTACAAAGAACTATGGCCCTCAGTTATCATCACACTCCAGGCAACTAGGCTCAAATACTTTTGAATTGCTTATGTGGCCTGAACCTTAACCTGTTTAAATTCATTTTGGCTTGTTTCATAAAAACTTTTATTAAGGAGTACACCTTAATCATCATATTAGTCCTCCTGGTGCGCTCTATCCCCTCAAGTCTTAAATGTTTCATACACAGCCATCCATTGAACGCTGGATGGTCTTGCTTCAGCCAGATCCATAAAGGTGCAAAAACAGGCCTGTTTGACCTATGTGACATCCTGTTTGACTTGTGTGACATCATGAGTTTTGGATTCCATGCTGGAGACCAAAGGAAACTTCTGATTTCTATGCTGAGAACAACAATAACAACAACAAAAAGTCACTTATGATGGGGACAGAGAGTGGCGCAAATGCCTGAAGTTTTGGTCAAACTCTCAAATATTTGAGAGGCTGACCAAAAGGGGGGAAATTGTTAAAATATTTTGGCCTGAAACAGCCACTGTACTCTCACACTTCAATTCCTACAGATGGACCAAAATCGAAATTCTTAGGCTGTTTTACTGATCTGGTTGCTAGGTTAGAGCCAATCACAGCAGCTAGGCTTCAGTCAATCACAGGCATCCCACCTTTTAAACCGTGTTAATCCAGACAAGCTTTAGAATGTAACCAATGATCTCTCTACCTCACTCCCTCACTTACGTTTCTATACAACACATTCCCTTTCACTGCACACGTCACTTCCATTTTCCATCGACATAAATACAGAGTTGACAAGTCTGGCCAAAGTTGTCCAAAAGACCAAAAACAGCTGCCCAATTTAAATTGTGTTAATATTTGCTTGATAAAACTCTATTAAATTAGTTTATTTTTCTTTTGACACACCCATCACCTAATCATGTTCCAAAGTTCCCTCCTCCTACCATCACATTAATATTTAGTATTTCAACATATAAATTTGAAGAGGAACAAACCTTTAGTTTATACCAAATAATATTATAACTGATTAATTATATGTGACATCTCTGTCCAGCTATATAAGTGGAGCCATATGAATGGCTTCTCCTGTTAATATATCCAGCACTAGAAATTACTGTTTATTTTCCTGAAATGAAATTAATTTTACACAATGATCTTCATACTAATACAACATAAAATCTTGTTTCAGGTTATTCACACTAATATAAAACCAATTTTGAAGAAATAATGATTAAACGGAGACTTTCTGATACACAGTAGGAGATAGCCAGTATTCCTATAAAGAAGCCAATACAAGGGAAGGCTGAAACTCCTAATTAAATGCAAAACCAAGTAGACTCTGCTACCTTACTAACTCAGAATTTTAAATAGACATTATTTCTTTATTCCCTTCAAAAACGTAATCACCCTAGATTCTGACTCAATTTTAAGGACATAGGCATGTAAACTAACTAGCAGGCATACATGTATACTTTTCTTTTTCAACTAAAGGTAGGCTGACAGTTAACTTTCTTTGTATTACTTTTGTTGTTGTTGTTGTTGTTATAAGGTGCATATGCTGGGAACCAGCAGTTAGCATAATGGCTATGTCGCTGGACTCCCATGTAGTCAACCACGATTCGCGTCCCGGACCCGGTGGCTTAAAACTCACGCCGGGCACGTGTGCATGCGTGCCCAAGATCCTGAGAGGAAAATGGAAGAGAAGGGATTGTGGTGTGACCATCTCCCTTGAGAGGTTCTCGCTTTCTGTCTCTATGTCTCTCTCTGTCAGTCGAGCACACGCGCCCTATAGTGAAAACCTCTCCAAAAAAAAAAAAATAATAAAATAAATAAGGTGTATATGCTCACCTGAAACCAACAGAGACAGAGAGAGAGAGGGAAAGTGAGAAATTACCTCCTGGGGGGATGGCCAGGCCACAACCCCCACCCCCTCTGTTCTTCTCCTGACATTTTGGGCACATACCCATGCACTCCTGGCATATTTATCAGGCAGCCAAGTCTGAGACTTGAACCATGCAGTCATCCATATGGGTTCCAGCTTTAACCACCACACTACCCACAGGACTCTGACAGTTAACTTTCAAGCTATTGATATGCTCTCTAACTCAACTGACAGTCTTGGGCTAGGACGTCTAAAAAGCTTCGGTCACTCACTCACCTCCTAGTCACACACTGCTTTTTCAGAAGCAGAGTTGAGCTCTTTCTGATCCTACCTACCTATGTGTTGAAAACAAACTTAATAAAGTTCAGGCATCTTTTCACAGCTCCTAGTTCTAACTAATATTGTCTTAGTCTTGATTCATAATGTCTTAGATATATATCATTTATGAAACTGATACTATTGGAAGAAACCTATGCCTGGGCTTAATCATACTCAAAGGTAGAAGATTATGGTAAAAGCGGAGTTGCAACTATCATTCTGAGCCAGATGACATGGTGGTTAAGATGGCTGGATCCCATAGGGTAGAATGTGTGGTTTGAGTTGTGGATCCAGCAGATTGAAAGCAAGCTGGGAGCATGTGTGTGTGTGTCAAAAATTCCAAGAGAGAGTGGAGAAGAAGGGATTATGACATGGTAATACCCCCTGGAGGGTGCTTTCTCACTTTCTCTCTCTGGCAAGAACATGTTTCCTTTAGAAAATTTTTAAAAAATTATAAACATTAAATATACTTCCAAAGATTGTAAACTATATATCAAAAGCCATACAATATCATTTCATATTTTCCAAGAAATTCTTTTAGAAATTTATTTTGAAAAATAATTAAACTTACATATCTAAATTTGTACATATTTAAAATGAAAAACTGGAAACACTAAAATGGCCAATAACCAAAGGATAGGTTACATATATTAAGATATAATAAGAATATAGTACAAAAATGTATAATATTATAATTCTTATTTATAATAAACTAAGTCAAAAATATAAATGTCATTATGCATTATATGATTGAAAATGAAATAAAAATAAATATTAGTAGAGAAATGTGCAAATGTTTTTATCTACATATAACTGGTAAAGCAATTACTTAATGCTTATATGTATCTGGTTTATTTTCTAATATAAGCATGTATTTTTTTAATTTTTTTTCCTCCTCTTTTTTTTTTTTGGAGAGGTTTTTGCTATAGGGCGCGTGTGCTAGCCAGAAAGACAGAGAGCGATAGGGAGACAGAAAGCAAGAAATCACCCCCCAGGGGGGATGGCCACGCCACAATCCCTTCTCCTTCATTTTCCTCTCAGGATCTTGTGCAAGCACGCACACGCGCCTAGCGTGAGTTTATGCTGCCGGGTCCAGGACTCAAACTGAGTTCGACTACATGGGAGTCCAGCGACATAGCCATTACGCTAACTGCTGGCCCCATATATTTTTTAATTTTTAAAGTTTATTTATGTTTTATTTCTTGCATGACAGAGAAGGAGTAAAAGGAAATAGGGTCTCTCCATGCCATGATCTGCTCTAGCTTCATCAAGCCTGCATCATGGGCACCTGTGTGTACCCAGTGAGCACAGGGAGAACTCCGGACATAAACCTGAGCCTAGCATATGGGTTAGCATCACAGAGCATTCCATTACCATTACACCAACACTTCCAGCCCAACATATATCTCTTTTACATTAAATTTTTGAATGAAAAGTCAACGAAAGAGAGGCTACCTGGTGATGTAGTGACTTAAGGAACTGTTCTCCCACACAGCCTGTTGCAGTTGAAGCCCCACACACAGTAGTCTGAAAATCACGTGTGCTCGTCTGTGCCCAAAATCCCAGGAAGAAAATGGAGAAGCAGGGATTACATTGTAATCTTGCCTGAGGGGGTGATTTTCACTTTCCTTCTCCAGGTCTCTGTCTCTCTCTTGCAAGTGCACGTCCCTATAGCAAAACCCTTAAAAAAAAGTAAACAAAAGGAAGTTCTTAAAAATAAGGAAGATATTTGTATCTTCTCACCATATAATTTAACAACTAGAAATAATTCTAAGAGGAATAAAAGAGTTGTTAGCTAAGATTTATACAAAACGGTGAAGTAGCTCTGTTCATAAAAGGAAAAATTAAAAACAACATGAATTTTCAACATTAAAATATTTTTAAATGTTTGAAAATAGCTTGTGAAACATTACTTTTAATATATACATTTTGGGAAACTTGTAATAAAAAATAAAGAGTAGATTGAAAATAAGTCTGAAAAATATTTCTTTTTCTTTTTTTAAAAAATTATTGTTTTATTTAACTTTGTTTATTTATTTTAATTTGACCAGAGAGGGACAGAGAGCAAAAGTGAGAGAGAGAAAGTGAGAAAGGAGGCTGCCAGGTCCAGGAATCAAACTGAGGTAAGCCATATGGGAGTTCAACGCCCTTAACCACTATGCCACCTGGTGATTCCAAGACAATCTACTGTGAGAAAAAAAATGTCACTCACAAAAGTGATATGTTACTGGCTTTTAGATGTATACAAAATATTAGAAATTTTAAAATATAAAGAACTTGGGAACCAGCAGTTAGTGTAATGGTTATGTCGCTGGACTCCCATGTAGTCGAAAGCGGTTCGCGTCCTAGACCCGGTGGCTTAAAACTCACACCAGGCACATGTGCATGCGTGCCCAAGATCCCGAGAGGAGAATGGAGGAGAATGGATTGCGTCATGACCATCCCCACTGGAGGGTGATTTCTCGCTTTCTGTCTCTATGTCTCTCTCTGTCTGTCTGGTGAGTGCACGCACTGTATAGCAAAAACCTCTCCAAAAAAAAAAAAATAAAGAAAGAACTTGTATTTGGAACTGAATCCATACATGTAAAGAAAAGTAAAGAGAGAAAATATGCAAAATATCAGGGTTTTTGTTTTGTTTTGTTTTTGTTTTTGGAGAGGTTTTTTCTATAGGGCAAGTGTGCTCGCCAGAAAGACAGAGAGATAGAGAGACAGAGAGAAATCACCCCTCAGGGGGGATGGCCATGCTGCAATCCCTTCTCTTCCGTTCTTCTCCATTCTCCTCTTGGGATCTTGGGCATGCACACACACGCTCCCGGCGTGAGTTTAAGCCACCAGGTCGGAGACTTGAACAGCGGTCGACTACATGGGAGTTTAGCAACATAGCCATTATGCTAACTGCTGGTCCCAATATCAGGTTTTTTTTTTTTTTTTTTTTTTTTTTTTTTTTTTTTGAGAGGTTTTTCGCTATAGGGCGCGTGCGCTCGCCAGACAGACAGAGAGAGACAGAGAGACAGAAAGCGAGAAATCACCCCCCAGAGGGGATGGTCACGCCGCAATCCCTTCTCCTCCATTCTCCTCTCGGGATCTTGGGCACGCACGCACACGCGCCCGGCATGAGTTGTAAGCCACCGGGTCCGAGACGCGAACCGCGGTCGACTACGTGGGAGTCCAGCGACATAGCCATTACGCTAACTGCTTTTGTTCATTTGCTCTTTTGCTAAAAACAATAGTAAAATAATAATAATTTTTGCTCTAACCATGCTAAACAATACTACAGTTATTATTACCATTTTCACCATTGCTAGTCATATGAATACAGTTGATTACTTCTTATTTTCTATTAAGCTCTTAATCTACTCACATAATTCTTCTAATAGCTTTTGCTACCTGGCATGTATGCTCACCATAGAGACAGAAATAGACAGAGAAACAGAAAGTGAGAAATTACCCCCTAGGGGAGATAGCCACACTGCAACCCCTCCTCCATTCTCTTCTCGGAATTTTGGTCATGCACCCACACATGTCCAAAATGAGTTATTAGACTCTGGGTCTGGGACTCAAACCACAGTCCACTATGTGAGAGTCCAGCAACTTAACCACTACACCATCGGCTGGTCCCTGAAGTTAAGTGTTTTTATTATAGCCTGTAAGTAAATGACCAAACTTATTTTCCTTTCCTCTCTATGTAAACTTATCTTTATATTGATTTACAAAGTCTCCATGCATATTTTCTTTTTTAAAAAAATAATTATTTATTTAGTTAATTCCATTTGTTGTTTTTACTTTTTAATTTGACCAGACAGAGACAGGGAGTGAGAAAGGGAAAGCGAGAAAGCAAGCTGTCAGGTCCAGGACTCAAACTGTGGGCGGCCATGGCCATGTGGGAATCCAGTGCCTTTAACCACCACACTACCTGCAGGTCCCTCCATGTATATTTTCTAAAAGACTCAAGTAAACACAGAAGTTAACCACATTTTTAAAAAATGTCTATAGTACATTTAAAGACAGTTCATGGGCCTACCAGGTGGCATAGTGGTTAAGGTAGATGGATCCCTCATAGCCAATTTTGCTGCTCAAGTCCTGGACCCTGTGTTTTGAAAACACCCTTGAGCATGTGCCTGTGTGCCCTAAATTCTACAGCAAATTGTAAAACAAAACAAAACAAAAAGAGAAGAAAAAAATCAGTTTTGTAATCTTCAATGATTTTTAAGAGTGAAAGGAGGTCTCTAGTAAGTATGTTCCTATTTATGATAGAAGTTATGAAAAAGTACTACTGGAATAGCAGGCCACAGGCTACTAGGGGATTGATATTCTGGGAACTGACAAGTTGATACACCTCAATCTTCTGTTTCTTGTTTGTTTGTTTGCTTTCTTTTTTCTTTAATACAAGAGAAAGTATGCAGACAGGATAGAGTCAGAGAGAGAATCCCCAACAAGGCCAGTTGCGCTGGAATCCCTTTTCCACCTTCTTCATCTTCCTCCTTCTTCATCTGAGATCAGAGAAGATTAAGCTGTTGCCACTATAGTTTTCTTTTTTTTCACTTGTTATTTATTTTTTTGCTATAGGATGTATGTGCTTGCCAGAGACAGAGAGAGAAAGAGAATCCTGGGCACATGTGACATGCCCGTGTGATTCTGCCGGGGCCTGTAGTTATACCATGGCAGTTGCGTGGGTTCTGACGACCTTCTGCACTGTGCTTAACCACTGCACTACAGGGTTGCCCTAGCAAGATCCGTTTTAAAACAAAGAGCTGAGGTTTTATATCCAGCAGCAGTTAAGCCCATGTCCAGAAGGGATCCTTGTGAGTCCTATTATAGGCACCTCCATCTTGTAGGACAAAACCCATGTGGACTTGCTGACCAATGATAAGTATTGAGAGGAGAGGAGATCAGAGAATATTAAGCTGATGCCACTTTAGGCTGTTTTTATTTGCTATTTATTTTTTTATAATAAGATGTATATGCTCACCAAAAGAAAGAGAGAGAGAGAGAGAGAGAGAGAGAGAGAGAGAGAGAGAGAGGGAGAAGGAAAGTTAGAAAGCACCATCAGGAGGGGGGTTTAGGGGGATGGCCATGCTGCAATCATTCTCCTCCATCTCTCCCTCCTTTCAGGTTTTTGAGCATCCAAGCACTCATCTGGCATGTTTCTCAAGCCTTAGGGTCTGTAACTCAAGCTGAGCAGGAGAACGGGTGAGATCTAGCTCCTTTAACCACCATGCCACCAGCTGACCCCAGCCTTTTTTAAAAGGCCTGTTGAACATTGTATCTGAGCTGTATTTGAAGAGTGAGGAATGATGATAATTCCCACTCATCAATTTTGCAGTACCTCTGGCTAATTCGTGTTAGACAGAAAAATATAAGACACTATAAGAATGTTCAATATGTAATAGCTTTAATCCATAGCTTCCTGCCTAAAAGCTTCAAATCTAGGACTTTCTAGGTAGAACTGTCAGAATGGAATATCGTGCCCTGCATTTGTAATGCAAGGTTATGACTAACCTTGGTGTGTCCTTTGTGCCTGTCACAGAACTTAACACAGGTTCCTGTGCACTATAAATACATGCTAAAAACACAAATCATCTTTTTTTGACTATGTATATTTTTGAATATACAAGGCACAACCCAAATCATTCCACTCAAGAATCTATTTTCATTTTACTTATCCTCTCAATTAAGAACACAAACCTCAAACTTCTAATACAGCTTTTGAACAATGAATTATCTTAGCCACTGAAGAGTTAACTGCTTTCAGAACTTCTCTTATGGCACTGTGATATTGAGCTGTATATCTTTGTCTATTCACCTGTCTTTGTAATAGCATTCTCTATTTCTCTACCCACCAGTATAACCCTAGTTTTATGCAAACTTAGTTTTATCTTTAAAGGCCATAGGGATTCACATCAATCATTCCTGCTCCCTAATTTTCCAAACAGTAAAACCTGGTGATTTCTCCTCCTCTAGTTTGTTATCACAATACACTCCTGAAATTCTTAATGAGCTTGATTCTAAATCTGAACTTGCTTCATGAAGCAAAACATTTTATGTTCAACTGAGAAGCAACTCCCCTATTAAATAAAGCTACTGATAGTAACAGAGATAGTTTCAGCAAATTTATATACAAAGGGAAGGAGTAGACAGTAGAGAGAGAGGCTGTTCATTCAAAACATTGTCCATAAAAACATTAGCTAGTATTTTTTTATATCACATGTTTTCTTTGTAAGCAGTTCTAATATTGGCATTATTTATTTATTTTTTTTGGAGAGGTTTTTGCTATAGGGCGCATGCGCTTGCCAGACAGAGAGAGACAGAAAGCGAGAAATCACCCCCCCCCCCCCCAGAGGGGATGGCCACACCACAATCCCTTCTCCTCCATTCTCCTCTCGAGATCTTGGGTATGCACGCACACGCGCCTGGCGTGAGTTTAAGCCACCGGATCCGGGACTCGAACCGCAGTCGACTACATGCGAGTCCAGCAACATAGCCACTATGCTAACTGCTGGTCCCAGCAGTTCTAATATTGGTAGAAGTGAAACATTTAGATTGTTTTCATCACTTTTCTGGCTTATTTTTGAAAAGATAATCTGTAAACTTAAAATATATAAATTAAAAATTTGCTTTAGGATTAGTGACTCTGTTGTGTGACAATCTCTTACTATGTATTTGTTCTTGCTTTTTATCTTTCTCAGAGAATCTACAACACCTCAAAGAAGATGTTATCTGTTCCCATACACAAAACCATTTTTAACTTAAGATAGCCCAGTCATGACACCCAGTTATATTCTCTTGCCAATAAAATATTTACAGTCCCCAAAGTATCTGATCTCATCTAAATATTCTTCTTTGGAGGCAATAACAGGAAGTGAAAGATATTTCAGAAGATATTTACCACTAAAATTCAACAATCTACTTATAAGTTTCTAAGAATTCATTCCATTTTCACCTTTTTTTCTTTCTTTTTTCAAAATTTTTATTATTTTTTATTGTGTGGTTGGGAAAGTCATGATGCATTTTTTGCATAGAAAAATATGTCATGATTTTCCTAACGACCTAATACATTACTTAAGTTTATATTTAATCACTGTGCATTTTACAGCATACAAAATGTTTGTTTTTCAGGATGGATGCAGTGTATTTCCATCAAATCAAACATATTATCCTACACATTGTCATCAATAAAGAACTTTTCATTCATGTGTCTGTTAAATGTTGTTTTTTTTTCCCTTCATCCCCTCCCTCCCACCTCCGTTATACATCCTTCCTATTCGTCCCTCTCCCCCACCACCAATACCGTCTCTGGTATCTATAGTTGCCTTTCCTGCAATGGTACTTTCCCATCTTTCAGTTTTGGCCATAGAGTGCAGACATTCATTATAATATAATTGAGTTGATCCATACAATGTCTGTTTTTCATAGTCTGGCTTGCTTTGCTTAGCATTAAATCTTCCATATTCATGCACTTTGTATCAGATGTCAGGGTCTTATTGTTTTTTATGGCTGAGTAGTATTCCACAGTGTGTACATGCCACATTTTTTCAACTCAAGTCTTCTGTTCATGGACGTTTGGGTTGGTTCCATGTCTTAGCAATTGTGAATAATGCTGCAAAAATTATGGATGTGCATGTGTTTTTTTCTGACTGAGCATTTTTCTATCCTTTGGGTACGTGCTCAGCAGTGGGATTACTGGATTGTTTGGTAGTTTTATTTGTAGCTTTTTGAGGAACATCCATATTGTTCTCCACAATTGTACTAATTTACATTCCCAACAGTGTAGGCAGATGTCCTTTTTATTACAGCCTTCTTAGCACTTGTCATTCTTTACTTTTTCAATCTTAGCCATTCTGAATGGGGTTAAATGATAACTCATTGTGGCTTTAATTTTTATTTCACTTATGATAATATATGTTGAGCATTTCTTCATGTGCTTTTTGTCCATTCATATGTTTTGGATTGTTTGATCTTTATAAAGAAACTTAAGCTGCTTAAGTTACCTATACATTCTGGTTATCAGCACCTCATCTGAGGCATAGATTGCAAGTATATTCTCCCATTCTGAGTGTTGTCTTTTCACTTTCATTGTTGTTTCTTTGACTGTGTAGAAGATTTTTAGCCTTATGTAGTCCTGTGTTTATTTTGAGATTGTTGGCTATGCTTTAGGGATTTTATTTAAGAAATCTTTGCCTAATCCATTCTCACCTTTAAAAAAAAAAAAAAAAAAAATCAATAATACCCATTGATTATAAACAGCTTATATAAATTCTTAAGACATGTACTATATGAAGAAATCATAATTACAAGCCTAATTCCCTTCTTAAATAGACTAAAAATTCTGATAAGTGGACATATATGTACAAAGGTTTTTCTCTTACTTGTATTTTCATGGAAAGAAAGCCCAGACCAGGAACTGACACAGGAACCTACTGGTACCTCCTTTTCTTTTCTTTTTCATGGAAATGCATAAGTCTCACTCAACCTTTTCCCCCTAGCATTTAGTGTGTGTGTGTGTGTGTGTGTGTGTGTGTGCATGTGTGTAGAGAGAATGTACACACACACACACACACACACACACATGGTCTCTCTCTCTCTCCCCCTTCTGGAATCCATGAGTCTATCTCTCTCCCCCTTCTGGAATCCGTGATTTCCTTTTGACATCAGTCTTACCAATTTCTAAATATTAGCATTCCACCCTTAGTATGATCATCACAAACAAGGGAAAAAAACAAGAATATGTTTGGAAAACTTTTCAGGAATTTTCATTCTATTCCTGAGGCATTATTCTTCCAGTATATCTTTTGAACAGAGTTGAAAATTTTGGAAAAGTAGAGACTTAGAACTTTTTTTTCTAAGAAAAAAATTAAAGCAGAGGAACAACAATATCACGCCAACCATAGAGCTGAGTTTGCAAGAATAAGGGAGTCTTATGTTTATGCAAGTACTATACAAAATTTATTTTAGGAGATTAGAATTTTAAAAAATGGGAATAAAGTTATGAAATTTTGTGTTACAATACACTGGATTTGAGATAGCATATGATATATAGATATATGCTAAAGAACATTTATATTCAAGTAAATTCCATTATTTTAATGCCACTTTTTAGAAGGAAAGGTTTAAGATGAATATTGAGATCAGTTCTAAAATAGTGTCTCTATAGCAATGCTTTCTTTAAGCCACAAGTCTAAAGGTACAAGTTAGAATGATAAAAGCTGATGGATAAATTATTACTCAGCTCAAACCCACCAGCTGATTTTCCATCAAATTCTACTGCCTGAGATTCAAGAGAGGGTGGACAGAATGTATAGCACCACAATAATACAAAAATTATGTTATACTCTGTTTCTCAAGCCATGGAATTTTTTCAAAATAGTTTCAAGGGGTCTTCATACTATTGGCCACACTGTAGCTGCTCAGGACATGGAATGTTTATTCATCACAAGGGTACTTTTATGTCTTGGTGTTTGATAATGTTATTTTCCAAATACATACATGTTTCCCAAACTTTTTCCTTCTTTTTTCAATCATTGTAATATCCTAAATAGCTATCCTGTCCCTAAATGCCGTGCAAAAATGTATATGGGTCAGGGTCAGACAATGTACAGCGGTAAAACACAATGCTCTGTGAGAAAGACCAATGGGATAGGTTTATGATCCAGAGAATTCCCTGAGTACAGCAGGCATCCATGTACCCTTGATCTGGGCTAGCTGAATCTGCAGGTACATTTTGATGTTGAGGATACTGTGCCTCTCTTTCTCTCTGACACATAAAATAAATACATAAGCTTAAAAATTGCATTTTTGAGCCAGCTGGAGGCATGGTGGTTGAGACAGCTGGATCCCACATGGCAGACTATACTGTTAAAGTTCTGGACCTAGTGGCTTAAAATTCATACCAGATGCCTATGAATACATGCCCAAAATCCCAAGAAGAGACAGAAGGAGAGGGAATCGTGGGGTGGCCATTCCCCCAGAGGTGCCTTCTCACTTTCTGTCTTTCTCGCTCTGTCTCTCTTCTGTGAATGCATAAGCCCTATAGCAAAAAAAACTAAAAAAGAAAGAAAACAACAATAAAAGAGAAAACAAATGTATTTTCTGAGTTGTATGACCTCTGTTTTCTCCATTTATGTAAGTAGCAGCTTTTGAAGGTATGAGCCTCAGTCTTAGTTTTCCTTCTAGATATTCTTTGGTTGTATACTGTGAAAACAAAATTTCATGGGGAAAAAAATAAAAAGGCAAAGCAAATTATTCAAAAATATGCTGTGACAAATTCCTCCAAATGGTCTCCAAACAAAACATGTTAGTTCAAAAGTTGTAGCATGATCCCATTTTCAACATATTAAAAGCCCTTCCCACAAAGTATATATGGAATTTTTTTGTTCTCTCACATATCAGAGCATTCAAAAGTATATGAGAAGGTATTGACCATTTGAGTTTTATCTCTGATACAGCTGAGACATCAGGTTATACTCCCTCTAACAAAAGACTTGCAATCCCTAAAAGGTCTCACTTGATACTCATCCAAAAAGTCTTCTTTGAAGCATAATAGCTTAGAGTGAGCAGTCTTTTACTTGGTGTCAGATACCCATTTGGGTTCATTAGTCACTGAAAAATGCTTTCATAAACAAAAGAAGTGCAGAATAAAAAGTCAGAATTGTTATAAATGACCTAAGATTTTTCTTAATGATATTCTTTTTAATAAGTCCTTATCTCTTTCAACCAAGTCCTATATGGTGCAGTCTACCCTCAGGGGTGGGCCCATTTTACTCATGATACATTTTTTTAAATTTTTGGATTTTTTTTTTTTTAAATGGACTGGCAGGTGCCAAAAGCAAAATATATGAGCTGAGAACTAACACCTGAAAAAGTCAGGCACACAGACTGAAGTGTCATTCAGCAATGCTTCTTTCTCTAGTTTAATACCTGCTTTCTCTATGCTATTTCCTGATCTTTCCAGAACAGCAAAGATCAATTTTCAGCTACTTCCCTTAGCAGTGGTCAATTACAGAATACCCCTGACCTACTCGCTGATCCCATTCTTTCCACAGGCGGTTTCCAAAAATTGAGAGCACAGACTTGTGATTTTTACTTTCAGACACTACTCTAGAAAGAAAAGCAAGAAGAAAATTAAAAGAATAAGCGAGGGAGAGAAGGAGAACAGGGAGGAGGAAGGAATAAAAAAGAAAGGAAGGAAGGAGGGAGAAATAGATGAAGGGCATAAAGAAATTACGATGTAAGATAAATATGAATATAACATTTTAAAAATTTAATGGCAGTTTTATACAACTAATTTTGAAAGCGTTTAAGAATACAAAAGTGTCGGGTAATTTTTAAAAATAACTAGTAAAAGAAAATATTTACAATCTTTAAAATTAAGCTAAAGATAATACCTTTTTTCCTTCTGCTTTTATAAAACCAATTTATTTTGTTTATTTCATTTTTGTTTTTGATAGAAGGTGTATGTGCTTACTGGAGAAAGACAGAAAGAGAGAGGACAGTGAGAAAGTACTCTTCCATGGGAAATGGTCACACCACAATTCTTTCTCCATTTTCCATTTGGGCTCTTAGGCACACACACACATACATGCCTGCATGTTTTTCAAGTCATTGGGTCCAGAATATGATTTGCAGTTGGCCATGTGGGACCCAGTTGCCTCAACCACCACCCGGTCACTATACTGAAGTCAAGAGTTTTAAAACAACTAAATATACAAACAAAATGATTTATCTTCTGATGTCTACTTTGTCTAATATCAGATTTTATTCACATCTGATTATAACAGCTTTCTTACAATTTTAATATCTGTCTGGTACATACATTTCGTGAAAATTGTAGAAGACAAAAAACAAACAAATGAAGACCACCATTCTTCTCCTCTTGTTATAAGGAAAAATGATAGACTGATAGGGTCTCCAGTCAAAGTTTGGATACTCATAAGAATACCAAAAATCTAGGTTAGTATCAGGACATAATGACCTTGTTCTGTAGTATGGAACAGTGTGGAATAAGTACTTAGAGGCTATATAGAAAAGCCTAGGAGACTACATGAAAAGGGTCCAAAAAAATGAGACAAAGATGAGTAAAAGGATAGGCAGAGAAAATTCATGCTTTATTATTTCTCCTCCTAGGAAAAAGAGCAAAATTCCTTCCTTTTCAGGCAAACATGAGAAGTAAGAAATGTGTTCTGCTCTAACAAATGCAGCCCTGTGAGATAATATGATCTCTGTATTACAGATGGGACATTTGAATCTTATAGAGTCTTAGTGATTGATCTTTCATATTGCTAATAATTGAAGGAGCTGTGGTGGAAACCAGGATCCTGGAGAAGGGATTGCAGCGTGGCCATCCCCCCTTGGGGGGGATTTCTCGCTTTCTGTCTCTCTGTCTCTCTCTGTCTATCTGGCGAGCACACGCACCCTATAGCAAAAAAAAAACTCTCAAAAAAAAAAAAAAGATTTTGTCATGTTATTCTCTCTGTCATGTTATCCACCAGCTAGAAGAACCTCAGATCCCTACCAGATGTGGCCCCTTGAACTTGAGTCTTCATGTACTGTGAGATAAATAAATTTCTACTCTTATAAATACCCAATTTCAGATATTCAGTTATGAAGCAACACCAGCGACTAATAGACTCAATGTCTCTAACACAAAAAAAGCAAAACAAACAAACAAAAATTAACATTTAAGAAAAGAGTTTAGAACAAATGTTCAACATCCAGGGTACTAATAGTAAAGAAGATAAAGGGTAAATAGATCAGTAAAGTATAGTGTAAGACTTCTTTGTTTTGTTTAAAACTCATGATAGTTTAAGGGTAGGAGAGACTGACTATATAAGGTTTTTACATCTTTCAACTGGACAAAGCACTATGACCCTCAGTACAGGTAGAGGAAATTATCTCTTATAAAGAAAGGAGAATACAACTTTGCCTAAAAGCATGAATTTTAATTTGGTCCATAAGAAAATACTTTACTAGCTTGAGTTGAAAAAGAAAATATTGCAGACTTAAAAAGAGGAATTGGGGCATCTAAAGTTCTACAGGCAAGAAAAAGTGGAAGAAAATTCTGTAGTTCAAAGACCAGCCATTTACTCAGAAAATAAAAAGTAAAATCAGAATGCAAAACTGGGAGCAAAGAATTATCTTCAGAATATTAATTAATAAAATATTTGTCATTAATCAAGGAATAGATGACACATAAATCATACTGTGGAAACACATCTGCAAACAGACTGAATGAACATTCTGTCCTTTTATTTCAAAATAAAATTGGATGAAACCTTTGAGGATGTTGAGAAGAGTTGTTTGTTTTACATGGGGGAAAATGTTCTTTGGTCATAAGGGAGATTCCATAAGTCATATTTTTTTCCATCTTCTCCTATTAGTGATGGTATCTTGTTTCTTTTTCCATCTTTTCCTTTTAGTGATAGTATCTTATTTCTCTACTATTGAATCAAGGCTGGGATTACTAATTGCTTAACCACTGGAGCACATCAAAATGACATATGGTCACTACCGAGAACAGAGATGCAAGAGAAGAGAGACAATGAACTCCAGAGATACAGTAGAAAAGAGACAATGAGTTCCATGAGGTGAGGAATTTCTTGCATCATCTGAAAGAGGAAATATACATCATAAAAGAGAATAAAGCAAAATTGTTAGAGATGAAGGCTGTAATATAGGAAATAAAAACTTCCCTTGAAAGTATTAAAAGCAGATTAGATTATGCAGAAGATCGCATCTCTGATACAGAAGATAGAACCTCTGACCTAGAAAACGTCTCCAAAAATCCTGAGAAAATAACCCCCCACAGTGAGAATAACATACAAGTAATACTAGATACCATTAAATGCCCAAACATGCAGATCATTGGTATCTCTGAAAGTGAAGAAATTTATACGGACCTTGATAATCTAATCCATGAAATCCTGAAAGAAAACTTTCCAAACCTAGAGAGGCATTCAAATACCCAGACCCAAGAAATACAAAGGACTCCACATAGAATCGACCCAAGAAGATCTTTCCAAGGCACATCAAAACCAAATTGACCAAAACCAGGGCCAGAAACAGATACTAATTTTGGCAAAAGAGAAACATTAAGTTACTTTCAAAGGATATCCCAACAGGCTTACATTGGACCTCTCATGAGAAGTAAAGCAAGGAAGGAAAGAATGGGAAAATATGTCCAGTGTTAAGTGAAAAAATTTTTCAATCAAGAATACTATACCCAGCAAGATTTTCCTTCATATGGGGGGAATAAAAAGACAAAAACATTCTCAGATAAACAAAAGCTGAAGAATTTACCAACACCAGACCAGATCTTCACGAAGTGCTGAAAGGAGTGCTATACCAGGGAAAACTGAAGTCGGACACATAGAAATAGGAGTACAGAAAACAACCAAGAAAATGGCCATCTTAGTAGTAGGGACAAGTCTGAAGTTGAATGTTAACTTCCAGAGTTTAAACTGAAAGATCAGACCACATTAACACTACAAATTCAATAGAAGAGAGATTAATTACATGAGACTGAACTGGTGAAATAAAATTCTTTTGACTTTAGTCTAAAATACTACTGATTTTCTTCTATGATTAGATTTTCAGATTTAAGAATTTTTGTCTTCTCATAAACTGTTGATAGGTTCATCTACCTACTATTTGAATTGAATTCTAAACTTTTTCCTGGCTTTAAGTCTTAAGCAAATTTTGCTTAACTTTTTTTAAAGTTTTAATCTATTAAAACTAAAACTTTTTTTTCTTGAAATTAAAAAATTCATAAAAATACCTACTTAATGACTGCAGTAAGCTATATAGCCCCAGCTAGGTGCTACTTTATAGTATGTTCATTTTACTCACTAAGGTTTACACCTAAAGTTAGACATGCGTTCAGAGATATTTATAAATCAGCTGTGCTTGCTATTGAAAGTTTTTAAACTAATTAAATCTTCAGTGAATCAATAAAATGTGTGGGAAAAAGGCATGGAACACAATAGTAGATATCAGAGAGAATGTGGGAGGAGGGTGGGAAGTGGCAGAAGGTGAGAGGTAGCGAATCAAGGGAGAAAAAAGCAAAATACATAAGAAACAAGAAATGGAAAATCATTGGTGGATGATAGCATGTATGGTAATATCCTTGATTGAGCCAATACACAGAATATTCTGGATGGAAAAATCTTATTTTGTATATTGATGTACAGTGAATGAATGAATTTAAATTAATTAATTAATTAAAATAAGGAAAAAAAAAAAAAAAAAACTCAAGCCAGAGTGTGTGCATATGTGCCCCAAATCCTAAGAGGTGGATGGAGGAGAAGGAGTTGTGCCATGATCATCTCCCTTGAAAGGTGATTTCTCACTTTCTGTCTCTGTCTCTCTGGTGAGCACATACAATCTATAGCAAAAATCTCTCATATAAAAAAATAGAAAGAAAATCCTTGTGCAAACCTAGATTAACCCTAGTCTATTAGACTGGAAAATCCAGCCATACTCTATAGAACCACATCATATATGTGATCTGTCATTGAACAAAATGTTATGACAGGGTAATTGTATTATTAAAGTAATTATAAATAATATTTAAAAATTATATTTTAATTTATTATGATAAAAGTGATAGTAGAAAACAAAAGTTCTTTTGTATGGGTATTTTAATCTATTTTAATTCAATATAATCATGGGGCCAGCAGGTGGCCTTGTGGTGAAGGGTGCTGGACTCCCACGTGTTCAGCCACTGTTTGAGTCCTGGACCTGGCAGCTTGCTTTCTTACATTCCCTTTCTCTTTCTTTCACTCTGTCCTTCTCTGGTCAAATTAAAATAAATAAATGAATGAATAGAAAAATAAGTAAAGTTAAATGAAAATAATTATTTAAATAAATAAATATAATTGTGTTACTTCCTATTCATGGTCAAGTGAAATATATATGAATTATATATATTTGTAAAATGTTTGTTATAAATTATATTAGATGAAAATTATAAAGCCTGTATTGCCTAACAAAACAATTTTAGTGTTTTTATTTCCTCCTCAAAATTATGTATACTTCTGCTTTTGTTCTATTCATGAAGTAGAAATCACCTTCTTTTTCTGGTAAATACAATTTTCATTTAAATTATCTATAGTAACTAAAAGCAAGCATGAAATATTTAGATGGCTTATATTAGTTAATAAATATATTTTTATAAGATCAGTTATAGTTATATATATGAATAATTGTATTAATAAATTTACAGTAATGGTGTTTATTTTTATGCTTTAGTACATTTTAAATCTTTAAATGGGCAGATATGGATTTTGTGTAAAATAGCATATATTTTAAGATAAATGTTGATTTTTTTTAAAAAATTCAAATATCAGTCACATTAATTTTAGTATTATCTTTGTACAAGTAGGTAACAATCTGAAGAAATAAATAATGAGGTTCTGAAGGTTATAATTTGAAAGAAAAAATTGACGTAAATAGTAATTTTTTTCTTAAAACATAACAAATGTTTTAAACCAATGCTAGTGTTTTTTCTGGTTCCTAATTGAAAAAAAAGTAAAAAATATCTATATGTTTCTTTTATAGTTGAATTCTCATTAATTATGTAATAAGAAGTTGTAGAAATTACACATCTATTTTTACATTGTAATCAAATTTATCCCACATTAAAAAGAACACTATTATATATCTATTTGATTAAGACACTTATTTTATACAGATTATGGTTGAAACATTTTATAAGCAACATATTATTTCTTCCTCTGGAAATTGCAAGTTGAAATACATAAGAAGGGATTTTCTAAATTTCAAATGTAAATTATTAAAACTTCTGTGAATACCTTACACATTACATATATTTCATAAATAAAATTATTTCACAAATTAAAAAAAAACTGTGATACTTGACAAAAAAGTCATTTACTAGGTGAAACTTTTGAACAAATAATACTTCTTCCAACATGAACAGTTTCCTAGAGATGAACACAAATGGGAAACCTAGCTGACATAATTAGCAGATAGTTGATGATAAAACAATTAAAGAAAAGGTCATTTGCCTTATTTCTGAACAAATCTGCCATCCCAGTTAGTCTATTAGTTGGTGGAATAATTCGGTTTATAAACGTTTCAGTTCATGCTGAAAATCAGTGACTCTCATAATGGAATGCCCTGGTCGAACCTGATGTACGCAAAATGTAACACCTAGTGCTATTGATGCACTTTAAACTGATATGTTGTCACTTCAAATTACTTCGCATTGGCATCTGCCGTTATTTAGAATTACAAGTTAATTTGGCTGACTTCCAGAACAAATAAACAAGTGCAAAACTGTCTCAATGCATTTATTGTGCTTGAATGATTGAAGGGCTTTTTTTATATGTGGTTTTAATGTTCCAGAATAATTTTATCTAACAGCAGGAGGTGGCTAGACTTCTAAATAAACTGTTCTTTTATGGTAAATTATATGAAATCTACATGAAAAGAATATTTAGTTTTAATTACAATACTAATAAGTAGAAAATAGCCAAAGCATCTTACAAAAAAAAATCTATGAATAACATAATGACAATAATAAACATAACAATAAAATATAAATGGCCCTATTTATTAAAATTCTTAAAATAATTAATGAAAATAGTAAAGATTTTGAACTGCTGGAAATAAAGTAATTATAGTTGAATGAACAGAATACTAGAAACAATAAACAACAAAAGAAATTCTAAAACAGGAATTTTATTTTGGAAACTAAGAAATAATGTGCTCTGTAAGCGTTTACAAATTCATTGCCATGCAAGAAGCCACAGACAAAATAAATAAATGTCTATCATGTCTATGACCATATGCAGGTTCTGAGTTACCTAAGATGACCGAACTTAAACACTTATATACTTAGGTAATACCAAGAGCCATGTACCATGGTATTGTCTGGCTCCCAGGGCACTTTTTCTCAATCAGTGTATTTACCCAGGGAAATTTCACCAAAGTCCATGCTTCAATCTACAAGCATTGATTTGTTATCTCCTAGCTAATACATAAAACCTTGGCTCAAGTACTGTGATGGTTGACTTTCTATGTCAACTTGGCTAGGCTATGGTATCCAGTTTGTTTAGTCAAACAAAAGTCTAACTTGCTCTCAAGACATTTTTAAGATGGTGTTAACACTTAAATCAGTTGAAGGTTTTGCTTACTTTTTGTTTGATAGAGATTCCCGATGTCATAATCCTGCTGCCTCAGCCTCCGGAGCAGTTTAGGCTTGATGCATGCACCACCTTTCTGGCTTTTAGGGTGAGTTGGGAATCAAGGGTGAGTTGGGAATCAAAGGTGAGCCTCCCATGCCCTCATCTTGCTGATTAGCATTATAAACCAGTGCATGATATTATGTCTGGGCCAAATAAGTAAAACTTGAGTAAAGATTACCCTCCACAATGTGGCTGAGTCCTACCTAATCAGTTGAAGGTCTTCGGAGCAACACCTGAAGTTTCCCAAAATAATCCTATCTGAAAACTGCAACATAGAGACACAGCTGGATGCTTATCTTCTACTGGCACTATTTCTCTTGAGAACACTAATGCACATACTCACAGGGTATCCATTAGAGATTTTATAACTAATGCACAAAACTGAGCTCTTGATTTTTCCTCACCCAATCGTCCTAGAGAACAGTCAAATTGTTTTTAATGTGATTTCATTCCACGAGATACTATAGGGTAAATATTTAGACTATATGAAATCTATATAGGCAGGATAAACGCTCTCATTTCAATAAACTTGAAGGAGAACACAATGTGTCTCATTTAATTTCCAGAATATTTATAAAATATATGGACTTATATGTATCCATTATAAAATAAATAATGAAAAAATATGTAAATATAAATACATAGAAATGTATGTATACATATATTATATTGGGTTGTAACAAAAGTCCTGACATTTTTCCCATTTTTTATGCAAAAAAGTATCATGACTTTTCCAACAACCCAATATATATATACATATCTGTATATATTATATGCATGTATTTATTTTTTATGTCCTATTAGCTCTGTTGGTTCTGTTTCTCAAGTGCCTAGACTAATTAAAATTTTAGTACTGAAAGTGGATTTACATATATAGAATTTTAGGCATGAGTTTTTTGAATTGGTGTGGAGTTTTTAGAATTAGCTCTCTACTCCAATTAGAGTTCAAGACAATAATGACTTTAGTATCAGTACTAAAGAGAGCACTAGTAGTCCATGGTGATAACTGGTAATGGAGATACACTGAATACCACCATTGGCTACTCCTAAACCACCACTTACAAGAAACAAGAATCTAGTTGACTAACACTTATTAACATTTTTGACAAAATAATGAATATAAGTAAATTGGCTAGTTGCCCCTTATGTTGCTGGACAGAAGTGAAGGGATGTGGGACTGTCTCTATGTTGCAGTTTTCTGATAGGATTACTTTGGAAAACTTCAGGTGTTGCTCCTAAGACCTTCAACTGATTAGGTGGGACTCAGCCACATTGTGGAGGGTAATCTTCTTTACTCAAGTTTTACTTTTTTGGCCCAGACATAGTATCATGCACTGGTTTATAATGCTAATAAGCAAGATGAGGGCATGGGAGACTCACCTTTGATTCCCAACCTACCCTAAAAGCCAGAAAGGTGGTGCATGCCTCAAACCTAAGCTACTCAGGAGGCTGAGGCAGCAGGATTATGACATCAGGAAACTCTATCAAGCAATAGTTGATAGTTCAACAACAGTTGAATTTAAATTTCCTGCTGAAGGGTTTCATAAGTGACCTTAAAGTCTCTTCATGTGACCTCAAGTAGACTATTATCTTTTACGGTCTCAGGGCTAAGTTTGCTAAAATATAATGCAGAGTCTCACACTCCGATAAACAGCAGTTGAATTCTCACCTTAACAGGGTGCCACAGGAAGTGTATTGGTAAAGTGATCACACTGATTGGAAGGATTAGGATCCTGAAAGTTGGAATAGGGACATACAGGAAGACACTGGTGAATCTGGGGACTTTGAGCTGTTAAATTCTAGTAAGGAGTCTTCATTTCCAATGGAAATAGTCTCTCTACCCACATTATAAGAAATCTCTCCAGCACAGTAGAAGCAGTCAGCCTACTCTCAGTAGAAGTAGTCTCTATATCCTATTATTAAAGAATCAGCCCTACATTTCCTGGTCAAACAGTAATGATTTCATCTCAGGCAGGTGTCATTTGCAAAAACGCTGATTCTCTCAGTATGGAACACCAAATTCATTTTTGCTTCTAGATCTATCACCAGACTCAAATTCAGCAGACTTCTAAAGGCAATGGGCCAAGAGTGATACGTGACAAGGTGTACTACATTCCTAAAGAGTAGTTCATGAATTTTCTCATGTATGTCAATGAAAATCCAGGGAACATGTAGAAATGGATATCAACAATGTTGAATAGTAAAGGAAGTAAAATAAATTTGGATCAGGTTAAATTCATGACATGGACTTACTATGCAGAGACTATTCTTTATGCTGTATCTCAGAGAGTTAAATTTGTCTTTAATAATGTGTTTAGTTGATTGGCTGACACTATATCCAAAAGATGGCCCATAGCTAGTGAGTGAAACATACTAGGCTTACTTTGAATTAATATAGAGAGAAAGACTAAAGGCTTAGGGAGATTAGAATGTAAGAGTGAATTTGGTATCTAAAACCTACTTACCCACTCTGGAAGGGTCCAGCGGAAATGCATTTCATCATGACTATAAAAAATAAATTTTGGAGGACCAGCAGTTGGCATAATGGCTATGTCGCTGGACTCTCATGTAGTTGACTGAGGTTCAAGTCCCGGACCCAGTGGCTTAAACTCATGCTGGGTGCATATGCGTGCATGCCCAAGATCTCAAGAAGAGAATGGAGGAGAAGGGATTGCAGCATGGCCATCCCCACTGTGGGGTGATTACTTGCTTTCTGTCTCTCTGTCTCTCTCTGTCTTTCTGGTGAGTGCATGCACCCTATAACAAAAACCTCTCCAAAAAATAAATGAAATAAATAATTTTTTGATGGAAGATAAATCGTTCTTCAAGAGCTCAATGATCTGTCTTTTTTGTAAGCCAGATTTTACAGTGCAAACTATAGTCAGTGACTCAGTTGGGAAGCCTAATCACAAAGGATTCTTTGAATCCTTGGATGGCAGTGGCTAAATAAATGGTAGCATTCGAACATCAAATGCAAGGTGGATACGATTGCTATAATGGTCAGTAGAGTCGAGGCGCCAATCACATTGGTCTGATTCATATGGAAATGTAGTGTTGGCTAGCTGATCATAACATTCATTGAGGTGAGAAATATCCCAGAAATAAAAGATTCAAAGGGAGTCAACAGTATTTGTACTTGATCTTTATAGCAGAAAAGTTCAAAGTCAAGTGAACAGACTATTAAAAATTGCAGAAACAAAGAGTCACAACTCCTCAATCAAAGACAATCTATCAAGTATATAAATCCAGAATCCCTTGAAAGAAATGAAGCTTGTTCTTCTCCTTGTGAAAGACTCCAGTATTCAAAATTTATACTATTAATTATTTCCCCCTGCCTTCCCCAAAATGACTTACCCTTTTAGAAAGATATCTGTAAATGAAGGAAAATAAATAAAAAGACCTTTCAGAGACTATGGGACACTGGCTCACTACTGATCATGTGTCCAGGAGACACAAACATCGTTGTGGTCTACCAGGCAGAATAGAGGCCTAGGGAGATCAGGTGCTCAGCTGAATTTTAGCTCAGGTTTATTTCAAATTGTACCCAGTGTTCCAAAGTCACACTCTGTGACTATTTCATCAGTTCCAGAATAAAAATCATAATCGGTATATTCAGCAGATGGAAGAATCCTCACATAATTTATTGGTCACCAAAGTCTTCATGAATGAGGATGGGAATTACTCTACCAGGAAAAGACTAAGACCAGCTCAGATGCTTGGTGAAAAGCAAAGAAGTGAAGACTTTTGTGGTAAGAAAGTTCAAGCGGATGCCACTAGAACTGTATCTAACTAAAATGATAAATTTTGCTAGCAATGCAACCTCACTGTCCTACCTCAGGAGATGCCAGTTGTCTAGCCCTATGTCATTATTTTGTTTACAGATATTTCTTTTCCTTCCATTATGTATCATATTGCTTTATTACATTGATGATATTATGTTAATTAGACCTAATGAACAATGAAGAGCAACTCCTCTTGTCTTATTGGTAAGACATTTACATTTCAGAAGAAATAAAATAAATCTGACAAAATTCCTACCTCAGTAAAATTTCTCATTCAGCAGTGTGGGGGCATGTAAAAATGCCCCTTTTAAATTGAAGGATAGTTTGTTGCATTGAGCCTCTCTTTCGATCAAGAATGAGACACAAAGTCTAGTGGACCTTTTGGATGTTGGAGGCAATATATTCCTCATTTCAGTGTGTTATTCTTACATGCTTACTGAATAACCCAAAATACTGGTAAACTAGCAATAAGTGGAACTCAGAACAAGAGAAGGCTCAGCAACAGGTGCAGAATGCTATGCAAGCTTCTCTGCCAGTTGGACCATATGCTCTAGCATATCTACTGATGCTTGAAGAGTTAGTGAACAGAGATGTGGTTTGAAGCCTTTGGTAGATCCCTTTGGGTGAATTATGGTGCAGCCCTTAGAACTTTAGAGCAAAGCTTTGCCATCTTCCGTGTATTACTCTTCCCCTTTGAAGAAACAGTTCTTGGGCTGCTACTAGGCCTTAGTAAAACTGAGCATTTTACTGTATGCCAACAATTTGCCATGCAACTTGAAATACCTGTCATGGATTGCATTAACTGATCCTTAAAATTGTGAAGTTTAGCAAACACAGAAGCACTGCATTATCACATGGAAGTGGTATACATGTGACTAGAATGAAAACACAAATAAGTTTCAAGAAGAAGTGGCCTAAATGACAATGGCCACTACTCCTGACACACGACTATCCGTCTATTAGCCTTCACTTATGGTCCCATGAGAAATTCCCTAATAACAGTGACAGAGGAAGAGAAGACTCAGGCCTGGATTACAGAATGTTCTGCATGATATAAGTATCACCCCAAAGTGAACAATGCAGGATTATAATGAAACAGATATGGGCAAAGGTAAAAGCTATATCAATATCCAGGTGTGACAAAAAGGTTGGTTATTCAAGAATTTGGAAGAACACAATTGAAAAATTGGTGGCAATAGATCCTTAATTTTTTTCTCTGAATGTGAAAAAAGTAAGGAGATACTTGCATCCCATGTGAGTGCTTATAAAAGTGTGACCTAAGCAGAAGATTTTATTAATCAAGGGTAGGATGACTCATTTTTGGAGACAAAAGCCTCTTCTCAGGAACTCCTATTATTTTTCAATACTCCTGAACAAAGTAGTGGCAGGGATGAATGTTTTGCATAGGGTCAGAAACATGTTTCTACTCACCAGGTCAACATGGCTCCAGGCACTCCTGAACATTCAATTTGACTCATTATCAAGAGTAATGGGAACCAGCAGTTAGTGTAATGGCTATGTCGCTGGACTCCCACGTAGTCGACCGCGGTTCGCGTCTCGGACCCGGTGGCTTACAACTCACGCCGGGCGCGTGTGCGTGCGTGCCCAGGATCCCGAGAGGAGAATGGAGGAGAAGGGATTGCGGCGTGACCATCCCCCCTGGGGGGTGATTTCTCGCTTTCTGTCTCTATGTCTCTCTCTGTCTGTCTGGCGAGCGCACGCGCCCTATAGCGAAAAACCTCTCCAAAAAAAAAAAGAGTAATAAGGTAGGTCACTTCAATGGACTGCTTCTATCATAAAGGAGGCATAACCTTGTTCTTTTTCCTTTCCTTTTCTTTTTTTTTTTTTTTTTTTTTTTTTTTTTTTAAGATTTTTGTTATAGGGCACATATACTGACCAGAGAGACAGAAAGCAAGAAATCACCTCCCAGGAAGGATGGGCATGCATGCCACAATCTTTTCGCTTCCATTCTCTTCTCGGGATTTCAAGCATGCGTGTACATGCGACTGTCATGAGTTTTAAGCTGCTGGTTCTGGTCTTGCAGGATGGGGTCAAAGTTCTCCAGAAGACTGTATTTCCTCTGAAAAGCATTCAGTATTTGGTATTGTTTCTTCTATTACCAGAATTCAGGAGTCCAGTAATCATGAGGTGACTCACTATCCACTTCTGGTTCCTCCTGTCTCTGAATCAACAAAGAAGCGAATTACAGTGATGCCTGACATGACTGATCCTCACCATCAAATGGAAAATGAACTACTCCTCTACAGCATAATTATGAAAAAATATGAAAATACAGGAGATTACTTTGGGCATCTCTTAATATTGCCAGTCCCTATGATTAAGATCAATGGAAAATGATAACAACCCAATCCAGTTAGGACTATCAGTGGTCCAGGTCCTTCATGAATGAGGATGGGAATTACTCTACCAGGAAAAGATTAAGACCAGCTCAGATGCTTGGTGAAAAGCAAAGAAGTAGAGTGGTAGTGGTAGAAGTTAGTTATAAATAGCAGATCCAACCACATAACCAGTTACAGAAATGAGAACTGTAACTGTCATGTTCTTCCTTTTGTTATAAATGTGTGTGTGTGGCAAGTACCTTTGTTTTCTCTTCCTTCTAATTCTGTCACGCAGTAAAAAAAATGTATTGACTTTATTTCATGAGATTACATTTTGTGATATCAAGGTGAAGAATAGACATGAATGAAGACTACATCATTTTCTGGGAAAAGACATAGATTGTTTTCAGTTGTACTCACGATAAGAGTACGAAAAGATGACCTGTATTGTTTTTATTTGGGGACTGCGTATGATTCAAAAAGACAAGTAAGAGGGGCAAGTGATAAGAGGAAAACTCAGGATTGCTAATTTTATGTATAAACTGGGTTAGTAAACAGGCTGCCAAGGTATTTCATGAAATATTATTTTAGGTGTTTCTGTAAGGATGGTTTTGGATGGGATTAGTGTTTAAATGGATATTTTGAGAAAAGAAGATTGCCCTCTGTAACATTGTTATTCCTCCTCCAATCAGTTTAAGTCCTGAGAAAATCTAAAAGGCCAACTATCTTTTGAGTAAGAGAGAAATTCCCCTATCTGCTTACTTCTAACTTTTTTTTTTTCCTTTTTTTGAGAGGTTTTTGCTATAGGGCGTGTGTGCTCGCCACACAGACAGAGAGAGACAGACAGATAAAAAGCGAGAAATCACCCCCCAGGGGGGATGGTCACGCCACAATCCCTTCTCCTCCATTCTCCTCTCAGGATCTTGGGCACGCACACACATGCGCCCAGTGTAAGTTTAAGTCACCAGGTCCAGGACTTGAACCGCGGTCAACTACGTGGGAGTCCAGAGACATAGCCATTACGCTAACTGCTGGTCCCTACTTCTAACTTTTAAAAGCTTGAATTTGTGTCCTTCTTTTTTTTTTTTTTTTTTTTTTTTTTTTTTTTTTTTTTTTTTTTTTTTTTTTTTTTCTGTTTTTCTGCCTTTGAACTTGAACTGAAACATTTACTCTTTTCTGAGTCTGTAGCCTGCTGGCCTTCAGACTGGAGCTAACTTACTCATCATCAGCTTGCCAACTATATACCTTGGAATCTGTCAACCTCTATAATCACATGAGCAAATTTCTTAAATAAGTCTTATTTCAAAGATCTGTCTGTCATTTACCTATCTGTCTATGAATCTATCATTTATCTATCTCCTATTGGCTTTTTTCTTCTGGATAACCTACACTAATATAGTCTATTTTAAGATTGAAGAGATGGCACCTTTTTTCTAGATCTTCTATATATGTTGTTGAAATAACAGGCACAACTCACATAAACAAAACATCTTAGAGAATATACATGGTTTCTATCACCAGACCAATTTATTGGGAGGAAATGATGTAAGATAAGAAGGTGGAATCAGGGGGACCAGCAGAGGGTGTAATGGCTATGTCACTGGACTCCCAGGTAGTCGAACACAGATCGAGTCACAGACCCAGTGGCTTGAACTCATGCCAGGCGCATGTGCATGCATGCCCAATATCCCGAGAGGAGAATGGGGTAGAAGGGATTGTGTAGTGACCATCCTCCCTGGGGAGGGGGGATGATTTCACGCTTTCTGTCTCTCTGTGTCTTTCTGGCTAGTGCACGCGACCTATAGCAAAAATCTCTCCAAAAAGAAAAGGAAAAGAAGGTGGAATTAGAATTTTGAAGATAGTAAAACAAATCAGCCTGAGACAATATTCAAATACTAACAGAATCCAAGAGAAAGCTCAGAACTATACATATTATACTGAACTTCTTGCAAACAGAAAAATGGAATAAACATAACTGACAAGTGATTTGTGGAATAGAACACAGGTCACAATAAACAACTTGAATTTAAAATTTAAAAAAGCACATAGAAAACATAAAGAATAAGATTAAAAAAATAATAAAAAAACAGAATAGACTATGAGATTTGAATTGTTTAATCAAAACAAAGAAAGGGACCAAACTGAGAGGCAATATTTGAAGAGATGATGGTTAAAGCTTTTCTGAAGCATATGAAAAATATGAATTTACAGATACAAGAAATTATATCTCTCAGTTCACAGTAATAATATAGGAAAAACAAAAACAGACAAAAAATTACAAACAGCCATAGTTAAGACAAATAATTACAAAATTAAAAAGCATATGATGGCCAATGATATCTCATTAGGAACAGTGAAAGCCAGAAAAGAATACAGTTAATAGCTGTCAAGTACAGACAGAAATCAAACATCAGTTTAGAATTGTGAACCAAGGGTCCAGCCGGTGGCATAGTGTTTAAGGCACTGACTCCCATTTGGTCAATCACAGTTTGAATCCCACATTCAACAGTTTGAAATTTACACTGGTTATGTGTGAGTATATTCTCAAAGTTTCAGGAGGAGAATGGAGGAGAAGGAATTGTGATGTGGCTATCAATCCTGGGGAGGGGGCATGATTTCTCACTTTACCTCTCACTGTCCCTTCCTGGTGAGTGCATGCACCCTATGGCAAAGACCTTAAAATAATAAAAATCACAATAAAATAAAGTAAAATAAAAATTGTAAACCAAGTCAAAAATCTGTCAATATAAAAAAGCAAAATGAACATATTTTTTCCAAGAGAGAGAGAGAGATGGGGGAGAGTGTGAGGCTTAGACCCCAAAGGACTTTGTTATGAAAGTTGTTTAGAATTTACTTTAGCCAAAAAAAAAAAAAAAAAGCAAATCTACATGGAAGATTTAAACTGCTTGAAAAAATTATTTGCAAATAATGCAAGCTGTGGAAAATGTAGACTAACTATAGATATGAGTAATCATGCAATAACATTAGGTTGTAAGAATTTAAATCTTGACCACCTATTTTGAAAGAAAAATCTCATATAAATTATAAAATATTGCTTACAGTAAAAGTTTTCTATGATTCCTTTATTGTTTAGAGGAAGGGAATAGTGTTGATTAATTTTAGACATACACAAGTTAAGTATTTAGTAAAAATTCTAGGAGGACCACCAACCTCTTAAAAAATGAGGGTATAACAGAAAAGAGTATTTTGAAAAGTCTAATTTATATGATAGTGACAAAAAAACTTAGATAATTAATAAAATTCGATACAAATAAAAAATTCAAGATAAGACCATAAACATAATTTCAAAATATTAGTAAATGTATTAAAGATGAATGGGATGTTTGTAAAAATTTCCCTATTAAGTAGTGAAATTGAGAGAGTAAAAAAGAAGAAAACTTTTTAGAACAGCTGGATTTTTATTTTCATACACCCATCTTCTATTGTTTACTTCATCAGCACGTTTCTTTATTTTTTTAAATTTCTCTCTTTCTTTCCTTTTTTCACATTTTTTTCTTTTTACTTTTCTTTTTTTCTTTTTTTTTTTTTTTTCCTTTTCTTGCCAGGAGACATGTAAACACTGGAAAACTGGAGAATGAGAACAAGAGAAAGGAAAAAATAAGCAAGCACCTCTCCCATAAAACATACTCACACTGCAATTGCTTCTCCATTTCTTCTCTTTCAGGATTTTCAGCACACTTGCACACGTGCCCAGAGTGTTTCTCAAATCACCAGGTCCAGGACTCGAGCTTCACATTCAGTCATCTGGGATGCAGCTGTTTTCACCACCACATCACTGGCTGGCCTCACGTTAAGCATTTTTCAAGTCTCCTGTTTAGAGGATCAGGTTGACACAGAACAATTACTTAATATTGGAGAAATAATTATGAATCTTAGTGTGTTTTACCTAACTGAAGGTTCAATGCAATTTTCAATAAATTCAAACCTTTTTATTTTAAATTTGAGTAATATATTTGCTTTACAATGATGTGTAAACCTTTAAGAATATTTATGAAACAAAAGTAATATTATGCTATATATGTGTACTTTAAATTTATATGTGAAACACTCCCCCTCATTAAAATGTACAAGCGAGGGATTTTTTTTTCTTCATGATTATTAAGGATTTGAGAGGTAACATTAAACTGTAGATACACGGTGTTATTTTACAGAAGTTATACCTGGAATTCATCAGGTAGTCTAGTCTTAGTACAAGATAAAGCATTCTAACTAGTAGGGATGTTTTTCTTCACAGTAAAGTCAAGAATCCATTCAATGTCTTATTTCAAACTTTTCATAAATGCTTTCTGGTAAGGTCAATTACTTTTCTGTATTTATTGTAATTTATGCTTTTTATGTGAAATAATGGTTCTCAGAAACAGTGACTGGGACCAGCCTCTGATATGGTAGTTACTACTGGATCCTTAGGGGCTGACCACATGGTTCAAGTCGTGGACCTGTGGCTCAAGAAACATGCATATTTTGATGTGTGCCAAAAGTCTCAAGGGGAGAATGATTGTGGTATGGTAATCCCCTTGAGGGAATGCTTTCTCATTTTCCCTCTCTTTCTGTCTCTCTCTGGTGAGCACATGTGCTCTATGGTGAAAATAATAATAATTAATAAGTTTATAAATAAATAAACAGTGACCAGTAACAATTTGTGAGCTTCAATTTGGGGATCCATTTACAGTTTTTAAAAATAGGCTTGTTTGCTTGCAATACATTATTGTTCTTTAACCCCTTACTATGTCACTTTGATAAAACTTTCACGGCCACAAGATGCCCCAAGTGACTTTGTAGAAAATACTAAACTAAAACATTTATATTCAGTGGTTACTTTCCTAAGACAAACACATTAATCATAGCTTTCATAGGAATATACTAGTTTAAATACTGGGCACAAAACTGTTGATTTGGCATACTTTCTTCTCCTTGAAAGATATTTCTGTGTAGAGTGTAAAGGCAATGGAAGTGTGGTAGTTTGCACTCCCATCTATACATTCTTTGGCTATTGGCGAACATAATACAAAGAAGAAATTACTGAGTGCTGATAAGAAGGAAAGAAGTCATCCTAAGAAAAATCAGTCAGTCATGAATGCTAGGTATAATGTATCCTGAACTAGATATATTAGAAAAGACAAATGGGGCACCTTAAAATTCTGACTTTCAGAGTGGATCTGTGAAAAAGGTCTTATCAAAGTCCCATTAATATTGCTAAACTTGGGATGAGGGCAGATGGAGAGCAGGTTAAAAGCAAACATTCATTCTGCATAATGAGATGGGACCTTTCCTCTTTAAGAGAATGGTCCCAGTAAGCTGACCGTCAATACTGTGTGGATTCCTTCCACATTACCAACAGCAACGACAACTAACTGATTTGTGAAAATGTATTACAAATGTTAAAAATGGAACGATACTTAATTAGCAGAGAAAATATACTTATTTTAATTAAATTACTAAAAGAAGCTATAATCAAGTCTCCGAAAATATTCCCAGAGGAAGAAACTAGGGCAAGTAATAATGAAGAAGGAAAAATGTACTGCCTAGAAAGATAATGTAAAAATGGGCTTTGAATTAAAAGAATTACACAGTAGATTGCTCATTATTAAAAACTGACTTAATAAAGGGGAATTAAACAGTAAAATGATTTTCAATTTTTTTTATTATACTTAACTCTGAAACAAGAAAGAACCGTATCAAAGTTAACAATCAAATACATTATCTGACCTGTTCTCTACATTTAATATATGTGATTTAAACTCCAGCCAATGAGATAGCATAAGACTAGAAAAAAAATGAAAAACTTTTTAAAAATAGAATTTGTTGATATTATTTTTCTCTTGTACTTGAATAAATCTTTTTTAAATTTTATTTTTAATTTATATAATTTTTAACATATACTGACTGTCTGCACTCTGTTGATAACATTACTAATGAATGAAATTAATGCCTTTCTTGGAAACACAACAGAAGCATTTACATTCTTCTAGATGCAAAAATAGAAAGTTTATCATGTGTCAGACAATGAATGAATACATGAATACAGAATCATGCACATACAAATATACAACTTGTATTTATATGGTTGAAAGTTATATGTTTTTAATAATTTAAGCACCAGTAAATATATCAGACATCTAATAATGGCCTCATTTTAAAATGCAGAACATCTGTATAAATAAACAATAAATAAGTTCAACGGGACATGGAAGAGAGGACCATGAATTAAAATATTAAAGCTCAGTTTGGAGATTAAAAATTTCCCCCAATTATTCAATAGATAAAAGATGATAATAATGAGGAGCTTCTCTTTTTAACTAATCATGAGAAAATTGAACATTTGCAAAATAAAATTCTTTTCCCCCAGAGGACACATGTGCTCACCAGAGAGAGACAGAGAGAAGGAAAGTGTGAAAACACTCCTGGGGATTGGGGTGGGGGGGCTGCACCACAATCCCTTCTCCTCTCAAGATCTTGAACACATATGCACACGTGCCTGGTGTGATTTGCAAGCTGCTGAGTCCAGAACTCAAACTGTGGTTAGTCATAAGGGACTCCAGCATCTTAATCGCCGCACCACTTGATAGCCCCCTAAATAGAATCTTAATTCATAATTTTAAACTTATTTCTTTACAGGTCTTATATGAATATATTAATGAATGTATTTTAAAACATAAAATTACCAGAAAGCTAGAAAAATATGTAAGCGATCATTTCTTCCTTTAATTGCAAAGTCTCTTGAGAAAACGTACAGAAATTAATTTGCATCCTTTGAGTTCAACTCCTTCAATGAACTGTTAATATTTCATGAATTATCTTTTCATGCTTTCTGCTTTTCTCTTTAGAACTTTATCTTTTTAAATCGATTGAAAAAATAACTTTTATAGCAACACAGTGACTTCTAATTTTTTGTGTACTATGTTTGATCTTAGCAAAGTTACTGATAAATGATAAAATTTCCCATGTATTTATTTGAACTTTTATACATATTATAATCTACTTCCATTTTTTGCTAATATAGCATTTATGCTTGAAGAGTCCCTTATTCTTATTTATTGCACTTAAAATGTATCAACATAATATATTTTGTTTTACGTGTGGTGTTCAGCATTTACTAGGGAACTCACAGCAAGCTGCGGTCCCAGATGTAGCAGGTCTCTATTCTATCACATCTTGTGCAGGATGGAGCAGTCTAGCAGAGCTGAAAATCAGACTCTTTGTTAGAGGGCCATGATTGTTGAACAAGGCTCCTCAGATATTGAGATTTGAGGTACACAGCAGCTGGGTGAAGTAGTAATGTTTCCCTGGATCCCAAACCTTCCAGGTCAGTGTTTGTGACCACGGATAACGGTGAGGGGCATCTGTAATGACCTGGGGCTTGGCAGGAATGTTATCACTGAGCTCAATGATGTGGTAAGAAGTGGCAGGACTCAGCATTCATGACTAAGGAATCATCGGTTTCTCCTTTACGTGTTTTGAAGTTGGATTTCCAAATTTTTCAGTAATCTGTTTCACTGGTGCATGCACATAACCAGTTACTTTGAAACTTTCCAGCGTCCCAAAGATTTTTTTCTGGGATGCAAAATATACACGAGATCCAAATAACACAAGTAAACCTTAATGCTTCTATCTACTTCCAATATGTCCAATGGGAGCCTCTTAATATTACAGTCTATTAGCGATTCTTACTATTTCAAATCACAAAGATTGTACTGCTACCTCTTCATACCTACTGCTTCTCAAAATACAAATATGTTTATTTGTGTGCGTGTGTGTGTGTCTCTCTCTGTGTGTAGATGTTTATATTAATGTTAAATATCTAGGATTAATATCAATGGGTCATAAGAGAATCATTTTTCAAATTTTCTAAAAAACTGGCAGCCCATTTTCCAAAGTGAGTGCTGCATTTATATTCCCAACAATAGCATATGAGAATTCCATTTGTTCCTTACCCTTATCAATACTTGTTATTGTCAGTCTTTTTTATTATACCCTTTAAAAACATGTTTATTAAATTGACAGTAGATTTTATTTGTTAATTTTAAGAAAACAGCATCAGCTCTGTAGCACTGTGATTAGGTTGGAATACTAAACCCAGTGGCTTGAAAAACACATCAGGTGAGTGTATGTCTGTGCCCAGAATCCTGAAGGAAAAGCAAAATAGAGGATAGGGTTGGTGAGATGACCATGTCGAACTCTGTGGTGATTTCTCTCTCTCGCTCTCTCCTTCTCGTGCATGTGCACTCAGGTAATTTAGAAGATAATTAAGAAAGGCACACATAATTGAGAAAGAAAATAAATGTATCCTTTATAAAGGATTTTTGAGACCACATTTGAGACACTATATGAACTCACATGTATAAATTTGTTATATTCCTTTTAGTGACACACTATAATTTCATAACTAAATATGTGATTCTAGTATCTATTTCAAGTAGGATATATTTAAATTAATCAATAAAATGCAATTTGTAGTCATTCATTGAGTTTTATTATGCATTAAGTCAGTTTTCATATTTTAGTACTTGGTTTATTGATTTTTTTTTTTTTTTTAGAGAGGTTTTTTCTATAGGGCACGTGTGCTCGCCAGACAGACAGAGAGAGTCAGAGGGACAGAAAGCGAGAACTCGCCCCCCCAGGGGGGATGGCCATGCCTCAATCCCTTCTCCTCCATTCTCCTCTCGGGATCTTGGGCACGCACGCACACACGCCCGGCATGAGTTTTAAGCCATCGGGTCCAGGACACGAACTGCGGTCAACTACGTGGGAGTCCAGTGACATAGCCATTACGCCAACTGCTGGTCCCGATATTTTGAAATGTGGAAATGAACAGTATGATCCTAAGCTGAAAGAAAAAAAAAAATCAGTGAACACATTTCTTGTTTCCTGTTTGATATAAACAGTATAAATGAATGTTAGTTAGATTTAGCTACAATTAATTAATGAAAAAGTGTCAAACCATAACAAATAATACAATATACATATTTACTTTAATTCTGACAGAGTATATATAATAAAAATCAATTACCTTTTATAAAAGAGAGCAAGAATCATATGAAAGACAATAGAAACTAAACATTGTAGGCATGCAAATAGCTAAATTGCAAAGGAAATAAGATGATATTAATTTCTGCAGTACACTGAATAAAGAAGATTGTTCTCACCAACGACGATAGGACTCATCCAATCCAGATGATGGCTAAAAAAAAAAAAAAAAAAAATAGCGGGCACAGAGCAAATCTTCTCTTTTAGAATTGGGATATCTATTTTATTCTGTCCCAAAACACTGGAGCTCCAAATTCTTGAATCTTTGGAACCAGGGTTCACACTTGAAGTCATTCCTTCTTCACAGTCCTGGTTCTCAGGTCTTCTATCTGCTTGGCAGTTGGTATAATGTGCGTGGAACTTCTCATCTCTGTAATCGCATAAACCGATTCCCATAATAAATCTCTTATATGTCTCTCTATATATTTTGTCCAAAAAGTCATGATGTATTTTTCTTTCTATGCAAAAATGTGTCATGACTTTTACCAATATAGCATATTGATTCTATTTCTTTTCTTTTTTCTCTCTTTGAAGTTTATTCATTTACTTTTAGAGATAGAGACAGAGAGAGAGAGAGGCTCCCTAGACAGTGTCTTCATGACAGCGTTTGTCCACTACTCCTACAGCCAGCCAAGAATACAGTTAGTCCCTGGAGTGTTCAGATGGACCAAGGATAAGAATTGAGCCTATATTTTTTTTTGCCTTAGGGTACATGGGCTTGCCAGAGAGAGACACTGAGAGGAAATTCGAGAAATCATTTCCCAGAGGGGATAGCCATACAGCAATCTCTTCTCCATTCTCCTCCTGGTATGTTGGGAATGCACGCATACATACCTGGCATGATTTTCAAGTCACCAGGTCTAGGACTTGAACCATAGTCAATCATATGGAAGTACAGTGCCTTAACCCCCTCTCTTCCATTGCTTCAAGCATTGTAGGCAGTGCCTCCACTGCCTATACCACCATGACTGGGCTCTATTGATTCTATTTATCTGGAGAACTCTGAGTATTACCTTCTTCTTTAGTACTTGTATAACCTTATAGGAACTAGTAAAACTAGCAGGATAGCCAAAGAAACACAAAACAGAATCCATTTGCACAAATCACAACATTCTATAGTCAATGCTAACCCTGCCCCGTCATGCTACACATTCAAGAAACAAAACGAATTCACTGAAAATATATTATGATTCATCAAATTAAGACTCTAAAGTTAGGACTAATGATTATTAAATAGAAAGATTTTAAAAAATCAAAGAGAATTGCCATACAGTATGTCTGACAAACAGAAAGTCTTTATGGGATTGTTCATATAAAGCAATGAAAAGTTCATGGCAAATATAAAAAACTACTGATACAATAATAAAGAAACAATTTAGCATGCAAAGGCAGATGTTGAATCTCTTTTAAAAAATAAGAGAGAAAAAAACAGAGTCCAAAGAAACGAACTCAGAGTATTTGTTTTATAGTATTGAAGAATATAATGGGAACTTGAGTTCAAAGAGTAGCTAGAGTTCATAGACTCAATGACAAATCAACAGAATGATGTAAAAATGGGAGTAAATGGCATTGGATAGGAGATATAAAATGGAAGTTACTAAATCAATGATAATTTTTCTGGAAATGAAAAGAACCAAATGCCCTTGAATAACTAATAGGTTTGTGACAGATTACAGGTATAAAATTACTACAATAAAAAGAGAAAAATGTAAACCTTAATCTGTACAGATACAAGATAAAGGGTATAAATAGAAAGCACTGATAAAATTCAGGAAAAGATTTGCTTATCTAGCAGAAGATTGTGTTAGTGTTTACACTTACCACTTTTTTTAATCTATTCTCTTTTTCTAGCAATATTGCTCTAAAAATAAGTCTATATTATATTTTTCCTAGAGCCAAATTCAGCACATGACTAGGTTTTGGCTATTGGATTGTGAATAAATGCAGCTGTATGACTTCTGTCCAGTACCCTTAAAAGGAAATTATGCTCTTCCCTTGTCAGTATTTTTTCTACGAACCCAAATGTGGCATAATGTTGGTAACAAAAAGAGTTATCATAGTCTAAGTCAAAGCCATTGGAAGCCACAAGAAGTATGAGAAATAGAACAAAAAGAACTACCATGGAGTTTCCATGTTTGCTTCTCACTGCTGACACTGATTACTACAAATGAGAGAAGTAACACTTACCTCTTTGAAGTAAGTTTTATTTTAGCTATTATAGAATAGACTAATACAAGATTGCATAAGGAACAAGAAGACCCTACCATTTGACTTGAAGTGGATGAGTATAGATTTAATGCTAAATGAGTAGCCAGACTATGTAAAACAAACATTGTATGTCCCCACTCAATCTATGCCAAATGTCTGCCCTCTATGACAGAAATTAAAAGATCTGAAGACAGGTAGATACCAGAAACTGCATGAGAAAGGAGCAAAGAGTAGAAGTGATTGAATGTAAATAACAAATCACAAAATAAGAATAAAAAGGAAAAATATGAATCCACAAACTGAAAGAAAAAAAATACAGGATGCATTTTATACACTAACGTACAAATCAGCATAATTAAAGTGTCATGCTCCGTGAGAATATAGATATAAACATATTTTAACATTATTTCATTATATATATAAATGTGTAACTATGTCTTAATAGGTATGTAAGTTTTTGAGCAACGATAATGTAGTACCTCTTAGAAATAAGTTGGTAATACGGAAGAATTTAATATTTATTAAAATATATTATAATATTTTGTTATGCAAATAATTTCATTGTTTTATTTATTTTTAATCTTGTCATATTGTACTTGTGAGAGAAAGAAAAAAAGAGAGAAAAAGTGAGACAGCACCTCCATGGGGAATAGAAACACCACAATCTCTTCTCTTCCATTTCTCCTTCCTTTAAGGATTTTGGTCAGACATGCATGCACATGTTTCTCAAGCTGCAGAGTCCACATGATCAACCATGTGGGATCCAGCTGCCCTAGCCACCATGCCACATCATGGCCCAGTAAATTCATTTTTCCCCTAAAGTAAGAAACTATGAAAATGTCCATGATAAATTTTAAAATAAATGGCTTAAAATTGTATACCATATTCTCTTATTTTTATAAGAAACAGGTAAGAAATAAACAAAAATGTTCACAAAAACTAGGTTATGCATTTTTTTTTTTTTTTTTGGAGAGGTTTTCGCTATAGGGCGTGTGCGCTCGCCAGACAGACAGAGAGAGACATAGAGACAGAAAGCGAGAAATCACCCCCCAGAGGGGATGGTCACGCCGCAATCCCTTCTCCTCCATTCTCCTCTCGGGATCTTGGGCATGCACGCACACGCGCCCAGCGTGAGTTTTAAGCCACAGGGTCCGGGACGCGAACCGCAGTAGACTACGGGGGAGTCCAGCGACATAGCCATTACGCTAACTGCTGGTTCCCTGCATTTTTTATTATCATTATTTTTAGGCTTAGTTTCTATTTATTCTAAATGTATAATTGAAAAATCTAAACTTTTGAAAAAAATTACTATAATGTTTAAGAGCTGAGAAAATATAGCTTTGTTAATTATCCTTGAAGCTAAGGTATACAGCAGATTGATATTTTGACTTTTTTTCTTCCTTAAGAAAATTACAATGCATGTGGGAACCAGCAGGTGGGATGATGCTTAAGGTGTTGTACACTCCCACATGGCAGAACATGGTTCGAGTCCTGGACCTGGTGGCTTGCTTTCTCACTTTCCCTCTCTCTCTTTCTCTCTCTGGTCAAGTTAAAAATAAATTAATGAATAAATAAAATTAATAAAAGAAAATTACAATGCATGTGTATAAAAATACAAAAAAATTTCAGACTCATATCGAGCACTAAAAACATACCTCAAATTATCGGAAAACACTGCAGCAATTTTGCAAAAGACACCTGAGGTTCTGTGGCAAGAGAACGTTTTGGAAGAAATATAGGAATATGCGGACTCAAGCAGTTACTCTAAAAGATAATAGTTGAAGATGCCGTTTAGAAAAAAATAGAAACAAGACTGTTATGTATACAAGGCAATAATCATTTAGTCCATTGTTCTAGAGGTCAAAGGAAACATAGTAGAAATCAGAGAAAGTCAATCGAAGCAAGCAGATTGAAAGGAACAACTAGACCAGGAGCTGACCTGATCACCCGATATCAAAATAGTAGAATCAGAGATTGCATCTTACAGTTTTTGCTTATGATTTATTTTTGCTCTAATAAAAATATTGGAAGGAAAAATAATTTGTAATTTTCAGGTAGTTTTAAATTGGTACAAAACAATTTCATGTTCAGTTTAAATAGTTACAAATAAAATAAGTACTGTGAAAATACAGAATTGGATTATTATCTGTTGATGATAATGTATGTAGTATTCCCAACTGGACTTGTGAGAAATATATTCAAATGGGAAAATTCACTTTGCAAGCTAAGTGATGTATAGTGATTGAATGCATAAAGAAATTAAAAATAACATTTATTTCTAAAAAGAAAATATATGTATGACATTGATATCTTACACCACATGTACATAATTTTTAAATGAAATAGGACTTTGGAAAATATATTGTTTATCTTCATACTACTACCCTTTCAAATGAAATTATGAATTATTCTTCTTAAAAAAAGAAAAAACTTATATTTTCCTTCTGCTCCTTGAACTTAATTTATTCAACATTTTTCACAGAATTTTATTTTTTACAGGAGTTTTTCATTATAAAATACCCTATTATTCTCAAAAGTCTTTTATTGAACAATTTATTATTATTCTCTCACAATTAATGTATTACATAAATTAAAATTGAAAATTTTAAAATGTCTTCTTACCAGACTCTAAGTGCTACTTGAACCTTTCCCTGAGTTCACTTATTATTAATCGCATATAATTGAATATTTTTAATAAATTAAAATTACACATAAAATTTTGAAAATATGCAGGGAATCCATTTTGAGATAAATAAGGCCAGTATTTTTTTCAATTAGATCACATTTTCATGGATTAAAAACTATTGCTAGAATAGAGCTAGTAGGTGGCATGGTGGTTAAAGCTCTGGATTCCCACATGGCTGACTCCACTGTTCAATTCCTAGACCCTGTGGCTTGAAAATCATGCCATGTGTGTGCATGTAAATGTCCAAAAACCTGAGAGAAGAGATAACAGTATGGCCACCCACTCTCCCACGCCAGGCTGATTTCTCACATTCTCTCTCTCTGTCTCTCTATGGTGAGTACACATGTCATATGGAAAAAATCTTAAAAAAAAAAAAAGAGAGAGATAAAATTCTGTTTAGTCTGGCATATTTATATTTGTTCTTGTATAAGATTGCTACAAATTATCTTCATAAACTCTTATATTCCTTATATCCCTCTGCAGCATACCATTTGCCACAGGATTATATTTTACTTGGTGATGTACAAGCCCTTATATCTTTACAGAAATGATGTCTATCACTCCTCTTCAGTCTATTTTCTAAAAACTTTTTAATCACAAGCTTGATCTATTAGGACTGTGAATTTCTAAACTCACTCTTGTCTGTAAACGCACCTCAGTCTCGTCCTAAGATTCATTTTCATTTTTTAAAAAAATTTGTACAGGGAATATGCACTCTTCAGAGAGAGAGAGACAGAAAGAGAGAAGGAGGGAGACAGCATCTCCTCATGGGATACGGTCAAACCAAATCTCTTTTCCTCCATTTGCCATCTTGTCAGAATTCGGGGGCACAGACACATACATTTTTCAATCCACTGGGACCAGGATTCAAACAATAGTCACCCATGTGGGATCTGCCTCTCTTAACCACTACTCTTTGCTGCTGGCCCTACAATGTACATTTAGAATGCACAATTTCACTTTAAGATGTATATGTATTGATATTTTTCAAAAAATCGTAATTCTTAATTGACATATTTCCCTACATTTATGTGATAATGTTACATAAAATTGACAATATATAATAGTTGTCAATATATGCATACAAAGTTTAATGACCAAATCAGGGCCCAAAGCATATCCATCCTCTAAAACATTCATTATTATTTTCTGTCATGAAGATTCTAAGTACTTTCTTCTGTCTAATTTGAAATATACATGCAATTATTATTAATTGCAGTTGTTCTACTCTGCTTAGTACTCTAGAACTCACTTCTCTTGTAAGTGGTCAGACCTAGCCAAAATAACAAAACCTGATTTCTAACTACTATTTTGTAAGTGTGTTTGCAGGACACATGTGCAGAGAAGGCTGAAATGACCTAGTCTTGCCCACTACAAGGAGAGTGAAAAATGCTGGTGTCTGTAGAGCAATCAATAAGACTAGTTTCAATTCTTCATTGGTATAGAAAGCTTAGTGGACCAATGGGACTGAGGCTCAAATAAACCAGTCAGAAGTGCATTTCACATCTTTTTTTGCTTAAATGCATAACTTAAAACAGGAACATTTCCTTTATCAAGGCCCGGCCCTTTTTACCCTCTGAGAGACAGATTTAAGACAAACTCTAACTGGAGTTGTAATGCTTCTCCTGCATCTTTGCTCATGATTCATGCAATAAAATTCTTTGTTTCTCCGACTCAATGGTATGGTGGTTGGTTAGTGAACATTAGGCAACAGACACCATTTCTACCCTTCTTGTCTAACTGCATTTTTTATCTGTTAACTAAATTCACCCTTCCCTCACCTCACCTTTCTCCTTCCCAGTTTCTGGCATTGGTCATTCCATTCCCCTCTTCCATGCTGTCAAATTTTTTAGCTTTTGTAGATGAGTGAGAACAAGTAGTATTTTCCTTTCAGTGCTTAGTTTATTTCACTAAGAATAATTTCTTTAGGCTCAGGTATGTTACCTCAATTGACAATATGTTCTCTTTTTTTTTTATAACTGAATTATACTCTATTGTGTAATATACCACATTTTTCTATGTGATTTATCTCTTGATAGACATTTAGTTTGATTTCATATTTTTGCTATTGTATAATGCCACAGTAAATATGCATGTTTGGATATCTCTTCAACATTACTTATTTCCTTTCCCTTGGATATAAATCACAATAGTAGGATTACTAAATCATAAGGTCATTCTAATTTTATTTTTTTCCCTGAGGAATCACCATACTGTCTTTTATAATGGCTGTACTAATTTAGTCTTGCCAAAATTATTTACTACATGTCTAATTACTCAACCTCGATTGTTATTTCTTTAAAATAAAGACTTGTGCAATACTAAAATTTATATAACTACTGACCTTTTACCAGGGAACACATCATAAATTAGTTACTAAGAACCATCATTTCAAACTTAAGTTGCTTTATTATAATATATACATTAAGAATAGAAGATTAAGTAATATTGTATGGGAGCTGAACATTTTCCTTAAGATAAGAAACATATATATGATGTCTGATTTGGTACAATTCCACCAAGCTGTTCTATTTGGAAAAAAAAAAACAGAGAGAGAGAGAGAGAGAGAGAGAGAAACTCACTCAGCAGAAAACAAAATAAAGCAAACTTTGGTCTTAGAAACAATATGTTCATAAGTTTGTAGTAATTGATTCTAAACTTTTTCTATTTTTTTACTCATAACTATCTTCCATATGTCTCTCATGTTTTTTGGCATAACTTTCTCTTCCATTTTTTTATATAAGAAAATTATGAAATTCACTATTTCTCAAAGCTGGTTCATTGCCTATTCTATTAAAAGTACTTCTGGAGCATGGTATAGAATAAAGTGAAAAAACTGAATTGACCACAATTTATAATTATTACCATAATGGTTTTTAACATTTTTCATTGTCATGGTATAACATGCACTCCATATAGTACAAAAAGGTCTAAAACTAAACTTAATGTTTTCTTAACTTGTAATTAAAAAACAACACTTAAACTTACTATATGAGTAAAGGTATTTTAAAAGTGTACTATATATATGAGAAGATTGCAAATTATCTTCCCTTATGATGTTCAAATAATTATATTTAGTTTTAAAAATTCTGACTTCTATAAAATTTATGACTCTTCTATGAGAAATGTAATTTTAAGTTTACAAATTCATATTTTCTATGATGCAAGCACAGAGTGGTGATGATGCCCTTAGTTTACTGAAATAAGTAAGCTAAACTGTTTAGTCTATATTCTTCCACTCTTTGTTCCTACATCCATGAAAAATTAGGAGCATTTCTCCTATTCTCTTTTACCTTGAGATTTCCTGATGTCTTTTTCTTCCTCAAATCCAGCCACCTGCTCTCTGACTGTCATTGACCACCCTGGCCAGTTGGCTAACGCTATTTCACAGGAGTTTCCATTTGTGTTACACAGTCTGAGATTGTATGCTTCGATTTCTGCCAGCCATTCCTACAGGTTATGCCTGCTGTTACCCAACCTTTGCATGTACCAAGGCCTGGAGAGCCGCACTGGAGCAAAACAATGCTGACAGACTGGCAGTGCCCCAAGTGTTGTTGGTAAGAATCCTGTCTTACCATTTGGTCTCCCTCTTTGGGCTAATAGGAGCGCCAAATCATCCTGCATCCTTCAGTCCCTAAATCTCCATCTACTTCATAGAAACCTTCTTTGAAAATTGTTTCCTTAAACACTTGTGGTAGATAATTACATGTGAGACAAAAATAGAACCACAAAATTTAAAGGATTGTTTCTAACTTCTTACTTTGAACAATTTCAATCTTACAGAAAAGTCATAAATGTGATACATGTATAATAAAAGTCGTAAACGTATATATCTATACATACACAATACTGGATATATATAATTATTATAATAAGAATATAATATATATTATATAATAAGCATATAACATATACATATATAAATGTATATATGTGTACATTTTAGTGCTTCTATGCCCAAAATCCCAACTGGAGGCAGAAGTGGAGGAGAAGAGATTGCGACAGGACTGTTCCCTATCAAGGCGTACTTTTTTCCCCTCCTCTCTCTCTCTCTCTGGCACATACATATGCCTTCTGACATATATAAATGTATAATTTATATATCAAGCCTCAGACTTTGGGAAACAAGTCGCTAAATACCTTCTTTTATACTGGATATCATTACCCTAAATCGCTGTTACAATGCTAGTGAAACAAAGAATGTTATCTGAATTTATCATTCTTTAAAATGATTATTTTAACTTTAAAATACAGATCAGCATTAATATTAATAGGTATAAAGTAGAATGCAAATAATTTCAAATATTTTTATATGTCTAATTACTCAACCTCGATTGTTATTTCTTTAAAATAAAGACTTGTGTAATACTAAAATTTATATAACTACTGACCTTTTACTAGGGAACACATCATAAATTAGTTACTAAGAACCATCATTTCAAACTTAAGTTGCTTTATTATAATATTGTATGGGAGCTGGACATTTTCCTTAAGATAAGAAACATATATATGATGTTTGATTTGGTACAATTCCACCAAGCTGTTCTATTTGGAAAAAAAAGAGAGAGAGAGAGAGAGAGAGAGAGAGAGAGAGAGAGAGAGAGAAACTCACTCAGCAGAAAACAAAATAAATCAAACTTTGGTCTTAGAAACAATATGTTCTTTGAATATCAAATACAAAGTTTTTAATGCAAGAATAAAATGATGTTAATTAATAAGTATTAAAGAAATCATTCATTTTATGTATATAACATTAAAAATAAGTAGAAACTGGTTAACTATCGTAGTAAAAAGTGTAAGGAAAATATTTTAACTTATAGAGAGCTAAACTATATATTACATTTTGGACTCTTAAAAATTTAAACAGAAAAGATCATAAACTAAATAGCTTAATGAGCAAAAGATATGAACTGAAAGTTAATATTTTGGGAAAAAATTTAAAATAACAACAAAAACCAATAGGCAATGATCATGTGTTTTTTGTTTTCTTAAAGTTTAATCTCACAAAGATATGACCATTAGAACCACTAAAATTACAATGAACATTTTGTTTTTTGCTTAACAGTTTTGACAAAAACATTTTTTCAGAATATTTTGTCCTTAGATTTTTCTCAAAACAGGTAGTCGAGTCAAAGTGCAAAACAATGCAATTCATTTGGAAGGAAAAATAGTATCTAACAAAATTATATATGCATTTACTCTTTGCCTAGAAACCCCACTTCTAAGTAACTACTTTAAAAATACTTCTTTCAGAACAGCGTCATGGCCTGGTGATTAAGACATCTGGATCACACAAGGCCAGTCTTCGAGTTTCCAGACCTAGTGGCTTGAGAAACACGTTAGGCCCAAGTGCGTGTGTGCTCAAATCCCACCTGGAGGCAGAAGTGGAGGAGGAGGGATTGCGATCGTTCCCTATCGAGGGGTGCTTTCTTCCTCTCCTTCTCTCTGTCTCTGGCAAGAACACACACCTTCTAGCGAAATTAAAAACAAACAAACAAAAAATTAAAACATGAAACTTCCTTCAGTTCAGTTCATAAGGTTATGCATCCATGGTGCTGTTACTTAAAATAGAAAAAGAATGTCAGAATTCTATTTTCTATTATTAGAAGACAGGTTGAATAAGGAATAACCATAAAAAAGAATCTAAATCAGCCAGAGATAAATAAGAAATGTATCCCTGCACTGCTATTTCATGGTGTCCAATATAAATTCAGTGATAATGTATAAACTGCAAAATGTTTGTATTTTATTATCTCTTGAGTAGGAAAGAAGGAGATTCATATACCTACGTATGTATATTTAGATGTACATGTTTCTTTTTTTATTATTTTATTTTGCTAGAGGTACCTGTGCTTACCAGAAAGAGAAAAAAGGAGAAAGCATCCCTTAATGTTGTTTTGTCACACTCCAGTCTCTTCTCTTTCATTTCTCCATCCTGTCAGGATTTTGGTCATACAGACACAAACATCTTGAGTGTTTTTCAAGTTGCAGGAGCCAAGATTCTTACCAGTGGATGGTCGTGTGGAATCCAGCTACCTTAACCACTAGGTCATGAGACTGACCCCTAAATGTACATATTTTTAAAGCAATCGCATAAATGCTTATAGTCATCAAAAAGCTTCTGGAGAGTATATGTAACTTATAGGGTCTCTGTTGGGATTATGAATTACCATTAGACTGCCCTCTGCTATCATACCTTATAGCGATTTTTTATATCTGATTGTATACCTACCTCACCAGTTCTTAGATTTTAACATGAGGCTTAGCTGTCATTCTACTATTGGTTCTAGTAGTAATTTTATGTCAATATTGTCCTGTTGGTCATACATGCACATGTTATTTACCTGGGCAATTTTAACAAAAAGTTGCTATCTGAATGCCTACACCAGATCACATAAATTAGACTCTCTGAAAATAAAAAGTGGGGGGAGGACTGGCAGGTGGCACAGTGGTTAAGGTGCTGGACTCCCACATGGCCAACCACAGTTTGGGTTCCAGACTTGGCGGCTTGCTTTCCCATTTTCCCTCTCTCTCTCTCTCTGTCTCTCTCTGGTCAAATTAAAAAAAAAAATAATAATAGTGGGAACCAGCAGTTAGCGTAATGGCTATGTCGCTGGACTCCCATGTAGTTGACCACAGTTCGCGTCCCGGACCCGGTGGCTTAAAACTCACACCGGGCACGTGTGCGTGCATGCCCAAGATCCCGAGAGGAGAATGGAGGAGAAGGGATTGCGGCTTGACCATCCCCCCTGGAGGGTGATTTCTAGCTTTCTTTCTCTAATGTCTCTCTCTGTCTGGCGAGCGCACGCGCCCTATAGCAAAAAAATCTCTCTCAAAAAAAAAAAAAGTAAAAATTCAGATGCAAGCTCTGTTCTGTAGATGCTGACTTAAAATATAGATTGTATTTGAGTCTGCTGATGAAATTGTTCTTGTAAGCCTGGAATCGATATGATCAAAAATAGTTTTTCAGGAAGGAGACAGGAATTCTCTTCATGTTCCATTCCATTACACTTATTTCCTTTAGACTTTTAATTAAAATCAGATCTTTACTTGTTCTAGGAGTCATTTGCAAAGCAGAAGGTTTATATTCAAATAATAAATAAATAATGAATGACAATTGTAAAACTATGCCAATAAAAGGCTTGTTGGTGGTGTGGTGGTTACAGTACCTACATCCCACATGGCTGACTACACCATTCAAGTCCCAGCTTCGGCAGCTTGAGAAACATTCCAGGTGCATGTGCATGCATCCCTAAAAGTTTAACAGGAGAATAGAGGACAAGGGATTACACTGTGGCCATCTCCCCGTGATGTTTGAGTTTAACAAAAATAAAAATGTCCATGATCTATACCAGCAGGTGGTATAATGGTTACATCGCTGGATTCCCACATAGTTGACAACAGTTTGAGTTCCAGACCTGGTGGCTTAAAACTCATGTCAGGTACGTGTGTATGTGTGCCCAAAATCCAGAAGGAAGAATTGAGGAGAAGGGACTGTGGCGTGGCCATCCCCCTGGGGGGGGGGGTGACTTTTCACTTTATGCCTCTTTGTCTCTCCAGCAAGCATACATACCTTTTACCAAAAAATCTCTAATAAAAACAAAAAGTGGTCCATGATGTTTGAGTTTAAGGGAATACTGACAGGAAGAAAATTGGTGTCATTACTGTCCAAAGTGATTCCATGCTCTTTATGGAGACTGTGGGAATCAGTAAATGGATTTGGTTGAAGGATTATTTAAAATGCACCCAGTGGTTCTACTTAGTTTTTATTCTTTGGATCTAACATACATAGCCTGAATAGATGCACTCTGAAGGTGACTGGCAGAAACATAAGGTGGTCTAGTTTTCCTGCATTACAGATACACTGCTTTCAGGTGGTACTATTAAGCAGAACTCTACTCCCTTCAATTTGAAGATCAATGATCTCAGCCAGCACAGTAATCTCTGGATTTGCCTGCCAGTTTGATGTCATGAGGAGTCTTGAATGGCCTGGTCTCAGTCTCTGTCAGGGTCAATGGCTAAATAAAATTCTTGTATCCATTGATGGTGGGGAGGATCCTCTCTTGGGATCTAAGACATCCATTTGAGCTTCTTACAGTTTTCTGATTGTAAAAATGAACAAGAATGTCACATACTATACTTATGTAACCATGTATCTTTATTTGCCTGGTCATATCTATTTTTCTTTATATATATTATCTCAACAAGTTTTCTACTTTAGTATTCTTACTGTTTTTCTTTTCAGTTTTGAAGAAAGTATTATTAAAGATAATATGAAAGTCATCAGATAAGAGCTTGTTGTACTACCACACAGTATGTAAAACTTTTGCCATATCAGTCAACTAACACTAACCCTTTTTCCAATGTAACGCCTTCTGGATACTCCTACAGAGATGACAAGAGATCCTGTTGATTACTATAAATTAAAATTATTACATAAAAAATGCAATCATGGGACCAGCAGTTGGTGTAATGGCTATGTTGCTGGACTCCCATGTAGTCAACTGTGGTTCGAGTCCCAGACCCAGTGGTTTAAACTCATGCCAGGCGCATGTGCGTGCGTGCCCGAGATTCCGAGAGGAGAACAAAGGAGAAAGGGATTGCGGTGTGGCCATCCTCCCTGGGGATGATTTCGAGCTTTCGGTTTCTCTCTCTCTCTCTCTGTCTCTCTCTGTCTTTCTGGTGAGCACACATGCCCTATAGCAAACACTTCGCCAGAAAAAAAAAAAAAAAAAAAAAAAGCAATCACCTTGAGAGAGGCTCAGCAGTAATTTAAAAGGTAAAACTTAGGGAAGTATGCTTAAAATATTTTGGAAACTGTGGTTCGTTACTGGGCAATATTCTGTTTTGTTTAGTTTTTTAGGTTTTTACCATAGGATGTGTGTGCTTGCTGATGAGAAAAAGAGCAAGAAAGTGAGCTATCACTCCTCAGGGGGGATGGCAAAGCTGCAATCTTCTCCTCCATGCTCTTCTCAATATTTTGGGCATGCACACACATGCCTGGCATGATTTTCAGGTCACCAGGTCTGGGGCTCGAACTGTGATTGACCACTTGGCGGGTCCAGCACCTTAATCACCAAGTCACTTGCTTACCTCAATTACAAGGCAATTTTAGAGAAATTGCCCTGTAACAAAATTTGGACAGGGTTTTAGCAGAATTTGTAAACTAGAGTATTACTAAAATTGTCAGAAGCCTTAGTATGGAATATGGGAGTCTAGAAAGTTTTACTGTCTCTTGAGAAATTTAGATTTGAATAAATTGATGTTAAAGCAATTTGAGCTTGGATAGCTTATACCACATTTGGGTTTGATACAGTTTATATATTTTGTGAAGTATGGATAGATACTTTGAAAATTCTGTTTTCTATTTCACTTCTCAATACAATGTAATGAACACATCTCTTTCAAGGACACAGGGCATAATAAAAATAATTTGCCAGTCAATACTATCATTTTTTTAAAAAATTGTCTAAATTTGTTATGTAAGTGTCCTTTTTTCACTCCTAACATTTTTCATATTAGGCTCAACCACAGTAGCACACACTGATGAAACTGCTAGTTGGCAGGCTGAGGCCAAATGGGAGGCCCCAGTACACATTCGGGATCATCCCAAAAGCAGAGTGTGGTGGTATACACCTGTCGTCTCAGCTGTTCCATAGACAGAGACAGAGGTATCCTGACATAGCATGACTCTGTCTAAAAAACTTTTTTTTATTTTAATTAGAATATCATTTAATTATAAATTAATCAATTATAACGGTATTCATACTGAAACATTTTGTCCCTGTTTTTACAGTTGTTGTCAACTTCAAGTATTCAGACAGTAAAGTTATACATAGCACCACAATTGTTATTCACCTTACTCTGTAAGACAGTGCCCCAAACTTGCAAGACATTGTATTCCACATGGCAGCATAACTGAATCCTCGAGAGGATATTCCACAATTCTAGAAAGCCAACCTTGTCTGGATGATGTGGAACATGAATGAGAATAGTGAAATCTGTAAACATCAGTTCATAGCCATATTCTCTTTCAATATAAATGTCTCGTTTATAAGCCAAGTTACATAGGATATGTCTTCAACAAAAATAAAAGGAATGGAAATAACACAAAATAAATAATGTACTGTGAGCAGAACACTCAAAGCACCAGGCTAGAGAAAATGAAGTCAGACTACGGTCTTGTATTGTAGATTACTGACTGACTAATCTTTGACCCTTTCTTGTGCAAGACTGTGTATGCAGTAGAAAAGAGAATATTTAGAAGTATTCAAGAAAGCTGCAGTGAAATTAAAGCCATGAGCACAACTTAATTGAGGCACAAAGTACAACTTTTATTATGATTAGGGGGTAGTTATCTCTTTTTTTTCCTGTTAGAAAAGCATGAATTTGAAAATTTCAGAGCATTTATGAGGGGTCTGCAAAAAGTTCATGAAAAGTGCATATTATGAAAAAAAACTATGCATAGATTTCAAAGAATTTTGCACCAAAATAATCACGTGTTAATTCTCAAAAAATGTTGCACCAAAATAACCACGTGTTAATTCTGTTTTCCATAGTTTTTCAATTACCCTCAGTAAGGCAATGTTCATCCTTTGCATGAACATTAGCATTCTCAGAATGTAATTATAATTTTTTTTTTTTTTTTTAGTTTGGGGAGAAAAAGTGTATACCTAAGAAGAACTAGACTATTTAAGCCATAACCCCACTGGTGCAGGTTGTTAAAACTGTATAAATATTTTTTTAAGGACAAGACATATTTAAATTTCATAAATATATATTTTTAAATTATTTTTATTACTCTTCTTTTATTTTGAAAATTTTTTTTAGCTTTATATTTTTAGAGAAATTTTTTCTATAGGGCATCTCCAGAGTGATAAAGAGAGACAGAGATACAGAAAGCTAGAATAATCCTCCCTAAGGGTGATGACCATGCCAAAATCCCTTCTCCTCCACCTTCCTCTTGGGATTTTGGGCACCCATGCACATGTGCCCAGCATGATTTTTAAGTGCAGGGCCTGGGACTCAAGCTGCAGTCCACTACACAGGAGTTCAGTGATGTAACAATTACACTACCTGCTGGTCCCTATTCTTCATTTTTTTTTTTTTGGGGGGGGGAGGTTTTTTGCTATAGGGAGCGTGCGCTCACCAGACAGACAGAGAGAAACATAGAGACAGAAAGCGAGAAATCACCCCCCGGGGGGGTGGTCACGCCACAATCCCTTCTCCTCCATTCTCCTCTCGGTATCTTGGGCACGCACACACACGTGCCTGGCGTGAGTTTTAAGCCACCGGGTCCGGGACGTGAACCGCGGTCGACTACGTGGGAGTCCAGCGACATAGCCATTACGCTAACTGCTGGTTCCCCCTATTCTTCATTTTTTTAAAATTACAGATTAACTTCATCTATAATCACAGTTATATGGGAACCTCATTGTAGATATTAAAAAAAACCCTCAATTACCTTTAAATGAAGAATAAAAATATGCCACTATTTTATAAATGAAGTGGTGACATGTTCATCTAGAAATAAAATAGGGAAAAAATCATGCTAGACAAAGTGGTATCATTTCTAAAGTAAGTTCTAAATATAAACAGTATGAAAGTAAGGTAAGAATAAAAATGCTCCTTGCTAACTGAATTCTGCTTCTATCACTACTTAAAACATTGATTACAGTCAAACATTTGCATTTTATTAATAGATTTGATATATTTCTCTATCTTCTACATATTTATAGTTGTAGTTTGTCTCAATCCTTACCTACTTATCCTTTTTCTCTTACAAATAGTTTATATTATGAAGCTATAAATCCATTTAGAATGGGTTATACAGTGATTCCTAACATTTTTTTCTATTTATATTTTCTTAATTTTATATTTTTAATTCATCTTGCTAATATTTTCTATTCTCTACTATCATTTGCTTTGAAAAACATAAGTATAATTAGTCAAATTTATGCATTTTTTAAATAAGAGCATTACCCTTTTATGCAGTTACTATTTATTAACTAGTAACAGTACAGTTTGCTTTATTTCACTCTTTGTCCACTTGGTTACTAGAGATACTCTCTTACAAGATACAGAGCTGGTCATCAAGTTGGTTGATTCACTTTGTTTCTTAATCAGTTTCCAGTATCTCGGAAAATCCTGTATATTGGCTAAGAGGGGATCCATAGAGTCTCTGACTTTAGGAATTGCATACATTCTAAATGTGTCATGTGACTGCAAAGCTGCAACATAAAAGCTTCCCTCAAAAATAGGACTTTTCTGACTCTATAATTGACGAAGCAACTCTATGTCTTGAAATAGAAATCGATATTTCTGCTATGTGGCAATTTGGAATATGTAAAAAATAAGAGTAGTTGCAGAAATATTCCAAAATTGTCAAAGTGAAGAATCTATGCATTGGTGTAATGAAGGCACAAAATAACAGTTGTCACTTTAGTATAGACTTCATAACTCTTACTGCAATTTAGATATAATGTGGACTAAGAATTAGTCCATAAGAATTTGTGTTCCATGTGATTTGCGTTCATTCACCACCCTATTTGAAATAGCAGAGCAAACTAACGTTATACACTAATTCCTGTGATTCGTTATATGTAATAAAAATTTCTTCTGATTTTGCCAGGTTTATTACCAGACTAAATTTGCAGTATTGTTATGTGAATTCACCTGTTCCTACATGCATACGTATTTTAGTTACCACTCAGGAGAAAATTGTAACAGGCACAAAAGCTCAGTGATATTTTAAACCTGAAATCTCACTGATGAAATTTTTGACAAAAATAAACAAACAAAACTGCCTATTCAATGTAATTCAGTTCGATTCAATTCAGGTTAATATAAAATTATATTCAGCAAGAGTTTGTTATTGTCAAGCTCTAGCACAACTCAGGTAGTGGTTTAATACCCATTTGTTGTGTGCTGTCATAGTCATACACTCTAATCAGATAACAAATAAAATCATGCGAATCATGCATATTATTTAGTTTCCCATCTTACTTTGTGGAAATTTCATTTTGTTACAGGCAAAGCCCATTACCATTTTATCTCCCCACAATGTTGCTTCTCCAAAACTTCTCTCAAAATCTTGATAAGTAGACAAGGTGCTACTTAACACAATTTCCTAGAGAAAACTGATTGGCCGAGGGATTAAGATTTAATGCAAAATATTTACTTCAGTTAATTCAGTTATTGAATTAAGAATGAGTATCATTATTTGAAGGAGATTTGTGATTTGATAAAGTTTCAATTATCAAACCCAAATATCTTATTAGGCCCTAAAATATTCAATAGATAACTATTTATGTTAAATTTTATTATTGTATGACACAAGAAAGAAGTGATATTTGATATGTTAGAATTGAAATAAGGAATAAAAATACATTGCCAGTTGTTTAATAGCTATCTTTACGGAATGCTAGTTTAATGACTTTTTTAACTGAATTTTTTTAAGAATTCAGAAATATTTGTATTGGTCACAGATATATCATAATTGATTTTCTGATGCATTTTAAAATAAATAGAACACTAAATGTTTATTACTGATGCAAACTATGGATAAATGACTTAATGCAAAATAGACTGAACAGAGACACTGGTTCCCAGGAATAAATATGTAAAAACTATCATTAGTATTATGCACTTTTAGAGAAAGTGACTCTATGACTAGTATACAATCAAGAAAGAAGTGAATCAATAAAAAGGACTAGTTCTAGTCATGGTTGTGTAGCCAATAGGGCACCACTATGTGTTACTGGAGCCTTAGGGGAAGCCACAAGGTCTGAACACTGGGTTAGTATAAACAGGCCAGGCATTCGCACAGGCATGTCTGTTCCTGGCTGGGTGGATGTTGGAGGAAGTACCAAGACCATGGCATGGCAAGACCCTGCAGGGGTCCCTGTTTTTTCCTCATAAAGAAAATATGTAATATAATTTAAAAATGAAAAAATAAATAGGATCAATGACAATTTGAGTACCTCAGAATAGGAGAAATAAATATGAGAGGATAATGTTAGTTTCTGAAGTTTTTCTTGTCTACTTATATCATAAATGATTGTTGAACTATTGCTTTTGCATTGGGTAGCCATCCAACACATTATTTATTTGTCATAGTTTACTTGAGTGAGTTTTGGTTCCTGGAAACCTATAGAAAGGCAGGAAGACAATAACCATATTTTTTATAATTTTAAAATTTAATTATCACATATTAAGTGGAGGAAGTCTTATGCACTATTGGAGGAAATTTGAACTAGTATAGCCACTGTATAAAATAGTATGAGAATTCCTCAAAAATCCAAAAATAGAACTTTTTTATCCAATAATCTCATTATTAATCTATCTCCAAAGATAAGAAAACAATTTGTTGAGATATCTGTATATCCATATGTATTGCAGCATTATTCACAATAGCTGGGACACACAACCCACCTAAGTGTCCAAAAACTTGTGAATAGATTAAAAAAAATGTGCTATTTAGGCACACTGTAGTATCTACTCACTCAAAAGGAACAATGAATTCCCAGCATTTGAGAGAAAGTGGTTAAACTTAGAAGATATAATGATATGAAATAAGTCAGGCTGTGGAAAAAAAATACTATATGAGCCCACATAAAAGATATTAAGTCTTCATTCATAAGCAGAAGCTAAAGTACTTGATAGCATAAAATCAGAGAAAGTAGGGATCAGCAGATGATGTAGTGGTTAAGGCACTGGACTTTCACATGACTGAGCATGGTTTGAGTCCCAGATCTGGCAGCTTGATAATTATGCCAGGTGCACGCCCAACATCCTGAGAGGAGAAATGAAGAGAAGAGATTGCAGTGTGACCCATCTCTTAGGAGGTGATTATTCACTTTCCTTTTCTCTGTCTCTGTCTGTGTATCTGTCTCTCTCTTCATCAGGCACATGAGCCCAATGGTAAAAACCTAAAAAAAAAAGGTAAAGAAATAATGGTAGATATGAACAGCTAGATGTTTGAATTGAGGAAAAATGGAGGGAAATTTATTAAGAGACACAAGAGTATCTGCAAGCCAGTGGAATAAGTTTGAAACTGGGTAGTACAGTAGAGTACAATTGACCACTGGTGATAAAGTAATACACACTTCCAAAATACCAATAGAGTGATTTTCAGATATGCACAACATAGTGTGGTGTTGAATATTGGAGACGGTGAATATGCTTATATCCTTGCTTTGATTATTTCACACTGTATACATTCTTTTAAACCATACTGTAGGGGCCAGCAGGTCTCATGGTGGCTGAGGTTGGACTCACATAGCCAATCAAAGTTGGAGTTCTGGACCTGGTGACTTGCTTTCTCACGTTCCTCTCTTTCTTTCTCTCTCTCTGTCTCCCTCTGCTGAACACACATATCTAATGGCAAAGTTAAATTAACAATAAAAAGCAAAACTAAATAAGTAATTCTTATAAAAACATACTGTACATCACAAAGATATAAAATGATTATATATAAATTGGAAATTACAATTTTAAAAAATTAGAATAAATCTTATTCCAATTATTTTATCTGGCATATTGTTATCAAAGGTTTATGATTTGTTCTCATTAGTCCCTTTTGTTGCTAATAACAGAAAATATTTGAAACTTGGTGATATATGAAAATAGATATTTATTCAATTTAAGGTTTGGAGGGCCAAGGTCCAAGGGCCATATCTGATGGTTCTTCTTTTAGCAGGGCCCCAAAGCCATGTCAGGCACACATCATGATAGACCAAGCGCTTGTGCTTTCCTGTTCCTCTGTGTGTCTTTCTATCTCATTCCTTCTCCTTATAAAAACCCACAGGACTCAATCACAGGGGGCCCTGTCCTAATAACCTTTTTCCTAATTCCCACACAGGCCCTGTTTTTGAGACCATGAAAGTATTAAGTTTCTCTTAATATTTTCAAAATACAAACAAGTTCTGAACATGAATTTTAGAAGACACTCAAACTACAAATATCTCATTTGTCAAGGACCTCCATATGTGTCACTTTAGCACTTTCATCACGCAACTTCTGTTATTTCAAGATTCACTAGTATACAAAGGTTTGGGTATAAAATATTCACTATTTTATTTTTGAAGTAGAATAGGAATAGAGAATGCATATAAAAATAACTCCTAAGATAAAAAATTGAGCTATGATAAATAACCAAACCCGTGAAAAAATAGAAAATGTATCTCATTTTAATATTTTTTCACATTAATATTGTACTTAAATTAAAGCTGCAATTATCATCTGAAAAAAAATCAACAGAATTTACTCAATCTGTGTTTTTAAGCTGAGAGGACAGGAAATCATATTGATGTTCTTTAGGTATTACAAGCAAGTTTTCATTTATGTATAAATATATAAAGATAGAATAATAGTAGGAGAAGAGAGAACAGATACTTAATGCAGAACAATGAAAAAATTAAAGGGAATTAAAGTAAGGAGTTGGTTGTGGTTTTATTGTCTATACTTCATGAAATTATTATTTATTATACTTCATCTTTAAAAAGACCATGCAAGTTGATTTCTTTCAACCTTAAGTTATCATTTTACAGCTAAAGAAACTGAATGTTAGGAAACATGACTTATTTCACAAAGATCACAGAAGTAGTTAATAAAAAATATGGTCTTTTCATTTTCTTTGTCCAGGATTTTTCCAGTTTGCAGTTCTATTTTTAACCTGAAAAATACAAACAAACTAAAACCAAGAATCATAATTCTACCGTCTGCATTTTCTGTTCATACACTTCCAGCTACCACTGATTTTAGAGACATCTGACTTATAGCTCTCATATAATACTAGGGAAAAATGTTTGGCTTCTGATTCATTACTCAATAAATGCAAATTAAAATATTCTATCGAATTTGTATTAGTAGTCATTTTGTTATTACCATAAAGTCAAGCAAAATATATATACCATATTTTAAAACTGATGAAATGTCAAAAATCATCACAATAGAAAAGATAATTATGTATTCTTTTTATGTGGTACTAACAGACTATCTGTTTAGAATTATAAGGCACAGAGAACATATAAGCATAAGTATTAAATTGCTCAGTTCCTATAAATCTATTGCATTTTAGCAAGCATCAAATCAGTGTGTTTCTTCTCTCTCATCTGCTTAATTTATGGTAATCTGTACTGCTAGCAGGCTCTCTGAATACCTTTGCATATTAAATGTATTTGGATAATATGAGAACATAGCTTTTTTTCATCAGTAAAGTAAGAAAACACTTTTTTCTTTAATAATAAAAATAAGACACATTCTTTCCCTTGGCAAATGCAGTTTAAACATCCCTCTGAAAAGGAGAGATCTTCTTCATTCAGAATAGAAAATGGCTTCAGCATTCAGAATTTTTAAAAATGGTAAAAATTCCAGATCTCTTAATTCTTGTCATCCACAATATTATAGTTAATGATTTGTATGGAAAGAAGCATATAATTTTCTAATTTCTTATGTATATTGTTCTTTTTAATTTAGTCCAGAAGCTACATAAGTTTTCAAAAGCTATGTCGCTCTGGCAAGAAAATACCAAGAAACAGATCCTGGTATCCTCTGGTGGTTGTAATACCTGGGCTATGGTTCCCTCTGTGATTATCTGGAATGTCTTCTTTATTAGCCATATCTCAGCCTAGTTCCTGCTCGGTCAAATGCAAAACTCACGGTTTGACATTTTCCAGTGGTTATCCTGATGACTAATAAAAAAAAAAAATATGCTGGAAGTTGTTTTCCAAGAATTGAAAAAATAATGCCATCACAGGAAGATTTCATTTGACTGGACAAAACATGTCCCGAGTGTCTGTACTCTATGACAGAAACTGATTGACTAAAGGATATATAAACACAGTAAATGGATGTGAATACCAGATATAGTGTGTGTGAAAGAGTAGAGTCTGAGGAAGGACATTTAAAAGGAAAATAGAGAGGCAATGCATTAATGGGACAAAGAAGTGGAGTATTATCTGTTGAAGATAATTTTGTAATTTTATCAACTAGACAAGGGAGAAATGTTCACAAGTTGGAAAATTCACTTTATAAGCTAAACAATGTGATTGAATGTATAAAAGAAAATGAAATAAAAAATATAAAAAAAATACTGGGTTGTTGGGAGAATCATGACACATTTTTGCATAGAAAAACATGTCATGACTTTCCTGACAGCCTAATAGATTGATAGATAGAGAGATAGATAAACATAGGAAACCAGCCTGATAAGTTAGTGATTAAGGAAGAAGGATCCCAGGTGACTGACTGTAGTTCAAATCCCAGCTTCAGAAGGTTGAAGATCATGCTGGAAACATGTGCATACATGTACAAAATCCTGACAGGATAAAGAAAAAATTCTATAGGGACTATGTCATGATTGACCCCATTAAAGGGTGCTTTCTCTCTCTGTTTCTCTCTGGTGAGTACAAATACTTTGGCAATTAAAATATATATTATAAATGTAGATATACAGATACATGACATTTGACAGATATTGATATAGTATAGACACAACTAAAGCTAAATGATTTCTAAAAGATACTGAGAAAATAAACATGTAGTGACTAACTAGAGAGATGTCTACCTAGATCTTCTGTTGTGAATGATGGCGCTTTTTAAAGTCAAGCTACCTCATTTCCATTATGTTTTATATTGACTTGATCTATGCATATTAAGTAGGGATTATAGGTAACAACAATTGAAAACAGTGTAAAATTACAAGTGGGTTCTTGTTGCTAAATTAAAAATGTTTGACTCAACAAGTATTTTATAAATACCTACAATGTCTTCTAATGGAAAGCAAAGAAATTTATGATCAGTCACTACTACTGAGCAGTAGTGATGCAGTTAAGTGTCAACAAATAATGAAAACATACATTTCAAGTAATCAAGAATATCTGCTTTCTCCATTTATATAATAAGACAAAACTTTGTAGAGACTATATTTACACATAAGTGTTACCTTTATTTTCTTTCCATGAAACCATTTCATAAATAAGGGAGATAATTGAACACTAGTGACAAATTTGCTATGATCATGATAATTTTTAATGAATGAACATAAGTTATAAATGAAGCATCTTATTTTAAATTAAAATGTAATTTAAAAGGTTAAAAACATTCTCTTCTTGTGGAGGCCCTTTTTTCATTTTCAAGAAAGTTATTTTAGTCTTGAAACACTAAAGCTTTATGTTCAGCTTTGACTATTACTGAAAAATCTGGTTTTTAAATTTTTGAAACAAACTGAATTATAGGGACATATTTTGGTCTGCTAAATTATGTTATTTAGTTCTTAGAATTTTCCTAATGTTGTACACATTTTACATGTAGCTGATAGTCCCATACCAGAGAACAGTAAGTCTTACATAGGATATGAGGGTGGAAGTGGGAGAAAATTGAAATGAAATTGATCAAAATCCACAAATAAAGGAAGTATGGATATGAAGATTTTCCCAGGCAACTCTAAAATCACTCACACACTTCTTTCAAGAGAATTGACCATTCTTACCTTCTGCACAAAGGAGAAAAAGCCAGAAATGTATCATACTCAACAAAGTACAGAAATAGCTTTAGGTAACTTATTGGCACCAATTCTTTTTTCCCTTCCTTCCTTGACTCAACTCCATTGATCTTGAAGTTGAAGAGGAAAGAGATATCCCAGTTGCAGATAATGTAGTCTCCCCTTAAAATTGAGGATTAGAGAGGAGGAGTGAAAGAACAGACCACACGTCCCACTCACACCAAATCTCAGTGCTATGGAGATGTGATCAAATTTAAATTTCTTGTGAGAGTGGCTTTAGAATTAGAATCAACTGAGATTATTTAAAATAACCAAAAGCACTTCAAAAATTGTTTTTTCTAAAATATTGATGACATTTTATCCAGTAAAGAAGCAAAAGCACTCATAGAGGAGTGAGAATGAGTGGAGAAACATAAAAATATTTTGATCTTGTTTTTGGGTCTAGTACAAGTTCAGACTGTTCCATAAAATTTTACAAAATCATCTCAAAAGAAACTCGGTGAATGATTTTCTGTTTCTACAGCTGTTTGCAGTGATTTATGTACTTTTCTCGAACCAGGTTTTAATCATAGCCTGTTTCTTTATAAATCATTTATAAAGGTCCCATTCGAAAAGCAGTCAATTAAAAGCTGAAAAACCGGTATTTGAACTGTGGCTGAGTAACTAAATAGATATATGGTTTTTTGATATCATTAAGCTTTCCTTAATCTCAGGTTCCATTTTTTAAAAATAAACATAATTAAAGTAACAAATTTTCATTCTTTTTTTTTTTTTTTTTTGAGAGGTTTTTGCTATAGGGCACGTGTGCTCGTCAGAGAGACAGAAAGCAAGAAATCACCCCCCAGGGGGGATGGCCACACCACAATCCTTTCTCCTCCATTCTCCTCTTGAGATCTTGGGCACGCAAACACGTGCCTGGTGTGAGTTTCAAGCTACCGGGTCCGGGACATGAACCGCGGTCGACTACATGGGAGTTCAGCGACATAGCCATTACGCTAACTGCTGGTCCCACAAATTTTCATTCTTAACATTGTGTAAAGTTATTTATTCATTCAATGGATATCTAATAATGTGAAAATTGTAAGTCATGAGTAATTTAAACCAATGATCACTAATATTAGGTACCCTAGTTTAATTATTTTTTATATTCATGATTAAAATATTGTCTATGAATGTATGTAGAAATTCAAGTTAATTACTAAAATAATTCATCAGATAATATACTAAAATTCTATCTGTAATTATTAAAAGAAAATAAATACAAACATAACTCCTTATTATAGGAATAAGATATAGCTACCTAAGGATATTTGAGGCATTCAATGAATGTATTGGTTGATAATATATAAATTGTATGAGTTTATTTCAAAATAGGCTATAGAGAAAATAATAGATGTACAGATTTCAATATAAAATAAGACAGAGTAATCACAGACGGCCTCACAGAAGAAAAAGGAACTGAGGATTTTTCTTCAGAAAAGCAATAATTTGGCATGGACAAAGACAAGTGAACAAAAATATTATAAGAAATGTATATAGGTTTGGAAGCCAGAGATATGCTGTTATTTACTTATTTATTTACAAGTAATAATGTGGGCAGTCCTGGTTCAAACCATGATGGAAAAGTGAGCATGAGGATTAATCTCACCATAGTAAACAATGATAGCACTATACCCACTGTACAAAGCAATTGTTTATTTTTTAGGCCTTAAACCTAAAACATCAAATGTTTGTGATCTATCCAATAATGGAAACATAAATTTATGTACACACGTCCTGGATTTCTCACTTATATCGTATATCACTCAACAGCACAGGTGAAATCCCAATAGGGATCTGATAAATGCTGAAAGAAAAAGCATATATTTGAAACTGGAAGATAGCATAATGGTTACGTGGCTGAACTCTCACATGGTCTACCATGTTTTGAGTTCTGGACCTGGTGATTGGAACTCACGTTGGATACATGTGCACGCATGCCCAATATCCTGAGAGGAGAACGGAGAAGAGATTGTGGCATGTCCGTTCACCTAGGGGGTGAATTCTCGCTTTCTGTCTCTCTGGAGAATGCACATTCTCTATAGCAAAACTCTTTCTTCAAAAAGAAAGAAAGAAAAAAAGACAAAACATATATCAGACTTTTGAACTGTAGGCACAACTGATATTTGGGTCAGGGTTCTGGAGAGGCAAGAGCAATGAAGAGCTCCAAAAATCAGTAAAGAATGTACAATGTTTGGTCAAATGCACAGCTGTGTATGTACAGAATGAGACACTGATAACTAGAAGAGCCAACTACTAAGGCACAGTAAGCCAAACATACAGTCTGAAGTTCAAGTAACTCTGCAAGAGATGAGAGCTGCAACTAGCCAGTGTTTATAGATTTAGAGACTACAAAAAGGCTATAGCTTTGTAGGGAACTGATCTTGCTCCAGATTAAGAACTACTGTAGACATGCAAAACTATTACTAAAGAAAACTTCTAAAATATTGTTTTAAGCAGGCAGTAAATTAATACATTATTAATTAAAAAGAAAAAAATTATACCTCTCTCCTAAGAAAGACAATATAATCCTACTTCTCACAAAACGTAGATAAATAAGTTCTAGCATGAGTTTCAAAATATATCCAAAAAAGCAAAGAAATAGAAAGCACAAAATAAAAGAAAAAGCAATTGATAGAAAGATATCTAAATATTGGCTCTAGCAGACATCTTAGAAGAACTATTATAAACATATTCAATTATTTGAAGTAACAGATGAGCACTATGGCTAAACAGATGGAAAGCCCCAAGGGAGAAATGAAAAGTTTAAAAACGAATCAAATGATAATTGTACAACTTAAATATAATCTCATTATTTTAAAATTAAAAAAGGGAACAATGTATAAACAAAAATATATTTGATACTTCAGAAGAAAAGATCTGTGAGCTAAAAAGACAGACCAAAAGAAAATATCAAAACTGAGCCATAGATAGAATAAAGAGAAAAATTAATAGATCCTCATGTCTAGTAGCACAATGAATACTAGCGGTATATATATATTCCCAGAAAGTAAGAAGAAAGGAGAGACGTTGAGGTTGTGTTGTTTCAACAGAAATTGCTAAAGCTGGGAATTAAATAGTTGACATGATTTTTATTACTATTGCTTATTATAAATCAGCAGCAGTCAGCATCTATTGCTTTAATATCATATTGATATTATTTGCATAAAATATTTTTCATTTTATGTTTTGAAGAAATTGTATTTCTCTGTCTTAACTTTTCAAGATTTACTATATTACAAATATGAGAATATTTATATAAAATGAACTACAGAGACAATATAATCATTTGTGACCTATTAAAGAAATATTACTTAAAAAGTGACATTTATAGGATACAGAAATTATCTGTTGATCATAATGTTTCCCCAACTGGACTGGTGTGAAATTATATTCATGTTAGAATATTGACTTGACTTTACAAGATAAGTGATGTACTCTGATTGAATATTTACAAAAAATTAAAAGTAAATTAAATTTAAAAAGTGACAAATGCATATGAAGTCTTCACTATAACACTCTGAATTACATATAATGTTAATATATACATGTATGTGTGTATGTGTATATATATATATATATATATAAAATAATAAACCTTCCTATATTTATCGAGCTATTGTTAGATATCTAACTATATAGAGACACATACATCTACACAGCTTTCTGTATACTCTATGCATATATAACTATCCTTTGATTATGTTTTAGAACTTTGTACACTTCAAAGTACTTTTATGGTTATTTTTAATCAAACATATTTTAAAACTATGACTCAGCAATCTCTCTTATGAATATTTGTCCAGAAAAGTTAAAGTCAGAAACTTGAAGAGGTATTAACACACTCATAGTCATTGCAGCTCTATTCACAATAACAAAAGACATGGAAACAAACTAAGTATCTATTGACAGATGAACAGATTAAGAAAATGTGCTATACTTGTACAATAAAATACAAGTAAATACTCTTCAGCATCAGAAAAGAAGAAAATTCTGTAATATGTGACACCATGCATGGACCTTAAGAACATTATGCTATATGAAAAAGTCAACTACAAAAGGACATTTACTGTTCAACCTCAATTACATGAGGCATCTAAAGTAACCACATCGGTAAGTAAGAGATTGAAATAGTGGTTTTCAGGGACTGGAGGAAGAAGGAAATGGAAGTTACTAATCAAAGGACATAAAAGTTTCAGTAAACTAAGGTGCATGAGCTCTAAAGATCTGCTCTACAACATTGCACATAAAGTCAGTAATGATACCTTGCATACTTATAATCTGGTTAAGAGGTTATATCTCATGTGAAATATTCTTACCACAATAACTTAAATTCTTTAAAATGACTAAATGTTATTAGGCTAAAAAAATCTCATTATGGGTGATGATTTTATGAGTTCACACTGCACTTTTGTACAGCTCTTGTCACAGTTGATTAATTCCCTTTCATATGCATCTGACTGTGTGGGTTAAAATACAAGCTCTAATATGTACTAGTAACATGACCTTGTCCAAATTACTTAATCTCTCTAAACCTCAATTCCCTCTTTTATAAAGTAAGAAAAATGATAGATAATTTATACACTTGTAAGGAAGAATACCTAAGGAAATTCATTTTAACTGCTTAGCACAATCTCTGGTATACAATACACACAAACACAGACAGACACTTTTATTAACTAAATTTTAAGTTATTTAACACAATCTTAAGAACTATATTAAAAGTCATCTCTTTGAATTCTTTAGCAATAATTTAGATGGTCACTAAATTTCATAAATCTTTTAAAGGTATTATATAAACATTTGAAAATCTTCACTATTCCTTAAATTTGGATACTGTCAGTTAAAAACTAAATGTTACCCCCTCATCCAAAAACACAAAGGAAAAAACATTTTATTTTTTGCTTCAAAGTTTTTTTGTATGTGTGTTATATAAAATCTACAGTATTATTGTCAGATTATTTTTCTGTTACTTTATTTAAACCCATCAGTGATTATTGATATTCCTGATAGATTGAAGTATGCTATAAACATGGTTTATTTTCCTGATTGATAATATGTTTTCTCACAGACATTGTCTGATAATTCTGAAAATAAAAAATTTCTTTTACTAAAAACAAACAAAGAAACAAACAAACAAAAAAATATTTTCTGAAGTCCAGGAATTGTCAAGTTCGTTAGACAATGAAGTTACCTAAGCTAGTCTCTGAAGCCAGGGATATTATCAGAGATTTCTCGTCTCTGAATTTATGCCAATCTAAAAATGTCTTTTGTAATGGTTAATTTTGGGGGTCAACTTCACTGAATTAAGGAATACCAGGAAAAACACTACTCTGGGTATGTCTACAGGAGTTTTTCAAAAAAAGATTAACATGGGAGTCTGAGTTGACTACATATAGAAGATTCATCCTCAATATGGGTGGATATGATCCAATCAACACAAGACCCAGAGAGAATAAATCCAGAAGATGAATGGGTCTCTTTTAAGATGGATCAAGATAGCCTTCTATTGTCTTTAACATCAGAATTCATTTTCCTCTGGACTTCAGGATTTATACTAGTGGTCCCCCAAGTTCTCAGAATTTCAGCTTCCGACTGAAAATTACATCACCAGCTTTCTTACCTCTATGAACCTGAGCTGAGCCATGGTATTAGATTCCCAGGGTCTCCAGCTTACAGAAGGGCTATTGAGGGTCTTCCTATATTCCCTAATCATATGGGCTGATTTCCCCAGTAAATCTGCTTTCATGTATCTATACAAACCTATTTGTTGTGTCTGCATAGAGAACCCAACTTAATGTATCTTCCTAATGAGGTTATCAAAGGTAGATATAGATAGCTACATAGATAGATAGATAGATATAGCTTCAAAGTCAACTTTAGGGAAAACTCCGATGACCTTTGAGTGCAAGAATTATAACTGTTTTGCTATTTCCTTGGTGGTATACATAATAGTTTTAACATAGAAAAGATCAATAAATCCTAATTGCCAAAAAAAAAATGCAAAGTTGACAATTGTGTGGATACCTACTCATGACTTTAGCTTTTCTATAAATTCTTCTTCTTTCGTGGTTGAAACATACACCAGCTTATATATACTTGAAGGACACTGTACATATTTTTTAGCAGCTTGATAAATCTAGTTTCTGCATTTGGTGAGTAATTTATTAGTGTTGAAATATACTAATAATTTTTATGTTTTAACATTTTCCCCCTGCTAACAGATAAAAAACGTATTTCATAATTTAGGTATAGATTGATATTTGTCATATACTAAAATGGGCACCAGATGATCTAAAAGAAAGGTTTACGTTAGGCAGTTTGGGGAAATACCATGGTGAGATTTTAGTTTTTAATGCCTCAAATCTATCTCTTGTCAAATTATTTTAAGCAATAGTTTTGCTTTTTAAGCTCATTAATGTTAAATCACTTGAAAAAATATAAAAAAATTGAAAATAAGATGAGTATTTCCTGCTCATACCAGTTAAATTTTTAACTGAGTTTTTATGATCTCATCACAGATAAAGTATATTTAATATTTTACTCAGTATTTTGTTTTATGCAGAAATTTGTGGGTTTTATTTGGGGGACAGTCCCCCAACCTAGTTGTTAAAGGAGTCAGCTCCTACATGACTTGAAAAACATGCCAGGTGCATGTGCATGTGTGTAAACACAAAATCCCAAATAGAATGGAGAAATAGAGAAGGGATTGCAAGGTACCCACACCACACTGGACCAAACTACTTTTCCTCTCTGTCTCAGTAAGAAGAGTACATACACAAAAGAAAACTTTTAAAAGTAAATATTTCTTTTTTTTTAATGATAGCATGTATTTACACATGAAAGGAGGGGATGCACCTTTAACTGGACCTTGTTAAATATGATCCCCTTTCCTTAGCCCTCTAGCTCCTCCTGGGAGTCCACACTTGCCTGGTTTATTATCACGCCTATCTGTTATCCACACCTGTAGGTGGACATAAGGCTTCGGTTCTGCAAGAGACCTTCCCTTGCTGCTGTGCAACACTAGCTGCATGGGGTACAGAAATTCTAAGGTGCATACTGCATGGCTGAATATGTCTTTCTCCTTTCTCTTTTTTCTCTCTTCTTTCTTTCTTTCCTTCTTTCTTTCTTTCTTCTCTTCCTTTTACTTATTTGTTTTTAATTTGCTCAAGGGTGTGTGCATTTACCAGAAAGAGAGACAGACAGACAGACAGACAGACAGAAAGCATTCCTTTCCCTGCAGGGGGGTTTGCCATGCCACAATCCCTTCTCAATTATTCTTTCTGTATTTTGGGCACACATGCACACATTTCTGGCATGCTTCCCAGTTTGCTAGGTCCAGGACTCCAACTGTGCAGTTCGCCATGTGGGATCCTGTCGCCTTAACCATCATCCCCCGGACCGTGAAATAGTTCTTAACATATTATTTTTACATTATGTACCTCTTATTTATTAACAAATATTTAAAACAAATATATTTAAAATTTTAAAATCTCCCCACAGTAGAATAAATAAACTTGCTTTATTTATAACATTAGTCATTTTGAGCTTACTTTAAGATATCACAGTCAACATTTTAGCGGTAGTTGTACATTAAGAATTCAATATTTTTACTTGTATTTATTTCTTTTTTTGTTGAATATCCCACCAAGACATTCAAATTGCCATTATTTAAGGAATGATATTTGTTTTCTTTTCCTTACTGGTAGCAATAAACATTTGCTGGGCCCAGCAGTTGGCATAATGGCTGGTTGCTGGACTGTCATGTAGTCGACCGTGGTTCAAGTCCCAGACATGGGAGCTAAAACTCACTCCAGGTGTGTGTGCATGTGTACTCAAGATCCTGAGAGGAGAATCGAGGAGAAGGGATGTGGCAAGTCCACCTCCCCAGGGGGGATGATTTCTCACTTTCAGTCTCTCTGTCTCTCTCTGTTTTTCTGGTAGCACACATGTCCTATAGCAAAAAAAAAAAAAAAAAAAAAAAAAAAAAAAACACCTCTCCTAAATAAATAAATACATTTGCCTAAATTTCTACATACTGGTGTACAAAAGCATATATTGAACCGACCCTATGGCTTTACCTTAGTTAGCTTCTGTATTTGTTCTTAGAATATAATTATCATTATCTGCTTTTATCTTAATCCTTGGATTTCCAGAATCAATGTGTGTCCTTACCATAATAGCTCTTATATCTCTCAACACAAAATTTAAATCTTTATTTTAAAGATTCATTTTATTTATTTATTTATTATTTTTAATTTGACCAGAGAGAGAGAGAAAGAGAGAGAGAGAGAAAGTGGGAAAGCAAGCCACCGGGTCCAGGACTTGAGCCGTAGTCCACCGTGTGGGAGTCCAGAGCCTTAACAACCACACCACCTGCTGGCCCCCAAACATTTAAATCTTTAATAGAAACTTATTTTATCTTCCAACCCTGTCAACCAACCCTTACACTTAATAGCAGTATGTACAATAAATTATAAATTGATAAGTCATAAATTCTGAACTATTTCTTCTCTAAAATTTGATCCAAGTATAGGAAATAGTGTGCAAGTTAAGGGGATTGTACAATTTTATAATATTAAAAGTTTGTGTGAGCATTCTTTTAAAAATTCTCTCAACAGCCATTTCCCATTCTCACCTTATGAAGTTGTGACCCATTTTATTTTGTCTATGTGGACATAATTCAAAAAGCAAAACCTTGCTTCCTTGCAATAAAGATAAGAATCTATTTTTGATGATACAATAAAAATACCCTGCTAGTAATTTAACTTGAAATTGTAATGTAATATAATTACCTAGAATTGCATATGCAAAAATTTAGAACATAATGTACCTTTGGGGAATTGTATGTTTTCTGCCAATATCAAATTGAAGTACCAACAATGGATTTTAAACTTTGTAAAATTTCATTTTTTTATATTTTCTTTTTTTCCACTGCAGTACATAGCAGCATGTTTCCTATTCATCTTTTTATGATCAGCATTTAGCACAGAATCTGAACCTAAAGAAAACAAGGCAGAGAAAAACCAAAATGAGTGAATATTTATTAAGCCTCATATAGAGTAAGGCTCCAGAGCATAGACTCTGTAAGTGACTTGCTACGTGTAGAATTTAAGAAACTTATTTTATTTTTGCCCTAAAGTTGTTATCTGTATAACGGCAATACTAAGGCAACCTCTGTCAAACAGTTGAATGAGAATTTAGAGAAATGACCTAAGTGAATTACTAAGTAGAGATTTTGATACACAGAAATTTCTCAAATGTTGTACCAATTACTCTACTCGAGATATAACAACAGGAACGTTATGTATGCCATTTTATTTATACTGACTCTCAGGTGAATAAAATAAAGTTATATCTAATAGGACATAGGAAAAGAAATTATGATAGAAAAGGCAGATCTAAAGGCTGGACTGTAACAACTATATTTCACCCTTGTTTAGGGAAACTGACAAATTAAATGATTAAATACAGGATTCCTTCTGATTAAAAAAAAAATAGAGTCCATTTGTACAAACAACAAATATTTATGTATTTCCCACTACCTGTTAAGTGTTGTACTAAGAGAAGCAAATGTGACCATAATTTACTTAGAAAGATGTTCTGTGTGTGTGTGTAATTAAAAATATATATGTAAAATCATAAAGCACCACAGTTTTGCCTTCTAGGTTTATGTTTGAGAGATGACCAAAGCAATATTCAAACAAGCTTTATCAGTGGCAATATGGTAAGAACAGAAACACAAAATATAGTTGGGGTTATTACTTTCCACTTCAAAATTAAATTCCATGCCTAGCTGTCACTGGATAAGTAATATAATGGTAGGACTCCCCTAAGTAGTTCTAGAAGGGTCTCCATAGAGGGAGGGATAACAGGGACAGATCACTTACTATATGAAGTTTTAAAGGAAGCAGGAAAAAATGAAAAAATAATGAACAAAGATTTTAAAAATTTCAAAAAAATTAAATTAAATAAGAAACACCTCCTTGGGAAATACCAAAACCACTAAAGAATGGTAAGCTTTTATTAATTAAATTGTTTTTCTTATCTTGGGGAAAAGAGAATGGAGGAAGATACAGAGGGAACACAGAGGTGGTACTGTGGAACTCGTGATAAGAATGGTGATATCTAATGCCTCTCCTATGGAAATGTGAGAAAGGGAGATTAAAATCCATCTCTCTACACTCTGATAAGCTTTAAATTGCTTGTTCAGGAAGTGCTACACTATGGAGTATCAGGTGAAAGAGAGATCTTGGTGGACTGCGATAATGTAAATTGGCTTCTTAGTGAATGCTGGAAATGTACTTGAAATAATACATTTTGGTGAAGGAGGGCAGAATATCAAAGCAGAGGTATGCTATGAGGAGGTATTTTCTTATCACTGTTTGACCTAATCTTTTGTAATTCATTCACGTTCCTTTCTTAAATCAATTATTTCAGTAGTGTTTATAAAACGGTGAGTTTTCCAACTTCATTTTCCCTTCTGCATTTATTAGTGAATAATATCCAACAAAGAAAGCCTTAATCTAAACAGGAGATATCCTTTAAAAAAACATGAGCATAAAAGTAAATTGACCAAACAATTGCAAACATGGAAGTATATTTGATAGTAAAAAGAAAATTTGGACATTTCAGTCTAAAAATATACCTATTTAGCAGCACTTACCATTTCTTTGAATTCGCTTTTAAAATTATCTAAGTTTACTGCATTTTCTTTGCATAACAGGCCCTGAAAATGTATGTACATAATCACAATAAAATCCAAATTTGATTTCATGTTCCTGACTCAAGTAGCCATATGTATGTATATTTACAAGTCAAGCAAAATAAGTGTTGAGACACAATATATTTTCAAACAATCTAAGTAATACCCTTTTAAAGCATCAAGCAAAATGCTTTATATTGTTCAAATAACTATGTCTTAAATTCCTACTGTGGCTAATTATCTCCAGGGAATGTATTTATTATTTTAGAAGCATCTGCTAAGAAGAATTGCAAAGGAAAAGTAACTTTCTGAAACATGCTTTTTATCCAAATCATTTTGACAGATCCAGGTTACTTACAGACTCAATTCACCTGAAAGGTAACAATATAACGTTTATGTCAAGTGTAATGCAAGCAAATAGTCAACAGTGAGGTTTAGAAGAGTTCCAGGAAAATATATTGATATATTATTTCATTACCTCAACCCATGCTAAACTTTTCCAGTTACAATAAAAATTAAGGTGATATTGAAAATTGACAATATTAACCATATATTTGCATAGATAATGAAATATAATTGTGTTCCTCTTCAATTTTTTTGAGGAGTTTGCCATAGGGCTTGTATGTTCACCAGAGACATCTCCCTCAGGGAGATGGCCACACAGCAATTCCTTGTCCTCCATTCTCCTCTTGAGATTTTGAGCATGCACACACACATGCCTGAGTGATTTTCAAGCCGCCAGATTCAGGATTTAACAATGGAGCTTACCATGTGTGTCTAGTGTTTTAAGCAATACACTACCTGCCAGCTCCTCCCTCCAAATTTTTAAGTAAATTGTGACTGTCAAAAATTTTTCTCTTCAAGGTATATAAGATGATTGAGTTTGCATATTACATGATTGAGGTTATATTGATAAATTTAACACATTTTTATAACATGTACAAATATCATTACCTGATAATTCAAATTGGCTTTATTTTTTAAAATATATTTCAATTTCTTTTATACATTCAATCACATATATTATTTAGCTTGCAAAGTGAATATTCCAACATTTATACATTTCTTATGAGTCCAGTTGAGACAATCATTTGAAAATTATTTGGTCATGTATTATATTAAAATGAGCCACTACATGACTTAAGAAAGAAAATCTAATAATTATTAACTGACATTTACTACTAAAAAAAAATGTGCTTCATAATCTACAAAGAAAAAAAATAACTATAGCAATAAAACTAGTTAATCTGGGCCAGCAGATGGCATAGTGGTTATGTCACTGAACTGCCATATGGCCAACTGTGGTTCTAGTCCTGGACCTGGTACCTTAAAACTCACACTAGAGGGACCAGCAGTTAGCGTAATGGCTATGTTGCTGAACTCCCACGTAGTCGACCGCGGTTCGCGTCCCGGACCCGGTGGCTTAAACTCACGCCGGGCACGTGTGCGTGTATGCCCAAGATCCCGAAAGGAGAATGGAGGAGAAGGGATTGCGGCATGGCCATCCCCCCTGGGGGGTGATTTCTCGTTTTCTATCTCTCTGTCTGTCTCTGTCTGTCTGGCGAACGCACACGCCCTATAGCAAAAACCTCTCAAAAAAAAAAAAAAAAAAAAAAAAAAAAAACTCACACTAGGTGCATGCTTGTGCATGCCCAAGATCCCAGGAGGAGAATGGAAGAGACTGGATTGTGGCATGGCCATCTCTCCTGGGGGATGATTTCTCACTTTCCCTCTCACTGTCTCTGTCTCTGTTTCTCTCTCTCTGGCAAGTGCACATGTCCTAAGGCAAAAACTTCTTTTTAAAAAGTAGTTAATCTATACAATATGGAAAATGTATTTACAAATATGCAACATAAAGAAACATGTTAGCAATACATGTTCTTATAGCCCAAATATGGGAAAGACAAATACATATGACTAGATCCAAGTTTCTCATTGGTAATGTGGGATATTATAGATAAGATTAATAATCAAGTGATAAACGATTTTGGAGACATAGGTACAAATATATGTTAACACATAGATGTAGATAAGAACATGTAAGTATTTACAGATGTGTGTATATACACAAATTATTATAAATATAGATTATTTTCATGTAGAAACCCTAAAGTCAATGACATCACAATAGCAAAAGGCATATATAATGTGTAGAAATTCTGTTTCGAATATCACTCTCCAGTAATGATACAAGGTCTTTTTAGCAAAATGCATGATTTTAGGACTGTGTTATGGAATGCGTAAGATAAGCCTTAAGTATCTTTTAGTGCCAGAAAGTAAGGAAATATTTACAAACAAAAAAAGAGAGAGAGACAGAGTGAGAAAAAAGCCAAAGGTATGAGGAAGCCAGTGAAAGAGTTGTCCATGACCAAAGCTGGAAATTGTGAACAAAAAACTAGAGTGGTATTAGATTATAGCCAGGATTATGGGCACATCCTTGGGTATACCCAGCATGTGAGGTCAACATGGAATCAGAACCTGGGTCCTTCCCATATGGATCCAGTATCTTACAGTGGCACCCTACTGAATGAACCATCACAGTTAGCTAGGCTGGTAACTTTTATTTTAATTTTTTTTTAAACAAGGTCTTACTGAGTCATGATTCTCCTGCCTGGGCTTCTCCATTAGCTAACGTTTTGGACACATGCAACTGCATCTGGAGTGTTCAGATTGGCTCAGAATTAAACTCATGCCTCCCATGTTCTTCCTAACATCCCAAGCAGTGATGTTACCTGTGGGAAACCACAGCTGTAGCAACTTAACTATTTTTAAAGAGTCAGCAGGTGAAAGACTGCAAATGTTGGATTTAAATGTATAGTTTCTGTATTTGTGCTTTATTAAATATTCAGATCACGATATGTGATCCAATATATCATGAATATTGTTGCTTTTCCTGAAGCTGTCAGCATCCTCCAGATCTACATATACTCTCAAGGCTAGGCTGGAATTTATTTTGGCAGAGGTCAATGTAGCACATCAATGTCACACTATTATTGGTCCCAAAAAAGATGTTTCATGTTTTAATTTCTTATAGCTCTTATCAGTTTGTAATAGATATCTAAAGAGTGACAGAAGACATGGAAAAGACGGTTACCTTGCATTATAAAGTAATTCTTAAGCTTTTTAAAGTTAATTTGATTTCTTTAATTTTCTCACAATATTGTGCCCATTATAGAAATGTTTCATTCTGCAAGAGTGCTAACAAAGACCATCAGGTTGTTCCTGAGATATTTTTTTTTTGGAGAGGTTTTTTGCTATAGGGCGCATGCGCTCACCAGACAGACAGAGAGAGACAGAGAGATAGAAAGCGAGAGATCACCCCCCAGAGGGTATGGCCACGCCATAATCCCTTCTCCTCCATTCTCCTCTCGGGATCTTGGGCATGCACGCACATGCGCCTGGCGTGAGTTTAAGCCACCGGGTCCAGGACGCGAACCACGGTCGACTACGTGGGAGTCCAGCGACCTAGCCATTACGCTAACTGCTGGTCCCCTGAGATATTTTTTGTTTGCTGTTATAACCTAAAATGTGGTTTCAGTAAATAAAATGTCCCATCCTAAACTATGCCAACAACACTTTTCAGATGATGATTACTACAGTGAATTCTGTTTCTTCTGAAATTTTTGCTCAGAAACACAATTAGAAATTTAAACATGTAATTGCAGACTAAACGTTACTATTTTACTTTTTCTTTTATATTTTTATTTATTCATTTATTTATATGTTTATTTTGCTATAGGGCATGTGTGCTTACTGTAAAAAGACAGATCACAGAAGCAGAGAAAGTGAGAAATCATCTTCCGGGGGATGGCTATGCTACAATTTCTCCTCCTCCATCCGCCTTATGGAGTTTTGGGCACGTGCATACACATGTATGATGTGTTTTTCAAACTGCCTTGTCTAGAACTTGAACTATGGAGTTGACCATGTAAGATGCAGAGCCTTAACCACTTTACTACCTGTTGGCCCCTATATTTATTTTTCAAATATTCTATTTTCTCTTTACAGCTGCTGATTATATATATATATATATATAACGGTCAGTCTGAAGTACTGTAATGTGAATGTGCATGTGAGTGTTATACTTTAGTACAGACATCCAGAAATACTACTGTCAAAGAAGCGTCTCTCTTGGTGACTCCTGAACGTCTAGTATATAGGGGAGAACTTGGTTCTTGCAGTTGTTCATGAATATTTCTTGACTGACTGACTCATAGATTGACTAATGCAATATAACATAACAAATAAAAATTAAAAATGTAGACAAACCATTTACTTTTTCCTTTATTTCATTGTTTGACTGTCTTTCTACATTTTTGCAGTGCATTGTCTAAAGCACCTTTGCATCATCTGCCAGTTATTGGAGTGACCTTTTGCAAACCCTCATCAAAGATCTTTTTTGTTTTTGTTTTGTTTTGTTTTTCTTTCACCCATTCATTCTGGTAATGAAAACCTATTGAAGGACTCCCAAAATATTCAGACAAGAAGCCATGTTAAAGCTGAGGTGTGTTCTGGCGTGTTTAGGGAAGCTATACTCTAAACGCCATCTTCTAGACTCCCGAAATATTCAGACAAGCACTTGGAGGAGAGATTTTGTCACAGAATTATGAGAAACCACCGCAGAGGCACAAGAAACATGAGAAACCAAGAAAATATCTCTACCCTAAGGGAAAAGAACAATCCCTCATCACCCACAGACAGTACAGCTGAATTCTTGGAAATGTCTGATAGAGAATTCAGAATATTCATAGTGACAAAACTGAACGAGATGCAAGAGCTGAGAGATAATGAGCTTCAGAAGATGCAGAAGAAAAGAGACAACGAGTTCCTAAAGGTGTTGAAGTTCTTCTATGACCTGAAAGAAAAATACACACCATAAAAAAAGAATCAAATTGAACTATTAGTGATGAAGGCTGCCATTCAGGATATCAAAACCTCCCTCAAAAGTATTAAAAACAGATTAGTCCATGCAGAAAATAGAATCTCAGGTGTTGAAGGCAAAACCTCTGATCTAGAAAAAAAAACAAAACAAACAAAAAAACCCCGAGAAAATAACCCCCAAAAATGAGAATATTATACAAGAAATACAAAACAAACAAACAAAAAAAACAAGAAAATAACCCCCAAAAATGAGAATACTATACGAGAAATACAAGCCAGCATTAAGCACTCAAACATCCAGAGTCACAAACAAAATTATACAAATTTATAAGAAATATTTTGAACATTATCTTTAAAATTCATTATTTTGAAATTTTGAAAGTTTACTAACTGTCAAAAGTTTTTTGATATGTAAAGTAAATGTTTGTGGAAAAATGTAAAAATAATTAATTAATTAAAAAAAGAAAGCCTATTGAATATTTATTACTTGCTTAACACCATGGTAAATGTCTAGTTAAAGACAACATAATCCTAAATATTTGCAACAAAACAGAGGTATATCAAGACAGTAATAATTTTGCAAATTAAAATCTAATGCATATTATTCAGTTCTACTAACTGACAACCCCATTACATTACCACATGTGCTTAAGTATTAATATCATAAATGGATTAGAGAAGGCAGAGTCAATTGTTTTATATCCTTTCTAGTCCTACCTTCAGTAAGGAACAAGGAGCAGAGCAGATATCCTAGCCTAGCTTTTGAGAGTTTATTTCCATTCCGTTATTTCACCTGCCTGATTTGCTTGAAGTCAGCACTCTAAAACAAGTACTGACCATGCGAGTAAAATTAAAATACTGAAATTTTATCACTTTTGTCCACTCCTTCAAGTTCTACATCTTCATTATCAAAATTCATACTATGTATCTATCCTTTCAAATTATGTATTTGAGTTCTTATTATTTTCTAGGCTCTGTTCTAGGAAATATTTTCCAAATTCCTTGTCAATAAGGTATACAGAGTTTTTTCTATCAATAAAATTAGACATTAATTGGGAAGACAGCAAATAAATTTCAAAATGGATCGATATCAGGTCATAATATCGTAAGTGCTAGCAAGAAAAGAGGTATTTTAGGATGCTGGAAAGGCTATTTTCAATATTCGCAGGGATGACCTTTGAATAAAGACCTAAATGACCTGGGTCAGAACATTGCTTGCCAGGAACATAATGTATATAGGCCCTATGGTGCAAATTAGCTGGCCATATTTTAGATACTGAAAAATTTTTCCTGTGGAGGGAGGAAGACTGAGAGCAAAGATAGCCTTAGGGAAAGGTAGAGACAAGTGCCACTAAGTGCTCCTTTTGGTGTTGTGGGACCATTTTTATTAGCTGTTTACTAGGCACGCCTCTGCTACTTTTTGAGGCCTTTCCCTCTCTTTATTAACCCCAGCATCTGCTTCATTCAAAGACAAGCCCAAATCTGCTCTTAAGATATTGGTTTGATATAAATAATCAAAACTCTTAGATATAAATGATGGGCTTCTGTTTTACTGGTCCAATTACGCCTTAGGCCCAGTCAGGGAAATGAGGAGTCTAAAGTTATTCTTGGATCAAGAAATCTCTCTTTCTTAGAGATCTAAAATTTAATAATGCATAAACCAGTGCTTCCCTGGACAGATCATTCTAACTAGCACAGAGTTATATATAAGCAACTCTTCACTATAAAACAAAATGTCCTGAGCATTCGATTCCTAAAGTAAGATAATGTGGCATTCGCTTTCCTTTTCCAAGATGGATAAATTATTCAATGTTCTTCAGGGACATTCTCTAGGGCTTCATTTATATCCTCTAAGTCTATTCACAAATGGAACTTTAAACAATATTGGGGAGGGGTGGGCAGCAGAAGAGTATTTCCATGCCTTGGACTACATTCGCATTAAACAGTCATTAGTTCATCATTGAAGCAGAGTGCTTTTCCCAAATACTGCCAAAGCTCAAGGTCTGAGGGTTCTACCATCCAGCCTTTCATCTTACATAAGCCATCATGGCCAAGATACTGATAGTCTAAGTCCAAATAGGCAGAGAACATCTCCCCATTTACAGTAAGGGAAAACATATGCTCTAGCATTGCTTTCCTTTAACTATTTACTGTAGATCACTTGGAAATGGAAATTCTGTGTCTCTTTGAAACATATGTAAACCTTCTGAAACACAAAATAAGCCTATTGTCAGTTTTAAGACTGAAGAATGACTTTCTTAAGAGTCTGCGGATAATCTCTTCGAAATGTGACTCTTGAGATAGATAGAGACCTATTTCCCAGTCTCTATGGGAGGGCAGGAGACTAACTTCCAGGGGCACCTGATTTCCAGTTACAAACTACCTCCTGTCATAAAGAGATGAGAAGTTTGGTCAGGCTGGCAGTAGTGCAGGAAGGTCTCATGATGCTGAAGTCATATGAGAAGGTCTCAGGTTCACATCCTGCTTTCTCCCTGTGCATACTAGGCATACAAACACACACCCACACACGTATCTCTGTGATCTTGGCTAACTAAGACAGCGGGTGGACCACAGCACGGGACTCTGTTGAGGTGCCTGCTTCTCTGTTTTTCTCTCTCATGAAAGAAAGAAAGAAACTTTGGTATGCTACCAGTGAGGTCTTGAGTTAAGTACCAGATCTAAAGCAGTCATTTTTTTTTTTAACACATTAATAGGAGAAAATAATTGGAAATACCTGCTTAGAGGTAAAAAACCACACAACTTTTATTACCAAGAAGGGTTCTACATTGCTGCGACAATATTGTTTCTGTTTAGAAAATGGACTTTTCCAAAAGTCAATGAAGATAGGTTCCTCAGATGACCAAAACTGAACATCATTATTTCCATGTTTCAGTAATCAAGATATAAAATACAATTAAAGCAAAATATTTTACATGAAAAAAAAGAAATAAATAAACTTAAAAGATTTTTTTTCAAGAGATTTCTGCTATAGGGTGCTTGCACTCACCAGAGAGAGAGACAAAAAGTGAAAAATCACACCCACCCCTGAGGGCATGGCCAGGCTATAATCCTTCCTCCTTCATTTTCCTTTAGGGATTTCACACATGCACACACACATGCCTGGCTTGAGTTTTAAGCCATTGGATCTGGGCCTCGAACCACAATCGACTACGTGGGAGTCCAATAGCATAACCATTACATCGTTTGCTGGTTGCTAAACTTTAAAAGACTTTATATGTGAAGTTTGTTCTCTTGATAAAGCCCCTTAGCTAACACAAATAATCACCACAATTACCAGGCGAATTAAGGGTGAACTGTGTGACAAACCATGCCATCAAGCCCTCACACCTAAAGATGGTTATGGCTTATCTTGTGACCATGAGTGTATTGGGTTGCATACGCTCGGCTCATAAAAGGATGAGATTTCTTTATGTGTTTACAATCCCTTAGGGGACTGCCTCTAATGTGCATCACATTCTGGTTTAATTCTTATTCAGCAAGAAAGTGTGGTTGGTTCTATTTTTGCAGAAAGGTTTTCTAGGTTGGGAGGTAATTTTGGTTTTTAATTACATGTCCCCAACAATTTATAGACTGCTGATCCTGAGCCATGGATGCGATGGGGAGAGGAATAATATCTGCTTGGGGCAAAAACAAAAGCTGAGAGACACCAAGCTAAGGTTGGCATCATAGAGCATAAATTTGAAGGTGCAGATACTGACTGGGTGCAGTCACTGAGCAACTGGTCAGAGCCATGACAACGAATGCCAGGTGGTAGGTGGAGCACTAAACCTGGACTGAGCTGTGGTAACACGGGAAACAATGACCAGTTGTGACCAAGAGTGTGCAGATTTCTCAAGACACTGTTAGGGCTTTGCTGGTTCCTTTTATCTAAGCACATTGAAAACATCAAAATAATAATAATAATAATAATAATAATAATAATAATAATTTCTTCCTTAAGACAAATTTTCAGAGTGTTCTGGGGAGAAAGTTTCCATCAAGTTTCTAAGCTATACTTCCAAATAACACAGATACACCTGCCAGGTAAAATTAAACAAATACATCTTTGAAATAAGGTATTTTATTCTTCAAAATTAGGAGTAAAATTTAAGACAAAGTCTACCAGGAAATATAAGATCTGGGACAAAGGAAAGATAGTTGTTTTCTTTTTTTTCTTTTTTCATTTTCTCTCATATTGTTTACATGTTTTTATCCCAGAGGGTATGTGCAAGTGTAGGGGGGAGAAATAACATAGTTCTTCTTATTCTCCCTGACCTGATGCTAACAAAACAAAGTTAAGAAATCATTTGAGAATTCTGAAAGTGCAGTTAGTATTTTTCCTGTTATTTCCTGTCTCCAAGAGGCTTAAACCTTAAGTCCTTTTAATTAATGACCTTAAGGAACTTTCACTAAATGAATGTACACAACAGCAAATAGTGCTGTAGCTTTGTTTTATTTTGATTATGGAGGGAAGGGTTGTAGGGCTTTTATTATTTTTACTTTTATATCAGAAGAATGACGTTTCCAGGTTTATATAGAAGGGATTTTAAGTTCTGAGGGAATTTTCTCAAACTGTAATATCTCAATTGGCAAGAGGACAACCAAATCTAGCCAAAATCTGGGAAGATCAGCCTCAACAGAAATGCAAAAGCAGGTCAGAGAATCAATAGGATTTGCAGCCCAACAGCGGAGGGAATTTGCACTCTCCTCTGCTTTTATGATCTTGCTGTATGCAGAGGTGTAGGTTCTCAGGGGCTTATTTGTGCTCTGTGTTTCTATTCTTTTAGCCAGTAAAAAATTAAGTTAAGATAGCTTTCATTTATAATAGCACTAGGGATTGTGATTTCTTGAGATTTATAATCAGACTTGTGACAGAAGATGTAATTTAAACAGGAAGGGTGACAGTCTTTGTGGCCTGGGAGTAAAGAAAATCAAATCCCAGGTGGCCAACTGCACTGTTCAAATCTGGACCTATCAGCTTGAAAAACACACTAGGCCGGTGTGAACAGGTGCCCAACATCCCAAAAGGAAGGAGAAACGGAGAACGGAATGTGGTCTGACCATTGTATACGGAGAGTGCTTTTCTCCTCTCCCTCTCTCTGTCTTTCTATCCCTCTCTAGCAAGCACATGTGTCTGCTGGCAAAAATAAAAATGAAAACTAAAAAGAACATAAACATAAAAAATAGTAAAATTTATTTTCATATGAGCGTATGTTGTATACATGTGTATGTAGAATTAATTTACTTATGTCAAATGTTTCAAAGGCATGGGATCCAGGCTTAGGGCAGTTATTTATGTACCTGCTTTGCATGCTAAAGAAACCATTTAAATCTCCGTTCTTATTTCTAGTACCTCAAGAAATAACAAATGACTCAGATTATTCCTAACGACTTTGATTTTCTCATGATCTGTATATCTTGTATATATGTTCGATTACTTTATTTTGCATAAATATGACATAATTAAACTTTATTGCTTATAATTTACACCACGGTTAATCATAGCAGAAAGGTCACGCTTGCATTCTACATGGTACTTTAAAATGGAATGCCTTTCCAGATGAATAAATGTTCAGTATTAATAATTGCCTTTGGGAGTGCTTTTATCTAAAACTACTTGTATGATTATTTCAGAAATAGTCAATGTCAGTAAGTGGCATTTTAACAGATAAATTAACTGCTATAATAGCACAGCATTTACTTAGTGGAATATAAAAGATTTAAGAAAGTTATTTCCTATCAATAAATGTGACTTTCGTATATAAAATTCTACATTACTGAAATATTTTGCTGTATTTTTCTTTTTAAATAGCTGTCCCCTTTATTTTATTTTTAAAATGTGAAACTGTTTACCAAACAGCTGCACATCCGAAGTACTTTATATAAATAATCTAGGCAATGATCACTTTTCAGTTAAGTATAAATATGTCATGTAGTAATTTATCTACCCAACATGAAGAAGATACTATAAAGAAGAAAATAATGATATTTGTTTTTGTTATTCTAGAATATGTTAACAAATTATGGCATACTTTTGTTTTGTTTTGTTTTTTATCGTTGTTTTTGTTAATTTGTCAGAGGGTACCATGTATTTGCTGGAGACAAGCAGAGAGAGAGAAAGAGAAAGAAAGAGAGAAAGAGAGAAAGCTCAAGAACACCACCATGGGGAATGGTCATGCCACAATTAATTCCTTTTCTATTCCTCCTTCCTTTTTGGGAGTTTGGGAATACACACTCATGCCAGGTGTTTTTCAAGACACCAGGTAAACAGACAGTGGGCTCAGCCATTGGGGCCAACTGTATTAATCATTAGGCCATGATCTGGTCTACTCTCTTCATTATTTTTTTTAAGTTTATTCATTTCATTCAAAAGAAAGAGACACCAAACAGAGTTTTGCCATGCTGCAATACTCCTTCCAGCCTCCCAGACAACCAGGGCCATAGATGCATCCATGGTAGCCCCCATATGTGTTCAAGTTGACCCAGGATCTGAATCCAGAGCCTTCTGTATGGCTCCGGGATCTCTCAGCAGTGCCCTATCATCTATAGCACCAAGCTTAATTTTTAGGGTGTCATGAAAGTTATTAAAACACCAATGTCTTTTCTTGAAGCAGAGAATAAATGCCTTTGTGATGGAAGAATGTCAAAGCCTGGTTAGATAAGCAGTCTCCTTTCCTGTACCACTTCCCTGTACAGACCCTGCTATAAAAGGCAGCAACCTTCCGACCAGTAGCAGCACCTACGCATGGAGCTTGCTTCACCTTGTGCTATTTTGTTATCACTTGTTAAGGTGGATAAGGTCAGAAAAACAGAAATAATACCAATTCGTAAAGATGATAATTTACTATTGGTAATTGGTTAAACATGTCAGAGAACTGAAAGGGAACAAGGAACACTGATATAGCTACTGGCAACTCCAGGGCAGAGGAAACAGAGGAAGAACTATGGTATTGCCAGAATCTAGACACCTTAGAGGAAGGGACTCTGAACCTGTGTATGGGCCCCAGACTTCTGATGGAAGTTGCTAGCTGGTGCCAGTAAATGGGATAGACAGTTAGATGATGAGGGTAGTTCTGCTAGAGCTTGAAACCAATGACCACTTTGACAAAGATATGTCCTTGCTATGACAATATTAACAGAAGTCCAGTATGGAGAAAGGAGGGGGACTGCTTTATCTCCTTCCTCGATCTTCTATTCTACCAGATAGAGAACTAGCTGACAAAGGAATAGTCTATAGGATCCCAGTTCAGCATCACAGGAAGACTTTAAAAAGGTAGACCTAGAGGTGGGAGAACATAGCTTAATTAGCTGTACATGCTAATTACTTGAGACTTGATCACCAAGGGAAGTTCCATGTCACAATCTCTGTGTGAAAGCTCTCCAGAGAGCTGGAATTTTACTAACACTTTAAAAAGTTTCCAAGTTCTGCAAACAAAAACAGAAATTTGGGGAAATTTTTTAAACTGGGATTCTCCATTACCACTCACTTACTTAGGTTGTCATGGATTATTTGGCTCAGTGGCAGTACCCAGGTCTAGGGGGCCAGCAGGTGGCATAGTGGTGAAGGCACTCGACTCCTACCTGGTTGATTGCGGATTGAGTCCTGAATCTAGCAGGTTGAAGCGCACACTGGGTGCATGTGTGTGCATGGCCAAAATCCTGAGAGGAGAAAGGATTATGGCATGGCCATCCCCCCTTGGGGGTGATTTCTTCCTTTCTGTTTCTTGTTTCTCTCACTGTCTCCCTGGCCTGAATATATCCCCCATAGCAAAATCTCAAAAAAGAAAAAGGAAAAGAAAGAAAGACCCAGACCCAGATGATTGAGAAGCTGTGGATACCCACATAAGGGCCATGAAGTAGTACATGAATCCACCATGACAAGGTTTTGGCAGCCCTAGAAGCAAAGATTAGTCATGGGATGACAGCCATCAGGACACTAGGAATGAAAAGTATGCAATAAACTCTGCAAGCTAGGCAGTGACTCATCCCTATGTCCTACACAAAAGAATGCTTTTCTATAGAGCTTTAATTTTGTTTTGTGTTGTTTTGTTTTGTTTTGTTTTGTTTTAAGCCCCAGAGCAGAAGGACTAGGTGAACCACCCTATATCCAGAATTCTTATCCAAAACGACTACAAGCTAATGTATGTGGGTCTTTTTTTTTTTTTTTTTTTTTTTTTTTTTTTTTTTTTTTTTTTTTTTTTTTTGCTATAGGGTGCATGCGCCCACCAGAAAGACAGAGAGAGACAGAGAGACAGAAAGCAAGAAATCACCCCCCAGGGGGGATGGCCACGCCACAATCCCTTCTCCTCCATTCTCCTCTAGGGATCTTGAGCACGCACACACACACACACACGCCTGGCGTGAGTTTAAGCCACCAGGTCTGGGACTCAAACCATGCTTGACTACATGGGAGTTCAGCAACATAGCCATTAGGCTAACTGCTGGTCCCTCATGTGTTTGTTTTAAGCCACTAAAGTTGTTGTGATTTGTTAGGGGAACAATAGATGACTAATATAGAGAGTAACCAAAGACAGTATATTTTCTTAAATATTGATCTTTTGGAATTTTACTAACACTTTAAAAAGTTTCCAAGTTCTGCAAACAAAAACAGAAATCTTTGGTATAGCAGATATCTTTGTATTGCAGCTCAGGTAGTTCCTTCAGAAGAATTAAATGCCCACCGTGTCCCCCATTGCTTTGTTCCAAGTGTGGAGCACTCTGATATCAACAGTGAGTCCGTCCTACTGAAATGAAGACCAAAGACAAAGACTGTTTCTGGCTACTCTGAATGGGATTTCTGACTCTCCTCTTCAATTTATGTCTACTAAAAGAAAAACAAACAATGACAAAAACAAAACAAAACAAAACAAAATGAAAACCAAACACTGGAAGTTGGGGTTTGCAGTTATAAGGTTGATAAAACCAGCAAGTAACATGGCAGTTAAGGTGCTGCATGCTCACATAGCTGACCACATAACCATGGTTCAATCCCCAGACGTGGTGGTTTGAAAATCACACCCAGCATGTGTGCATGTGTGCTCAAAATCCTGAAAGGAGAATGGAGGAGAGGGGATTGCAGCATGGCCATCTCCCCTTCAGCATGGCCATCGCCCCTTCTCACTTTCCATCTCTGTTTCTCTCCAGCAAGCACATGTGCCGTATGACAAATACCTACCAAAAAAAAGAAAGCTTTGATTAGAGTTCACGTATCTTTCAGGTATCTATTATTTCTACAACAAAACAGGATCTTGATAAAGAAATTTCCTTTCAGAATTATGAAATGGCATTACTTTGGACCAAAGGATAAAAGATAGTAGCTACAATCATTTGAGTATTTTATGGTCTTTTGATTAGATTGTAATTGACGGTCATTAAAGAAAAATTATGCATTATATGGACATTTTGGGGCATGAAACCCAATGAAATCATATAGATATGCTATGCATGTTGAAAACATTTGTGAGCTCTTGCTAATAACTTCTACCACTATATTTGCAGTACATTGACAGGGCCTGTTGTACAGAAAAAGCTTGTCAAGACTATATAGGACAGATGGGCCTCATAGTTCAGTAGTTAGTGAGCTGGATCTCCTATGGCTGACTGCAATTCAAATACTGGTGCTGGTGGCTTGAAAAACATCCCAGATGCACATGTGTGTGTTTGTGTGTGTGTGCGTGTGTCCAAAATCCTGATGGGAAAGAGAATTGGGAAAAGGATTGCAACACTGCAGTGTGACCGAGACCCATTGAGGACTCTTTTTCTTTCTCTCTCTGTCTCTCTCTCTGACACTTTGGGGAGCACACATGTCTTCTGGCAATCAAAAAAATAAAAAGAGCAATAAAGAATATATAGTTTAAGCATCATTTCACAATATGTGAATAAATACTGAATCTTTTCATACAATATTTAATGAAGAGAGTGGTCTTGTGGCATGCTACCTCAGTGGACATTGCTAAAGCTTAGATCCTTTCTTTGGATTACCAAGGCCAAAACAGGAAATTAGCTCCAACTGCAGGGGCAGCAGCTGATGTCATAGCTGTGACTGAACAGAATGCTGCCATTTCTGGTACCTGGTATGAAGCCTTGGACTTTGCCAACACTTTCTTTTCTTGCTGTTGTTCTTCCCAAAAAGAAGAAAAAAAAGGCCAGGAAAAATTCTCTTCCATATGGTAAGGTCTGCAATCTGTGCTCTCTTCTCACAAATGTATTTGAATTATTTTGCAATATTTTATTAGTGAGTCAGACAAGTTTTAGCATATGAGCTTCTGATAAGTGTGGAAATACTTCTTTGCATGAAGACATTATGAGGACACTGTTTGCATCGCAGTTATTTGAGACTGGACATTGTTGGGTCACGAATGAAGACAAGGTTCAGAACCCTTCTGTCCATTTCTCTTTTGTGAAGTGGTAGTGGCATGTCCTCCTGAGGGTCAGCAGAAGTGGCCAAGGCCATTACCAATCTCATTCCTTTTTTTTTTTTTTTTTTTTTTTTTTTTAAGAGACAGATTTTTGCTATAGGGCATGTGTGCTCACCAGAGAGACAGAGACAGAAAGTGAGAAATCACCCCCGAGGGGGATGGCCACTCCACAATCTCTTCTCTTCCTTTCTCCTCTCAGGATCTTGGGGCATGCAGATACACCTCGTGCAAGTTTTAAGCCATTGGGTTCTGGACTTGAACAGCAGTTGACGATGTGGGAGTACAGGAACATAACCGTTATGCCATCAGCTGGTGCCAGCCTTTCTCAATTTCAAGAAGGACTGGTACTATTCACTGTTCATTTGAACTACTGGTATAAGAGGATCTCACCTATCAAATTTGTCACCACAGAGTACAGTACGGTTTGCTGACACGTCAATCTACTTCTGGGCCCAGCAGGTTGTGTGAAGGTTAAGGCAGCTGGATCCCACAAAGCAGACTTTGCAGTCTGAGTCCTGGACCCAGAAGCTTGAAAATCACATTGGGCATGTGTGCTTGCATAACCAAAATCCCAAGAGGAGAATGGAGAAGGGATTGTGACTTGTCTATTATCCTAGGGATTGATTTCTCACTTTCCCTTTCTCTCTGTCTCTGTCACTCGCTGGTGAGCACATTCACCCTACAACAAAAACAACCAAAAAACCCAAATTTTCAATATGGACTATCCTGTGACATTCTACAGCCATGATGACAATAAACAGCTGACTGCATGTAGCACTGCATAGTCTTTACACTGAGCTGAATTTCAAATCCTGCTCTTGCATATAAAACCTGGTATTCTGAGATGGATTGAAATACATCTTCACAGGACCAGCAGATGGCATAATAGCTACATTGCTGTACTCCCACATAGTTGACCACAATTCTAGTCCTGGACCTGGTGGCTTAAAGCTCACACTGAGTGCGTGTGCATGTGTGTACAAGATCCTGAGAGAAAAATGAAGAAAAAGGGATTGCTGTATGGCCATGCCCCCAGAGGTGATTTCTCACTTTCTGTCTCTGTTTCTCTGTCTCTTTGGTGAGCACATGCGCCCTATAGCAAAAATCACTCAAAAAAAAGAAAAAAAAGAATAGAAAAGAAAAGAAATATATCTTCACATAGACTTCACTGGAACACCAAGGTATTGATAACTCAATATATACTGATATAAAATATTTCTCTATAAAGAGAAATGGACAGCAGGGCTCTGAACCTTGTCTTCTGGCACGCTCTCTCTCTATACACACACACACACACACACACACACACACACACACACATATATATAATATACAGGTTCTCTTTTTCTTACTCCCTATATATGTACATATATGTATGTATAACATATTCAAGAATGTATCTTGCATATATTCTCACATGGGGAGTAACCACATTTCAAGGAAAATCTCTGGATTGAATTACCATATGTATTCATTTCTACCAGAGCTTGGATGATTTATGCTCACAACATTACAGTAATAGAATCATCACAAAAAAATTAGAGTCTGTCCAATTTTCCACCTATGCTAGCTTCTATGAAGAGGAGGTTTACTGGGCCTGTTTTCAGCTACTTATAAGTTGAAGGCAATCAGTCATTCCCACACTGCCTGGACTCAGTTCCCCTGTGTTAGGGGTGCAGAATGATTAAAAAGAAGACCTTCTTCCTGACGTCCTGAGAGTGCTCTTCTCCATCATAGAGATTTCTCGTGCATCCACCTCTGACTACACTCTCCAACAACACCCAATTTGTGCGCCCTGTAAAGAAAGTAAGAACACTGGCTAGACACAGATTAATTGAATCAAATTGAGAGTGATAATTTTTGTGCCTATGGTATTTTTATTTTTCAGTATAGATAGCCAACCTTCCCTTGTCACCCCCTTAGACCTCAAAAAACTTATTCCCTGGGAAAAATTGTATAGTTATTGTTTTTGACCAAAAAGCCTCAGTCATTAATGATATTTCTTTTCACCATCTCTGGTGCCAACACCATGACATTTCTAAAGGTATCAGGGAAACAGACTTTTATAACAAAGAATAGGAAATTATGGAGACCAGCAGATGGTGAAATGGTTACATTGCTGGACTCCCACGTATTCGACCATCCAAGTCCCAGACCCAGCAGCTTAAACTCATACTGCCTGGGACCAGTGAACAGCATAATTGTTATATTGCTGGACTCCCACATAGTCAACCATAGTGCAAGTCCTGGACCCAGCAGCTTAAAATTCATGCTGGGTGCATATGGTATGTGTGCCCAAAATCCTGAGAGGAGAATTGAGGAAAAGGGATTGCAGTGTAGCCATCCCCCAAGGAGAGTAATTTCTTACTTTCTGTCTCTCTGTCTCTCTGACAAGTACATGCACCATATAGCAAAAATCCCCCCCCCCCAAAAAAAAAAAAAAAACAAAACAAAAACTCACTCTAGGTGTGTGTGCATGTGTGTCCAAGAACCCAAGAGGAGAATGGAGAAAGGATTGAAGCTTGGCCATCCCCTTGAGGGATCATTTCTCACTTCTGTCTCTCAGTATCTCTCTGTTTTTCCAGTGATCACCCATGCCATACACAAAAACAAACAAAACAAAACAACAAAACAAAACAAACAAAAAAAACACAACTCTCTAAAAACAAAATAATAATACTTGAAGGGCAAGCCACAGAGCAGAGAGAAAGGAGAAACACTTTGGATAAATTATTTTCCTATTTCCTTTCCCATTCCATGTGGCTGAGCATAAAGCTGTTTAGCAGCACTGAACTGGCTCAGACAGTAACAACCAGCCTTCTGGCTGATATCAACAAGATTGTAAGGAATTTCTCTAGCTGAGCCCTGGATTTGCTTTCTAGGCAACAGCGCTCATGTCACATACCTCGTTGCTAAAAAAGATAAAAGGTGTTTTACCATACCTCTGGTTAGCCAATATGTATGAGAGGACTTCAAAAAGTTTGTACAAATATGAAACTAAACTATAAGTATAAATTCATGCTTAGTTTGTTCATAAGACAGATATCCCATGAACTTTTTAAAGGCCTCTCTTATAATAAGCTGTATCCAGACAGGTTATCATCTCCAAGAATGCTCTTCTCAACAGGTGTACTGTCCCAAGCACACCTTTAAATGGGATAACTATGCAAGCCCAAGCAATCTTTGTTCTCAATTTTGTGTCTCCATTGTTATCAGAAAATCACTGAGCACATTTTCATTAATGGCTTGTGTCACTGTGTACCTTAGTAAAAAATATACAGAATCGCAGTGCTTGTGACAGAGGACATGGCAAAGCGTTTTTGCTCTTGATTTAAGTTATGAATATCATAAACACCAAGGTAGAATTTCATAGCCCGCATAACCTAAAATTGGCCATGTGTAGATTCTTCATATCTCAAGAAAAATTCTAAATTCATATGAGCTATGTGATTCAATTTTTTAAAATTAGATATAGTCTCTCCAGCTTTTTTTAATTATCAAAAGAGAGTCATAATTTGCTTCTTTATAACTCCCTCAATGTAACTATGTCAGCTTCTAAATATAGTAGAAAATAAATATGTGTTGTTTCATAGGTTCACAGACTTACCTGTGTTTTGGTCATATTCATTGCATTAATAGTAGAGGTTTATTAATTTTATTCATCTAAGAATATATTTATTTGGGAATATATAACCTATGCAATTGATACAAACAAATAGAGTATACATTAATGGTATAGTAAAAGAAGTTCTCTTATATTACTTTTCCATGTTCCCTTTGTGCTTCTCCTTTATCTTTCTTCATGTATCCAGAGATATTTTAGACTAAACTGAGTATTGTACATACTAACATTATTTTTTACACCACAATAGCATATAGGAACAATTTCATGCTCTTTTTTATAAACTATTTCAGATATATTTTTTCATTTCACATAAATGATTAGAGCTGTTTCATTATTATACTAACTACATAATTACTTTGTATACATTTTGTGTGTGTTCATGTGTGTTTTTGTATGTGTATTTATAGATGTGAACTAAGCAGACAAAATTCTCACTATCCCAGAGCTAGCAATCTCATTAGATTAAGCATATTTGACGATAATATTTGATGATAATAAATGGTAGCCAACAACAAGAACCCAGAAAGGTAAGAAGAATGTTACAAATAAAGGTGAAATAGGTTGTTAGCTTCTACCTGAGGGCTAGCGAAGGTTTCACTGAGATGTGGTAGTGATTCAAAGAGAAAGATTTACGGACATTCAGGGGCACTTCATCCCAAGGACTGGAGGGAAAAGGTACAAAGGAGCTAAAAATGTTCAAGTGGCAGGAAGGAGATCAAGAATGACTAGGGTACAGTGAACAAGGGAGAATTAAAAAAATATCGGGTATAAGAATGTTCTTGGGTGAGAGCAGATGAGCATTTAGGCTATTTTATTACATTAGCATTGACAATGAGGCATGGAAGAAGGGATAGAAACATGGGCAGGGTGATATTAGAGGATTATCGTAACGGGGACACCGTGAGTCCTGTATTAAGAATAGACTGTTTCAGGATGATGGCAGAAGCAGAGAGCAGGGAGGAGGCATCCCAGAATTGCAGATGAGCAATTATGTTATCTTCATATTGATGATGTCCACAAAGATAGGAAGAATTAGTTATCATTTGTTTATATTCCACAATAGAAATCAACAGAAAATAATGATGGATTGGATGTGGTATGAATTTTAAAGGAGTTATTGAAGAGTTCATGATTTCTGAATGGAGTAATTGGATAGATAAAGTTTGAGGGAAATAAATAGCTGCAACTGGGGTGTGCATGTAGTTTAGGATGACTATTAGTTACTCATACAAACTAGATAAAAATGTAGGGAAGACATGAGTGTGGTGAGAGAAATTGAAACAGAATAAGTCAGCTAGGATTTGAGGCATAATAGAAGAAATTACCTAAAAGAGAATGTAGTGATTAAAAAAATAAAGTAATTAAGTTTCAGATTATTAGTGGTTATATCAATATTATCAGCAATTACATAGTTTGACCAAGTCATAGCCATGGGAGTTGGTGTTTGAGGTCAGAAAGGTTATATCATCATGAAAAAAAAACAAAACAAAACTCTAAAGACTAGAAAGACAGGGCATTGGACAAAGCCATTTTGAAATCAATATAACTTATAAAATAATTAATTTAAAATTAAATAATTTATTTAAATAATACAGGCCTGTGTATAATTATGAATCAGATTACAAGTGAGCACATGGTGAATTCTGTATTGTTAAGAGGAAACAAGTACTATAATCTTCAGAGAAGCATTATTTTCTTAAAATTAAGGCATAAAGTTAACTGATTTTTTTTCATTTTTGTCTTTCTTCGGGATGTCATTTTCAGATCTCAGTATTATGCAAGCACATACTTGTCATTTCCATCTGAAAAATAGCAGTTCTGATTTACTCACGTAATCCCCTACGGTCTTGTAGTACCTGAGATAAAAAGAATTTATGAAGGATTTTTTTTTTTTCACATGAAGACTTCTCTTTTTATTGATGTTCATCAACTAACATATCATTCTTTTTTTCTGTACCACTGCACATCAAAAGTCAATTTAACAGTCTCCACAATGCTGTCATTACCCAAACTTATTTTTAAGCTTTATTTATTTATTTAAGAGAGAAAGCAGGAGACAGAAAAAAAGATTGATTTTTGACAGAGCCATATAGAGCTCCTGCTACCCCAGCCCTATAGCCACCTATAATTATAGGAACATGCCACTATTCCTAGGCTGTTTAGTTTGGGCAAGTAAATGAACCTAAGCCTCCCATGTGGCCTCAGACTCTAAGTAGCAGCATCTTAGCAGCATATACTCCCTTAACCAAGCCCATTACCCAAACATCTTAACATTATTAATTTCATCCTCCTGATTATTTCTTTTGTAATATTCTGAATAAACTCCCTTGCAACGATGACAACCCAGAACCTTCCCAAGTGGTTCAGTCTCACAGAGCATTGCTTTCGCACCACATCTAGCCTCCCTTCTCCAGTTTTAATATGTTGTTCCTTTGTAATAACCACCCTACTCCTGCCAAATCATACCGTACAGTTTTCTATTGCTGCTTTCACAAAGTATACCTAGTTAGAGGCTTACAACAACAAATATTTTGACCTCACAATTCTATACACCATAAATTTGTTTGGGCTTGGCTGGCTTCTCTGCTAAAAGTCTTTTAAAGCAAAAAAAAATCAAGTTATCCGTATCAATTGACTGGGTTCTCTTCAGGCTCTTGAAAGGATCTGATTTCAAGCTCACGTAAGCTACTGAGAAAATCTACTTCCTCGAGGGAGTAGTGCTGGCTGTCCACCAGTCCCCAGTACTGGCAGTCAGCTGGGCATGGTCCTCTGTTCCTGGATATCTCTTTCCGATCCTTAAATGTGGCCTGGCACACTTAGAATCTCTTTGACTTCCACGTCATCTTCTGCCCCCAGATGGAAAGTGTTGTACTTTCAAGGGCTTATGTGATAAGCACCTAGATGACTGAGAATAATTTTAGGTCCTAAGAAGTTTAACCTTAATTATGTAAACAAAGTCCCTTTTGCCCTTGTTAAACTATACTACCTTGGCCTAAAATGGCCGCTGTACTCTCACAGTTAAATTCCTACCGATAAGCCGAAATCATACATGGTAGGCTATTCCCCCTACCCAGCTGGTTGCTAAGTTACAGTCAATCACACTAGTCACACACTTTAGCCAATAAGAGAAAGCCCACATTTTAAGCTGTTCATGCAGCCTATCACCCAGTTGTTACCAATCCATTTATTTCTCTACCTCATTCCCCTACTTTCATTTTCGTCCATCACTTTCAACATTTATTCCTAGCTCTTTTCTTTCCAAGTTTTAATATTGCTGGCCTCTTCTCTATTTCTGCATTGATCCCCTTAGAAAATGTTATTCATAATTTAAGGTCCCATTTAGGTTTAGTAAACTTCTGGTTTTGAAAATTTACGTCAGAATCTAGAATCCACTCTTTTCTCTAAGTATCTGTATATGGAGGAGCAAGACATTTAGTTCCCATATTGATTCAGTTATAAGAAATTCTGTGTTTAAAATACATTCTGTGTACACTAGCACCATTCTAAATTAGTTATTCTATAGTTATTCTGCATCAAGTGTTCTTTTTTTTTTTTTTTATGAGAGGTTTTTGCTATTAGGGCGCATGCGCTCGCCAGACAGACAGAGAGAGACAGAGAGATAGAAAGCGAGAAATCACCCCCCAGGGGGATGTCCACGCCACAATCTCTTCTCCTCCATTCTCCTCTTGGGATCTTGGGCACACACGCACCTGGCGTGTTTTAAGCCACAGGGTCCGGGACACGAACCGTGGTTGACTACGTGGGAGTCCAGCAACATAGTCATTACGCTAACTGCTGGCCCCCTCAAGTGTTCTTATTAATGTGAGTATCATCATTATTGTTCATTTATATTCTGAACCAAATTAGTTTACCTGTCTTTAACTGCTTTCTGAAGTGTGATCTATAGGAACATTGCAGAATGTGGTATCAGATGTCCAGAACATAGAAGCTAAGGATTAAGTAACTACTGCTCTTTAGAGTATATGAAACCTTGAGGCAAATAGTGGGCCTCTTTGAGCAATTATTGAAGACTTACACAGAGGTTGCTGTGAGGACTGTATCAGAAATACACATCAAGTGGCTAGCAGATGGCTATAGTTAAGGCACTGGATTATCATGTGGCTGACCATGGTTTGAGTGCTGGACCTAGAAGCTTGAAAATCACACCAGGCACATGTGTGTGCATGCCCAAAATTCCAAGAGAAGAATGGAGAAGAGAGGATTGCAATGTGGCCATCCCCTCTGAGGTGTTGATTTTTCACTTTCTCTCTCTATATGTATCTCTTTGTCTTTCTTAGTAAGTGCAGTACCCTGTGGCAAAAATCTAAAATACATAAATTAATTAATTAAAAGAAACACATATCAGGCCCAACCACAGTAGTGTATAGTTGTTGACCCAATAGCAATTCATGATCTAAGGTCATATGGGAGACCCTGATTTTTAATTCCTGGTCTAACCAAAAAATGAGGTGGATGATTTGGTGAATACCAGAAGTCCCAGTTATTTGAGTGGCTGAGGCTGAATGATCTTGAGCCCATGGCCAATGTTGGGAGCATAAGACCCTATCTGAAATAGCTGGGTGTGGTGGTGTACAGTTGTGGTCCCAGCTACTAGACAGGTTGGGCAAGAGAATTGTGACACAGTGAGATCCTGTATAAAGAAACAATGCACATTAAGAAAAAACGTACAATCTAAAAATTACTAAGACCATATTTTCATTGTTCTTATAGGGCAAGTGTGCTCACCAGAGAAAGACAGAGAGACAGAGAGAGAAAGCACCCACCAGGGGAGGATGACCGTGTCACAATCCTTCTTCTTTCTTCTCTCGGAATTCTTGGTGTGTATGCACATGCACCCAGTGTGTTTCTCAAGTCACCAGTCTGGACATGACCCATGTATCTGGCCATGTGAGATTCAGCTGTCTTAAATGATGACATCTGCTGGCCTAATTATTTTTTAATATATATCATCTCATTGCAAGAAACCCTAAATCTAATTCTATGTAGATTTATGGTGATAAAATAGAAAACAATACTAATTCAATAAAAAAGACTAATTAAAAAACATATTAGAGAGGAGATGAATACATGTAATTTATTTAAATATTCTGATTCATATACATTATACACATAGATGGATATCTATGTATATTCATATAAATATACACACAAAAACATGTATATATGAATACATATGTGCATATTTGTATTTGTGCATGTATGAGTAAATATGTGTAGATATTCTTATATACATATGTATACATTAATATATTTATTTCTATATACAGTTGGTTCTTCAAATCCACAAGGTCTTCATCCATGTATTCAGCTAATGTGGATTGAAAATATTTTCAAAAATTGTCTCTGTATTGAACACTTGATGAAATTTTTATTGTCATTATTCCCTAAACAATATAATATAGCAACTATTTACATAGCATTGATCTTGTATTAGGTATTATATGTAATCTGGAGATTAAAGTTTATGAGACGATGTGCATCAGTTAAATGCAAATATTATGCCATTTAATCTAAGATATTAAGAACACAAAAATTTGAGTATCTGAGTAGTGGGGTGGGTTTTGAAAGCAATCCCCTATGGATTCTGAGGGATAATGGTATTACATATACTAACATACATACATACTCATATATATTTGTATCTCAAATCAGCACAATATTATACATCAACATTTTAAAGAAATTTTAAAGTTTATCCATTTATTTCATGAGTGAGAGAAACAGAGAAAGAGGAGAGTCAGAATTGTCAACAGGGTTTTGTAATCATGTTCCCTCCCCAGCTTCTGCTAGCCCCAGATCATGGGCACACATGCCTGACACACTTTGTAAAATGAGGTCTCCAGACAGAAACCCAGAACTTTCCCATGTGGATCAGCTTTGCAGAGCATTTTATTTCCTGCTGTGCTAGCATCTGGTATATCTATCTAAATTAAACATACTGTATGTGTGTGTGTGTATATATATATATATATATATATATATATATATACACATACACACACACACATATGTGTGTGTATATATATATATATATGCATACACACACACACACACACATGCATATACTTAAATTAAGATTTATTGTGACAATATTCTTTAGCAATACACCCAGAAATAAACTGCTGTATTTTCCAGCTTAATTCTTATGCCTATTTATTACTATTTTACAGAAACAAAATATGGGAGGGAACCAGCAGTTAGCGTAATGGCTATGTCGCTGGACTCCCACGTAGTCTACCGTGGTTCGCATCCCAGACCCGGTGGCTTAAAACTCATGCCGGGCACGTGTGCGTGCGTGCCCAAGATCCCGAGAGGAGAATGGAGGAGAAGGGATTGCGGTGTGATCATCCCCTCTGGGGGGTGATTTCTCGCTTTCTGTCTCTATGTATCTCTCTGTCTGTCTGGTGAGCACATGCGCCCTATAGTGAAAACCTCTCCAAAAAAAAAAAAAAAAAAAAAAAGAAACAAAATATGGGAGCAAGGAATTCACATATTTTGAAGCTATAGACGTGTGTCTAAAATCTTTCTGATGATCTCACTATAAAAACTGAGGAAAGAGGAGTTGTTATTTGTTTATTAATGGGGAAATGTATAAGAAAGACAGTGTAACACATTTCTACGTGGACCAGACTATTGTGACTATGAGAATGTTGAAGTCCTTAGTGTTGATCAATATTGTCTCATCATACTCCCTAGCAAAAATATACAATTAGTACAAATTAGTAGATCTCTTAAGTAAAAACACCAATAGAATTTTTTTATTTTGAAAAATATTTTATTTGAAACAAAAGCTATTTGATTAAATACTAAATGTACAAAAAAGGTAGCAAAAGAAATTGAGTGAAAAACCTATTGCTATAGAATTATCACCACAGCAATTGAGTGATCCCATTTCACGATCCTTTCTCTTTTTGTCTTCTCTGTCTCTTTTGGTCTCTCTCTCTCTATCCTACTCTTTCTTTCTCTCTATCATACACAGTCTCAACTTTTCTTCAGTTGTCACATTTATTTTTTTTTTTTAATTTTAGGTTTTAACAATAGGGTGTGTGGGTCATCTAGGGAAAGACAGAAGGAAAGTGAGAAATTACCCCTGGTTGGGGAGGAGGGTGGGGATGTCCATGCTGCCATCTCTTCTTCTCCATTTTTCTCTGGGGATTTTGGGGATGCAATCACATGCACCCAGTATGTACTTCAGGCCACTGGGTCACATTTCTATCTCTGTCTCTGGCTCCCCTTCTTTCTTCTTGTGAAAACCCTTGTGATTACATTTAACCCAACCAGGTAGTTCAAAGTAATCTTTTCTTCTCAAAATGCTTAGCTTAATCACTTATCACATGGTGATCCTTAGAACCAGTAAGGTAAAATAGTCACAGGTTTTGGGAATGATGGGATGGACATGTAGTAGGAGTCATTATTTTCTTTACATGGGGTTTGTATAAGAAAGATTTTTAAAGGTAGTTATGGCATAAATACTAATATAATCCAGTTTCTACAGTAAAAAGTTACGGGTTAAATCTACTGTTGACATTTAATAACTCTGCTACTTTCTGTTAATCTTAAATCATTTCTAGACCTCAATTTCCATTACTTTATCTTTTCTTACATTTTTAAAAATTGTGAAAACATTGTATGGTACTCAAATCACAGTTGCCAATGTTATTATCAACCAGGAACATAAAAATTTTCATTTTAATAGCCTGAATTTAAGAATATTTAATTCATATCACCTCCATGGGTGTTTTTAAGAAAAAAAGAATATTCTCAGCATTATTTCCCATGTATTCACTACCAATTATTTTAAGTTGGTATATTTTTGAAGCTTTTTTTAAAATAAAGTTGTACATGAATACAGTTTAGAAATTCAATAGTTCTTTATAATTCATAATAAAGGTAACAATTCCCTGGTTTCATCAGTCATCCTCATTTTTTCACTACCCAGAGGCAATCCCTTTCAACTCTTTGAAACAGAGTTTCAAGAGAAATTCTGTTCCTTTTGGCATTTACTTGCATATCTATGGGACATGCTTATATTGCTGGCTTTATTTTATTATTTTTACATTATCTATTGATGTCTCACCATGAAAATGAAGACAGAGCTATATTCAGTCTTCTACCACCCTTACCAATATGTACACCCACAATTCCTGTTCTCTACTCTCCAAATGTAGTTATAATATCATTTAGATCATTGTTCCCTTTTATTTTTTGATAGCTTTTTTTTTTTTTTTTTTTTTTTTTTTTTTTTTTTTGCTATAGGGTACTTACACTTGTCAGAAAGACATTGAGAGACAGAGAGACAGAGAGCAAGAAATCACCCCCCTCCTCCCCAGGGAGGACAGCCATGCTGGAATCCCTTCTCCTCCATTCTCCTCTCAGGATCTTGGGCACTCGTGCAAATGTGCCCAGAGTGAGTTTGAGCCACAGGGTCTGGGACTCGAACGGTGGTAGACTACATGGGAGTCCAGCGACATAGCTATTACGCCATCTGCTGGTCCCTATTATTCCATATTTATAGTATAATGACTGTATAAATACTATTTGACAAAGCATAGCTGAAAATAGTATTGTGATGCTTAATAATGTCTTTGTCAGAGGAGTTGATATCTTAAGTGAAATTAATAAGGCATTGGTTCACTAAAAATATTTTCAGAGAGACAGAAACAGAAAGTAAGAAATCACTCCCCAGGTGGGATGGTCATGCCACAATCCCTTCTCCTCCATTCTCCTATAGGGATTTTGGGCATGCACACACATGCACCAGTGTGAGTTTTAAGCCACCAGATCTGAGACTTGAACTACATGGGAGTTCACTGACATAACCATTATGCCATCTGCTGATTCCAAGAAAAGTAAAATGCCAGGTCTGGGACTACAAGTAAGATTGACAATTTGGGAGTCCAACACCCTATCTACCATGCCACCTGATGGCAATGAAGATTATTAGACTCATACTAAGAAAAAACAGATGAAGATGTGAAGCCACTTAATTACATTGAAAATAAAATAATAAATAATTTTACTTACTTTATTAGGGTTTGATTTTTAAGGCAAGTCAACATATTTTTTTTTTTTAAATTGCACCATACCACGGTTTTCTCTTACAATGACCATATATTTGAGCAATTTTATTTTTGCCATGATTTCTAAAGACAATGTGAATTATTCAATTTGGAATCTTTTGCTTTTCACTACAGCTCCCATTCCAGTTAATTTCATGGAGCTATTGTCACTTTTGCTCTTATGTGCCGTTATCTTCAAACCAAGAAATTTAGGTTTATAAGAGAAGTTAAAAGTAGTGTCTTCATATTTCTATAATATATTGGGATGTTGGAAAAGTCATGAAGTATTTTTTCTGTTTCTGTGTGTAAAACTGTGCTATTACTTTTCTAATGACCCAACATATTATTAATAAATAGGACTGAAGTCAATCATCTTATTGAGAAATCAAAGAGGCTGTTTTAGTGTGGAATAAAGTATTTTAATAGTAATAAACATATTTTGCATTTTAATCATCAGGATTTTTTTGAGATTTTTGCTTTGATTTTTATAAAAAGAGGGCGTATGCACTCACCAGAGAGACAGAAAGTGAAAAATCATCTCCAGAAGGAATGACCGTGCCACAATCCTTCTCCATTCTCCTCTTGGGGATTAGGCATGCACGTACATGCAACCAGCATGAGTTTTAAGCTGCCAGGTTCAGGATTCGAACCGCAGTTGACTACGTGGAAGTCCAGTGATGTAATCATTTACGCCTCATGTTGTTCCCTAGTCGTCACTTTTTTACTATTATTATCAAAGATGATAAAAATGTGCTAGGAATTATAGAACATAATGTATAATTTTTCTCAGTGACTCTATGACAACTTTGCCTATGCCAAACTTTGCATCAAGATATAGAAAATGTCTTATTCTAAACGAAGTGCATATAGTTTATATAAGGGAAACATACTTTTGCCAATTTAAAACACAAGAAAAAAGATTTTAGTTATTGATCCATCTCCAAGGCCATTTATTAATTAATCTCTTCCCCACATTTTCATATCTTAGATAAAACACAGTCAAATTTAAGTAAAAACATAGAACAGAGTTTTAAAATTATAATATAATTTTTATATATTATAAAATTATATAATTTATATATAAATTATATATAAACTATGCATTTTGTTACCATCAAATCAAGGATATTACCATATACCTCTTTTCCATCAGAGAACTTTATATTCTTTTTATTTAATTTAATTTATTCATTCATTTATTTTAATTTCACTAGAGAAGGAGAGAGACACACACACACACACACACACACACACACACACACACAGAGGAAAGTGAGAAAGCAAGCTGCCAGGTCCTGGATTTGAACCGTGGTCAGCCATGTGGGAGCAACAGGGAACCAGCAGTTAGCGTAATGGTTATGTCGCTGGACTCCCACGCAGTTGACCATGGTTCGAGTCCCAGACCCGGTGGCTTAAAACTCACGCCGGGCACATATGTGTGAGTGCCCAAGATCCCGAGAGGAGAATGGAGGAGAAGGGATTGCGGCATGACCATCCCCTCTCGGGGGTGATTTCTCGCTTTCTGTCTCTATGTCTCTCTCTGTCTGTTTGGCGATTGCACACGCCCTAAAGCGAAAACCTCTCCCAAAAAAAAAAAAAAAAAAAAAAAAAAAAAATTACAGCAACAAAAAGTTTGTATTAAATTTCTTTTCATTTTTAGAAATATATTTGGCTTATACTTACTAGACTGCCTTTTTGAACAAGTTTAATAAATTAAATAAATATATCACAGTATAATAGGGTTCAGTTTTCAGTAAGACATTACTTTTGTCTTTGACAGGTGCACTCTGAACTTCCTAAGGGCCAGAACTTCAGAAATTTAGTGCTTTAGGACTTCTGTGTCCAATTAACAAGCACAATGCTTGACTCAGAGGCTTTATACATAATAAATAATTTAATCTTGGCTATTTACAACTATTCTGCTTAAGAAAACTGTGAGCTATGCTGTCTTTTGGATTGGTTTAAGCTATGCCTTTCTGATTTGGGCTCAGAAATCCAATAGTAACAGAATTCTGAATTGAATCCAAATGCTTTCTTGGAAATATGTGGGAAATGTAATCTTCTTAGGTGTTGAGATTTAAATCCACATTTGATAAGGCATTTTGAAAATTTACATATAAAATCCTCAGATTCATTTCTTATTACATTCTAATTTCCAAAATAGAAGTCACATGAAGAAACACATTTATTTCCACTAGATCTCCTATAAATCCAAGGATTGCTGTTACATATCAAGATGTTTAAGCATTGCAAACACTATCTAGGAAGCAACTGCATTTTTACTGATTGCCAAGTCAAGAAAATAGAGTTAAAGACCAAATGACAGATTTAATTAGTGTTGAAAAGATGCTTTATAGCAGATAGGGTATATTGCCTGTTTCTTAAAACAATAATACTCTATTAAAGAAAGGCTACTGTATTTAGTCTTTGGTTTATATTTTTTTATTTATGTTTTTGCTTTAATGTGTCTATCTTCTGAACATAAAAATTTGTTTTAAAATATGTAATTTTTTCTTCTGTTAGTTATTTTTCTTCTGTAAGCTCTCTTAACCAGCATCTTTAACTTCCTCCTCTGTTATGCCAATATCTGCTAATTATAGTTAATTATAATGCAATGTATATTTAGATACTATGAATTCTGATCACTTTTCATATATTTTAATTTATTGTATACATTAGATTACTATACATCACTACAGCTTATAAAATGAATTTACCCAAAATGAACACATTTCAAACCAGTCCAGTTAAAGATATTATACATGCTATCATCTACAGACAATCCTCTATTTCTGTGTTCCTCAAATATCTTGTCTCTCTATTTTTCTCCTTGATTCCTTTCCTTTCACTCTTCCCCATCCCCCACCTTCTTCCCACACTGTCTCCACATCTTTTGGCTGGAATCAAAAAAGGAGAATTGATTACACATTAAGAAATATTATATAAGCATGAAACTATCTTCTATTGCTCCAAACTACAAAAATTTGGAGATCATTTTTTAATACGATTTTTTAAGCTTTTGTTTTTTTCTCTGTCTATCATTTATTTACTATTTCTACGGTCTCAACCTTGATTTGACAGTTTTGCTAGGATAGCTGTGCTGCAATCCGTTCTCCTCCATATTTTCCCTCAGGATTTTGGGCATGCAATGTTTTTTTTTCTTTCTTCTTCTTCTTCTTCTTCTTCTTCTTCTTCTTCTTCTTCTTCTTCTTTTTTTTTTTTTCTTTTTTGGAGAGGTTTTTGCTATAGGGCGCGTGCGCTCGCCAGACAGACAGAGAGAGACAGAGAGATAGAAAGCAGGAAATCACCCCCCAGGGGGGATGGCCACGCCGCAATCCCTTCTCCTCCATTCTCCTCTCGGGATCCTGGGCACGCACGCACACGCGCCCGGCGTGAGTTTAAGCCGCCGGGTCCAGGACTCGAACCGCGGTCGACTACGTGGGAGTCCAGCGACATAGCCATTACGCTAACTGCTGGTCCCCTTCTTCTTCTTCTTCTTCTTCTTCTCCTCCTCCTCCTCCTCCTCCTCCTCCTCCTCCTCCTCCTCCTCCTCCTTCTTCTTCTTTGGAAGTAACTGGCCCTTGATAAAAGTCCTGTTTTTTTTTAGCTCTCTCTCTTTATAAATATTTTTTACATTTAATCACTGTACATCTTTATAGTGTACAACATATTTCCCAGCATGAATACAGTGCATATAAGTCAAGACAAAGATATGACCTTATACATTACGATAATCAACAACTTAATTTTTGTGTCAATTAAATTTATTGTTTGCATTTTCCCTATTCTCTGCCCTCCTTCTCCCTGTTACTTATCACCTATTATCCCCCTGTACTAGCTCTAGTATCTACAGTTGCCCTCCCTGTTATTATACCTTCCAATCTTTCAGTTTCTGCTATATAGTGTAGACATTTGGTATATATAGAGTGGAGACATACAAAGCCTGTCTTTCATAGTCCAACTTGATTTACTTAGCATTAAGTCTTCCATATTTGCTCAATTTGTATCAAATGTTAGGGTCTCATTGCTTTTTTTGTGGCTGACTAGTATTCCATAGAGTATACATGCTGCATTTTTTCCAGTCCATAAGTCTATTTTTTGGACATTTGGGTTGATTCCATGTCCTAACAATTATAAGTAATGATGCAATAAACATGGATGTGCAAAAATTTTTTCCAACTGAAGCTTTTCCTATCCTTTGGGTGGATACCTGAGAGTGGAATTACTGGTACCCAGTATGTTTTTTTTTTTTTTTTAAGCCAGTGGGTCTAGGACTCAAACTGTACAGTTAGCTATGTAGGATTTAGCCTCCTTAATTACTGTGGCACCTGGTCAGTCCTACCACTTTCTGTAAAAATTTTTATAATTGATTATTCAAGCATTTTTGTCCATCCTTTGATGTAAACTAGTTTTCTATATGTTCTTCTCCTTACTTACCTAATTATTTATTTTTGGTTCCTTTAATTCACTATTCATTAAATTTTGTTTACTATTAATTTAATGTTTGAAGTCTCACTATTTTTTTTTTTTTTGAGAGGTTTTTTTTCGCTATAGGGCGCGTGCGCTCGCCAGACAGACAGAGAGAGACATAGAGACAGAAAGCGAGAAATCACCCCCCAGGGGGGATGGTCACGCCGCAATCCCTTCTCCTCCATTCTCCTCTCGGGATCTTGGGCATGCACGCACACGCGCCCGGCGTGAGTTGTAAGCCACCGGGTCCGAGACGCGAACCGCGGTCGACTACGTGGGAGTCCAGCGACATAGCCATTACGCTAACTGCTGGTTCCCAAGTCTCACTATTTTTTAATGACAAAAACATTTTCCTTTCAAGGTATTGATTCATAGTTGTCTAATGTCATTTTTAAGATATAGTTCTTCCTCTTCTACTCAATTTTCTATTCCTTTTGGAATAACATCTATTGAAATGTGACTTTTAGAATGTTCATTCTGTTCTACTCTTCTGAGATACTGAAATTATTTACTATTATCTACCTCAGAGTTTGAGCTTTTGCTAAGACATATTATTTGTTTGTTTATTTGTTTCGGAGAGATTTTTGCCATAGGGTACATGTGCTCACTGGAGAGGCAGAGAGACAGAAAGCAAGAAATCACCCCAGAAAGGGTGGCCACACTGCAATCCCTTCTCCTCCATTCAGGATTTGGGGCACACACACACACACACAAACGTGCCTGGCATGAGTTTGACTCTGCCAGGTCCAGGACTGGAACTGTGGTAGGCCATGTGGAAGTCCAGTGACATAACCACTATGCAATCTGCTGGTTTCAGAGATGGACTATTTTTAAGTCTAGACCTGGATTGACATTTTTTTTTTTTTTTTTTTTTTTTTTTTGTGAAGGACCAAATAATGCATAGTTTGTTTTAGGGTGATGTTATGGTTTAGTTTGGATCATGGTTTGTTCACAAAAGGTTCATATTTTAAAAATAGGTCTCCATAGGCAGTAATTAATTGTCCTCCAAAAATTCATGGGATGGGACTTGGTTATATTATTATGAAGGTGTTTAATGAAAACTTCATCCCTTCATGGTGTCCCATGTTTGGGCCTTTGCGTATGATAAAGTCATTAAGGCAAGATCCCTGATTGAGTCCTGGTGTGTATAAAAGGAGAGAAAACAAGGAAGACAAAGGTCATTTGAACACAGACATACTCTGCTCTGCTCAAAGCTCTGGTTTCTGCCATTTTGTGATGCCTTTGGACTTTAAGGAAAACAAAATTATGAGTCAGTAAACATCTATTTAATTTTATTTATTTTTTATTTTTGTTTTGGAGAGGTTTTTGCTATAGGGCGCGTGCGCTCACCAGACAGACAGAGAGAGACAGAAAGATAGAAAGCGAGAAATCACCCCCCAGGGGGGATGGCCACGCTGCAATCCCTTCTTCTCCATTCTCCTCTCGGGATCTTGGGTACACATGCATATGCTCCTGGCATGAGTTTTAAGCCACCGAGTCCGGGACGCAAACCGTGGTCGACTACATGGGAGTCCAGCAACATAACCATTACGCTAACTGCTGGTCCCAATAGACATATATTTCTTTATAAATCATCCAGTCTCAGTTAGTTCTTTGAGCAGTGCAACAAACTAAGACAAGAGGCATACAGTCTATGCTTCTACCCATATCTGTCATTCTAATCCAAAGCAGCCATAAGCAATGCAGAAAGTAGCAGACATGTCTTAGTTTCAGTCAAATACACACACACACACACACACACACACACACATACACACACATATATATGTGTTTGTATTATATATATACATATACATACATATATATATATATATATATATATATATATCCTTTTTTTATGAGAGATTTTTTGCTACAGGACACATGCACTCGTTGGAGAGACAAAAAGATACAGAAAGTGAGATCACCGTCCCCCACTCCAGGAGGGATGGCCATGCCACAATTCCTTCTTCTCCGTTTTCCTCTTGGGATCTTGGGCACACACACTCTACATGAGTTTTTAAATCAGCAGGTCTAGGACTTGAAAGATGGTCAACTACGTGGGAGTCCAGTGACATAACCATGTAATGAAGAAAAAAAAAAAAGATAGGTGATGACTTTCTTTGCTGACTACTTATCTAAACTAGTAATGAACATTTCCCTATACTCTAGCCTTATTTAAAATTGAAAACACATTCCTAGTATATCATTTTCCATTCAGATTTATTAAGTTATTCTTTCACATTTGCTGTTACTGTATCCCGTTCTTTAAGTTTCAACTACAGGATTATTATTTGGTTTCAGTCTTATCTAAAATATTGTTTCAGATAAGGTAAAGGTATAAAATGTAGCTGAATTTTTGGAGTATAAAAATACCTCTATTTTTTCCTTACTCTTAAATAAAATTATAAGTTTGTGTGGAATGATTGATTTGTTATCCTTTTCTCTACAGATGTCCTTGCCCTGTCTTCTTGCTATCATGTCAGATGCTAGACTGAATTCTTTTTTTTTCTTTTATAGGTAACTTATTTCTTTATGATGGTTTGTAATATTTTGTCTTTAACCTTGAAATTGAATAATTTTATCAATACATGTCTTCTGATCAGTTTGGCATAAACCAGATCAATTCTTTCAGCATAAATTAGTTTTTTATCATGAGAAATTATTTTTTATTTTTATGAAATAATTGCCTCTCTTTTATCATATTTATTTTAAGTATGTTTTATGAAAAACCATCACTCAAACTGTAAGTCTATACTGTATAAATTCTCTTATCTTTCCATGATGATCTCCTTTTCAACATTTTTTTCCTCTGTGCTTAAAAATGTAGTTTTTTATTTGATTTTCCCAGTCCCCTGTAAAGTGACCATGTTCTTTTTTCAATTTAGGTTCTAATTATAGTCATCATTTTAAACTTTATTATTTCTAGAAAGTTTGGAGATCCTATATATTATTATTATTAATTTATTATTATTGTTTAAAATGTGGTTAGTTTCTCACATATGTTGTAATTAAAAGCCAACTGTTTTCTGCATCCAGCTTTTTTTTTTTTTAACCCAGTGGTTGCTGCATGACATTAGGCAGGTTATTTTTATGCAGTAGAAAGTGTTCCTTGGCCTTTCTAGACCCACCTGTTAAGCAGAAAAGGATAAGCTGTGCACCTAGTGTGCAAATTTAGATCACTTTTCTCAAGCATAAAAATAATTTTAGAGATAATGAAAATTTTATTTATCTTGAATTGTGTTGATGGTTTAATAAGTTATGTCAAAACTTCTTAAATTGTACACTTAAGATGTGTGCCATTTGTTGTATTATACTTGAATAAACCTTTTATTATTATTTTAAAAGATATGGATTAGTTACAACCGCTTTTACAAATGGTAAAGGGTGGGAGGTCTCAGTTCTGAATTGAAGATATGTTTAGATATATATATATATAGATAGATAAAGATACAAACTCCTCCGCACACTGCCCTCTTCCATTTCAATATATTTGAAAAGCTCAAAGATTCTAGTGGTATGAGGTATGGTACAGATTTGACAAAAATTATTGTTCAACATTCATGAAGTCAGTGTTTTTTATACTGGCCATTGATACTTAGAATATCAACACACGTGTTTAGCTTAGTTTATGTGATGATACCCAAAGTATTAAAGAAGTCCCTGTTAATCATTTCCTGTCTGATGATGAGAAGGCTCATTGACTCAGAGCATTTTTTTTTTTATTTATGATCAAGAACATCAAGTCTCTTTTCAGTTCCGTTGGACCTTTCTTGCTTTACCTCTGTAATATTTCTCCCAGCCTCTCCATCAGATCAATCAAGATTTCATAGGGAAGATTTGATTTGTAATATTTTGAATAATTGAATTTGATTCCTGTTTCTTCTGTTAGGAGAAAAGAATCTTACCGAAAGTTATATTTTAACTTCCATGCTACAATGAGTATTTAACTACTGCCTTCTTTAAAATTTAATGTCTTTCTTATTAGTTCTCAAAGGCTGTTGTATAAAACAAGAATGAACTTATAAAGAAAATGTTTTCAAAACTGTAAAATTTGGGACCAGCAGATGGCATAATGGTTACGTAGCTGGAGTCCCAAGAGGTGGTAAACTGTGGTTCAAGTTACAGACCCAGTGGCTTAATCCTCACTCTGGGTACCTGTGCACCTGCACCCAAGATCCTGAAAGAATGGAAGAGAAGAGATTGTGGTATGACAGTCCCCCTTTGGGGGTGATTTTTTAGTTTCTGTCTTTCTGTCTCTCTCTGTCTCTACAGTGAACACGTACACCCTGTAGCAAAAAATCTCTCTTTAAAAAAAAACTGTAAAATTTAAATGCAAGTATTTAATAAATAGATATTACATATTTATATATATTTATATATACATGTTTTAAAACATTGATGTAATAGGCCCTGTGAGGCTATATCATAAAACAGATTATTAGTTTGTATACTGTTAACACTAATTCATTAAAAGAGAATGCACTTCCTTTTCTCAAAGGAAGTTACACTTCTAAATATGGTCTCTTGAACAAGTAAAGATATTAAATATATTAGTAAGGGAATGTTTCACAAAGTACACATTAAAAATAACTTTATGGGCACCATAAATACTCTTTAAAATCTTGCTAATGCTTTTTGAATCTTTTCAGGTCGGGAGAACAGGAATGTATTTTTAAATTACATTCATTTTTCAGATACACGAATTACTTATCATCTTAACTCTCTTTTGCCTGTCAAGACTTGTCACACTGCTTTTTAACAGGCAAGCAAAGAAATCTGTCCATAGCTATCAATTTTTATTCTGTAAGTATTCACAAAGAAAAAATATATTTTTCTAAGAACTCATAGATTTAATCCAAATCAAATTACCATTTCCTGCAGTCCCTATGAAATTTCATGGTTTTAAAAAATGATGGTTTTACCAGTAGAAAGAAAATAATGTACCTTGCTGAATTTTCTTAGATTAAAAAAAATCATTAGTATAAAGATTTTTGTTATTGTTTTCAGAGGAAAAGAACTTTTTATGATGAGATGATGATTTATATAAGATAATGCTGGTACACATGCAAAATATCAGAGACGAAAAATATCTTTTTTTTTTATTTCTATATTCTGAGATAAGTATGTAGTTACAATTCAGCGTTTTTTCACATAATAGAGATAACCAATTGTGTTAACCTTTATCAATTTCTATTATTACTAAAATATTTAAATCAGTTAAGATACTAACTAAATTAAGAAAAATAAAACATACTTTCATTTACTTACATAAGGGTGAGGGCGAGGATTAAATAGCAAAAAGCTACTGAGAAGCAGAATGTTGTAGGACTTCAAAAGGAAACTTTAAAGTTCCTACTGTGGGTAAGCCCTTTTCACTTTATACAAAGGGTGTTCCACTGATCTTTGGATTTAAGGAAATATAACTCTATTTATATATTTGCATAAACTCAGCTAGCTGTCTCTATCATCTGTCTATTACCTATCAATAATCTATGAGAAAGATTTCAATGATTTTTGTCATTTTGTACGTCCTTTACTTCCTTTTTTAGCGTATTCTTTTTGCTGTAGCTTATAATTATGTTCATTTTAACATGTTTAACCTAGTTAACATATATTTAACATAGATTAAAAATGTTTCTCTATTACAAATAGAAGCATCATTCTATTTGTAATGTTTTAAAACGTTTAAGCCTTCTTCTGGCATTTTTATTTCCACAAACATTAGATTATTGAATGTTTCCCTAATTTCTTCTAATTTGGGGGAATTTCAGACCATAAATCCTCAGTAATGGAATAGCTTGAAAGAAGTAGAGTAATATGCTAATGAAAAAGCCTCTGGTAGATAATTAGAGATGAAATGAATGTGAACTCTGGATAATCTCCTGTCATGAATTAGCTTGTATCCTGGCTATAGATCTTGAATACATCCTATTCCTGATGAATTATCTTAGAATTATTTTGGAATTACTTCTCAAATTAATATACATCTATAAATATATGCAAATATGCATATGCATACACATATAGCACTTAAGTGTACACAAAAACATAATGGCTGTAAAGGAAACTGATATATATTTAGAAATTGCACTCGATGGTAGACATTGAAAGATAAATGTATATAGAAGCATGGGAAATGGTTACAGATTCTGGAGACAGTGTGGGAAAAGGGTGGAAGAAGGGGGAGAGTGTGAGAAAAGGAACCAAGGAAAACAATAGAGAGGCAAGACTTGTATGGGACACAGAAATGGATGATTGTCTGTTGATGATAACATGTATAGTGTTGTCAGCTGGACTGGTGGCAGTGTATTCATGTTGTGTAAATTCAGTTTACAAGCTGCAATGATGTTTAGTGATTGAATGAATAAGGGCATTACAATAATAAAAATATCTTTATATGATAACAACATATCTTGTAATAAGACAATACCATCATTGATTAAGAGAACATTACAAAATAAATCAAAATGAAATAACTCATTAGAAATAAAAAAAGAAGTTTTTGTTATTTAATTTGCAAAAATGTGTGTGTGTCCTCCAGAGAAAAACAAAAAGAGAGTGAGAGAAACTGAGAAAGCATTCCCCATGGAGAATGGTCAGACTGTAATTCTTTTTCCCTCCTTTCAGGATTTTGGGCAAGGGCATACGTCCACACATGCCTGATATGTTTTTCAAGCTTCCAGGCTACAGATTCTAATAAGATAGTCAGTCATGTGAGATCCAGCTGCCTTAACCACCACACCACCAGATAATCCTTAAAGTTTTTTTTTTTTTTAATAAAGCACTTTTAAGCATTTATTATGAGTTTCTCAAAGCATATGAAAATTTATAATGTGAAATTTGCAGAAGGGCTTCCAGAACAAGGTGTTTGGGGATGGAAATGCCTTGCAAATCTATTCTAACACTATTCAACATGTGAACTGAAAAAGAATTATCTACACCTCTTTGTAGACCTGTTGTCTACTCCGAACTGTCTATGTGTCATTGCTCTCAAAATTTCAAATTTGCCTACTGACAAACTACAGAAAAGAAGGAGGTTAGGAATTACTGTTCTCAGCTATCTTTTTAGCCTGGTGGTTAAGGGAGTGAGACTCTACATGTACAAACACCATTTAAAAACTGGGGACCAGCAGTTAGCGTAATGGCTATGTTGCTAGACTCCCATGTAGTCAACAGCGGTTCGAGTCCCGGACCCAGTGGCTTAAACTTACGCAGGGCGAGTGTGCGTGCATGCCCAAGATCCTGAGAGGAGAATGGAGGGGAAGGGATTGCGGCGTGGCCATCTCTGGGGGGGGGGGGGGGGGATTGATTTCTCACTTTCTGTCTCTCTGTCTCTCTCTTTCTGGCGAGTGCACGCACTCTAAAGTAAAAATCTCTACTAAAAACAAAAACAAAAACTAAGCACTGATTTGGTACCTTGAAAATTACACCAGAGAAGTAAGCAAGTGTGCACCAAATCCTTACAGGATGGAAACATGGGGAAAAGGAATTGTGGTATGACCATACCTCATTGCTAGGTCCTTTCTCCATATCTCTCACTTTCTCTCACTCTGGCTAGTGCACAAACCCTCTGAAAATCTTAAAAAGGATTAATTACCTCTATTCTACCATGATAAAAGATTCTGCATGCTTAAAACCTCTGTAGGCAAAAGTGTGTGCTGAGGCAACAAGAATGCTTTGTAGAGTCTTTGCCTACACTAAAACAAAAATTAAAAGAAAAAAAAAGTAACAAACAAATCTTCATGTGATGGAATTTGCCTGTAGATTCAGTATTTTAGTATATTGTGTGGCTCACATAGTAATAAGTCTTATAAATATATAGTCCAATAATTTCAATCTCCCTATAGAAGTGTTTGGCATGTCTAGCTCTAGTGACCATCTAATAAGGTCGATGTGCTTATTTACAAGGGAAACTAACATAGCTGCTTTTCATAATATTGATCTCATGAAGACCTACTTTTTAAACTTTGTCTATTGCTCATATGTTTATTGAGAGTTATTAAACTGCCAGTTAACAACAACAAGAAAGGTACTGATTGGCAGGTATTTGAAGAGCATGTTAAAGCTCAATAATCATGAGGTCATTTGGAACTTGACATATCTACCGGTCTATTTTTTTTTTTTCTTATCTACCTGACACTCTGTTTTTTTTATTTGGAAAAAAAATGTTTTTCATTCATATGAGATTCACTCTATACCTGTATAGATAGTGCTTTAACCACTGCACTCTGGGGTTAACCCTTATTATTTTTATTTTTTAAATTTTTCCTTACACTTAATATCATGGAGCTTTTCCATTGCATTCCAAAGATGTCATTCCCCTATTTAATAAGAACTATTGGCAATTTCTATAAGCAGTTTTAACTTAAACAGTAATTAGCATATTTTGCATTTATTTGTGTTTACATGTGAAAGTTAAAACACATTTGATTATTGCCAGTATTAAACCATTATATATGTATCTGATTTTTCAAAAATGGTCAAAATAGAATTTGAGCTAGAAGGCTTTCTTAAAATGATCTAATCCACTGATATACAAATTCTACTCCATGGTGTCCTAAAACTAATGTATTCTAGATGGCAGAATTCCAGGTAAGGCAAGCTTTGAGAAAAAAGCCTTTTTATTTTGTTTCCTTAGCTTAAAAGTAGGCAGTAAGCCCTTTTATATCTTCTGATTTTTCTTATTTTACCACTGAGAAGCTTGAAGACTCCAGAGCTTCATAAATATTGGCCATTGTTTCATTCCTAGCCATTTAGTAACAGAAAGCTTGCCTCTATTTTTAGGTCCAGAGTCAATAAAAAAATTATTTATATTATCACATAGACTTCATCAGATTGTTACATATTAAGAGGCTGCCAGTTTTCTTTATTTTTGAAATTTTTTGAATAATCGAAATTTTATTTCTATTTTACCATTAAATGCACAGAACCAAAGCACTTATGTGCATCACTTGTCAAAAGCCAAAACATGTATTCATTGAAGCAAATGCATTTTCACTTTTACTATTTGGAATGATACTGAACATATTTTGGTGCCATACTCACATGTATTTTGCAGGGAAAGACTCAGTAATCAGTCTACACAAAGTAAGGGATGATGCTCAAATATATGTATAATGAAAAAAGTTCACTTGTACTAAAGTACTGATCATTTTGTAAGTAACATTATAAAGAACTAAAGAAGTAGTAAGAATCGTGTAAATGCAACAGATTTCTTTAGATTTTTCTAATTTTTTCTAATAGCATACTTGATTGGCTATGGAAATGGTTATTCTTTCTTCACATTTTGAGTCATTGTTCATGTAAGTTTCTGTGTGTGCAGGCACACACAGGCCATAATTGCTACAGAAGAAGCAACCAAGCATATTTAAAAGATTTTCGTATGAAGCACTTTTAAACATAGTTCAAAAAATATGTGGCTGTCATGACTGGTTATTACAACACAAATCATGTGTTGGCCTATAGCTGTTGAAATCCCTAGGTGCTGAATGTCCTAGAAATTAAATTATATTTTTCTTTTTCTGTACTCTACAGAATTTGAAGCTGATCTCTGAGGTTAAATCACTTTTTTGACCTCAAAGATCTTTCAAGAAGTATTCATAAGAAGCTGTCTCTGGAGCCTTCCACTTTAAGGTAACAAATGATCTGAACTGTGTAGCTAGTGAAAAAAAAAGCAAGAAAAGCTTTAGCAAATACAATTTAAATGCACATGAATCAGATTCATTGTGTGAAATGTTGGTCCTTTGTTTATGTCTTATTTATAACAATTTTATTCCATTCCATACCAAGACAAATTAATAATAATAATCCATAACACATTAATACCTTAAAAAGATATATGATTGCCCTTAAAGTAGTAACCATAATTATTAAAGGAAACCTCTCTCTCTATTATGAAATTCACCAAAAGCTTTTTCTTTAAATACCTAGGAGCTTGGGTTCCAATATTGAGTTATCTGATAAATACTGCTGAGTGAACCACAATGTTTACATTTATTAATTGATCAGAACTAGTTTCTCAAAAATCCTGGGTACTAGGTGAATTCATCTCTTTTTTCCTCTTTCTCCCCCTCCCTCAAGATACCAATGGGAAGCAGCAATGTTAGCGAATGAGTCTTCTCTACAAATCCAATTGCAATTTTCCAAACAATAGCCTGATAGTTAAGTATGTGTTTTTTAGTTCCACATTAGATGATTTTTCATTTGAAATTTATCAATAATGTAGGTGATATTTGGGTTATCTATTAGTTTTTTTTTTCTTTTTAAGTTTGTTTATTTCTGTCATGAGAGACAGAGCGAGAGAGAGAAAAGCAAACATATCAACCAGGTCTTGCATCAAGGTGCTCCCCCTGCCTTCTGCCCAGCCTTTCCAGTCAGCCAGGGTCATGACTACAGGAGTCCAGTGTATATGGGTTGACCAGGCAGCTGGATCTGTGATCTCCTCTGTGTTCAGAGATCTTAGCAGTGTTCAAGCTGTGAATTACCACTGGACCAGTTAAGTACCCCTTTTGTTTGTTTGCTTCCTATTCAATGGCACCAATCAAAGACACCATAATAATAAAATATCTACTTAATACTTTACACATGTTTTGAAAATTTAAATTACATCAATCTATTCTGATCTCTTCCTTAAAAAACAGGGTAAAGAGTTTATACTAACTAGGGGACCAGCAGTTAGAGTAATGGCTGTGTCTTTGGACTCCCATGTAGTCAACCGCGGTTCGTGTCCTGGACCCGGTGGCTTAAAACTCACACCTGGCAGGTGCGCGTGTGTGCCCAAGATCCTGAGAGGAGAATGGAGGAGAAGGGATTGTGGCATGGCCATCCCGCCTGGGGGATGATTTCTCGCTTTCTGTCTCTCTGTCTCTCTCTGCCTGTCTCGCTAGCACACATGCCCTATAGCAAAAACCTCTTCAAAAAAATAAAATGAATAAGAGTTTATACTAACTAAAGTTTTATTTTCTTTATTTTTCTATTAAGATACTACAAAAGGCAAATGTCTTTGCTACATTTTGACATTTTCATTTTATTCTTTTTTTATATATACTGGCTTTACTTGTAGGTTTGTATCAACAGAAAAATTGTGGAAAATATAGAGGGAATTTTAGGTCATATCTCACATACCATAAAAATAAAATGTAAAGTTTGGGACAATCCTATAACCTTGTGGTTAAAGTATCTGCATCTCACATTATCAACTGAGGTTTGATTCCTGGTCCTGGCAACCTGAAAAACACACTGGACACGTGTGTGTGTGTGTGTGTGTGTGTGCATTGTGTTTGTGTGTGTGTGTGTGTGTGTGTGTGCCCAAATCCTGAAAGGATGTAGAGAGGAAGGGATTACAGCATGATCACACCCCATTGGAAGGTGCTTTCTCCCTCTCCCTTTGACAAGTGCACAATTAGAAAAGGAAAAAAAATGTGAAGTTAGTAAATGGGGCAGTGAATAAGAGAGAAAGCTTGTGATGCAAATAAAATTCAAATTAGTAAATGTAATTAGTTATTAATAACTGTATAAATAAATGTATGTTATTTTGATGTTATAATAAAAACTATAAAGAATCTGATAAAGTAAAATAAATGTTTTATAAATTTTATGGATTTATTAAAGAGGATTCATAAGAAGTAACATCATATTTTATTGTAGGAACTACCAAGTCAGTTTCCTGAAAATTGTTAGGTAAAACAACTGATACATTCATTCTTTAGTGAATTATGTATTTTTAATTTGGTATAAATACAGAAAAATTTATATTTGTATTTGTAAGTTTATGTGTGTATATGTATGCATGTCTTTTTTGGGTATTATACTACAGAAAAGAGATAGTCTGTCAAATTTGTTTCATATTTAAAATTAAAAAGTGGCTATCCACAACAGTACAGTTGTAAAGCAATGTTCTATGACGCTGAATTCACATGGAAAGGTCCCAGGTTCAAGTCCTGGAGCTTCCCTTAGTATGTCAGGTGAATAGGTACACGTCCCTAGTCCTGGTTGGCTGAGGGGGTTGGGATTGAATTATTTATTGAAGACCCCATTAGTAGTATCTCTATCTCTGCATCTGTCTCTCTTTTTCTTTGTCTTCTTCTCAATGGAATAAATAAATAAACTTTTAAAAAGTTAAATAAAAATGAAATAATTTAAGAATTAAAGATTAAAAAAATTAAGAGAAAAACATACACTGCAAATGTTGGAATTCTTTTTTTTTTTTTTTTTTTTTGAAGAGGTTTTTGCTTTCCAGAAAGACAGAGAGAGACAGAGAGAAATCACCTCCCAGAAAGCGAGAAATCACCTCCCAGAGGGGTTGGCTACACCTCAATCCCTTCTCATGAAAGGAAATGTCAAAGTGGGCCCGATCTCTTAAGAATCATGATATTTTGTAATTCACCACCATTCAGTTGGGCTTACACATCAATTCATCTATCACCATCCTTCCCTAACTTTTTATAAACCTAATTATTTTATCTTAGTTCAGAATACATGACTGAGCCTCAAAGTTTCTCCCCAAGAGAGCATCAAAATTTGGTTTGAATGTTTCCCCCCAGTGTGTATAAATCCCAGCCAGACTAAGAATTTATATTGACTTCCCCAAAATGGGCAAGGGGAAAGAAAAAACAAGAGGATATTGAGGTTCAGCACACCCATCATATTGTGTTAGTGTTCACTCCCCAAAAGTCCTCAAATGGCCACAAGGCCCCAGTGCAGTTAGGAGGTGTTGTCCTGAAAGTAAAATGTCTGTCCTTAAGACTTGTATCAACATTTAGCTCTTTAGCTATCATATGTTTAACAATTTTGCTTGTTTATGTGAAAAACAGATGTTTTGTTTTCAAAAAACAGTCCTTGCAGTGGTTAAGGTGGCTTAATTCCACATAACTGACTTAACTGTTCAAGTTCTATACCTGGCACCTTGAAATTCAACATGCAGGAAGCATGTGTGTGTGTGTGTGTGTGTGTGTGTGTGTGCGCGCGCGCACTCAAAATTCCAAGAGGAAAAAGAAGGAGAAGGAATTACTGCTGGCCAACCCCTTGGAGGGTGCTTTCTCACTTTCCCACTCTCTGACTGTCTGGCAAATGTATGCCCTATAACAAATGAAAGAAAAAGAAAAAGAAAAAATAAAAAGAAAAGAAAACTGGTCTTAACATGCTGTCTAACTTATCTTTTTAAAGTTTTTTTTTTATAATTATTCAAATTTATTATTATTTTTTTTGAGAGGTTTTTCGCTATAGGGCGCGTGCACTCGCCAGACAGACAGAGAGAGACATAGAGACAGAAAGCGAGAAATCACCCCCCAGGGGGGATGGTCACGCCGCAATCCCTTCTCCTCCATTCTCCTCTCAGGATCTTGGGCACACACGCACACGCGCCCGGCGTGAGTTGTAAGCCACCAGGTCCGAGACGCGAACCGCGGTCGACTACGTGGGAGTCCAGCGACATAGCCATTACGCTAACTGCTGGTTCCCAATTATTTTAAAATTTTGTTATAGGGCATATACTCATGAGAGAGAGAAAGAGTGAGACAGAGAGAAAGTGAGAACGTGAGCCTCCAGGTTCAGGATTGACCCTGGTTGGCCATGTGGGAGTCCAGTGCCTGACCCGCACATGTCACCTGCTGTTTCCCTAAAGTATCTTTTATATGGGGAAGTACAAAATTTCACTTGATACGAAGGAGTTTTAAAATGTACATTGAGAAATGGAATTAAAGTACTAGTTTATTTCAAAGCAAAAACATGTTTGATATTCATGCTGTTTATTAATATTACATATTTTCCATGAACTTTTTCAAGAACCCTTTGTTTTACACATTTTACATCTGAATTCATTGCAATTTATGAAAACCAAGACTTTGGAACCATACCTGTTTTGCACATTTACTCATTTCTAAAACATCCTCTTTTTGCACAGATTTATTATAATCAAAATCATTTATACTAGGAAAACACTGACACAGCAAATATCTGACCTGCTTTAATCATAGGAAACAATATCTTTAAAGAAAAATTACATCTAATTCTATGTAAAGTAGTGTAGTAGGATATTAAAATAGAAGATTAAACTTAAGTATAATAACTAATATATTTTAAAGTGATACGATAGACTTTATAAGAACTATTTCAATATATCTTACTTATTAAAATTTCTGAAGCGCAGTTGAGTTACAGTTACAGAATATAATGAACACTTCCATTTTTATAACATTTTAAAAACTTTATTTATTTATCAAATTCTTTTTCTTCATCAACTGATATGATCAAAAGGTTTTTAATCTTTCCTTCTGCTAATGTGGTGCATTACATTTTTTGGTTTGTGTATGTTGAACAACCCTTGCATCCCTGGAATAAAGGCTACTGGGTCCTGGTATAATCTCTTTTTAATGTGTTGTTGGATACAATTTGCAAATATCTTGTTGAGAATTTTTGCATCTGTATTCTTCAGCAATATTAGCCTATTGTTTTCTTTTTTTATATCTTTGTCTGTTTGGGGGATAAGGGTAATGGAGGTTTCATAGAATGAGTTTGATAGGGTTCTTTCATCTTGGATCTTTATAAATAGTTTGAGGAGGGGAACAGCAGGTGACGTAGTGGTTAAGGCACCGAACTCCCATGTGAGTGACTACAATTCGAGTCCTGGACCTGACGTCTTGAAACTCAGAATGCTGGACATGAGTTAGTGCGTATTCAAAATCCGGAGAGGAGAATGGTGGAGAAGGGATTGTGGCATAGCCATTCCTTTGGGAGGTGATTTCTAGTTTTCTCTCACTCTGTCTCTGTCTCTGTTTCTCTTTCTCTCTGGCAAGCACACACACTCTATAGCATAAATGCTTAAACCAAACAAAACAAAGCCAAACCCAAGAAAATTTGAGGAGAATCAGGCTTAGTTCTTTAGTAGTTTTCTAGAATTTGGAAACCCTAGAAACCTAGGCTTTTCTTTGTTGGGAGAGTATTTATTACTGATTTAATCTCTTTGCCTGTTATTGATCTATTTAGGCTTTCTATTTCTTCCTAATTCAATCTTGGTAAATTATATGTGTCCATAAATTTGTTCATCTCATCTAGGTTTTCATGTTCATTGGCATATAATCGCTTGTAGTATTCTCTCATTATCTTTTCTATTTCTGTTGTGTCTGTTGTAATATCGCCAGTTTCCTTGCTGATTTGATTTATCTAGTTCCTGTTTTTGTTCTTGATTAATCTCCTAAAGGTGTGTCAATTTTATTTTCTAGAAGAAGCAGCTTTTGGTTTCATTTATTTTCCATGTAGCTCTTTTATCCTCTATTTCATTTATTTATTTATATCTTCCATGAGCAAAAGAGAAGGAAAGACAAAACACCCAACAATGTCCTGGCACTGCAATCAGCCTCAGCCAGCACTGAGTCACAGACGAGCATGTGTTCAGTGTACTCAAGGAGGTCTGTGGACTTGAACTAAGAACCTTCCCATAGGAATTGCCTTGCAGCTTGTGGTGTCTTACCATTGGGCTTGAAGATAATCACTTTTTAAACTTTTCTTGTAGTTAATGAGGTATTTTAGTAAGTGGAATGAATGAAGAATCAGCAATGTCTAACTTCTGGAAAGTGTTCTTAGAAGGTGAACGTATTTTCTTTCCTTCCTTCTTACTGCTAAATTTGCAGGTGCTCACTCTCTACCATTCCACATGTGGTCAGAAGACCTTAAAATATTTGGAGGTGTTATTCTGGTAGCCATTTCTAGGTGTAGATGTCATTATGGTTCAAGCCAATGAGGGCTACACATGTGGATAATGAGATACAGAGCTGGAAGAAATGTAAATACCTGGTAAATCAGGGAGCTTGACTAGTGACTTTGTGGCATTTTACAAGGGATATATCACATCTGAGCTCATCATTTAATGCCTCTAGGAGATGATGGCAGTTACTGCATTTTCTTCTAGGTAGATATCTTTGTTTCTGTCTCTCTCTCTCTGACTCTTTGTTTCATTTCAAAACTCTTTAGAACTTATACACATTCAGCATTGTCTTTATGCACTCTACCTCTGAACTCCCATCATCATATTCTGTGATTGAAGGAAATGATCTGGAAAGTTTTGAAAACACTTTCTATCAATTTTCCTGTCATTTTATACCCCCCCAAAGGGTTAAATTCCTGTCTTGGAAGCTAATGTCCTAAGCTGATTTTAGTGATTTTCTCATCAACTGGTATTGGTCAAATAAATATTAACTCATAGGTAATATTTTAACATTTAAATGGTTCTTTTGTTCATTAAATAAAGGTCACATTACATAGTGTGAACATTCAGGTTATGTGAGCTATCAGTAAAGAGAGCTAAATATTTCTCAAATGGAGGGATGGATATATCCTCTGCCCATGTGTAAGTCCAGAACTGCTATACAAAAGTACATATTAGTGCAGATTAAAAAATTTATTATGTTAATTACCTTGACCTATACATATATACACATACATATATATGTATATATATATGTGTGTAGTTATATGTATGTGTGTATATATGTGTGTGTGTGTATATATATATGTGTGTGTGTGTGTGTATATATATATTATATGTATGAATGTATACATACATATTTTATACATACACACATGCACATATAATTTGACTTTCACATTAGGGATAGCTACTGTGCTCTACAGGTATTAAATTCTCTTACTTCTATGTACACTGCTGATTGTTATCAAGTGAAAAATCTAAGAGAATAGGTCCCTATTTGACAGCCTAGATGATAGGAGGAAAACTCAGTTTACTGTGACAAAGTAGTCAGTTCTAACATAAATAGCTCCTAGCTATGCTTTGAAAAGAAAATTTTCCTTAGATGGCTCTATAGAAATCTCTGGGAACAAGCTGTTATATCTTTCTCAAATGTGCTAGCTACTTTTTATGAGTTTCAGTTGCTCTTTATGACTGTAATAAAAGGCATGTAGGGGCCACATGTGTTTCCAGTGGTCCTCAAAGCCAGAATACTTTCACAGTAAATGAAATCAGATCTTTGGATATTCTTTCCCGTCAATTGACTGGTTATTCTCTTAACTTTTATTTCCAGATAATTTCTCTGTCACTATAGCAACGTGTGTATGAAATACCTTTGAAAATTTTTGTTATTATTGATTAATTTAGTAATTGCCAAAAGAGTACATCCTCCATCAAAAAGAACACATAAATCAATAAGAAATTAAAAATTCCAATAAGCCAAACAATTTGAAAGACACCATGCAATAAAAGAATTGCCTCCTGTTGGGTCCTATACCCAGCATATATCTACTTCTCTTTATCCAGCAGTCTCACTCCTTGGTATCTACCCAAAGGACAGAAGAATTCTTCACTGGAAAAGTGCTTGCACATCAATGTTTATTGTGGCACTATTCATAATCGCTAAGACATGGAACCAACCCAAATGCCCCCGTAAGGATGAATGGATTGAAAAACTGTGGCACATATACTCTATGGAATACTATTCAGCCATAAAAACCAACAAAACCCTGGCTGTTGACAGAAAGTGGAAGAATATGGAAGTCTTACTGCTGAATGAAGCAACCCAGGCCATGAAGGAGAGACATTGTATGTCCCCACTTAATATATACCAAGTGTCTGCACTCTATGACTGAAACTGATTGACTAAAGGTTGTACAAACACAAGAGATGGGGGTGAATGCCAGATGTGGTGTGTGTGGAGGAGTGGGGCCTAAAGAAAAACATTTGGAGGAGGGATACGGAGACAGAGCATTGACGAGATGGGGAGGTGTGGTGTTATCAGTTGAAGATATTTTGATCAACTGGACTGGGGAGAAATGTTCCCATATTGAAATGTTCATTTTGTAAGCTAAATAATGTGATTAAATGCATTAAAAAAATAAAGATTTAATTTTGAAGCCCAGCCAAAGCTGCAATGGTGCATGCTGCTATGAGGCTGTGCTCGACAGACTGAAACCACATGGAAGGCTAGGGTTCAATTCCAGTTCCAACCTAGAGGCCGGTTATTGTGATACCTCCTCGTAATTCCATTGATTTGGGAAAGCTGAAGCAGGAGATCCAAGATCAAGGCCTGTCTGGGCAACATAATAAGACTTTTGTTAAAACAGAGGTGAGCATAGTGGATTGTTTAAGTTCTAGCTGGGAGATTGAGTAGAAGGATGGGCACGTTCAGAAACCCTGTTTGTTTTAAGGATTTAATTTTTTTTTTTTTAGAGGTTTTTTGCTATAGGGCGCGTGCGCTCGCCAGACAGAGAGAGACATAGAGACAGAAAGCGAGAAATCACCCCCCAGAGGGGATGGTCACGCCACAATCCCTTCTCCTCCATTCTCCTCTAGGGATCTTGGGCACGCACGCACACGCGCCCGGTGTGAGTTTTAAGCCACCGGGTCTGGGACGCGAACCGCGGTTGATTACATGGGAGTCCAGCGACATAGCCATTACGCTAACTGCTGGTTCCCTTAAGGATTTAATTTTGACATCATCTTTTTCACTAGAGATATTTCTGAGCTTGTTTTGAGTAAATTAGTGAGTGCTGAGTATTTTCTGTCATTTCTCTTATCACTATAAGAGTAAGTCTTCTGTACTATTAGATACTTAAATATTGACTTACTTACTCCATCTGTTCTTATCATCATTGCCTAATAGAGTCTTTATCTTGCCTCTATATATTTTTCTATCCTTTTTTATTTTTTCTTTCATTGACAATTTCTCCATGTTCTATACTTTCTACCACTTTCATTACCATTCAGGTCTCATAGCATCCATAAACAACCTTGATGTTCAAGATTTTTTACCCTTATTTCTCTGGACTACTTCAGTAGTGTTTCTAATGTACTGCATGTTCTGTATTGCCTGTGCTGTTAGTTGCTCTGAGCTGAAATACTTAACAGAGGAATGTAAAGTTCTCCGTTGAAAATGATGTGTATGATAATATCCTTGAATTGATTGTCATATATTGCATGCATACTTTGAAAATCTATATTGTGTACTCTAGAGATGTACATCAATTAAATGTGAGTAAAGATATCATAAAATAAAATTTAAGAAAATGTCCTACATCATCAACTAGTTTGAAGCTCTTAATGTACTGCCTATTTACCAGGACTTCACAGCTGATATATGTATGTTCTTTTGAAGATATATAACCTTTTTATATTATACATAAAAATGTGCATATTTGCATTTAGATATACCAAATCAATGACTAAAAGTCTTTACCAGTAAAAGACCATGTCTAAAACTGTATTGATTTAAAAACATAAGAATCAGGGGCCAGCAGGTAGCATGGTGGTTAAGGCACTGGATGCTCCCACATGACTGACCATAGTTTGAGTCCCGGATCTGGAGGCTTGCTTTCTCACTTTCCTTCTTTCTGTGTGTCTGTCTTTCTCAGGGAAAATTACAATAAATGAATGGATAAATAAAATAAAATAAATAATTCTTTGAAAAAAAAAACATAAAAATCATAAATTTTGCACTTTTTCCCCCTTCCATTAGCCATACAAGTAGAATATATTTAATAAGTACTTGTGATTAATTCCTCAAATCCTAGACTCTCAGTTGGGAACCCAGGAGTGTTACTCCCCAGAAGTAGAGAAAAACCAGAGCTACACTAAGAGTACAAAAATGTGGTCAAGAAGCCAGGTGGTGGCACAGTAGTGCACAGTGATGAAACAACAGTGGCACAGCTGGACCTCTACTGGGAGCGTCCTGGGTTCACATCTGAAAACCTCACTGAACACATTGGGAGTGCCTGTGCCTATGATCCAGACTGACTGAAACTGAGTTGGATGTTAGCACAGAGATCCTGTTAAGAGTCCCTCTCTCTTTTTCTTTCCTTTTATTGCTCATGAAAAGAATAAATAAATAACTTAGAAATATAGGACTGAGCTATGAGTTAGCTTAAACTCATATCTGTCTCTCTTCCTATAGAATTGTATTAGTTACCTAATGTATGTGTTTATTTTGCCAGAGTGCATGTGTGCTCTCCAAAGAGAGAGAAGAAGAAAGATAGAATATGAGAAAACACACCCCACCCCAGGTGCATGAACAGGTACTTTCCCTTTTCCTCTATTTTCCCTTCCTCTCAGGGTTGTTAGCAAGCACACACACAGATCAGTGTTACTCAAGCCACCAGGTCCAGGACTCACTCGAACTACACTGTCAGCCATGCGGTATCCAGCCGTCTTAACCACCAGGCCACTGGCTGGACCAATCCTTTTATCTTCCTAAGAGTAATTTTATATATTGTATTTTCTCATGAAATATAGAGTGCAAACATAAATTTTATAAAATGTGTATATATAGCTTAAGAAATAATTATAAAGCGAATGTTATTGCCAAAGCAATTCTGCACAAGATGAGTGGAGTGGGCAGCATCTCACAGTCTGACCCAAAAATATACTATAAACCTGTGGTAATCAAAACAGCATGGTACTGGCATAGGAACAGACATGTGAACCAATGGAACAAAATAAATTCCCCAGAAGTAAATTCCCAAACATACAGTAAACTGATTTTTGACAAGGGGTACCAGTCAATACAGTGGGAAAAGGAAAACCTCGTCAGCAAATGGTGCTGTAAAGACTGGATTTCCACCTACACAAAAATGCATCTAAACTGCTACCTCTCACCTCTGACAAAAATAAAGTCAAGGTGGATCAAAGACCTAAATCTAAGAACTCAAACTATAAAACTGCTCCTGGAAAACACTGGGGAAACTCTGGGAGACATTGGAGTAGGCAAAGACTTCTTAAATAAGACCCCCAGAGCACAGTCGATAATTCCCAAAATAGACAAGTGGGATTATATCAGACTAAAAAGGTTTTGCATGGCAAAAGACACAGTAATTATTGTGAATTCGTAGCCCTCAGAATGGGAAAAAAAATTTGTAAACTATGCATCAGGTAAGAGACTGATAACCAGAATACACAAGGAACTCAAACAGCTATTCCGAAAAAAGATGATCAGCCCTGTTAAAAGATGGGAGAATGGGTCGAAAAAAACCACTCTCTAAAGATGACATATGATTAGCCTAAAGGCATATGAAAAAAAATGTTCAACATCCTCATTTTAAGGGAAATGCAGATCAAAACAGCAAGATACCACCTAACCCCAGTCAGAATGACTAAAATTTTAAAAAAATAATAAAAAAAAATAAGTGCTGGTGGGTGTGTGGTGAAAGCGGAGCTCTCCTACACTACTGGTGGGCATGTAAATTGGTCCAGCCACTACAGAGCACAGTTTGGAGATTCCTCAAAAATCTACAAATAGAACTACCATATGATCCAGCAATCCCACTCCTTGGTATCTACCCAAAGGACAGAAGAATTCTTAAATCAGAAAAGTGCTTTCACATTGATGTTTATTGTGACACTATTCACAATTGCTAAGACATGGAAGCAACCAAATGACCACGGACAGATGAATGGATTGAAAAATTGTGGTACATATACTCTATGGAATACTATTCAGCCATTAAAAACAAACAAACAACAACAACAACAAAAACCTGGCTTTTGACAGAAAGTGGAAGAATATGGAAGATTTACTGCTGAGTGAAGCAAGCCAGACTATGAAGGAGAGACATTGTATGTCCCACTTAATATATACCAAGTATCCACACTCTATGACTGAAACTGATTGACTGAAGGATATAGAAACATAGTAAATGGATGTGAATACCAGATATAGCGTGTGTGAAAAAGTAGAGTCTGAGAAAAGACATTTAGAAGAAAAATAGAGAGGTAAAGCATTAATGGGACAAAGAAATGTATTATCTGTTGAAGATGATTTTATAGTTTTTTTTTTTTTTTCTTTTTTTGGAGAGGTTTTTGCTATAGGGCGCGTGCGCTCGCCAGACAGACAGAGAGAGACAGAGAGATAGAAAGCAGGAAATCACCCCCCAGGGGGGATGGCCACGCCGCAATCCCTTCTCCTCCATTCTCCTCCTGGGATCTTGGGCACGCACGCACACGCGCCCGGCGTGAGTTTAAGCCGCCGGGTCCGGGACTCGAACCGCGGTCGACTACGTGGGAGTTCAGCGACATAGCCATTACGCTAACTGCTGGTCCCAAGATGATTTTATAGTTTTATCAACCGGACTAGGGACAAATGTTCACATGTTGTAATATTCATTTTGTAAGCTAAATAATGTGATTGAATGTATAAAAACAAATGAAATAAAAATTATAAAAAAGAGAATGTCTTTGTAAATACCATGAAGATAAAGCTATATTAAATTATCTGCCTTCTAGAAATTTCTTGAAAGAACCTCCATACAGGAATTCTCTTCTTTTTCTGTTAAAGATTATATTGATCCTAAATCTAGGAATATTAGATTATAAATAAACTCTGAGTTATCTAGGATCATGAATAGAGAGAGTCCTATAAGGAAAAGGCTTTTTATGGATCTCTCACATTTCTGTATGTTTTTCACGCAGAGTCATAAACTCCATTTTTTCCAACTATATTTTCAAGAATGTTTGCATAAGGAACAAACCTGGATAACAGAGATGAGGTGGAGTGTCTCCCTCCAAAGAAAGGAAAAGCAAGTTTATTATTCCATGAGATAAAGATAGTATCTCCTTTTGGGGCAAACTTATCCAGTAAAATATATTTAAAAATGTGTTCCAAAGGCATGTGTTCCAAAGGCATTCTTTTTTTTTTTTTTTTTTTTTTTTGAGAGGTTTTTGCTATAGGGTGCATGATGCGCTGGCCAGAGAGAGAAAGAGAGACAGAAAGTGAGAAATCACCCCCCCAGAGGGGATGGCCATGCCACAATCCCTTCTCCTCCATTCTTCTCTCCGGATCTTGGGCACGCACGTACACGCGCCCGGCGTGAGTTTTAAGCCACCGGGTCCCGGACGTGAACTGTGGTCGACTACATGGGAGTACAACGACATAGCCATTACGCTAACTGCTGGTCCCCCCAAAGGCATTCTTGAAAATGTCAGGTCATCTTGATAGCTTAGTTATACTCCTTAGGGTCCTTGACAATTTCATCATGCCAGATATTAAATCTCCACCATATATAGATTCAGTGTAATCCTAATCATATCCCCAAAGATATTTTGTTGAACTTGGCACATGTATTCATATGTAATTAATGTACTTACTTGCATAAATAGAGACCAGAACAGGTGAGATATTTTGACAAAAAAACAAGAAAGAAGGAGATAATTTATAAGAGATCATAACATTTATACAACTAAAGTTATAAAGGCAATGTAAAATTGGTGCAGGCCTCAGAAAAGAGAGAGTTAAACAGAAAAGAGAGTCATGAAATAGATTCATATTTATAGGGACACTTGATATAAAAGAGATACATCACAGAGGAATAATGGGGACATAATAGACATTTTAACAAAGGGAGAAAGTATAACTTTACATCAATATAAAATCAAATTTGACTCCTACACCATAATTTTTGTTTATTTATTTTATTTTAATTTATTTTATACATTTAACCACATATGTCACAGTTTTTTAAATTTTTATTATCATCATAATCTTCTTTATATTACATTGAATTACATATAACTTTACAGTGTATTACATTGCTTTTTCAAAAGGGAATGCCATGCATGTCAGTCAATACAGAGACATTAATCTCCCCACTTCATCAATTAAAAATCTTTTCAATGTTCTTCCCAAACATTATTATTATTATTCTAATTATTATTTTTTAAAAACAGTCAATCACTATTTCTCATTTTGCTTGTAAAAAGACTTTACCTATCATGAAATACTTCTCAGACCACTCCAGTTGAGAATACTATACATGTCATCATCAACAGGTAATAAGCCATATCTGTTTCCCACTGATGTCCTGCCTCTTCACTTAGCTTTTAAAGTGAATGTTCCAATATGAATTCATTTCTCACCAGTGTAGTTGGGGACATAATACACAGTATGTTCAACAGGAAATAACCCATATTATTTATAAAGGGTAATTCTAGGCGTATTAAATACAGAAATGTGAATTGAGAAAAATGTAAAGATTTTAAGTGAATATAATTGACTATTATCATGGCATTCTTTGAAGTTGAAGAGGAATTTCTAAAAATACAAAACAAAAATTATAAAGGAAAAGACCGGGAATTGGAGATGGCATGCATATAAAATGCAGTATTCTTTGAGGATGACCAACATGGGATAGTTCCAGGTTCATTCTGAAGACTTCCCAGAGTAGACATGTGCCTATGGCCTGGGGTTGCCTGGGATTAGATTGGAACATCCGTACCTACTTGGGAGTACTTTCTCTGTCTCTCTCCCTTTCTTTGTCTTTCTCACTTGTAAAAGACATAAATGAGTAAACTTAATAATATTAATAAATGTGCATATATGAACGTTAGAATTTTGTTTATACAAAGACACTATGAAGAGGTTGAAGATAGGACCCAGAAAAGAAAATTCATTTGAAATTTACATATATATAGTAAATGAGGATATCGAGTGTCATAAATCTTAGTAGGTAGAATGTAAATCTTTACATATATGTAAATGTACATATAGATTTAGATCTCAAATATAGATATAAACATAAATATCACAGATATTTTAAATACAATTCAAGACTGCTATAATTTTTTTAATCTCTATATTAAGCTTTATGAATGATACCATGCAAAGTAATGAAACTCTCCTACTCTGTTATAGAGAGTATAAAACAGCACAGTGACTTTGGATAATAGTTTGCAATGTTGGCAATTTACATATGGGATTATCTAGCAATTCCAATTATAGATAAGTACCCTGGACCATCTTTAGTTTCCTTTTCACACATGCAGCAAGCTGTTAAAAATGTTTATAACAGCACTGTTTATAAAAGTCCCAAACAAAAAGTGACTCAAATGTCCATCAGCAATAGCAGGGAAAATAACTATGAGTATATAAAAATAATTTTTTAGGCAATGGAAATAATAAAATACAGCTAAACACAACATGAATGTGTCTGATAACATGTGTTTGAAAGGAAAAAGTTAGTGTAGAAAACACAAAATTCATAATTTCAAAAATTTTCTGCATCAAAATAAACACATACTTCAACTCCATTTTTTCACAAACAGTTTAAAATTCTCATCTATTTATGTCATAAAATGATAATGAACAAGCTGAGAAACATTTATGTAACAGACCAAAACCTTTAGCCCATAACTAAATAGAAATGGTATCGGTGGGCATCTTTGTTTTAATCCTGATTAAAAAGGAAAGAGATTACAATTCACAGTTAATATTATATTTGCTGTTAGCTTTTGGAAATAACAACTTTCAGATTATGAGATTTGTTTAGAGTATTTTTTAATTAGAACATATATTGCAGCTAAATAAAAAACATTTTCTGCATGTTATTGTGACAGATATCATGTATTTTCCTTTACATTTGTGATAAGATAATTTTTAATGTAAAAATGAATCTAGAATTATTGGGCTTAAAGCAACTAGGCTATAATATACATTTTATCACTCTGCTAAGGTTTTGTTCATATTTTCACTTATGTTCCTGAAGTAGTTGCCTATGGTTTTATGTCATTCAATTTCTTGTCAATTATTGATAGAAGATTCTCCTGGCCTACTAAAATGATTTGTAATGATATTCTCTAATTTTTTTAAATATTCTGCAAGAGTTTACAGACAGGTGTCTTATTTTTCCTTTAAGATTTTTAGAGTTTGCATGGAAAGCTATGTGGGCTTTTAAACATTTGTGGTAAATATTTTTGATGTTGTTGTTATTATATTAACATGATTGTTTTATAGTAGTACTGGTTTATAATTAAAGTAATGTAATTTCATTTTTAAGCTTAATTTTCAATAGATAAATGTTTAATTTATTTATCCCATGAGAAAGAGAAGAGGGAGATGGAGAGACAGTACCTCCTAAAATGTGTTGATCCCCTGATTCAGCCTTAACCTGTCCCTGATCATGGGCACATGTGTTCCCCAGTGTATTTAGTGTGTTCCCCTGGTATGAACCAGGAACCTTCCCATAGGGATCAGCTTCACAGAGACTGGGTTCTACTGCTATGTCACTGCTCAGCCACTAATTTTCCTAATAGTTATAAGAGTTAATGCTTTCTATTTTATCTATTCCTGATTATTAATATTAATGCTTTATTTAACTAATAAAAATATTTATAATATAGTATGTAGCTAACATGTCATTTTCATACTGGTTGCATATGTCTTCTATCAGCTAACTCCAATCAATTTTTCTATTGGTTAATTTTTTTCTTACTTGCAAACACTAATATATAAAAAAATCTTTGTTTTTATATATTTAGGATTATTTTATTTTACATTCTTGCTCTATTGCAAGTAAGTTTTATTTTTCTGTTTTTTATTTACTTTGAACTTTTTTAAGCATAATGAGTCAGATTTATATATATGTATGTATATGTATATACACACACCTATGTATGTATACACAAAGAAGGAAAGGGAGAAAACACTCTCCATGGGAGACAGAGTCTTAGAATCTTGGTTTCAAAATATTCCGTTGGCAGCTAAGGAATTTTAATGAAGAGAAATAGCTATAAAATATATATCCCCATTTATAACTGTTAGAGATGCAATTATTTGTTTTATGTAAATGTAAATTATTCAAATGACTAGTTAATATTGAAAAAATACAGTTAACTTTAATATAGTTCATTTTAAAGGTACTTAGACATATGTAGATATAATTAAATATATCATTCCATACAGTAAAACATGTCTTCCACCTAATTGTGAAGGATGGATAAGTCTTACCAGGCAGGGTCTTTAACCTGTGCTTTGACTTAGAATGGCCTTTCGTATTTTCTACAAATTCCAAATGGTTCTGATAGGTCAAACATCACTTAATTATTCTCATCAGTGAGCTACTAGAGGGGTGGAGAAGTGAGAGTGACACTATAAATTCAAACCTAATGATGCATTGGCTGAGAAATCTCCATGTGAATTGTGAGAGCAAAAAAGCCCCAGCTGGTTTGGCAGGTGCAGTCCAGGTGGGCCTTGGCAGATGGTTTTGGACTGTGAATTGTGGCTCTTATTTTTTGGGCTACAACTGATATTGTAGGCTCAGCTAGTAAATTACTGGGAGGCATCATTACATTCCAATTAAGATTCACTTCAAATCAGGTAGTTGTTCATTCTGAAGGTTTTCTTTTTTTTTTTTTTCAAGTATAGTTAGTGTCCACACCTAAATTGTGAATAATTCTTGGATCCATTGGTAATTAGAGTTATGAAATTTCTAGTCAGAAATAAAATCACCCCACTAATTTTTCTCTTTTTTTTAGTAGGAATTTATTTTGGTACAAAACATTTTTGAAATTCATACATAGTTTTTCCATTACACATATTTCCATGAGCTTTTTTTTTCTGATACTTATTTTTAATTAATTAATTTACATTCATTCCCTAAGCATCATCACAGCATACAAAATGTGATTTCCCAATCAGAATATACTGTATAGTGGCTTAATCATGCATGTTACCATCAATAATTTTCCATTTCTAGTTTTATATATATATATATATATATATATATATATATACACATATATATATAAAATTATTGTCAATAATTTTCCATTTCCAGTTTCATATATACATATATATCACCCCTATTTCTGACCCTCTGCCTTTTTCCACCTTCCTCTTACACTATCTCTGATGTCTACAGTTGTTTTCCTTTCCTATTTCTCCCACATTTTATTGATAACACAATTCCCCATATAATCTAACTACTTTCAATAGCAAGTTTAGCTGATAATTTCAGGAAAAGCAGTTTTAACTTTAATAGATCAAAGAAATGCTAAGAAAATTTGCTTAAAACTTAAAGCCAGGAAATAGGTTATGATTCTGTTCAAATAGCAAGTACATGAACCTATCGACAGCTCAAGACAAGACAAAATCCTTAAAACCAGAAAAGAAAGTCTAGAAGAAAATCAGCAATGTTTTAGTCAAAAGTCATAAAATGCTATTTCGAGGAGAGGCAAGGGAGCAGGCCTCAGAAGGCAGCTTCATGGCTCCCGAGAACTAATGATTTCAGAGGAATAAGCAAAATGAAGATTTTCCACTGATAATTCAGCCTCCAGCCCACAAAATCAAGTGGAGAGGCAAGGGAGCAGGCCTCAGAAGACATCTTCATGGCTCCTGAGAACTTGTGATTTCAGGGGAAAAAGCAAAATGATTTTCCACTGATAATTCAGCCTCCAGCCCACAAACATGTGTGGTTGGAAGACTTAGAAGACTCCTGTCTCTGTCTCAGTCTCTCCCTAACTCTGTCTCTGTCTTCTCATTTTTTTGTAATTTTTTTCTTTTTAAAATTTTTAAGGTAAAGTATTTTCTCAGCTTTCAGCCCCTCCTCCCCCTTTATCTTCTTAATAATCACCTCTCCTCCTCCCAACCCATGAGAGACAGGGGAGCAGACCTCAGAAGACATCTTCATGGCTCCTGAGAACAAGTGGTTTCAGGGGAATAAGTGAAAGGAAGATTTTTCACTGATAATTCAGCCTCCAGTTCACAAACTTGAGTGGCAGGAAAACTTTCAAACCTCTTGTCTCTGTTTCTGTCACTGTCTCTCTCAACCTCAATATCTGTCTTCTCATTTTTTCTGTAATTTTTCCTTTTTAAAATTATTTAAGGTAAAGCATTTTCTCAGCTTTCAGCTCCTCCTCTCCCTTTTGTTAATAATCCCCTCTCCTCCTCCTAACCCAGGAAAGGCAAAGGAGCAGGCCTAAGAAGACATCTTCATGGCTCCTGAGAACCAGTGATTTCATGTGGTGCACTTGCACGCCATGCTGTTTTCTAATTTTTGCTTAAAAAAATTTTAGTTTTTTTTTTTGTTTTTTTTTGTTTTTGTTTTTGTTCTTTTTTTTAAGTTTCTTTCTTCTCTTTTTCTCTGTTTCTTGGTTGATTTTGTTGTTGCTGTTTCTCTCTCTCTGTTTCCTTTCCCGCACACTCCTGGATGCTTAGATTGTACTTCAAGTTTGGAAAGAAACACACTTTCCATCAGATGACTGGAAATCACCACAGGACCAAAAGAAATATGGGAAAGCAAGAAAATACTTCTCCTCCAAGGGAAAGGAATAACTCCTCTTCATCCACAGACAGTTCAATGTAAATCATGGAAATGTCTGATAAAGAATTTAAAACATTCATAATGGTGAAGCTAACAGAGATGGAAGAGAAGAGAGACAATGAACTGCAGAAGAGAAGAAAGGAGAAAGGAGCTGACGAGTTCCATGAGGAGAAAATTCTTGCGAGATCTAAAAGAGGAATAACACACATTACAAAAGAATCAAGTAGAACTGTTAGAGATGAAGACTATAATATAGGAAGTCAAAATCTCTCTTGAAAGTATTAAAAGCTGACTAGATCATACAAAATATAGAACCTCAGAGGTAGAAGAAAAAATTGCTGACCTAGAAAAATCCACCACGAAGACTAAAAAATTGCCAAAAAATTTGAAAATAATATACGAGAAATACTAGATACCATCAAATGCCCAAATATCCAGATAATTGGCACTCCAGAAGGCGAAGAGACTCATAAGCGTATTGATAATCTATTCCATGAAATCCTGCAAGAAAACTTCCCAAACCTAGAGAGGCACTCAAAGATCCAGTCCCAAGAAATACAAAGGACCCCAAAAAGAAGCAACCCAAGAAGATCTTCTCCAAGAAACATTATAGTCAAACTGACCAAAACCACAGACAAGGACAAGATACTAAGATTGGCAAGAGAGAAAGAGCAAGTTACATACAAAGGTATCCCATCAGACTAACAGTAGACCTCTCATCAGAAACAATGAGAGCAGAGAAAGAATGGAAAATATATTCAAAGTGTTAAGGGAAAAGCTATTTCAATGGAGAATACTGTACCCGGCAAGATTATCCTTCATATGGGAAGAAAAGATAACAATATTCTCAGATAAACAAAACGTGAAAGAATTTACCAGCACCAGACCAGTTTTCCAAGAATTTTTCAAAGGAGTGCTATGTCAGGAAAATTAAATGTACGCACACAGATATAAGAATTCAACCACAACAGAAGATAGATTAAGTACATGAGACTGAACTGGTGAAATAACATTCTGTGACTTTTGACTAAAATATTGCTGCTTTTCTTCTGGGCTTTGTTGTCTGATTTTAAGAATTTTTGTCCTGCCTTGAACTGTCATTAGGTTTATGTAACTACTATTTGAACCTGTTTCCAGGCTTTACGTTTTAAGTAAATTTTCTTACCAATTCAAAGCTGCTTTTCTTGAAATTACCAGCTGAACTTACTATTGAAAGTAGTTATATTATTTAAGAAATTATGTGATTAATAAAATGTGGGGGGAAAGGAATGGAAGACAACTGTAGACACCAGAGATAGTGTGAGAAGAGGGTGAGAAAGGGCAAAGAGTCAGACATAGGGTAAACATATATATATATATATATATATATATATATATATATATATATATGAAACTGGAAATGGAAAATTATTGATGGTAGCATACATAATTAAGCCACTATGCAGTAATATTCTGGATGAGAAACCACTTTTTTTTGAGAGTTTTTTGCTACAAGGCACATGTGCTCGCCAGAGAGACAGAGAGAGACAGACAGAAAGTGAGAAATCACCCCCAGGGAGGATGGCCATGCTGCAATCCCTTCTCCTCCATTCTCCTCTCGAGATCGTGGGCACACATGCACATGCGCCCAGCGTGAGTTCAAGTCACAGGGTTCAGGATTCGAACTGCACTCGACTACATGGGAGTCCAGCGACATAGACATTATGCTAACTGCTGGTCCTGGAAACCACTTTTTGTATGCTGTGACGATGATTAGGGGATGAATGTTAATTAATTAATAAAAAAAGTTTCAGGAGAGAAAAAAACATGAAAACTATTTTTCTTGAAGTTAAAAAAATGCATATTTGATGACTGCAGTAAGCTATATATTCCTAGCTAGGTACTACTTTATAGTATGTTCATTCTACTCACTGAGATTTATTCCTAATGTCAGACTTGTGTTCTTGGATATGTATATATCAGTTGTGCTTGCTACTGGAAGTATTTAGATTAATTAAGTTCATTAGCAAATAAATAAAATGAAGGGAAAAGGCATAGAAAGCAATCATGGATACCAGAGACAGTGTTGGAGGAGGGTTATACATGGCAGAGGGTGAGAGATAGGGAATCAAGGATGGCAAAAATAACAAAATATACAGAAAATAAGAAATGGAAAACTATTTGTTGATGATAACATGTATGTTGATGTGCTTGACTGAGCCAATATACAATGTATTCTGGATGGGAAATCTCATTTTGTTTGCTGTAATGATGTATAGTGAATGAATGTAAATAAACAAATTAAAATTTAAAAAATTTAAAAATAAAATACTATTTCACCAGTTCAGTCTCATGTACTTAACCTATGGTCTGTTGTGGTTTAATTTTCCCAATTAAATTCTGGGATATAATACTGTCCCCACTATTAAGTTGCCCATATTCTTAGTTTTGGAACTCTTATTTCTGTGTGTCAGTATTTAATTTTCCTGGTATAGCACTCCCTGCAGAACTTATTGGAGATCTGGTCTGGTGTTGGTAAATTATTTCAGGTTTTGTTTATCTGAGAATGTTCTTGTCTTTTCTTCCCATGTGAAGGATAATATTGCTGGGTGTAGTATCGTTGGTTGCAATTGCTTTTCCCTTAACTCTTTGAATATATTTTCCCATTCTTTCCTTGCTCTCATTGGTTCCAATGAGAGATCCGTTGTCAGCCTGATGGGATATCCTTTGTAGGTAACTTGATATTTACCTCTTGTCAATATTAGTATCTATTCTTTGTCTGTGGTTTTGGTCAATCTGGCTATAATGTGTATTGGAGAAGATATTCTTGGGTTGATCCTATTGGGAGTCCTTTGTATTTCTTGAGACTGGATCTTTTAATGCCTCTCTAGGTTTGGAAAGTTTTCTTGCAAAATTTTATGGAATATATTATCAATGCCCTTATGAGTCTCTTCACCTTCTAGGATACCAGTTATACGGATGTTTGGACGTTTGATGGTATCTAGCACGTTTGATGGTATCTAGCATTTTTCATATATTCTCATTTTGGGGGGCAATTTTTTCAGTCTTTGTGATGGATTTTTCTAGGCCAGATTTTGACTTCCTGTATTATAGCCTTCATCTCTAACAGGTCCATTTGATTCTTTTGTAAAATGTGCAATTCCTCTTTTAGATCTTGCAAGAATTTCCTCACCTTCTGGAAATTGTCAGCTCCTTTCTTCTTTCTCTTCTGCAGTTCATTGTCTCTGTTTTCTTCCATCTCGGTTAACTTCGTCATTATGAATATTCTAAGTTCTTTATCAGACATTTCCATGATTTCCATTGAACTGTCTGTGGATAGAGAGGAGTTATTCTTTTCCCTTGAATGAGAAGTATTTTCTTGCTTTCTCATATTTCTTGTGGCCCTGCGGTGATTTCTAGTCATCTGATGGGCAGTGTGTTTCTTCCTAATTCTTTATGTTCAATCTGAGCATTTAGGAGTGTGAAGAAGGAGGTGATCTGGAATCTCTTTGCCATTCTGTTTTTATTCCTTTGTGCAGAAGTTTCAGTGAATATTGAGGAATATATTAACCCTAATAGTATTTGGATGTTTGGCCATGTTTCGCTTGGATCCATCCAAAAACACAGAGAATGGAGATTGAGAAGCAGATTGATGAGATAAAAGAAAAAGAAAATTAAACAGAGAGAGAGAGAGAGAGGAAAAAATAGAAAAAAAAAGAAACAGAGAGACAAAGAAGGGAAAAGAATTTTAAAAACAAAAAAAATTTTTTTTTTTATAAAAAAGAAAAAATTAAAAAAAAAAAACACTCGAGTTTGTGGGCTGGAGGCTGAATTATCAGTAGAAGATCTTCATTTCTCTTTTTTCTCTGAACTCACTAGTTCTCAAGAGCCATGGAGGAGTCTTCAGAAGGCCTGCCCCTTTCCTATCCTGGATGGGTGGGGGAAAGATAGTCATTAGCAAGATAAAGGAGGGGCAGAAAGCCAGAAGAATACTTTACCTTAAAATATTAAAATATAAAAATCATTTTTAAAAATGAGAAGACAGAGACAGAGGCAGAGAGAGACAGAGACAAAGAGAAGGCTGGAGGGGCTCCCTACCACTCAAGTTTGTGGGCTGGAGGCTGAATTATCAGTAGAAAATCTTCATTTCTCTTTTTGCCCTGAAATCACTAGTTTTCACTAGACCTGCTCCCTGCCTCTCCTCCTACTATTTTTTCATAGTCTTAGAAGTAAATGTGTGGGACCAGCATATGGCATAATGGTTAGTTCACTGTACTCCTACATAGTTAACCACAGTTCAAGTCCTGAAATGAGGACTTAAAACTCACACTGGGCATGTGTGTATGTGTGCCCTAAATCCTGAGAGGAGAATTGAAGAGAAGGGATTATGGAGTGGTTATCCTCCCTCAGGGGTAATTTCTCACTTTCTGTCTCTTTCAGGCAAGCCCATGTACTGTATAGAAAAAAAAATCTCTCTCTGCCTGGGGAAAGACATTTGGAGAAGGGCTACGGAGGCAGAGCATTGATGGGATGGGGAGGTGTGGTGTTATCTGTTGAAGATATTTTGATCAAATGGACAGAAGAAAAATGTTCATATATTGAAATGTTCACTTTGTAAGCTAAATAATGTGATCAAATGTATAAAAAAAGAAAAAAGAAAAGAAATTGAAAATAAATAAAAAGAAAAAAATCTCTCTCTAAACAGAAAAATAAAAAAGAAAGAGAGGGACCAGCAGTTAGCATAATGGCTATGTCTCTGGACTCCCATGTAGTCAACCATGGTTCACATCCCGGACCCAGTGGCTTAAACTCATGCCGGGCACGTGTGCGTGCATGCCCAAGATCCCAAGAGGAGAATGGAGGAGAAGGGATTGCGGCATGGCCATCCCCCCTGGGGGGTGATTTCTCGCTTTCTGTCTCTCTGTCTCTCTCTGTCTGTCTGGCGAGCCCACACACCCTATAGCAAAAACCTCTCAAAAAAAAAAAAAGAGAAAAAATAAGAAAATGTTGTAATACCAAACTCTGAAAACAAAGAATTACAAATAATTTATCTAGATACTCTTCTCCATGATAATTCCCTGCTTCTTAAAAGCCAGCTGCACAGAGTGACTTCATTCCAAGAAGCAGACAATGAAAAGTAAGTAAAAATAGAGTAATTTTAAAGTCAAGAAAACTGGCAAATAATATCTCAGCTGGGTGATCAAGGTTAACATCAAGTCCTAAGTCATGCTGATAGGATGTACCCTTGATATAAACTGAAGAGAATGTAGCTTCATCTCTGTGGCCTTCTTTCCCCAAACACATCTCTTTAGTTTTCTTCAGCTGTAAGCATTAAGTAAAACCTAAGTGAGTGATGTACTGTAAAATACCTAACCAGTACTCCTCTAAACTGTTATATATATATATATATATATATATATATATATACATATACATATATGTATATATACACACACACACTAAGGTATGGACTTAATAATAGATCAACAGGAATATTAATTGAGACACACATATAATACTAATGTAATATGTTAGTATATGGGAACTCTCTTACTACCCAATATTTTTACACACTGTTCTAAAAATATATATATTTTAAAGCAATGTAGTTATGAAAAACACAGTGCATGTGGCTGTTATTGAGCAAATGTGGGGTGTGGCCTGAGGTTCTGCATATCTAGTGAGCCCCAGATGGTATCCACTCTGCTGGCACTGCTTGCCTTGGGCTCCTGCACTTGTTCTCAGAGTGGTGCCCAGGTCAGCAAGGTCAACATTATTAGAAATTTTCTAGAAACATAAACTCTTCAAACCCAGACTACTCCATCAGAAAATCTGGGGTTAGGATCCAGCAATGTGTACTTTGCAATCACCCAGGAACGCTGATAATGTCTGCTCATATTGATATATGACAAGCACCTGTCTAAAATTGGGCACTAGTCAGCTTTTGGGGGTAAAGGAGTACTCATTCACTTTACATAAAAGGCTAATAAATATGGAGAGAGAGAGAGAAAGAGAGAGAGAGAGAGAGAGAGAGAGAGAGAGGAGAGATGTATGGTGTGTATATACGCCATCTCTATTTTTTTAGTCCTAGAAATAAGTGTTGTAATTCCAAACTCTAAATACAAAAAGCTACAAATCATTTTTGTAGTCACTCTGCCTCCATGATGATTTCTCACTTCTTAAAAATTAGCTGTACAGATTAATTCCATTCCAAAGAACACACTATGAAAAATAGGAGAAAAACAAGAACAACAACAACAACAAAAAAAAAAAACAGAGTATCTTTAAAGTCAAGAAAACTGACAAATTTTATACACACACACATGTGGTATACATACTTGGCAAACAGAGAGGAGAGAGAGAAAGAGAGAGACTGAGAGGCAAAGGAAAAGCACCCTCAGTAGGATGTGGTTTTGTCACAATCCTTTTTCCTTCATTACCCAATCCTGTCAATTTATGAGGCATGTATTCATGAGATTCTGATGTGTTTTCTAAGCTTCTGGGCCAGGATACAAACTGAGGTTAGTCATATGCGAATTCAGGTCCCAATGCACAACACTTGACCACTGTATTTCAGGTCTTAAGGTTATATTTTTTTAGTGATTAATACACTGAGTTGTCCAAATGACTTATCTCTTTCTTTTACTTGACATTGGATTCAAAGCCAAAGGGGTGGATTTATGCAATTTGTTCACAGATGTCCAGAATGACCACTTGATGCAAGCTCCCGTGGTATTTCTTTTCTTTTTTAAATTATTTTATTTTATTTTATTTTATTTTATTTTATTTTATTTTATTATTTTCCTTTTAATTTGACCAAAGAGAGAGAAAGAGAGAAAGGGAAAATGAGAAATCAAGCCTCCAGGTCTTAGACTCAAACCACGGCTGGCCATATGGGTTCCAATGCTTAACCACTGTGCACCTTCCCGTGGCTTCTCAACTGCAGAATGGCTGATATCTATTCAGCACTTTAAAAAAGCATAAGTAATAATAATTTAATCATTATTTATACCCCCAAAATTAAAAATAAAATGTTTTTATTAAAAATATAAAATGGGGCCTGCAGGTTGCATGGTGGTTAAGGCACTAATCCTGCATGGTCAACTTCACCTGGATCCAATGACTTGAAAATCATGCCAGATATGTGCACAAAATTCTGAGGTAAGTGTGAAAATGAAGGGATTGGGACACGGCCACCCCCCACCCCCGGGGTGTAATTTCTCACTTTCCTTCTCTCTGTCTTTCTCTGGTGTATGCATGTGCCCAATAGCAAAACTCTAAATAAATAAAATAAACAACTATTCATTCCTGGTTACTTAAGCCCAATCATAATTACACATCAAAAGTATCTTTTAATAGCACTTAGTATTTACTGTAGTTATTGGATAGGTGTATAAAAGATATAATTTTTGTAAAAGACAGCATAATAAACTTTTATTTTCATTTTGCTTCTATAGGTAGCCTATTTTTATATGCAGCATCTTTGCTTAATTATTATGTTTGGTAATTCCTTCATGTTCATATATCCACAACTATATTGGAATTCCATAAAAATCTATTATATAAATAGGACACATATTTTCTGTTCTCCAGATAATTGTTCTTTCCTAATGTTTCCAATTATGAATGACACAAAAATGAATATGTTGTATGAATACATCGTAATAGTCTTCTTTTGTACATGTGTGATGATTCTTATATACTCATATATGAGTATGAGTTTCTACTTGCGTACCTACGGATCCAAGTTTATGACATTTTACTTTCCTAGATATTGTCCAAAATTTTCCTCATTGCTTATTTTAATTTGCCTTTCCACTTAATAGGTTTTTAGGTATCCTATTGTTCTGCATACTGTCAACATTTGGTTTAATCAAACTATATAATGTCAGCCAATCAGGTGTGAGTTTACCTCATCATGTGAAAGCAATTCATTGTGAGCTTAACTTTATTTTCAAACATTTGCTAACTTTTTACTTCCTCATCAATTATTTCATATCTATTTCCCAATTTATTTTGGCATATACATATACAAACAGCCATATTTTAGTCTCATCTATATTAGCATAGGTACAGCAAATATTTTGTGCAGGCTTTGGTGTATATTTTTAATTTTTGTGCTGTCTTCTGAGAAACAAAAGATTTTCATTTTATATAGTTAATCTCATTATATTCTTTTTTTTTTGATCCAAATGATAAACTCCCTGTGTATGGCATATGTGCCCTTTTTTAGGTTAAATTATGTATTTTTATGCATATTGTATGTTTGCTATTCTTGTATGGGATTGCAATTGTCTTTACTATGCTGACTTTGTACCTTACAAGTTGCTAAATTCTTTTATTAATATTCACTTGTTTTCTTATTCCTAGATTTTCTTGTCTTAACTAGTACAAAATAATATAGCATGTAAATAATGAGAACCTCTATGCTCTATGTCTGTCTTTTATTTTTTTTTTTTGAGTGTTTTTTGCTATAGGGTACATGCACTCTCCAGAAAGGCAGAAAGAGACAGAGAGACAGAAAGCAAGAAATTATCCCCAGGAGGGATGACCATGCTGCAATCTCTTCTCCATTCTCTTCTTGGAATCTTGGGCATGCACACACATGTGCCCGGCATGAGTTTAAGCCACAGGGTCTGGGACTCAAACCGCAGTCAACCACATGGAAGTCCAATGACATAGTCATTTGCCAACTGTTGGTCCCAAGAACCTCTTTGACTTTCTAATCTTTACACTATTTTTCCTTATTGTCTTCTTCTTCATAGTACCTCATATAATGCTAAAAAGAGGCAGTTACAGTAGATATCTTTGGCTTATTCTTATTTTGGAGGAAATGTCTTTACTGAAGAATTATAGTAATCTTTTATGGGACCAGCAGTTAGTGTAATGGCTATGTCGCTGGACTCCCACGTAGTCGACCACGGTTCAAGTCCCGGACCCAGTGGCTTAAACTCATGCCGGAGGAGAATGGAGGAGAAGGGATTGAGGTGTGGTCATCTCCCCTGGAGGGTAATTTCTCATTTTCTGTCTCTTTGTCTTTCTCTGTCTGTCTGGTGAGCGCACGCGCCCTATAGCAAAAACCTCTCCATTAAATAAATAAATAAATAAATAAATAAATAAATAAATAAATAAAATAGAATTATAGTAATCTTTTATAGCCATGAAGGTAGTACTTTTCATTGATAGTTGGATTTTTTATAATTATGAATGAATATTGACTTAGATCAAATGTATGTTCTGCCTTTTAGTATTATCAGCATTCCAAAAGAAAGAAAAGGAAGAATAGGAAAAAAATGGTCCATGCAATGGGCAGGGACCAGCAGATGGCTTAATATTGATGTCAATGGACTCGCACTTAGTCGACCATGGTTTGAGTTCCTGACCCTACAGTTTAAACGTCCCGTTGGTTGATTTTTTGTTTTCTGTCTGTCTGCCTCTCTATCTGTCTCTCTGGTGAATGCACACACCCTGTAGCAAAAATCTCTCTTTAAAAAAATGCAATGTGCAGAGCTATAATGGCCATACTGATGCTCAATGCAAGATCGCTACAGAAGAGGTACCCAATGATTATATTAGATACATATCTTTCTATTCTAAACTTTATGTCTCTTAAGAACTTTTTTTACTAAACCATCTTCTTTTCGTTGAATTCCAGATGATTCATAGAATCTTATATTCAGTTCAACCAAGTTTCCAGATTTGATTAATTTGTTATTCATTTTTCTCATTAAATTATAATTATATTTTTCACACTTTTAAAATATCAGTATCTTCTTTCTTAGATTTTTTTTTTTGTACTTAATTATAGGGCATGTGTGCATGCCAGAATGAGACAGAGAGGAAAAGTGAGAATTCAGCCCCCAGGGGGATGGTCATGCCACAATCCTTTCTTCTCCATTCTCTTCTCAGGATGTAGGCATGCATGCACACACACACACACACACACACACACACACACAGTATGATTTTCAGACTGCCAAGTACAAGGCTTGAACAGTGGTAGGCCATGTGGAAATCCTGTGCCTTGATCACCACACTGCCAGCTGGCCCCAGATTTACCTAATCCTCTTGATTCTTGTTACTTGCTCATGATATCAATCCCTATATATCTTTAAAAATTTAAAATATATATTCTTCATCTTATTCACATGATAGTTCTAATAGCTGAAGTCTTTGGAGCCCGGTTCTGCTGTTTCTAGCCCTAACCTTATTGTGTGGGACTCAAAAGAGGCCTAGGTCAAGATCATTTTCACCCAGGGCATGTTTTCCTTTCCTGCCGCTGAGAAATATTTTTTAAATAATTGATCGGTTTTAGTATAACTGAATATGTGAGTAGTTTCATTAGTAGGTGACAGTAATGTCCACATTTTTTCTGATGAATTTAGTTAATTCTTCAAGGTATGAAGGGGCTGAGACATAATTTCTTTCTCTTTGTTTCTCCATTCAAATATAATACATTTGAAAAGGTATATCTACTATTCAAACTCAAAAATTTCCATAAATTAATTGATAAATTATTAAGCTGGCACATGGGTTAGGAAGATAGGAATTCTAATCCATTTTATGCAGCAAGGTACTTTTAAAAAATTATATACATTTTTATAAATTCAGTTACTGTAGATCATTGCAGCATGCAAACTGAATTTTTGCAGCATGAATACAATGTGTATTAGTCCAGTTAAAGAAATTATCATACACGTTATCATCAACAGATAATTTTCTGTTTTTGTGTTCCTTAAATATTTTGCTTCTTTCAGTATATAATCATTCTCCAGCTATGGGGCACAGATGTTTATTATATATCAGGTGACTATTTCTTGCAGTCTCAATTGGTGAAGAATTCAACAGGCAATTGCAATGGTTAATAATTTGCCTTCTGTTAATATCTCCATAGTGAAAAAATATTTTTAAAAAATCAGGATTTCCCTGTAGAGATATAAATGAGGATAAGCTAAGCTTATTTGGACTATAAATAAAAGTTTTACTCTCTGAATCCAAATCAAAGAAGGTTATTATATTGTTCAAAAGGAGTCAACTCATAAAGAGGATATAATAATTGTAAAGAGTTATGTACCCAAAATCAGAGTACCCAAATATATGAACCAAATATTAATAGACATGAAAGAAAAGACACAGCATAACACAGTAGTAGAAGAGAACACTCATAGCACACTTTCAGCAACAGACAGATCATTGAGACAGAAAATCAATAAGGAGACTTTGGCCTTAAATTACACTTTAGACCAAATGGACCTGACATATACACTACATTCCAGCTAAGAACAGTAGAATACACATTTCTCAAGAGCACACAAAACCTTCTCCAGACTAGATTATATGTTAGGCGCAAAACAAGTTCTAACAAATATAAGAAGCCTGGAATCGTATTGGTTATGTTTTCTGAACAAAATATTATGAAGATAGAAATCAATAACAAAAGGAATTTTAGAAAACCCACAAATACATGAAAATTGAACAACATGCTCATAAACTGGAAACGGATCATGGCTGGTCCCATAGCGTAACAGGTAAGGACTAAGCACAGCGGCTGGACGCCATATGACCAATTGCAATTCTAATCATGACCCTGGCAGCTTGAAAAACACACTGATTGCATATATGCATGTGTTGAAAATTCTGATGGGATGGAGAAAAAAAGGATTGCAGTATGACCATACCCCATTGGGAAGGGATTTCTCTCTTTCTTTGTGGTGACATTTGTGCCCTCTGACAATTAAAAACAACAACAACAAAATGTACCAATTAAGAAATTGAAAAATACCTTGAGATAAATGAAAATAAAAACATAATAAACCAAAACATATGAGATATAGCCAAAATAGTTTTAAGAGAGACATTGAGAGCCGGCCTGGGGACTAGGGATTAATTCAGCTTGAACCCACATGACCAAACTTGAGATTCAAGTCCTGGACCTGGCAACTTAAAATACATGCCAGAATGCCAGATTTGTGTGTGTGTGTGTGTGTGTGTGTGTGTGTGCATGCCCAAAATCTTGAAAGAAGGGAGAGTTAGAGAAAGTATTTTGGAGTGACCATACCACATGGGGGTGTACTTTCTTTCTCTCTCTCTCTCTCTCTCTCTCTCTCTCTCTCTCTCTCCATCAAGCACATTTACCCTACGGATTTTTTTTTTTTTTTATTTCAGAAAGGGGAGTCTATAAGAATAAACACCTACATGATAAAAAACAGATCTTAAATGAATGTCCTAATATTACACTTCAAAGAGACTTCAGAAGAGAACTAAGCTTAAAGCTAACAGAGTGCATTCCTCAGCACTCCTTGACCTCCCCCACAACAGACAAATGAAAACCCAACCCAACTAACACCAGGGCTCTCAATTCTGACCTGCTGTGCCAGTGAGATTGGGAGTCGTGGCTCCAGCCTGAATTAAAGTGACCCTCATGTGCTTACATCGGAACGGCTCCCTGGTGGTCTTTTGGAACTTTGTGACTGGGGCAAAGCAGTACCACAGAATACAAAGGCTCACTGATGACTATTATTAGCAATTATATGCCACCAAATTGGATACCTAGAAGTAATGAATAAATTCGTTACATACAACCTAAAAATGCCGAATCACAAAGAAAGAAATAGAAAATCTAAGGTGACCAATTATGGTCAAAGAGATTGAATCAGTAATAAACATTCTCCCATTTAGAAATAATAATAAAAAGCCCAGGACCCAATAAAGTCCTGCTACCAAACATTTCAAGAACTAATACCAGTCCTCAAACTCTTCAGAAAAAAAACAATGGAAGAAGAGGAAATGATTCCAAATTCCTTTCACTAGGACAACATTATGTTGATACCAGAGAAACAGAGTACTAATAAAACAGAGGAGAAAAATAAAAGAGGGAAGAAGAAAGGAAGGAAAGAAGAGGCCAGTCCATGGCATGGTAATTAAGGCACCTAGATCCTCTGAGAAACTCAGGACTTGAAGGAGGATGTGGTGAAGGATTGAGAAAAGAGGCAAGGAAAAGGTTAAAAGAGAGCTAAAACTCTCTTGGAGCAGAAGCAAAATTGCACCAGAGCAGAGCCCATTTATTCCAAATGAAATCAGATAAGCAATGAGTGAGTTTAACTACAGAGAACAGTGTACGATATACATGACATTCTTTGTAGGTTATATTCCTGGTACAAGATGAATAGCTATCATTAACTTAGTGTTTAGATGCTATCTTGACTTGTGACATGTCACCCAACATCTTGAGATACAGCCCATGCCTGAAGCTTCATCCATTGACCATGCAGTCCCTAAAGCTTTCTATCTGGGAATGGGGCTGCTTTCAATTCCCTCCCGCATTCTTCCCTTTTGGTTTCTCTCTCAGGCCTAGGCTGGTTTTTCTGTCTCTAACAAGATTGTACATGGTCAACTGTGCAGTTCGAGTCCCAGACCTGGCAGCTTAAAAATCGTGATGGGCATGTGTACACACACATGAAGAGAAAGATCTCAAAAGAAGCCATATAAATGGCCAAAGAGTATATAAACATTGCTCGTTAGTCATACATCATCAGGAAAATGGAGATTAAAACCACAATGAGACATCACCTTGTGTATGTTAGAATTGTTACTATTAGAAAATAAAATATGGGAGGCCCAGACAGTGGTAAAACATGATGCTTTTTAAAACTAAAAAAAAAATGTTCACTTCCAAAGACCACCCTGAGTACCTTGGATACACATGTACCCATAATCTGGAGCTGGCTAAAACTGGGAGTGGACCGTGATATCAATACCTTCTCTGCACAGAGTACTCTCTCTGCCTTTAGCTTGGAAGAAGTCAATGAATAAACTTAAAGACAAAAAATAACAAATATTGATGAAAATGTGGTTAAAAGGGGGCACTTGTACTAATAGAGTCAGTTTCATAAAAATAGTATAAAGATTCCTAAACAATTAAAAAAGAACTATGATATTGTTCAGCAATCCCCCCTACTCTCTATTATATCCAGAGGAAATGTAATTAGTATGTCAAAGAGATGTCTGTGCTCTATAGTTTTCACAGCAGCATTTCCAATAGCCAGATTATGCAATCAACCCAAGCCCACCAAATGATAAATGTATAAAGAGTGTGTGATGTATATATCTACAGTGGAATAATATTCAGTCTTTAAAAAGGAAGGAAATCGTGTTCTTTGTGACAAGATTCATCTTCCAGATGAACCTGGAAGACAGTACGTCAAATGTAATGACATACACAGACAAAACTGCATGTCCTCAATTTTATGTTGACTCTAAACATTTGCTTTAAAATGTGTCGAGAATAATGCTGGTTACCAGAGGCTAGGAGCTGGGGATAGACTGAGGAGACATTGGTTAAAGGATACAATTTCAACTGGCTAAGAGGAAACAATTATGTTAGTTTCCCAAGAAATGACTGTAATCTTATACATGAACTTCAAGTTAAACTTTATCCAAGTGAAAATTAAGTTCAAAATCAGTTTCAACAAAATAGAAACTTATTTTTCATTTATACAAATGAAGAAATGCAGAAAAGTTGACAGAACAAAAATGGGATTGTAGGTTCTCTATGCTCAGGTATACTATCACCCTGATATCCCTTTAGCGTAGGCTTCGTTATTATGATACAGGACAGCTTCTGGGAACTCAAAAATGTAATAAGGTAGAAAAAGAAACTGGAGCCATGGGTTATATGCAATGACTAAATATAGGGACATGTTCGGAGAGAGGCCCTGAGGGTGTGGGGACATGCTCTAAGCAAACATCACTTGTCCCTTTTGGCTATGACAGGACCTTAAAGCTTGTCCTTTCCTTGACCTTTGCTGCAGTCAGAGCAAATGGTGGAACTTTCTAGGGGCCTTCTGACAGACACATCTGATGGACTTCAGGAAACATCCTGACACCAATTAGCAAAGTCCAACTCATGCTCTGCTTCTGTAAGATTCTTTAGCCTTATCAATACCCCTTTGAAATTTTAAGACAATGTCCTCCCTGCACCTGCTGCTAGGCTTCTCTCCCCTAGATAAGAAGGTTATGGAGATTTCTCTTTGATATGGAGGTATCTAAGAGGTACACAAGGCCCAGTATGTCTAAGCCCTTATAGATTTGTTACCTGCTTCTTATTGTCTGTAACATGTCAACATATCTACAGAACGATGTGAAATACACGTATGTAGTATCTCTTTGCCCTATAAATAAAGGTGCCCAGTTTTTCTGGGCAGCACAAGTTGCTTGGGGTACCTAGGTTCAGGCTTCCTGTGTCCACTGCTACTGTGTCTCTTTGTCTCTTTCTTTCTACTTCCTCTTATATCTAGCTAAGCCCGGGGCAGATGCCAAGAACTAAAGTTTTCTTTTTTTTTTTTTCCTTTTTTGGAGAGGTTTTTGCTATAGGGCGCATGCACTCACCAGACAGACAGAGAGAGGCAGAGAGACAGAAAGCAGGAAATCACCCCTCCCAGGGGGGATGGCCACGCCGCAATCCCTTCTCCTCCATTCTCCTCTCAGTATCTTGGGCACGCATGCACACGCGCCCAGCGTGAGTTTAAGCCACTGGGTCTGGGACTTGAACCGCGGTCGACTACGTGGGAGTCCAGTGACATAGCCATTACGCTAACTGCTGGTCCCAACAACTAAAGTTTTCTAATGAGTACTTTCATAAATCTCATTGAGTAGAATGAGATGGCTAAACCTCCACCAAAAGAGAATCTGGGAAATTTTGTTTTAGTTCTTTTCTTGCACTATAAAGTGAAACTTTCTGCCATTCTGAGCGATTTCTAGAGGAAAATGTCTGCTTCTATCTTAACTTCTCCTTTAAAAATGCTTATTTATCTTATGAGAGTAAGAGGCAGACACTGAAATAGAGGGAGGAAAAAGAGAGAGAGATAGAGAGAGAGAGAAGATTAGAACCCTTAGCAAGGTCTCACACCACAAACTTTCCAGCCTTACCAGCTAGCCAGAATCGTGGTGTATACACCCTGCACCTACATATCAACCGAGGAACTGAACCCATGATGTTCTGTATGAATCCAGCATCACTCATGTAGTATGTTGCCTGTGTACCACAGAGTCAGCCTTACTTTATTTCTTTTAAGCGCCTATGCATTTTTATTTTTTTTCTAAATAGTTAATTCCATTGAGAAATGCAGTATTCGGTGGACTGTAATTGTGTAAATGCATAGAGTACTGTTAAAGAAAGAGAGTCTGCCCAGCTTGCCTCATAAGGCAGGTAGAGAAACAAGTAATTTTCTCCCCTTTTTCTCTCCAGATGATAAAAGGAGTGGGGAAAGGCCTGTACCCTCATATGCCACACTCAGATACAACCCAGAGATCAGAAAGAGTAACAGAGATGCAAAATTTTCAAAATTCACTTAAGTTGTAAGGGCGAAGTTTTGAATGTTGTCAAATTTAATTCTAGATTAATTTCAATTGCTATTGATGATTTTCAGTTTTGAGTAAATGGCTATTTTTAAATGCACATAAGTGATTTCTTGATATAATTCAAACAAAATTTATACATCATTTGATTGTAAAATGAATACATGGAATATTACTTTAAAAAAAGAATAAGCACTTCAAAATAAAATCCAAAAGCAATGAAATGAAAAAAGTATATTTATGCTAATTTGATGCTGTTAGTTCAATTCCATAATAGTCATAGCACAACCACTAAAAATGTTATGACTAGTTCCTAAACTAAATATTATAACTTAAATGGAATGTTTCATAAAAAAAGTTGTTTTGTATGCATAAATCCAAGCTCATATTTACAAATGAGTGCCTTATGCAGGAATATGGGCAATACTGTGAAGCTCCTTGCTGGCTGTCCCTGCAGTAATTCACATGCTTCTGCTTCTACAGTACAGCTGTGAAGTCAGTAGGGAGTCATTCAATTATTTGTGATTTTACACATCTGTCAGTTAAATCCTAGCATCTAATGCAAAATTGCACACATGGGGACATTATGGGGATTTGTGTCTCTCCCTCAAGGATGTTGCCTCTATCTTCCAACAAAATATCCACAAATGAGTCTCACCATCCATAAGAGATATATATTCCTTTTCCACTAATACTTATGCTATACCAGTCCTAAGAATTTTCGAAACAGAAGGAGGCCCTGTAATCATGAATAAACTGAAAAATAGATCCTGCAGATTAATTTGGCATCTTCTTCAGAAAATATGAGATTTCTAAGCACAGTGTGGCCTCACAATGGAACCCTTCCTAAATGGAAAATATGTTACAGTGATAGTGGAAATAAAAGCAGATTGAAAAGTCTTCAGTTATATATGAGTTTGGGTTGAATATTTCAAAAAGTCCTCAGCTATATATGAGTTTGGGTTTAATGTTTCAAAATGAACTGAGCATGTTAGACTCATGATTATATAAAACACACAAATATTCTTCACTGATTGCTTAAAATTATTCAGTGTGATTCTTGCAGTGTATCTCAGTTTCAGGGGGAATAGTTTTGTTCATTGTTTTTTGTCATTTAAAAGATTTAGGTCACAGATCCTGTGAAATTTCATTTTCTGAATAATTATGACAAAATATGAATGATTTATTCTCTATTAAATAACATTTCAGCAGTTTCAGATTATAATCAGTTTAAACTTTAAAGGATACTTGCTTTATAACAAATTTGTTTTGAAGTAGTTTTGAGATACTTATGATTTTTATCTATCTGATCTCTTACCTTTAATTTTTTAGCACCATTTGATAAAATAAATGTCATGATTTAGAAAAATGTGATTAACATTCTAGCATTCAATTAGCATATTTGTAATTATACTAGTAGTGTTCTCTAAAAGAATCAGTTGCTCTACCTGAATTGTGAAAGAAATTACAATAGCCTGTAAGATTCACTTAAATAGAAAATGAGAAAATGTATGTATTTATATTTACTTTATTAATAATAAAATTGCAAAAACTTCTAGTCCACTGCTGATTTCTAATTAATACTAGCACAGTTACTGTTGCTATATTCATATCTTTACCATGATCAAACTGTATCTTCTACCTGGAGGTCATATCAACTGCCCTTTACTCCAATATCAAATAATATATCTGCTATAGACTATCTGTGTCCTTCCAAATTCCACATAAATGCTAATCCCCTATGTGATAGTATTTACAGGTGAGGCCTTGGAAAGCAATTAGGTCATGAGGGAACAGCCCTTATAAATGGTATTAATGGTGTTATAAGGAGATCCAGAGAGCTCCCATGTTCCTTCTTCTATGTGAAGAGACAAGAAGAGATCATCTATGAACTATCAAGTGGAACCTCACCAGACACAAGATCTTCCAAGCCTTGAACATGGACTTTCTACCCTTCAAAACTATGGGGGAAAAATTGTTTTTCATAAGCTTCAAATATTATATATGTACATATAATACATTATGTATATATGATTACATGTATATATATATATATTACTATAGAAAACATCAAATTACTGGGTTATTGGGAAGTCATGACACATTTTTGCATAGAAAAACTGAAAAATAGGTTATGACTTTCCCAACAACCTAATATTAAAAAAGAAAACATTAAAGATTTAGGGTTGTACCCCAACCTAGCTCATTGTTTTTCAGGCAAAATTGAAAGTGGTTCTACAATGTTTAGTTAATTATGACATCAAGTCCAGTCAGGTGTTGGTGGTCCCGAACCTCTTCCCTCCCAGCTGTTCTCTCTCAACTACTTGTAAGGTGAAAGCAAAGCAAGTTAAGTCTGACACTGGATCAGATAACTGATTCTTATGAATCTGATTTTACAGTTTGACCATCTGGTTACCACTATGGTCAATATCACCTCTCATACCCATGAAATGTAATCGCTAAAGCACTTAGAATGAGTGGCAAGGGAAATTTACAGATAACAAAAATAGAATGAGGGTTTGATGCCAAGATGGCTACCTTCTCATGATAGAAAAAGAAGAAAAAGGAGTATAAACATGGATAAATTGGGCAGATTTTATCAATGGATTTGGAAGAAACAGATCCAGAGCAACTTACAAGAGGATATATCTGAGGGTAGAAAATGAGAAATTGGTGAAGAATTCTAGTCCCTGTATATTAGTGGAACTAGTAAAAGCCAGACCTCAAAAAGAAGAGATGTTAGTAATGGAGGAAAAAAAAAAAAAAGAAAAAAACAGGAACACTGGTTTTCTTATTATTGAAAAGGTTCCTGTCTACCTGGGCAGATGTAATGTGCAGTCAAAATGTAACTCACCTATGATCATTGCTTAGTTTTTTTAAAAGTCTATATATAGGTAAGGGACTAGCAGGTGGTGTGGTGGTTGAAGCACTGGACTTTCACATCGCTGACCATGGTTTGAGTCCCATACTTGGCGGTTTGAAAATCACAGTGGGAACATGTACCTATGTTCCCAAAATCTTAGGAGAATAGAAAAGATTGTGTCAGGGCCATGACCCCTGGGGGAGGAGGTGAGATCTCATTTTCCTTCTGTCACTTGCTGTCTCTCTGGCAAATACAAAAGCCCTATGGGAAAAAATAGTCAGCAGGTGAAATAGTGGTTAAGGTGCTGGACTCCCACGTGGTCAACTGTGGTTCAAGTCCTGGACCTGGTGACTTGAAATTCATGCCGGGCACATGTGCATGTATGTCCAAAATCCTGAGAGGAGAAGAGGAGAGAAGGGATTATGGCATGGTCATACCCTCTGGGGATTATTTCTCTCTTTCTCTCTGTCTCTTGTCTCTCTCATTAAATACACACACACACACACACACACACACACACAAGTAATCAAAGGCTGTGGGTTTTTTAGGGTATGTTGTTAAAGAGGTCAGTCATTTTACAGAAAAATACGATCCTAGTTAACAATTACTTACATGGATTCTTAGAGTTAATGATTATGGGAAAACATTGATGATATTGTGGAAAATGCTACTAATTATTTGTATTATTTGGCTAAAGAACAATCTTCAAGTAGCTGATAATTTTTGCCATAAAATATTTTTTATTAGAATGAAAATTGATTAGATAAATTGAGTGAAGTAAGGTATTTTGCAAACATATTCAGAGGATTAACTGCTATAAAACCTTCAACAAATGAAATGGACCTCTAAAGTGTATATACTGAACTGTCTTTATTATGGTCACATAGGCACATCTAAATCAATACCATTGACTAAGACTAAGATAGATACTGTAATAAGAAGGATTACCCGGTCTTAGGAGTTTTATATATCTTTGCTGATGAAATGAAAAGAAAAACAATTAGTAAGTAGTTACTAACTTAATAGCTCATTACTAGATAGGCCTGCATAATGGAAATAAGATTCAAGCAATTTGGAAAAGGGGGTTTAAAAAAATGGAAATAAACAGGATTTGTACTAGCTAGAGAGCTGAAAGACTACTATCAAAATCTATGAACTAAGAGCCACTACGATGCCAGCTTCACATAAATTAAAAGACACACACACACACACACACACACACACACACACAAGGAAAAAATTCTTGTTTTTCTGTATCATAAACTCAAGAATGATGTGAAGTTTTCAATTAGAAAGAGTAATTAGAGACCCAGCCTGGTGGCATGGTTTGTAACAAACTGATCTGCAGGGTAGAAGGTCAGATGACTGACACAGGTTTGGATTCTCAGATTGGCTTAACAGTACACATAGTATATAGGCCCGTGCCCAAGAGCCTGCAGAGGTGGATGGCCCAGAAAAGTGGAACTTAGTGTGACAAGACCTTGTGGACAATTTTTCTCATTCTCTCACCTGCTCTATATGTCATGGACATGCACACTCTCTATAATGATTACAATAAATAAACTCAAATAAAAGGGTGACTGTAAACCCTTTGCCTTTATGTGATTTTTATCATTGCAATGGGTATTATGAAAAATTGGGACATGACATTCCAATCATTTTCAAGGGAAATAGTTAACTAAATCTGCTCACTTTCCAGTTCCAATTGGCCAACCTATTCTGAAAATTTGGAATTGTTCAAATCACTCACAGTTGTTAACATTAAATAAAACAGAATTCCAGGATCTGTGCTACAATTAAGGAAATGGTAGCAGCAAATGTTTCTATTACCATAAATTCTACTTTTTTTAATTACCAGAGGAGAGAATATGTGCAATTACCAGAAACAGATACAGAAAGAGCGGAATAGGGATATAGTACCCCTCAATGAGAAATAGTCATGCTGCAATCCCTTCTCCATTTCTCCATTCATTCAGTCAGGATTTGGGGCACATCTGCACACATGTCCAAAGTGGTTTTCAAGCCACTGGATCCCAGACTAGAAGCGCAGTCAGCCATGTGGGATCAGATTTGCTTAACCACGAGGCCAATGGGTCAGATCTCCACCAACAATTTTTTAATAGTCTTTCAACCAGATACTAAGCTCATAGTTCTACACTAAAAGCTATTTGATATAACTCGTTATAGTCCATTTGAAAGATCATTAGGGGGAACCAGCAGTTAGCATAATGGCTATGTCGCTGGACTCCCACGTAATCAACCATGTTCGCGTCCCAGACCCGGTGGCTTGAAACTCACGCCGGGCACGTGTGCGAGCGTGCCCAAGATCCCGAGAGGAGAATGGAGGAGAAGGGAATGCGGCGTGACCATCCCCCCGGGGGGGGTGATTTCTCGTTTTCTGTCTCTATGTCTCTCTCTGTCTGTCTGGTGAGCACACGTGCCCTATAGCAAAATCCTCTCCAAAAAAAAAAAAAAAAGATCATTAGTAGGTTGTAATTGGACACCATCAAAGCTGTTCTCATCAATCAAGCAAGGTTATTGGATATGTCAAAGTCCAGAAATTTGATCATGTTCCATCCAGTACTAGAAATCTGTTAAATCAGGGGACCAGCAGTTAGCGTAATGGCTATGTCGCTGGACTCCCATGTAGTCAACCGCGGTTCGAGTCCTGGACCCGGTGGCTTAAACTCATGCCAGGCACTTGTGCGTGTGTGCCCAAGATCTCGAGAGGAGAATGGAGGAGAAGGGATTGCAGCATGGCCATCCCCCCTTGGGGGTGATTTCTTGCTTTCTATCTCTCTGTCTCTCTCTGTCTTTCTGGCGAGCACACGCATTCTATAGCAAAAGAAAAGAAAAGAAAAGAAAAGAAAAGAAAAGAAAAGAAAAATAATTCCTCTCTGCTCCCCCAAAAAATCTATTAAATCAGAAGAGAGCAACTCAATAAAGTTGATTTGTAAAGTATAAATGATGTATTAAAGAACCTCTAATAGGAAAAGTTGGTGAAAGTAATTGCCATATACACTAGCAGGTTGTTTTACCACCCACTGGGCCAGATGTGGGGCCAACTGGAAACTTCCCTGCCCTTATAACTATATTAAACCTAGATGGTCACCAGAGTGTTAAGAGGCTTATGTTTCTTTGTCAGTAGAGACAAAATGCTGCCCATTTAACTGCTGGGAAGGAATATCAAATCACTGACAATGCCAGGAGCACGCTTAAACCCTCACACAGAAAGGACTACTGATAATCTACATAATATGGAATAAATGTCCATAAAAGGCATTACTGCTAGAGCTTTCTAGAGATGGATATGTCAATATGGGAATACAAACCATAATAAGTCTCAAGGCAGGGCATCTCTTGACATTGTTATCTTTTTTCCTTTTTTTTAAGAGAAGTTTTTGCCATAGACAGAGAGACAGAAAGCAAGAAGTCACTCCCCAAGGGGTATGGCCATGCTGTAATCTCTTCTCCTCTTGGGATTTTGGGCACACGTGAGCATGCACCAGGTGTGACTTTTAAGCCACCGGGTCTAGGACTCAAACCATAGTCACCTACGTGGGAGTCCAGTGACATAACCATTATGCCATCTGCTGTTTCCCATGGACAATGTAGCCTTAATACTTATTCTCTCAAGGTAACATAGTATAAAATAGTAATTTCACTTCTTAGCAATTGTCTGGAATTTGATAGAGAAAGAAACACCATTGTGTCATTATAGGTGTGAATAAGTAGCATTTTTACCAACAGAAAGTAGTGTCTATAAAGGCCTGTACAAGATTTTTGAAATACAGTTGTTTCCATACCAGTACAATCTAATTTTACTGATCAATGATCTCTGCTCTCTACCCCAGTCACTGAGATATGTGGTACATGGTCTAAAGTCATATCTGTAGTGAAAAAATAATGACTGATACTGTAAATTTGATGATGTGTGGCATGTAAAATACTACTTTGCCTCCCAACTACCTGCATGCATTATAACAAAAGGGCTGTAAGCTGATAAATCAGAGTTATGCAAATAGTGACCCAAAAAAATGAGAGAATTTTTAGAAGCTTATTTGAACTAATTAATGTGATACTTGAAAAGATATTTGTGTCAGGAAAATGAATAAATACAGCTTTAAAAATATTGAATATCCTTATTCAATCTTACAATTGTTTAAATGGCTATATATGAAAACAAAAACAATTTGATCTGCAAATACAGTTAAAAGACCTTAGAAAGGAGGGCCAGCAGATGGCGTTGTGGTTAACGTGCTGGACTCCCACATGGTTGGTCACGGTTAGAGTCCTAGACCTGGCAGCTTAAAAATCGTGCTGGGCACATGTGCCCCAAGATTCCAAGAAAAGATTGTAGCATGCTCATCTCCGCCACCAAGCGTGGTTATTTCTCATGTTCCCTCTCTCTGTCTCTTTCTTTCTCCAGCAAGTGTATGTACCCAATGGCAAAAACCTAAAAAAAAAAAAAAAAAAAAAAAAAAAAAAAAAAAGACCTTGGAAAGAATATGCTATTCGCATGTTTTGTATGAGCAATTCCCTACTCCCACTATATATTTCAAATTTAAATGATCATCAGGGTGGTAAGAGGCTTATTTTTCTGAATTTTTTTTATGATAAAGAGCACATGGTCATCTATTTGACAAAGAGAGGGAAAGAAATCACCCTCGACAGGAGTATCATCATGCTGCAATCCCCTTTCCCTAGCTCTCCACGTACTCAGGATCTTTGGCACCCATGCACACAACTGCTGCATTTCAGTCTGACTGACCCGTGACTGCACTTACAGTGTCCCATGTGCCTCTGAGCTCTACAATCTACAATGCTATGCCCTGTGCCACCTGTGCTGGGCCTGTAAATGAAATTTTGCAAAAACTCTTTTAAGATGCATTATAAAAATACAACTGAGAAGCACATGTCAAGGAGATCTTGATAACAAGTCAGGAAATATATTGAGAAGTTACTCAGAGATCTATAGTTCATTCTGATAAAATTTCCTTGAAAATATAGTAATAAAAGATATTTGACAAATGCACAGATGGTATTCACAAACAGGATGCACCTATTTGACGAAAATTGCTTGTGACCAACAAACCTGCTATCCATAGATTTGGCAAGAATGCATCATAAAAGTAATTGATATGTAATAAAACAGGTATTTTCATGATCAAAATAATAATATTTCATAAGGTCAATTGAAGTATATATCATTTAGAAAACACATAATATATCTGAACCTCAGTATTTCCTAATGAGGTCAGAATAAAAATAGGAAAATATGTCTGCAGGAAGATTTATTGTGGCTTCACAAGGCCTTGCGACTACTTTGAAATTATTACTAAAGTTCGACATAGTGTAAGATCTGAGATTCCTTTATACACTTTGGTGATTTGATCTTTCTTGTTTTCTTGATATATAATTGTTTTAAAGGGAACATATAATTTATCCAAATGGTATAAGCTTCAAAAGCAGTTTTGCTTTATTTTGCTTTTAAAAAGGGAGAGGAAAGGGTAGGGGGGGAATCGACATTGCTAAAGAAGAACATGAAAAAGACTACCCCAGGCTCTAAGTTCAAATCTTTACTTTTCTTATATGGAGTTAAAATTTTTTTTGTTTTCTCAGAAATGAGAATAATGCAGTTTAAGAGACTTCCTTTTAATATTATGTAAATTTTTATATAACTTACTCAGTTTCTTTTATTTTCCACACATTTTGATTGTGTGATAATAGGATGAGTCATTTTCCCAAGGACTGAAAGACAATACAAGAATAAATATTACAGACAAAAAGAGAGAGAGTGAAAGAATTTTCAACCACAAGTGGAGATTTACCCACCCCCAATTGCTGTCATCTACCAATGTCCAAGTCACATTTCCTGAGTAGGAAATTTCTGAGGCTCAGATCACACTATTTCTCTCCATTTTTTCTCCTCTAAGCTATCAACATTTGTATGGGAAAATTGTCCAAAATTCTGATCTCTGAATTTGTTTAGCTCATCAACTAAAGCATACTTTGTTTTCTACCTCTCTTCATCTTTCAGTCTCATGGCCATACTTTCAAGTCTGTCTTCATAATAAAACTTTTTCTAAAATTTCTAATAAAAGTATTCCATGATTTAAAACCCCTCCTGTATTTCTTGCCCATTCAAGTTAATTCACTATTAAAATCTCATACCTACAACTGCAAAATGTTAAACGTTTTAAAGCAAGTTATGTTTTTTTTTTTATTTGATGTTAAAAATCATCTTGTGGTAACATCTGATTGCATTTATTAATCTCATTTTATGGTCATTATTTCTCTCACTTGATGAAGCTATGCATCTGTTTAGGTAAAGAAAAGAATTATCTTTGATTATTCTCTTGCCTTGTCCTTAGTCATGATGTTATATATATAATGTGTGTGTGTGCATGTGTGTATGCATAAAATATCAACTTACGGTTGAAAATATCCTGACTTATGAAACATACATGGTCCTAATGATTTTAGGTAAGAGGGAGTATACCAGGAATCTAATATCCATTCAGACTTACTGAGAATTAAAATCCCTGTGTTCAGCTACTTTGTTTTATTGTCACCATTCTTCATCTGTCTTCTATGTTTTCTTTTAAAAATAAGTTTATCATATAATGAAAATAGCAAACACAGCTTTTTTTCTCCTCTTAACAAAATAAAATACCTGTTTTTTTTTTTTTTTTCTAAATGTATCTCAGCAAGCAAAATAACACTACCGCCAGTTTGTTTTAAATTTATCCTGAGGAGACCAGCAGATAGTATAACGGCTATGTCTTTGGACTCTCATGTAGTCAATCGCAGTTCAAGTCCCAGACCTGATGGCTTAAAATTATGCCGGGTGAGTGTGTGTGGGTGCCCATGATTCTGAGAGGAGTGTGGAGAAGGGGTTGAGCCGTGGCCATTCCCCCTGTAGGGTGATTTCTCACTTTCTGTCTCTCTGTCTCTCTCAGTCTTTCTGGCGATTGCACGCACCCTAAAGCAAAAAAAAAAAAAAAAAAAAAAAAAAAAAAAAAAACTCAGAAAAAGAATTATCTTGAGAAAGGAATTCATTGTCACTATACTCACTCTCCAGTAATGGTAAATTCCATTGGTCAACTTCTTGCTACTTGCTTTATGCTCCTTCAAACTCACATGTCTCCTCTCCAGTTGCTTAGTTGGTAATCAGGTGAGTATATCTCCATTATTATCTATATAATAGAAGTATTCAGAGGGAAAATACCACACCTTTCTCTGGCCAAACTCAAAAGTTTGTGTTCTATATCTCCTTCTCATCCAATTGAAGTTTCTCATAAAATACAGTGACCTGAAATTGTCTTATTTACGTATTTGTTTACTTGGTAACTCTCTGTCTTCATTCCAGACGGTTTGGAAGCAACAATGAAGAAAGAAATAACTTCTCCCTTATTCTCATATTCTTTAGTCTAGAATAGTGCCTGTCACATTGTAGGGTACTTAATATAATCATTTAATCTTAAAAATTTATTTTATTGCCATCTATTTAAAATGAACTCTTTTTTTGTTTTTTTTTAGAGATTTTTGCTATAGGGCGTGTGCACTCTCCAGACAGAGAGAGACAGAGTGATAGAAAGCAAGAAATCACCCCCCAGGGGGATGGCCATGCCACAATCCCTTCTCCTCCATTCTCCTCTTGGAATCTTGGGCACGCACGCACACGCGCCCGGCGTGAGTTTAAGCCACCGGGTCTGGGACTTGAACCGTGGTCGACTACGTGGGAGTCCAGCGACATAGCCATTACACTAACTCCTGGTCCCTAAAATGAACTCTTAATAAATAGGTAAAGGGGCTTAATTTAATATAAAAGTAAAGGATATGATTTCAGTGCCAACGATTTTAAAACAGTCATTTAAAACTGTGTCTAAGGTTTTGCTTCCCATTAAATAATAATAATAATAATAATAAAACTGGCACATAGTACAAGTTATATTTACTTTTCCTGAAGGAATTTCTATGAAGATTATGTTGACTTATCCAAAGCAAAATAACATCTCAAGATATAGAAATAAAAATTGGGATACTTTTCTTACATCAGATTGAAAATTCTCATCATCGTATGTTTAACACTTGAGGTACTTGTCAGGTATACTATTCTTTTCTCTGTATCTGACCTGATAGTTAATTGCTGTATTTCTCAGGAAGTTGCTTAACCTATTTTTTTTTTTTTGCTCAAGAGTGACTTGTTTTAGATTAGATACTCCAAGTGTAAAAACAAAATCATTAGGCACAATATGTTTTGCACAGAGTCCTTCCAGGCCACATTTCCTGATTAAATTCATTAGAGTGGAAGAAATGGGTGGAGAAAAAAATAGAAGAAAATAATAAAAGAAAGAAGAGCATCTGCAGAGGAAAGATGAAGTGTGTGATAGAAGCTAAGGGTATATAAACTCTCACTTTGGCTTATGTACTGTAAAACTGGAATCATGAAGTTTTATCTTGCAGCCTCTCTTTATATGCTATTCCTGGAATATATGAGCCCTATAGCACATTTGAGAAGGTTTTGTTATCTTTCCCTAGACACTGAATTAAGGACCAGCGCAATTTCACGTTGCGAAAAACTGCCACTCAGGGCTCCACTCTTCCTTTAGTACCCTTTCCTTCAGCCAGCGTGTCCCATCTCCTCCATATTCCCTCTCTCCAGATACCTTGACTTTTATTATTACTGATTCATACATTAGATTCCAAGTATGTTTTATCAATTTCTAACAAAACTGTGCTTCTCTCAATAACTATAAGGATTATGTTAACTCTAATAACTGTAACTATTAAGAAGGAAACCTAGTGTAAACTTGTTCTAATTACATTGCCCAAATGTAAGGAAATAGAATGGAGAAATGGAAGATTCAGAATTACCTTCCCATCCTCACATTCAGTCTCTTGACCAAAGAATAGTTAGACTGGGAATTTATATTTTTGCATAAGAGTCTATCATGTAACTGGGGATTGTGTATTAAACATGCTGTTACAACAGTGCAGACTTGTATGTTTATTTCTTAGAACAAGTAAGAACTAGACAAATGCTGTATACCAGTAATCCAGAATCTCCCTTATCAATTTGTAACCATCAAAAACCATAGGATCAATTACATTTAAAGTATGACTCCCAGACCTGCCAATGACATGGTGGTTAAGGAGGCAGGATCCCACATGACTGACTGTGCAGTGCGAGCCCCGGACATAGTGCCTTGAAAAACATGCTCTGTGTATGTGCATGCAATCCCAAAATCCTGAGAGGAGAATAAAGGAGAAGGGATGGCGGCACGACCATCCCTCTGGAAAGTGCTTTTGCACCTCCTTTCTCTCTCTCTTTCTGTCACTCTCTGTGTGTCTATTTACAACAAGTGCATGTACCCTACAGCAAAAACTAAAACATAAAAATAAAATAAAATAATATTTTCCTTTAATGCACTTATTTGGAACCATCACACTTTTACTAGTCTGATGATTGGGCTGGCTTGGTCCATTTCCATATTTTATTACACCAGAATACGTAATATGTGGACCACTCAACTTCTGTCTTCACTGTAATGGGGTACATTTTGAGGTCAGTAAGTTTTTTTACCCCAAAGAGTGTCAACATTTGTGGTATGACTGAACAAAAAAACTCATTTACGCTTTCAACAATGGGCTAATTCTTCTCACAAATAATATTCTAAGCAGTAAACCACATGCCACAGAACATCATAAAGGCTTGTTGAATTCCTAAGAGCTTAGATTTATAAATTAAATAATAAAATCAGGCCTTTGTAAATTAATGAACACAGAAAGAAGGAAATACAAATGTATAATATATTAAACTATTATATTCCAGAAATTTATATAAATTTGATAAAATAATTTCATTTTTATAAAGTTAGCATTTTGTTAATAGTAGTGTAGTGAATGAATTGATTCTCAAAGAGTTATGGTCAAAATTTGACTCCTCAAAGTACTTCCTAGCATAACTAATGGTAGTTGGAGGTAAAGTTTGAAGGATGGATTGCCCAAAGAAAATATACAGTAAGCAGCCAAAGTTAATCATTAGGAACACCAAAACAACAGTTCGACATTGTTAAAACTGTGAGTTAAATGGTAAAGATCTGACTGGCAAATATATGGAAGCAGAACTAGTATTGGAAGAAGTATTGAAAAATTAACTAAAGCAAAAATGTTATATCATGTACAAGGGAAAACACATTTCACCTCTATTAGAGGATGGTAGTTGACGTCTACATGCTCAAGGGAAATGCTGAGTTAATAACCTGGGACTTCATCACCCCACATGCAAATGGAACTCTGTTTCCATTCCCTAAGTGTCTCACTATGCCCCCCAGCCCGGCCTCAAACTCACTGTACTCCTGCTCCAGTCTTGAGTAGCTAGGATTACAGGAGTGCACCATCACACCTAGCCCCTTAAAATCATTTTTGCAAACATATAGTTTTATTCTTAATTTATTAGCACTTTAAATTCAATGTAGCTAAGCATTCTTCCTGTCACAAGACAATTACTTGTTTATTTTCTTAAGTTTAAATTGGCAAGAGTGGCCTGTTGGGTAAATTTTCTTTACAAGCCAAATGATATATAGTGATTGAACTATAAAAAAGAGAGAATAAATAATAATAACAATCTGAAAGAAATGAAGAAAAGCTGTTGATGATGAGGATGTTGATAGTAATGTCTTTGTCTTGACTAAGATGCATGGCAATCATGCTGGAAAAAGCAATGCAATACACTCAAAAGTATATGTGATTAAATATAATATAAAATTATGATAAATAAAATTAAATTACGTTTAAAAAATAAAAATTAATAAATTTCTACTTAGAGCCAAAAAAAAAAATAAAAGAAAAAAGACTAAGTCTATCATACCAGGAACCACATTAATTTCTCTATATCTTGCTCCAAATTATCTTTCATTATTTCATTTGCATTCTCATTGCTGAGTATCCTGCATTGCCATTGACAGTGTTTACTAGAAATCCTATAGTATTACCATGAGCTCACAGATCGACTTTGCTCATCATACACAACTTTCTACAAAGTTGTAGAAGAAGGAGATTGTCCATATTTCTAGGGATACATTAAATAAGCCACCATAAAATCACGACACTTATACAAAACATAAGCACACAACAGTTAAAAGTACTTCTAGGTTGCAGATTACATTAAAATTAGATGTGAGAGGCATATAAACCTGTTATTCTTTTTTAGCTTTATACAAGTTTAAAGCATCGCAGGAACAGATTTAATCTAGTTTAGATGTAGGATGAGTTAATTATCCTCATTGTCACTCCAGAATGATATTAAAATAAAAGCACTTAAGGAAATAAAAAACAGAAACTTAGTGACTGTGCATCTATTAATTCTTTGTAATGTTTGTTACATTTAATGCAGAAAGAAAGAAAGTGATCATACAGATAAAAATGAAACTGTGGGCCAGCAGATGGTGTGGAATTTAAAATGGCTGGATCCTACATAGACAACTGCCTGGTTCAAGTTCCAGACACAGTGACTTGAAAAATACACCAGGTATGTGTGTGTGTGTGTGTGTGTGTGTGTGTGTGTGTGTGTATGTTCCCGAAATTGCAAGAAGAGAATGGAGGAGAAGGGATTACAGTATGGCCATCCCCCAAAGGGATGCTTTCTCACTCAGTTATCTCTGTCTCCAGAAAGTGCATATGCCCTATGGAAAAAGTTTTAAAAAGAAAGAAAAAAGGTTGAAAATACATGGTCCATGACAAAGAAAAATCTGAAAATGTGTACATAAATACAAATGACATTAAAACTGAATTTTCCCTATTAGTGATAACTATAAAATGAAATAAAAATAGTGGACAATTAACTTATGTGTTTAAGGGATCAGAGAAAGAGATTGTCCATATAAAATTGTGAGGTCATTAAATTATTTGAAAAGAGGGTGGACCAATGTATTATTTTCAAATTTTTTTGTGAAATAGATACAGTTTTATATGTACTACACAAAGAGAGTGTGAAATTTAAAAATGGTTTGAGAAACATGTAATAAACATGAAATTTATATTACAGAAGAAAAATAAATAACATGGATATACAATGATAAAAATAATATGGGAGAAATAAATCCTAATAAATAATTTTTCCATACTAATAAAAATGTAAAATTACTTAAAACTGAATTATGATGCAAATTCTGAGATGACAATACAGATTGTGAGATGATAACCAGGTAGTGCTTAAAGAAATATGTATAGTTTTAAAAGATTCTCTAAGAAAAACACATAATATACTTAAGTAATTCCACTTGAACAGTAAATAGGATAAAATGTTAGTGAAAAAATATTCAATTTAAAAAACAAGGAAAAAAAGATTTATTTCTAGGTATCTTATACCTTACCTAGTAATAAATCTAACCAAAGAAGTTAAAGACCTCCACAAGGAAAACTATGAGAAGTTAAAAAAATAAAATGAAAATGACACAAAAATGTGGAATGACATCCCATGCTTCTGGATTGGAAGAACTAATATAACCAAAATGGTAATTCTACCCAAATTAATCTACATATTTAATGCAATCGCAATCAAAGTACCAGACACATTCTTTACAGATCTAGAAAAGACAATCATAAAATTTGTCTGGAATCATAAAAGACCTCATATTGCCAAGGCAATCGTGCACAAGAAGAGTGGAGTGGGGGAATCTCACTCCCTGACCCAAAAATATACCACAAAGCTTTGGTAATCAAATGGTACTGGCACAAAAACAGACAGGTGGACCAATGGAACAGAATTAGAGCCCCCAGAAATAAACTCCCAAACATACAGTCTACTGATTTTTGACAAAGGGTACCAGTCATTCCACTGGGAAAAGGGAAACCTCTTCAGCAAATGGTGCTGGAAAAACTGGATATCCATTTGAACCCCTTCATGTCACCATGGACAAAAATCAACTCAAGATAGATCAAAGTTCTAAACCTAAAACCTCAAACTATAAAACTTCTGCTGGAGAACACTGGAGAAACTCTGGAGACATTGGGACAGGCAAAGACTTCTTAAGACCCCCAAAGCACAGTCGATAATCCCCAAAATAGACAAGTGGGATTACATCAGACTAAGAAGTTTCCACACGGCAAAAGACCCTGACTTTTGACACAAAGTGAATGAATATGGAAGATTTACCGCTGAGTGAAGCAAGCCAAGTTATGAAGGAGAGACACTGTATGTCTCCATTTAATATATATTGAGTGTCCACACTGTATGATGGAAACTGAATGACAAAAGGATATAGAAACACAGTAAATAGTTGTGAATACCAGATACAGCATGGGAAGAGCATTGGTGAAGGAATGAAGTCTGAGGAAGGACATTAAGGAGAAAAATGGAGAGGCAAAGCATTAATAAGACAAAGAAATGGGGTATTATCTGTTGAAGATAAATTTATAGTATTATCAACTGGACTGGGAAGAAATGTAAACATGTTGAAATATTCACTTTGTATACTAAATGACGTGATTGAATGTATAAAAGAATTTGAAATAAAATAAGATTAAGAAAAACAAGGAAAAAAGAAAACAAAATGATATAAGCTAATTATAAACATATTATTCAAAAATTGATAAAATAGAAAACATATATGCAATAGAAATGAACAGAGCCAAAACAAAAGGTTCTTTGAGAAAAATAAGCAATCAGAATATGTGAGCCATCATTTTATGATGTCAATGTCTGATAATGTTTCTGCTAATATTTCTTTGAACCCATAAGTGATATGACTAAACACATGTTATATTCTTCCATTACTCATGCTGTATCATCCAGTGATGGGGTCACTCACTTCACTTATTCTTTTCCTCTATCCCCCTTCTGAATCAGAGTAGTAATATTGCAACACAAATATTTCCTGAATTATAATTTATATTTTCTAAGGTCACTCTTCAGATTACAGGTTATATAAGCAAGCATGGAGCAAATAACATAGAATCAACTGTTATTAAAATGATGATGGGTCCAGCTCTTGGCATGGTGGTTAAGCAGTTGGATTGTACACGGTGCGGTTTATGTCCTGGACCTAGTGGCTTGAAAAACATGCCAGGTACATATGTGTGCATGTCCAAAATGCTGAAAGGAGGGAGGTGGAGAATCAAGAATTGCAATGTGATTATCTCCCATGGAAGTGTTTTCCTTTGTACCTTTGTCTCTCTCTGGGCAAGATACACATCCCCTGGCAAAAATCCAAAAATAAATGATGATGATTATATTTATTTAGCTAGGTTCCTTAATAAGTTCACTTTTGTGGTAGTTAACCTCCAAACTTTTGGAAAATAAATTATGTTTAAAATATAAAAATGAACTATTTTCATCAATAACCTATTTTATCAGAATTTCAGAGTGCAGCAATAACTTTCCTTGAATAACAATGTTAATATCAAATTAAGAAAACTTATTTTCTGTTTGGTTTAAAGATTAACTTATTTTTCATGCATTTAAATTTAATTTTCAGTACATGAAGTTGATGCTCTTAATTAACAATATGTAGATTTTACTGGCACTTCATCATTGAAATACATTTATTATAATATTATCTTTCTAGTAATGATAAATATCAAGGTTTCTGGACTTTTACGTGGTTGGCCATGGTTAGAGTTCCGGACTCAGTGGCCAGAAACTCCTACCAGGCACATGTGTGTGCTTACCCAAAATCCTGGGAGGAGAATGAAGGAGAAGGGATTTAGAGTGGCCATCCCCCTGAGGGGTGATTTCTCACTTTCTCTCTCACTCTCTCTTGAGAGTGAACATGCCCTAAGGCAAAAACCACTGCCAAGAAAATGCATATATACATTAATGGATTATAGTAAAAAACAAACTGATTATATTAAATACATAGAAAGATTTTATAACTTTTTGATGGATTTCTCATCCAGGTGCCTTAATGTTTCATATGATTCCCAAGATGCTTCTAAGTCACCAAAATCCAAGAAGATAATACAACTCATTAAGGATACAAATCTGTCAGTTTTTTCCACTCTTCTTTTTCACTACATTTGAATCATTTTCATGTATGTTTTGCACTGAACAATCTTCCTCATTTAGGACAAGGGGGATAAACATAGAATTTTTATATTCTCAAGAAATTCAATTCAAAAATTCTAATCTACTTAATTTATCCATTGTTTTTTAAACATTAATTATGATGTTTAATGCATTGTGGATAATACTTCCCAGAAAAATATAACCCAAGCCAATACTTTACTTGGGAAATAAGGTAATAAACCTTGCTACCAGACTGGCACAGAATTTCTTACATTTCTAAGTACTTTACCCCACAGAGTAAGTCCCTTAAAACAGTGTTTGTTTTTACTGGTCTGTGCATAGCTTAATCATCACAGCTTAGAAGATAGCTGAGCATATGTGCATCCTAAATAAATATGCCTTGGATACATGAATAAATGCATAAACATCTGATAGAATGATAACATATTTTAATAATGAAGGAAGAGGAAATGTGACATGAATTTCAAATTTGAAGCATCCCGATTCATACAGCATTCAACTGTGTAAAAATAGTATATTGGTTAAATTTTTGGTTTCAGTCAATTTAATTCTCCCTTAGGGACCAGAAGATGGTATAAAGATTACGTTGCTGGACTCCCACATGATAGACCAAGTTTCAAATCCTGGACCCAGTGCCTTAAAACTCATGCCAGGCACGTACCTGTGTGCCCAAAATCCCGAAGGAAGAATGGAGGAGAAGAGATTGCAGCATGGCCACCCCACCACAGCCAACCAGGAGTGATTTCTCACTTTCTGACTTTCGGTCTCTCTTCTGGCTCTGCAGTGAGGACACAGACCCTGTAATAAAAATCTCTCAAAAAAAAGAAAGAAAAAGAAAAAAATCTTTCCCAAAGGCAGAAGAAGCTTTTTTTAATCAGTAAAATCAATGAGTCTTTGGCTATAACTATCAAATTTTCAGTATTCACATATAATATGCAGAGATGGGCAGTGCTGATATAATCCTTAACAATAGACACACATGGGCTGGCTCCCTAGCCTAGTGTTAAAGGAGATGGGTCCCACATAGCTGACCACAGTTCAAATCCTAGCCCCAGGGTCTTGAGAAACATGCTTGACATATGTGCATTGTGCATGTTCCAACTTTTCACAGGATGGAGAAATAAAGGAGAAGGGATGGTAGCATGACCAGTCCCCATTGGGTGTGACTTTTTCTCTCTTTCTCTTTCTGTCTCTCTTGGACCATTTTTTTCAAGAATAGTGTTTCAAAGTTATTTCCAGAAATGAAAAAAATATGTAAAATAAAATTAAAAGTAAAAATGTTTACTCTTTTTAAAAATAAAAATCACTTACTAATTTGCTATCATTCACATTAGACAGGACTGGTCATTTTTAACAGCTACTGTATTTAGAAAAACTTCAGATATTATTTTATTTCCACATTGCATCTTCTTAAACAAATGAAATTATCAGCTGAAAAGTGTGCTTCTTAATTTTTATTATGAAATAATTTTGCAGACATAGGCTTTTTTTCAAGAAATTTATACCTTAGCTTTGTATGTTTCATGCACTGGTCACCTTGGCTAGACTTCTTATATGACTGTATCATGTTAAACCCAGGAAACTGACATTGATACAGTCCACAGAATTTATTTGAATTGTATCAGTTAGCATTTCTCTCTCTCTCCCTGTCTCTCTCCCTTTCTCTCTTGCTCTATGCAGTTTTACCATATGTGTAGTTTTATATCACATCTTCATAGCTACACCCACCACCTTTCCCCAAAATTCCTGATTTGACAACCACTAATTTGTTAGTATGTTCTGCATTCCTATTGTTGTGTTATTTTTTAAGACTTATTCATTTTATTTTATTTATTATTCTTAAATTTTACAAAAGAGAGCTGGTAGGGGGTTGGGGAAAGTGAGAAAGTAAGCTGCCAGGTCCAAGACTCAAACTGCAGTTGGACATGTGGGAGTCCAGTACCTTAACCACCATGCCACTTGCTGGCTATGTCATTTCAGAAATATTAAATTAATGAAATATGCCGTATATATCTTTTTGAGATTGGTTCATGAAGTATATTTTATTCATATTCATCCTAGTAGTTATATACATCATATTTTAATTTGCTCAATTTGAATATTTTATTGCTTAACTTTTTTATATTATTGAGATTTTAGGGGAGATTCTTGTTTTACCGTGTAACCTTCCGGCTTCCCCAGACTCTGTGAGCTGGAAGATGGGTTGGGCTAATCTATCAACAACAGCAAACCCAAGCAGACTCAATATTCTCACTAAACAAACTGAATTATATATAGGTTTAATATCACAAGAAGAAAATAGGCCAAAGTATACAAAGCTTTACTGCACTTTGGACCTAAGACTTAGGCTCCCTGTGACCCTAAGAAGTGAATTCATATCATTAAAAAAAGAAAATTTCAGTTTGAATTTTTCCCTAAAACCTAATGTCTTAACTCACGAGATTAAGGGAGACCAGAGAGCTGATAAAGCCTTAAGGATTCCCAGTGCTTCAGTAGACAGTGAGTCTGCACTTCCTTTAATCAAAAGGAAACCCAGGTGGTTAGCCTGACTGGGCTTCCCATGTGTGTCTGTGAGGGTGTTTCTAGTGGGTACTGGCTTTTGAGTTTTGTGGACTGAGTGGGGAATATCCACCCTCAATGTGGTCAGGCACCATCAAATCATTTATAGATGGTAATGGGACAAAAAATCATAGTAGTGACAATGTCTGCTCTGTCTTCCAAAACTGAATGCCATCTTCTCATGTGCTTGGACATCAGAACTTCAGGTTCTCTAGATTTTGAACTCCAGGACCAGCAGCCTCATGAGCTCTTAAGGCTGGGCTTCTCCCTTGCACTAAGAGTTATCTCAGGAGTTTTCATGGTTCTCATGTCTTCGGACTTGGACTAAGCCATGCTTCCACCTTCCTTATTTCTCCTGCTTGTGAATAGCCTATCCGGAAACTTCTTGGCCATCACAATCAGGTGAGCCAATGTCTCAGATGTATTCCTTCTCACGTATCTCATATATATCCTGTATTCTGTCTCACTGGATAACACATTAACTGAGTCATGAAATATTCTGGCTAAATCTTGATAAATTCATGTATAAATTGTTGAAATGCAAATCTAAGATTATATGTGAAAGCTAAACTCCTACACCACCTCAAGATGTATAGAAGAAGGGAATGAGTACAATTTTTGTACAATATACCAATAACTGTATTTTTTACTCTAGGTTTGTTGTTGGTAGTTTATGATTTTCACTTTACTTCATGCCTGGATAATGCTGACTAGTAAAGATTTCACTAAACGCAGTCCTGTCAAATGTCTCTCTTATCTTATATATGTAAATAGCAATAATACACTTATAAACATGCCTCACTTTTCCAAAAATAATATGCTAAAGATTTTTAATCTGCATTCTTGTCTCTTATTATGTATTAGGTCAAATGTTTTTCTACGCATAAATGCATCAGCACTTTCCTGGCAACCCAATAGATTATTTGTTCAATGTTTCTAGTCTAAACCAATTTCTCTATTACATTTCATTTATGATTTGGACCTGTTAGAATTATAGATTTTAAGGGACCAGCAGTTAGTGTAGTGGCTATGTCACTGAACTCCCATGTAGTTGACAACGGTTCAAGTCCTGGACCTGGTGGCTTAAACTCACGCCGGGCACGTGTGTGCATGCATGCCCAAGATCCCGAGAGGAGAATGGAGGAGAAGGGATTGTGGTGTGGCCATCCCCCTGGAGGATGATTTCTCACTTTCTGTCTCTTTGTCTCTCTCTGTCTCTCTGGCGAGTGCATGTGCCCTGTAGCAAAAAGCTTTCAAAAAAAAAAAAAAAAAAAGAATTATAGATTTAGATTTTAAAATATTGGGCCAGCAAAGAATTATAGATTTAGATTTTAAAATATTGGGCCAGCAAATGACATAATGGCTATGTTGCTGAACTTCCTTCATATAGTCAATTGCTCTTTGAGTCCTGAACCAGGCAGATTAAAACTCGCACTGGGCATGTGTGCATGCATGCCCAAAACCCTAAAAGGAGAACGGAGGAGAAGGGACTGTGGCATTGCCATCCCTTCTGGAGAGTGATATTTTTGCTTTCTGTCTCTTTATCTCTCTGTCTCTCCAGCTAGCACCTGTGCCCTGTAGAAAATCTCTAAAAAAAGAAAAGAGAATTAGAGATTTTTAAATATATGTAGCAAATATTAATATGACCAAATGACATAAAAGTAAATAATAAGGGACCAGCAGTTAGCATAATGACTATGTCACTGGACTCCCATGTAGTCGACTGCAGTTTGAGTCCTGGACCCGGTGGCTTAAACTCACGCAGGGCGTGTGTGCGTGCGTGCCCAGGATCTCGAGAGGAGAATGGAGGAGAAGGGATTGCAACGTGGCCATCCCCCCTGGGGGGTGATTTCTTGCTTTCTGTCTCTATGTCTCTCTCTGTCTTTCTGGTGAGTGCACGTGCCCTATAGCAAAAACCTCTCAAAAAAAAAGAAAAAGGAAAAGAAAGGATAATTTGGTATACCAGGAGGAAAAGGAGTTAAAAAAAAAAAAAAGAGCAACAGCTAGTTAAGAAAAACATTTCAAGAACTATCATGTTATTAAAATTATTTGACAATTTTTTCTAGAATTTATATATTATCCATTTTTTTCAGTCTATTGAAGCTAAAGAAAGTAAACTACAGTTAAAATCTTCAGTTATGGTTGTACAAATGTACAGAGAACTTAAACAGTAGAATCCTTAGTGCCATTAATGTTTGGAGCAGGGATAAATTTGGACAAATCAAAGCAAAACTAGCAAAGAACCAGTAAAATATGCAACTTATCAAAATAATTTTATATATCAAACACTGGCCAGGAAAAAACTGATCAATCTTAAAGACCAAGAAATAGACAATTACGTACCAGTTATATGAATTAAAATTCAGAGATTGATTTCACAACTTCTGGTCTCTTTAGGAAACTTCTAGTTATAGCACAGGCATGGAAACAACTTAGAAGTTACCACTCACAGCCTTATAATTATCAAAAGCTGAATAAATGACAAATCCATGCATTTTCTTGAACTCATCAAATTGTTGAGGTGGGAAAGCAAGCTAACTACCACCCAAACTCTAGAGAGCCAGTCTGATGCAGATAATCAAAGCCAGTATTTACTTACTTGGAACAGAAGCCACTGTGCTGAAAAACTGGTAGGGTATGTATGTTTCATATAAGATGTACACGTGTACACATCATCATATTCTATTTTTTTAAGAGAGAGATTTTGGGACCAGCAGTTGTAATGGCTATGTCGCTGGACTCCTATGTAGTTGACTGTCTTTTGAGTCCCGGACCCAGTGGCTTAAACTCACTCCAGGCACGTGTGCGTGCATGCCCAAGATCCCAAGAGGAGAACGAAAGAGAAGGGAATATGGCGTGGCCATTTCCCCTGGGGGGTGACTTCTCACTTTTAGTCTCTGTGTCCTTCTGGCGAGCACACACAACCTATAGCAAAAAAAAAAAAAAGAGAGAAAGAGAGAGAGAGGTTTTCTGCTATAGGGCACATGTGCTTGCCATAGAGACAGAAAGAGACAGAGAGATAGAAAGCAAGAAATCTTCCCCAGGGTGCATGGCCATACCACGGTCTCTTCTCCTTCACTCTCCTCTCAGGATCTTGGGCATGTATGTGCATGCGCATGGCGTGAGTTTTAAGTTGCTGGGTCTGGGACTCAAACCATGGTCAACTACATAGGAGTCCAGTGATGTAAGCATTATGCCATCTGCTGGTCCCTACTTTGTCATATTCTCTAACAATGCAAAAGCATGGCAAATAAACAAGGACAAACAAAAACAAATGGTAAGGATATTTAAATAATAAATTGACAAATACTAAAGAGCAAGTGAGATCTAAGTGAGAGTAAAAAAAAAAAATCAATGAAGCAAAATTTAAGGTTCTAATATATTTCTGTGGGCTTTGCACCCAGAACTCCCACCACAATATCACTGTAAACATCCCAAGAAGCTTTTACAATTCTACCAGGAGAAAGGAAAGAATTATCTCTATGAAACATTGGGTAGTCCGAAAAGTCATGAAATGGAAGAATATAGAAGATTTACTGCTGAGTGAAGCAAGCCAGGCTATGAAGGAGAGACATTGTATGTCCCCACTTAATGTATACCGAGTGTCCGCACTCTGTGACTGAAACTGACTGACTAAAGGATGTACAAACACAAGAGATGGGTGTGATTGCCAGATGTGGTGCCTGTGGAGGAGTGGGGCCTGGGAAAGGACATTTGGAGGAGGGATACGGAAGCAGAGCATTGATGGGATGGGGAGGTGAGGTGTTATGTGTTGAAGATATTTTGATCAACTAGATTGGAAAGAAATGTTCGCATATTGAAATGTTTACTTTGTAACTTAAATAATGTGATTGAATGTATAAAAAAATTTAAAAAATATACTTTATGACATTTCCAACAACCCAATATTTCTAAAGTTTCCCCAAAACTAAGGATTACTTTTCAGATGACAAGACTTTACCAGAGCTTTGTCTCCAAGCCAGAGAGGAAAGGTATTGCTCTCATTCCAACCCTAAGTTCCTATGTCTCTCAAACTGGGGAAGGGATAGCCATACAGAAAGAAACAATTTTGAAGAGTCCAGATCTGAAACAGAGATCTACTAAAAGAACAACATTTAATTGGACAATTAAAGAATGCCCTTCCTTCCCCACATCTTACCACCAAAACATCACAGCACCAGTATAATAACATAGATTAGAGCTGAAGGACCTGCACGACACAAACTCTATATGAGTAGCTACAAAATAAAAGATGCTTGAAGTCAGGAGGGGAGACATGAACCAAGACATTAGGTAGAACTGAAGAATCTGGCAACTAAGTGATAGCAAATAGTTTAAAAAGAAAGAAAAGAGAGACCAGCCAATTGCACAGTGGTTACGTTGTTAGAATTCCACATAGCCAACCCTGGTTTGAGTCTTGGACCTGGTGGCTTGAAAAACATGCCAGGCATGTATGCATGTGTGTCCAAGACCCCAGAAGAAGAATGGAGGAGAAGGAATTGTGGTGTCGCCACCCTCCCAGAGGGTCAGGGAGATGTCTCATTTTCCCTCTCACTGTCTGTATCCCTCTCTCCATATGGCAAGCATGGGTACTCTGTGGCAAAAACCTTGAAGGAAAAGGGAAGGAAATCTCAGCCATCCTCATTGCCTAGTGGTTAAGGTGAACCTGATCCCACATGGCCAACTTCCATTCAATTTCCAGACTGAGAAGCTTGGAAAACATGCTTTGCACATACGTGTGTGTGCCTCAAATCCCAACAAGATGAAGAATGGAGAAGATGGTATTGTGGCCTGATCATGCCCTAATGGGGAGTACTTTCTTCCTCTCATTCTTTCTCCAGTCACCAAGGAACGAAACTAGAAATAAATCAATCTGTTACATTGTATTATTGAAAATTTTTAAACACACAAACCATTACACACCTAACTGGCCCAAACTTGAAATATTTTAGCATACAGCTATCTAGTACAGAAAAACTATTAGATGCAATGAAATCATTCCTCTATCACAGACAAAAACAAAAAGTCAATGAATTAATAAGTATGGCAGGAAAAGTTTTAAGAATGTTAGAATGTACTGGAAAAATGTTTATAACACTTTGGAAGAATTTTTTTAAACAGGACACAAATACTGCTAACCTGAAAGATAAGGTTAGAAAAAGGAATTACATATAAAATGAAGAAAATCTGTTTAACAAACACATCATGAGGGAATTTAAAAAGTTAGTCACGGGACCAGCAGTTGGTGTAATGGTTATGTTGCTGGACTCCTATGTAGTCCACCATGATTAGAGTCCCAGACCCGGCGGCTTAAACTCATGCTGGGCACGTGTGCCTGCATGCTCAAGATCCTGAAAGAAGAAATAAGAAGAAGGGATTGTCGTGTGGCCATCTCCCCTGGGGGGTGATTTCTCACTTTCTGTTTCTCTCTCTCTGTGTCTTTCTGGTGAGTGCACACGCCCTATAGCAAAAACCTCTCCCCACTCCCCCAAATAATCAGTCACAATCTGGGGGATTATATTTGCAAAACAGTAGCAACAAAAGTATTTCCCACAAAATGTACAATCTTACAAGCAAATAAAATGAAAGAAAAGATATGACTGAAAATGAGAAAAATGTGTTAACATATCACAAAAATTAAAAATAACAAAAACTTCCAATCCCAGTTTTACAGAGCAAATACAACCATTTCTTCTACATACACCAACATTCAAGAAACAGAGCCAAAATGGAGTTAGATGCAGCAGCTAGCCCTCCCCGTAGTTGGTGTGTGTGGTATGGACAACACTGCTTCATCATGTGTTAGGAGATATACTGATCTATATCTGAGCTAATATAAGGATACTGGATTCTGTATTCTGAAAGAAGGCAGCAATTTCAAAACAAAGTGAGGTGAATGTGAAATAAAAGCAAGCACAGTCGTAAAAACAGAACTGGAAATAAAAGGACCAAAAGTATAGTTGTTTCTGACTCCTAAATTTTCACCATCCATATGCTTAAAAACACACAATAATTTGCAGAATCAGGATCCAAAATCCAGTAGTGGAGCCCCTGCCTTTTCATATAAAATATCGTTAGAAGACAGAAATCTGGGGACCAGCAGATGGTGTGGTGGTTAAGGCGCTGGAGACTCCCACATGGCTGACCATGGTTTGGGTCCCAGACCTGGCGGCTCTCTCTCTCTCTCTCTCTCTCTCTCTCTCTCTCCCTCTCTCTCTGTGTGTGTGTGTGTGTGTCTGGTTGAATTAAAATAAATGAATGAATAAATAAAATTAAATAATTTTAAAGAAAAAGACAGAAATCTGAGTCTGATTTTTGATATATTTTGACTTGGTCTGTCCTAATGACTCAGATTTGGAAGGCATCTCTGTCTGAAATTTTCACAAAGGAATGTTTGACAAATTAGACAGCAAGCACGTATCTCATTAGCTCCTAGCAAATGTCAAATTCATTTACACATTCAAAGAGTTAATGATGTGCTGGATGTTTTATGTTACTATTTTCTACTTAATTTTAGAAAACCTAGAAAGTTTTACTTTGTGGATTGTGAAAAATTGAAACTTCTAGTTTAGGAAAATAAAAATTCTTTGTGATGATATGGAAAGTAATATACAAGTGTGTATGTATTTATGAATACATAGCAAGTAATATACAGCATTACTCAGTGTACTCTAAATGCTATATACTCTGTAGTATCTATACCATACCATCTGTCTTATAATACATAATATATGCTCTATTATCAGTTCTATGTGCTATTTTATATAAATGCATAAATTCATGTGTATATATACATATAGATATAGATACAGACAGAGAGATATACATATACATATACATATAATATATATTCTGACAGCTGGAAAAATATCCATAAGATTTCACAACTGTGTAAACCTGCTTCTTCTTAGGATTCTAGTTAATATCTCATTTCCTGAGAATTTGAGAAGCTATGTGAAAAAAAAAATTGACAATGTTATAAGTGAGTTTTCTTTAAGGAATTATTCATTCAATTTTATTTATATTATTATTTTTAAATTTTTGTTATAGGGCATACGTACTCTCCAGAGAGAGAGGGAAAAAGTGAGAAACCCCGCCACCAGGTCAGGGACTTGAACCGAGGTTGACCGTGGGGGAGTCCAGCACCTTAACCACCCTGGCACTTGCTAGCCCATAAATGAGATATTTTTACATATTCCATCTGTCTCATCAATTTTATTTAATGGTGAATGAGCAATTTGTTTGTTCCATAATGACTCTATGTACCCAGTTACCACTAAAAGAATAACAATCAGCCCATATTTTTTCTAACCAGTTTATTAGGATAAAGTTTAAACTGCTTAAAACATAAATAATGCAGCAACTTAAATATAGCTGAAATTTTATCTCATGCGCATGGCACTACTCAAAAGCCAAAGGGCTAGACGAGTGAAGCAGCTATGCTTGGTGAATTTTTTCTTTAGGAATCTACTCTCTTTCCATCATAGGGCTCCTTCATTTCCACACCTTGGTTCTCATGAGCAAATGAGGCATCCCAATTACATCAGTGTTCCTTTTCTGCAGAAAAGGAAAAGAGGTGAAAAGTGAGGTAAGAAATAGCCTTCCAAACAAATTCACCCCTCATTTATGCTCCTATTTCATTGGGGAAAATTAAGTGCAGAGCCATATGTGGCTGGATGTGTGAGGGTGTAAAAAATAGTTCACAGTTGTGCAAGGATGTGCCTGGAAAGTGAGGGGAATAGATTTGATGAACCTGACTCCTTCCTGTAGCAACCAAGTATCCATGCACTCTCTTCTTCTAAAACATTGAACTCACCAAATGTAAAAGGCCAAGGTCCTCTCTTATTGCTTCTAGCTAAAGATAAAAATCTGTGGATAATATGCATCCCTCTCCATTAGGTTTAGTCATGGGTCCTACTGGATCCATAACCTGGTAACTTACAAACTAATGGAAAAATTGTCTGCCCTGCATAACCACCTTCATCTTATACAAACACATTAGGTATTATCTCCACATTTATGCAGGCAAAAGCAATAATAACCATGGAAACTTACATGCCATATGCCATATGATATGATCATATGCTATGATCTGAATATCTGTGTTCCCTCAAAATTCATAGGTTGCTACTTAATTCTCAACCTGATGGTATTCATAAGTGGGGTCTTTGGGAGGGTGACAGGTCTTGAGGGCAGAGCCTTACTTAATGGAATTAGAGCCCTAATAGAAGAGGTCCCAGCAAACTTGTTTGTCCATTTCACCTCATAAGTACACAGTTAGAAGGTAGTGTCCATGGGAAACAGTCCTCACACACACCAAGTTTGCAAGTACTTAAATTCTGGACTTTGGAATTGTTAGGAATTAGTTTCTTTTGTTTATAAACTACCCGGTTTATGGTATTTTGTTACTGCAGCCTGACTGGACTAAGACAACCTAAATATTTGAAAACTACAAATTGAGCCAGCTTCATAGCCTACTGGTGAAGGAAGCTAGATTCCATATGGTTGACTTACAGTTTCAATTCTGGCTCCAACAGTTTGAAAAGCATACTGGGTACATGTGCATACATTTCCCAAACCCCCATGGCATGGAGAAACGGAGGAGATCATTTAAAGGTCTCTGAGTCAATAAAATGGAGTGAATGATGACATTCATAATCTAATATGTACTACAATTTTATATCTTTTCTTGCCTGAGCAATCTTAATCTGAAATCTTGATACTTTTAAGTTTATTTATTTATCCATAAGAGAGATAAACAAAGAGAGAGAGAAAGAGACAGCACCTTCAACATGGCCCTGATGCTGTGGTCCTTTCCCAACCTTCAGTCAGCCCCAGTCATGGGCATACATCCCTGGTGTACTCAAGGAGGTGAGTGGACTTGAACTGGGAACCTTCCAGTATGTGATTGCTTGCATAGTATCGTGCTGTTTTGTTGTACCACTGGCCCCAAGTCTTTTTTTTTTTCTTTTAGCTTTTTGCCATAGCGTCTGGGCAGAGAGAGGAAAGTAAGAAATCAACATGCCTCAGTCTTTTCTCTTCATTCTCCTCTTGGCATTTCGAGCATCTACACACATGTTCCTGGCATGATTTTCAAGCTGCCAGGTCTGCTGTCTTCCTTGTGGGAACTTCCATGCCACCTGCTGACCCAGTCTTGCTTTGTTGTTTTGTTAGTTTGTTTTGTGTTTCAGGTTTCTGCCATAAGGCATATCCACTTGCTGGAAAGAAACAGAAAGAGAGAGAGTGAGAAATCAAATCCCAGGGCATAGCCACACCACAGTCCTTTCTCCTCCATTCTCCTCTCAGAATTTTGGACACACATGCACCTGGCATGTTTTTTAGGTCTCTGGTTACGAGACTTGAAACACTATTGGCCATGTGGGAGTCCAGTACCTTAGTCACCATGCCACCTGCTGGCCCCCAGTCTTGATGTTTTTTGAGTAACATTTTTATCTCTCTGTTGGGGGGAAATGAAAATAAAATTATCTGGATTTTTTCAATTGTGCTAAACCCCATGTATCTCGACTTTTCCTTTAAGTTTGTTTTGAGTATAAATTGAGTCTTGCCAGAGGTTTTCTCTTTACCGTAGTAATTTGCATAAGGCAGCAAGAATCAGACAATATACATTCATATCATGGTTCTTTATAACTTCTTCCCTGGAGGTACAGGCTCAATAGGCATTTGTCCTGCTTTACAAGTTGTCCCAGTTTATCCTCTGTGATAGCACTGTTGCTCATTCACTAGGATTGCACAGCAGCCATCACCAGTTTTCCAAACTTTATGATCTGTAGTACCTGGCCACAACTCCATTGCCAAGGTAGTTTAGGTTTTTGTTAAAGGTGCAACTCACTGGTGATAATAGTATCTGTTTTAGTGAAACTGAAGTTCCGTTACAATAATAGGAGAACCCCAAAATAACTTTTCTAGTATTACCAACAGCTAGTTGCAGCCATATATCTAGAAAGACTGGGAGAATGTATTTTGAGATGACAACAGGCATGGCTTTTAACTTTAAAAACTAAAATGCCACTATCACTCCAAAAGCATTTTAATAAAAATCAATAATGGGCATCTAATGATTAATTTCAATGACATACTTTTGCTTTAATACTTTCTCCTATCTCCTTTTCCACTCTTATTATTTCTTTCTTACAATACCTCTACATTTGACAATAACCACTCATACCTTGAATACCTGCTCTCTTTTAATTCCTCAAAGTCATTACTTTAATTCTCTTTATTACAGTTTTCACCCTTCTTATTTTTGTGAGCTCTAGATCTTCTTGGTTGTCTGCTTTTCCTACTCTGTGATCCCTGATCATTTCATTTTTATTCTTATTTCTCTTTTATTTATCTTCAATGGTCCACTGCCTAACTAAAATTTCTTCATAGCATCCCCATATTACATTCCCATTTTTTTCTAATTTAAAACTCCACTTTTCCTCCCAGTATCAAATAGGGAACATTGTCCATTCTTCCTAGTTCAGATTCTGTGCTAATGTTCATGGTATTAAAGCAAGGTAGAGATATTAAACATACAGACAGGGTAAAGGCCCAAGATAGAAACAGTGTTTTACCCAAGATGGAATCACAATGGCTAAGTTTTAACAATCAAGCACTGGCTACATTAGGGCTCAAACAACTATAGTTAAGGCACCATTGGGACCAGCACTTAGCGTAATGGCTATGTCGCTGGACTCCCACATAGTCGACCGCGGTTCGAGTCCCAGAACCGGCGACTTAAACTCACGCCAGGCGCGTGTGCGTGCGTGCCCAAGATCCTGAGAGGAGAATGGAGGAGAAGGGATTGCGGTGTGGCCATCCCCCCTGGGGGGTGATTTCTCGCTTTCTGTCTCTCTGTCTCTCTCTGTCTTTCTGGTGATTGCACGTGCCCTATAGCAAAAACCTCTCAAAAAAAAAAAAAAATAGGCACTGTTTCTATTTGCTAGGCAATTGTTTCTGTTAAATTAAACTATTTTGACCTAAAACAGCTGTTGTCCTCCCACACTTAGATTCCTATGGATGAGCTGAAATTGTACATGTTAGGCTGTTTGTCTGAGCTGCTTGCTAAGTTACAGCCAATCACAACAGCTAGGCTTCAGTAAATCACAGACATCCCACCTTTTAAACCATGTTAATGCAGACAAACTTCAGAATGTAACCACTGATTTCTCTACCTCACTCCCTCACTTACGTTTTGTGTATGACACTTTCCTGTTCTGCTGACTTAAAAAGCTGAGTTAACCATGAGGCTGACCAGAGTTGTCCAGAAGTCTGGGGGCAACTGGCTGTTTTAAATCGTGTTAAGATTTACTCTATTAAAACTCTACGCTATTAAATTGGCTGGTTTGTTTTTTTCTTTTAACATTTCTATTTGCTAGCTAAATTCTAACAAAAAGTGCTGATCACTTTGGTTTGTTGACTGCACAAAGAATGGGGTAATAAATCACTCAGACTACCATGTGTCTATTTTCTGAAACCCATTTCCATATCAGAGAGTCAGTCCATTTCTGGGCCTGTTAAATACAAACCCCTTGTCTCACCTTCTCTTCAAAACAATTTCACTTTCTGGACACCTCCCTGTTGAAAGAACTTTCCTCTCCTTCGATAAATTTTGCTTTGTTATCTCCTTCTGTTGTCCATGCTTCTAATTTTTTATGATAGCAGGACATTAACTTGGCTACTCAAAAATCCTGCAACATCATCACCATTATTTTGTAGTCAATCTTCTTTATTTTGTGATTTTTCGATCAACATTTCATACATACCAGCAGGCAATTCAACTTGAGCAGGCTCTTTACTTTAGGAACCATAGGGCATAATATCAATGCACCAGTTTCTCAAATGTACACTTTTTGAAGTGATGAGGATAATCAAAGAAAATTAATTCATGAGAAAAAACTTTGAGAACTCTTCTAGACTGTCTTAGTAGTCCATAAAAACTGTATGCAATATAATAAAACCTTACATGTACAATAGTTATGTACATGTGTATCCCACTCCAGTAACAAGACTTTTTTCCTCTATTCTTTTGTTTTTGTTTGTTTGTTTGTGTGTGTGTGTGTGTGTTTAGTTTTCCTAAAGGTCACATGCATTTGCTGGAGAAGGACAGAGAGAGAGAAATCACCCATAAGTGGGATGGCCACATGGCAACCCCTTCTCCTCCATTCTCCTCTTGGGATTTTGGGGACACACGCACACATACTGGGTATGTTTTTAAGCTGCTGGGTCTGGGACTCTACCCAATTGGTTGGCCATGTGGAATACAGTTGCTTTAATCGCCACACCTCCTGGCTGGTCCACTTAGGTTCTTAATCTTACTTCCTACTCATTTATTCTTTCTTAGTGATGTTTCATCATTGGTTTGATTTGTTTGATTATTAGCTTTTTATTTAATTTAATTAGTACATTTTCATTTATAGAATTCCCTGTTATTTACATGCTTGGTTTTTAATCTTTTTCTCCTCACAAATTCTAGCTTTTTTTTCTTTGAACACTTTATACATGTTTATTTTAAAGTTGCTTCCATAGTTCTCAATTATCTCTAGTTCTTTGTCAGTTATTTAATGCACATCATGAAAGTTGTTTTTTGTTGTATCTGAGAGACTTGAAATGTAAACTCTATGTGATAAAATATTTTCTTTTTGCCTTGTGACCTAGATGGGTTGTAGAAATTCAAATTTTTTTAGAACTAAAACATGTATTTTCTACAATTTATTGTTGCTTTAAACAGAGACGTATGAGGCCAGACTCACAGATGGTGGTTGAGGTGCTGGATTCCCACATGGCTGACTATAGTTCAAGTCTCAAACCTGGAGGATTGTTTTCTCATTTTCTCTTTCCTTTTCTCCTTCTGTCTCTGTCTGTCTCTTTCTTTCTTTCTTTCTTTCTTTCTTTCTTTCTTTCTTTCTTTCTTTCTTTTTTTTTTTTTTTTTTTTTGAGAGGTTTTCGCTAGAAGGAGCGTGCGCTCGCCAGAAAGACAGAGAGATAGAAAGCAAGAAATCACTCTCCAGAGGGGATGGCCACGCAGCAGTCCCTTCTCCTCCATTCTCCTCTTGGGATCTTGGGCATGCACGCACACGTGCCCGGTGTGAGTTTAAGCTGCCGGGTCCAGGACTTGAACCGCGGTCGACTACGTGGGAGTCCAGCAACGTAGCCATTACAATAACTGCTGGTCCCTCTGTCTGTCTCTTGTGAACACACATGCCCTGTAACAAATTAAAAATAATGATAGAAATTAAAATTAAATTAAAATTAAAATTAAATCATTATTTTTAAAAATAAAGAAGTATATACTCATATTCTTATAAGCACCCCGTTTTTTTATTTATTATCTATCACATTGATAAACATCTGCATAGCCCAGTTTCAAAGATGAGCTAGCATCTCATCACTGATGATTTCATACAAGATGTTTATTATTATCTCCAACTAGCTGGATATAAGGATCTATAACATGGCCATCTTTCACTCGGTTTTATAAGAGTATCTTTTTTTGTTGTTGTTATAAAGGATTGAAGAAAACATACTTTGAATTGAAAACAAGCACCCTTCTGATAATATTTTATACCTTGTATTAATTTTTATATAAATCCATAAAAATCAATCATTTAGTGAGGAAAAGTCATCATTCTTTATTGCAATATAATATTTAAGAAGAATAAATAGATGACTTAGTAATTTTATTGGTCCCACAATTCGTGACAATAAATTTAATTGCTTAGATTAGTTGGCAGATATTGTCATTATAAAATTAACTCTTTGTTGCTTTGTCTTGACTAATAGATGAAGTGACAATTTCAGACTTATATCGCACTATTTATAGTCTAATGATTTCAGGTCATCTTATGATTTTTTTACTTTAATGTTTACTACAATAGTCATTAAATGGTTATTTTTTTAATCCTGCCATTTCTTCTGATTTTAAACTAGCACTCTTCTATAAATAAAATTTTTGCCTCTTGGGACCAGCAAGTGGCATGGTGGTTAAGGCACTGGATTCCCACATGGCTGACTGTGGTATGAGTTCCAGACCTAGCGGTTTACCTTCTCACTTTCCCTCTCTCTCTCTTTTTCTCTCTGGTGAATTAAATAATAATGATAAAGCTAACAACTTAAATTAAATAAATAATTCTTTAAAACATTTTTTCTCTCTCCTTTCTAATATTTTTAGCATTAAATGATAATCTTCTGCTAAGTGTCTAAATGCTATTAAACTGGGAAACCTTCAGAGTAACATAGTAATATAGAGTGTACATTTTTTTTTTCTAGAGGGTGACATTTGCTTACCAGAGAGAGACAGAGAAACAGAAAGATGGAGGGAACGAAGAAAGCACTTCCCACAGGGAATGATCACACCACTATCCCTTCTCCATCTCTCTCTCCTTTTCAGATTTTGAGCATGCCCACATATACATACATCCAATGTGTCTCTCAAATCTCCAGGCCTGAGACTCAGACTGCACAGTCAGCCATGCCGTATGGGAGCCAGCTGCCTTAACCACCAGAGCATGGAGAGAGCACAGCTTTAATTTTTAAATATCTTTTTATAAAATTGTCTTCATATCTTTTCCAAGAAAATATTTTAATTATCTTTGCAAAGATTATTCTGAAAGATACTATGTACAATTTGCATAAGAATACTTAAGAATACTTTTTGTAGAGTTAGTCCATGGAGTGGAGGTTAAGGTGGTTGAATCCCACGTGGCTGACTCCATGATTGAGTCTCTGACCTAGCGACTTGAAAGTCATGTTGGGTGCATGTATGTTCATGCCCCAAATCCTGAGGGGAGAATAAAGGAGAAAGGAGTGTAGATGTGGCTATCCCCTCCCAGAGGGTGATTTCCCACTCTCCCTCCCTCTCTCTCTCTCTCTCTCTCTCTGGTGAGCACACATGTCCTACAGAAAAAATCAACATAGTTCTTTTTTTAAAAGTTTATTATTCTTCATGAACAAGAGAAAAAAGAGAGAGAGCACTCCCAAGAGAGTTTTTTGTCACGATGGCACACCCCCAGATTCACCTGGATCTGAATCAAAGAGGTCTCTGGATTTGAACTCAGCACCTGTTCCTGTGAGTCCCCGTCACTGCGTTTCACCACTGTACTGCCATCTGGCCCTCAGAAATGGCTATTTTGGAAATAAACGTACAAGTAAAATTAAGAAATCTTAAAATTATTGCTTTGATTTAAACCACCAAAAGGAAGATTATTTTTACTGTTTCTTCCAAAAATACATGTGGTAACTAAATGGCTAAATCATTAAATTAAAAATTGCAAAACAATTTTCTAAGAAGCACAAATGCAATATGTTACAAAAGAAATATATTTTTTTTTCCTCAGCAGATAAGAGCAAATGAATAAAAGGACACAATAATCTCAAGATCAATGCTACAGAAGGGCTTTAACATCATGTAAAACTACTATAGAATACAAAATTTAAGAAAAGTAATAAAGCCAGCTTTGAGCAAAAGAAAATAAAACATACCAGTTTAATTTCTGCATGAACCAGAGGAATATTTTTATTAAAAATATTTTTGATTGATATTTTAATTTAGCATAAGAAGCTAAAAATAAGAATATATATGTATATACGTTCTTAGAAAACTGTAAAATATTATACAAGTGCAATACATAGTTACTAATAATATCTATATTGCGATTTTTATAATAAAAGGCTTCAATAATAGGACAGAATTATCTAACATTCTTTTTTTGGGGGGAGAGGTTTTTGCTATAAGGCACATACGCTTGCCAGAAAGTCAGAGAGAGACAGAGAGATAGAAAGCGAGAAATCACCCCCCCCGGGGGGGGGGGGATGGCCATGCCGCAATCCCTTCTCCTCCATTCTTCTCCTTGGGCATGCAAGCAAATGAGCCCGGCGTGAGTTTAAGCCAATGGGTCCTGGACTCGAACTGCGGTCTACTACATGGGAGTTCAGCTACATAGCCATTATGCTAACTTCTGGTCCATAACATTTTTTAAAAATATTAAAAATGGGAAGTTTGGGGCTAGCAGACAGCATGGTAGTTGGGGGCTGACTCCCACATGGCTGAACGCAGATCGAGTATGGGACCTGGTGGCTTGCTTTCCACTTTCTCTCTGTCTGTCTCTGGTAAGTGCACATGCCATGTAGCAAATTGAAGAATAATGAGAATAATAAATAAAAGAAAATAAAATAAATAATTCTTTAAAAATAAAATAGGAAGTTTAGAACATTCATTTTATTATGAATTATAGAAAATTTCACAATTTAAATTACATTCATTTAACTTATCATTTTAAAAACTTTATTTATTTATTTACTTATTTATTTATTTATTTTTGGCTAGAGGGCACATTTGCTTGCTAAAGAGAAAAGGAGAACCAGAGAAAGCACTTCCCCATTCAGAATAGTCAAACCATAACTCCTTCTCCTCCATTTCTTCCTTCTTTCAGAATTTTTGGAATGTGCCTAGCCTCTCCCTTAATCCACAGGATCTGGGACTTAAACTTTGTGGTCAGCCCTGTATAATTTTACTGCCTTAACTATCAGGCCACAGGACCAGTCCTGAAACTTTTGAACACTGAAAAGTGATTACATGGGTGTGCAAGTGGTTCAGAGGTTAAAACAGGCTAATGTGACAGGACTGACTGCGCAGTTAAAGGTCCGGACACCGCACCTTGAAAAGCATGGCAGGCACATTTGTGTGTGGACCCAAAATAATGAGAGGAGAGCGGAGGAGAAGGGATTGCAGCAGGCCATGCCCCAAGGGGGGATTTTTCACTCTCTCTCTCTATCTCTCTCTGTCCCTATCTGGTGAGCACACACATACCTATAACAAAGCCAAACAGAAAAAGGAATTATATATGTGAACTGTAATTCACTTAATGAATGTTTGTATGGCTGGAGTGATCACAAAGACATTAGAAAAAAACAAATACTATGCCCCTACATCAAATATATAACAAAAGTCCATTGTCACAAGAACATAGTTAAATAAAAGCAATAAATTATAGTATGTTCTTTTACATTAAAAACAATTTTGATTTTTTTCACAAAGCTATTATTTTCTGACAATAAAGTTAAGCAATCATTTTATCACACCCTTCCCATGTGATATCTGTTTTTATAAAGAATTTTTAGCAGCTAACTGAATATTTATAAATCTGAAAATCTTAATCTTTATGGGAATTCCATGATATAAATAATTTTAAAAGCATTCAAATACAAATATGTAAATACCCAAATAATTAATAACACAAGTGTACATTTTTAAAAACCACAGTTTGAAAGAACACTGCAATAGGAATTCGTGGCATAACATCAAATATAATTTATTGAACATGACCACTACAATCAGAAACAAAGGTGAGAAAGAGGTGTAGGTATTGATGAGGCAATAGCCTTCCTGAGTTAGATTCTTGTTTTCTTTACACCCAACTGAATGTAGGTAGCAAGAGATGTTTAGCTATTTTCTTACACATTCACATATCGATTATTTTTCACGCTGCCTGCAATGTTCTTCCCTTACACCAGACACTGTGTGTACATTTACAGACAGGATGATTTTATATGTAGTAAGAGAGGTGCTTATTCAATAAACACTAAGTGGCCTGATTGCCACCTCTTCAGTGATTCTTTGTGTCCTCTGACCATTTCTGTTTCATTACCAGAGAAATTCCAAAGTAGGGCTAGAGTAGATGTCTCTTAGGGCTCATAACTATTACAAGCATTTGTAAAATTCCTGAAGATTCAACAATAAAGATAAAGGTATTTGATGAAGATTTTAAACAAATACCTTTTATCAGGTTAAGGAAACTAACGTTTGGTTTTGCTAAGTATTTGTTTCTGTTTTGTTTTTATTTATCAACGAGTGCTGACATTTTATTAAATATTTCAGTGTGTTGACTATCTTGATATTTGTTGAAATGTATTAACATGGTTAAATTATTAAACCTCCTTTCTATTGATAAAATGAAACAGATTTAAATGTGACATATAAAACTAGTGAAAATTTTCATTTGGTAATAATATATCTATACTTTCTGTACCTATGTTCATGAGTGTGTTTGTATTGGGGCTGGCAGGTAGCACGGTGGTTAAGAGTTCTGAACTCCCACATGGCTGACTAGAGTTGAAATCCCAAACCTAGCGGCTGGCTTTCTCATTTTCTCTATCTCTTTCTCTCCCTCCCTCTCTCTCACTCCCTCTCTGGTCAAATTAAAATAAATAAATAAATGGATAAATAAAGGTAAATAAAATAATTCTTTAAAAAATATAAATAAATAGGGAACCAGCAGTTAGTGTAATGGCTATGTCGCTGGACTCCCATGTAGTCGACCGCGGTTCGCATCCCGGACCCTGTGGCTTAAAATTCACGCCGGGCACGTGTGCGTGCATGCCCAAGATCCCAAGAGGAGAATGGAGGAGAAGGGATTGTGGCGTGACCATCCCCCCAGGAGGTGATTTCTCACTTTCTGTCTCTAATGTCTCTCTCTATCTGTCTGGCAAGCCCACGCCCCTATAGCAAAAATCTATCCAAAAAAAAAAAGAAAAGAAAAATATATAAATAAATAAATAATAAATGTGTTCATGCTACATTTTAATTTTCTTGTAGTACTATTTTTGTCCAGTTCTATTATTCAGATTATGCTGGTCTCATGAAATTTTTTGATAATTTCTTCCTCTTCTTTCCTATCTTCTGAACAGCTTCTATAAACTAAAGATTGATTGGTTAAAACCATCAAATTTGTATAGACAAATATTCTTTTTCTAAAACTTTTTCAAAAAAATTTCTTGGCCACTGATTCAACAAATAATTTTATGTTTTATTAAAATTAATTGAGAATTCATTATCTAAAATATAAATCTTTTTCAAATATATATTCACCAAATTTTTACAGGTTTAAATTTTTAAAATAGCTTTTACCAATCTATTTTCTATTTATATATATATATATATACTTTATATATATATATATATATATATATATATATATATATATACTCAGAACATGATGTTGCACATGACTTAAATATATGATGTTGGGTCAACCCTGTAGCTTAGCAGTTAAGGGAGCTGCTATACATATATATATATATTATATATATATATATATATACACACATACACACACACAGTACTCTGTGGAATGGTTAAATCTAACAAATTAACAAATATATTACCTCACACAGTTATCATATTTGTAAAGAGAAAATATAACATATCTGTTTACAGTTTTTAAGAGCACCATAGGTCATCATTAAACTACATTTAATTTCCTGTACATTACCACTCTTAAAACTTATTCCTCCTATCGAACTGTAATTAAATATCCTTTGGTCAACATCTCCTCTTTTCTTCCTCACCACTAACCACCTTAGCTTCTGGTAACCACCATTCTACTCTGTGTTTTTGTGGGATCAGCTTTTTTAGATTGCACATACCAGATCATGACTGGCTTATTTCACTTAGCATAATATTGTACAGATTCATCCATATTGTCATAAATAGCAGTATTCTATTCTTTTCTGTGGCTGATGGAATTCCATTGTGAATATATACACATTTCTTCATCCATGCATCTGATGATGAATACTTAGGTTGATTGCATATCCTAAAGATATATAGTTATATACTTATAAGTGAATGTGTTTTTATGACATTAGTAAGTTTTTGTTGTCATGATTATACCTACTTATATAACTTCCTTAGAACAAGAATCATTACATTTTTACTTCCATTAATATTGTTAGATGATATTTCTCTCTCAGTGTATTTTATCTGTTTCTCCATATCAACATGAAGATAGTATTTTTAAATCAAATTGGATAGTCTTTTTTGTTAAAGGTAATAATCACATTATGTTTTAATGATAATGAACATATTGGGGTTTATTTCTGTTCTCTTTTGGGTATCTGCTTATTATATATATCTTCTAAAATTTTTCTCCATTCTTGTTGAAGTTATAAATATGTATATTTTCCTTTGGTTTTGAGAAGAATAATTGAAAATATTTAATGTGTACATTTCTGACATTAATCAATGTATATTTAAGCTCCTCATAAACCATACTCACATCTGGACAGAATTTACCTAGAGAGAGTAGCCCTCTTCCATTTTACTTGGTATAATTGCCTCGACTTAAGACATTTGTTTACTTTTTACCCTTATAGATAGATTGATAAGCAAATAGATGATGGATGATAGATAATAAATAGTCAGGGTTCACCAGAGAAACACACACATAAACACATTTGTGCATGCCACTATACATGTCTACACACATGCACACATATATGAACAGTCGTGCATCACATAACCATGGGATATGTTCTGAGAAATGTGGTATTAGGCATTTGTCATTGTGTGGGTATCCTAGGGCATACTTACACAAATTTAGATGCTATAGGCTACTACTATTTACATTATACAATATAGCCTGTATGCCCCTTATGGGGCCACTGTATATATGTGTTTTATCATTGATCAAAATGTCATAATGTTGTGCATGACATATGTAGATATGATATGCAAAACATTTCCTTACATGTATGTTTATAATATATGTGAACCATATGTCTGTGTGTATATATATATATATATATATACACACACACACACACACACATACACATGCATATGTACATACATATAATATGGACTATATATAATTAATTGACTCGTAAGCAACTATAGTTCATTATAAAAACTGAGAGTTACTAAGATCTGTACTTGGCAAGCTGTAGATCCAGGAGGACATATATAGTTTCAGTCCAAGTCCAAAGATCTGAGAACCAGCAAAGATGATGGTTTAAGCTCCAGTCCTATTCTTAGCACTGGAACCAGGCAAACCAGTCCAAACACTGAAGGTAGGAGAACACTGATGTGCTACCTTGAAGACAGCCAGGCAGAGACTGAATTCTGCCTTATGTTGCCGTATGCTCTATTCAGACCTTCCATTTTTTGGCCCACAACTTTCACTCACAAGCAAGACTGAATTTCAGTACTTTTTCTGGTAAACAGAGATATGTACGTACATGTAAATTTGTATTATAGATATGTAATCTACAAGACTTTTAGATATGTAATCTCTTTCTTTGTGTTTGAAAAGAGTTTTAAAGCTATCCCAACTCAGTATGTAACTGAATGTGTTTATTCTATGGCAGAAATTGAAAGGTCTAAAGATACTGTAGTAGAGAGGATAAGTGAAAATACCAGAGTGTAAAGGAGGGAAATGGGAGATAGTGAGATGGTGGTAGAGAGTGGGTGAGAGGGAGATAGATAACATACATTTAACAAACAAAGGATGTGAATTTCTCTGTGGAAAAACATTCTGTAATGTTTACTTTATAAAAAAATTAAAATTAAAAAATATTCTCAGAGTATTCTCTGGACTTCAATTCTGAGGTTCTTTAAATATTTTATTTTAACAAATACATCAATGTTTTGGTTTAGTATTAATGTGCCCCCTTTTAGCAGTTGTAAAAGCCAAGCTTTAGATGAATTAAATGTGTTAGATCTCATAAGTACAGTTTCAAATCCAGATTTGTTGGGGGAAAAAAGCTCAAGTTCACAATAAAATAAATAGAAAGTAAGTACAAAGTTTTTCATGTATGGTTTCATTTCACAGCTCTTTTTGGGGGTCTCTGGATGATGATTATAATAAGAACATGATAATTCCTTTCACAAATATTTGAACCTCTACCATGCAGACATTGTTTGAGGTCTGAAGACATAGGCTTTTTAAGAAAAGAAAATGAACAACTCAAAGTTAAGCATACAAGTGATCTATTTTAAATCTTGCAAAGGGTTGTAAATTAATGCCATTAAGGAGAAAATAACTGTTGAGATTTTTAGATGCATAAAAAACTATGTGGGAAGGAAGGTCAAAAAGTATCTTTCGAAGAAGTGATGTGAAAGAAGATGCTTTGGCCATCTGTGGAGGTAAAGGAAGAGGTAACGGAAGTTAGCTGTTGCTAGAAAGAACTGACCAATAGCTAGAAGATGACCACAGGAGATTACAAAGTCTCCAGGAGAGTGCAAGAGAGAGATGTCATTCCAAAAGAAACTTAAGAAATATGCAGACTTTATAACTTTTCCTTTTTCTTACTCTGTCTCTCTCTGGTGAGCATATTTTTCCTGGAGCAAGTTAATAATAATAATAATAATAATAATGCTAAATAGAATTCAATAGATAATTTTGTAAAAGACAAAAAAAAGAAAGTAAAGAAAAAAGCAATGTGCAGAGCATAGATCATGTTTGGGAAAGGAATCTAGAGGCTGGCCAAAATATAAAATGAATCCATGCAGTTGTTTAAGCCAAGGAGTTAAATACTATCTAAATTTTGTTCTGAGAGAACCTCTTTTCCTACTTGGTAGAGAACAAACAGGGAGAGGAAAAACAATAGGACGTCAGAAATCAAAAATCAGAAACTGATGCAATCACTGAAGTAAGAAAAATGCATGGTTTGGGCTAAAGAGATATCATTGGCAATGAAGAGCAAAGGGCAGATTTGATAAACACTTTGAGGATATTATTAACAGTACGAGAATTTTTATAGAACTGAAAATAGTGTACACTATATAAGAAATCACATTCCTTTCTCAATTCTTCTTGCAAACAATCTCTGTCAGATCTTGCCTTCCTTCCCCTGATTAATATATGTTAGTGCAAACTCATTTTTGGTTACCTTTCATCCACATATGAGAAATTCCTTCTCAGATAGTAAAAAAGTCTGGCTAATATTAATATCAAAATTATAAATTACCATGGATTTTAAGCTTGTCCTCTCTCTCGGGATGGAGTCTGGCCTGGGAATTCCACAGAATTGCAGAAAAACAGGAAACAACACTTTCTCTCCCCTCTGTTACTTCTTCCTAAGGGCCACATTGCTTCTGGCCCTCCTGATGATGGGAAATAGGAACGGAGGTGAGACGATGGTCAACCATACCAACAGACAAGTGATTTTGTAATCTATCACTGGTAGATATATACTCGAATGATGCTTTTGTTCTTTCATGGAGTGCCTGGAGGACATTTTGGAGGCAACTTTCCTCTATCATGGGTAACTCCAGTGCTGCCAATTTTTAACAAAGGTCACGCCCTTTTAAGTTGACACAGCCTTTGTTTCCTTCCTAGAGGCACAGAAACCAACACAATCTTCCCTTCAGCATTCCCTTTGCTCTGCCAAGGCAGGAAGTTCAGCCAAGCCAGTCTAGCACCTTGAGAATTTTCCAAACAAAAGACATGACTCTCTGTTTGCTATGATCATACTCTACAGAGGGACAGACCATATGCTCACAAAACCCTCTCCTCACTTCCCTCCAATAACTGCAGAGAACTAGCCAAGATTTGTCAGCCAAGAAAGCATCTGGCTGGAGTACAGATGTCTGTCTTGTCTCTTTATATTCCACCCTTCTCTGTCTCACTGCATCTCTTAAAACTCCCTGAGCTAGTCCCGATGTCAGGAAAAATCCTCCATTCCTCCATCCTCAGAAAAAGCAAGGGAGAGGTAAAAATAAAGAAAACCTTGACAAGACATTTTCAAGTCAAAGACATTTTCTCTCACACATCCACTGAATCTTTAGTTTTTTCTACATAAACTTGGAAATTTGGAGGAACGTGATGAGCTAAGGATAGCAGGTCTAGTTTATGGATGCCTTTTTACCAAAAAATGAATGGATACTTCTACTCTCTTCTCTTCTCTTCTCTTCTCTTCTCTTCTCTTCTCTTCTCTTCTCTTCTCTTCTCTTCTTTCTCTTTCTTTCTTGTCCTTCCTTCCTTCCTTCCTTCCTTCCTTCCTTCCTTCCTTCCTTCCTTCCTTCCTTTCTTTCTTTCTTTCTTTCCTTCCTTCCTTCTTCCTTCTTCTTTCTTTCTTTCTTTCTTTCTTTCTTTCTTTCTTTCTTTCTTTCTTTCTTTTTCTTTCTTTCTTCTTTTTCCTCTCCTTCCTTCCTTCCTCTTCCTTCCATCTTCTTCTTCCCATCTCCTTCCTTCCTTCCTTCCTTCCTTCCTTCCTTCCTTCCTTCCTTCCTTCCTTCTTTCCTTCCTTCCTTCCTTCCCCCCTTCCTTCCTTTATGTAAACAATGCTCATCACTGAACAACTACCTCCTTGGAGTAGATACTTTTCAAAATTATTTAAATTAAACAACAAAACTTTATTTAACATTAATCTTCAAGTTGCCTCTAGAATTTAGGTTTATTTTTCATGCTTTTCTGGAGGAGAGACATTCATAGGAAATGTGAGTTACTTATGTATATTCACTTGTGTAATGTGTAGGAAGAAGGGATTAAAACAGGCTACTCAGTTTTTCTGACAAGATGACAACTAGGAATTCTATAAACTTGAATTGAAATATTGCATTGACTTCTTTGGAATATAAAGACCTTTTCTCTGGAATATGCATTTAAAAATAAGTATGTCTTATTTGCTCAAAAAATGACCCCAAAATAAATTTTTATTTTACTATGTATGCTATTCATATAAGACTATTTCAAAAAATGGACCTATGCTTTTCTTGACTTACATATTGAATCTAGCCTACTGTAAAAATGAAGAACTTTTCTCAACTTAATAGATACACTTTTCTGTAATCTTATATGTGCTCTAAATAAAACCCAAGAAAAGGAATACATTCTTATGTCTTGACAAATGTTTTTAATGATAACCAAAACTACAATTTCATTTTATCTTATCTTAGAAGGGAGAAAATATAATTTAATACTTGTCTGATTAAGCATTTTGAAATTATTTTCTAAAGAAAGCAAAGCAGAAAAGAAAATGATCTGTTATAGAGGTTATCAGTAGCCAGTGTTTATCTAGTATTGCTTTCTTGTTTTCTTTATTGAAGAGGCATTGACATTTAACTCAAAAAGCTGTGTGATGGCCAAGTCAACCCAAACCAAGCCAAAAAAAAGAGAGAGAGAGAGAGACAAAAAAAAGTAAAAAAAAGTAATCCAGCCATTATATATTCTTTGTTCACAAGAACTCAATGTTCTGATCTGAAATACTCATCACCCACTCACGCATGTCACTAGGAAAAAAGCGTCTGCTGTACTGCTAAAGAAATTCTTGTTCTGCAAACCAACAATCATATTTTTCAGAAGTCCCAGATAAAAAAATATAATTTATATCCTATTTGAACACATGTATTTTACTTCTTTCAATCACCATCTTATTCAAAAATGTGAATTTCAAACACCTCATGATATTCCTGCTTTGCATTTCCCAGATTATGCACTAAAAGCTGCTAGTTTAATATATTATTCTGAGAATACTTTCTTCTCTCAGAAGAGGGCTTAAATAGCCCTCCCACACCTAAAACTAGAGAAAGTTGTATTATAAGATCTAACCTAAGGCTTATAGTCAGGTCTGTGTTATATGTCCAACCTTGCCACTTCATAGTCAAGGAAGGATGCTCTTGTCAAAGGAAGTCTTTTACAGTTGTAATATCATTTGTAAAACGGAGATAGCACATATCTCTTGGGTTTATTATGAGTACAAAATCATACCATTTTTGCAGCTGCTTTATAAACTATAAAAGATTTGTTTCTATTAAAATATTTCAACAAAGTGAATTACATAACTTTTGATATTTTGTTAACTATGTCTGGTTACCAAGGTATCATTTTGTGTACTAAAGCAGCCGTGTTGAATGGTATTTCAGCAGTTTGCTCCCAGAGAAAAACTTTCTCATGGGCATTATCCAGTTGCATATAATGAAATGTGATATATAATCGAGCATTACACATTTAATTTATCATCTGGGAAATTCGAATTGTCAGTCTCTGAGAAAATAATTAAGACTCTTGCTTCCACAGAAAGATATTGAAATTCATTTCTTGGGTAAAAAATACATGTTGGAGAAAAATAAAGATAAAATTGCTTTCTCTTTCTTTTATTTTCAAGAAAATCTAATTCCTGGAAGAATACAGTGAGATGTGTAAGGAACAATACAACTGTTGATGATGTGCTTAAAAATGTTATTTCAGCCTCAATTAGAAAATAAGAGAACATTCTGAAAAATGTACTCAAAAGTAACTGTAAGTACCCAGAATGACAAAATAAAACAACTTCCATTTGAAAGTATGGCATTGAATGTAATACTAGTCGAAAAGACCCTCGGCCGCATGAAGTTGCACAATTTGTAGAATTCCAAATCAAAGCGGGTTCCCTGAATAACCAAACGTACTTATAGTCTTTGAGAACCCTAGCAGGAATCATCTTTATCCCAGGACCTTGAGTGAAAATGTCATGGTGAATTTTTTTGGTGGTTGCTTTTTGCCATAATCACCCCCCAGAAGGTATGGCCATGCCAAAGCCCCTTCTCCTCCATTCTCCTCTCAGGATTTTGGGCAAGCACACTCGGCCTGATTTTCAAGCTACCAGGTCTGGGAACCAGTGAGGGTCCAGCACCTTAACCACCATGCCACATGCTGGTACTGGCCAAGGTGAACTTAAGCACGTTTGTTCTGCGGTCTGGTTCTTCTAGTTAGTTAGATATATGCGTACGAAGACATATGTTGGTTTGACTCTTAGGCTTCAGTACTTTGCTGTCATTTTATAGTATGGTGGATCATTAAAAATTTATAAAAGCATATTATAAAAAAATAAAAAGATTTAAAAAGATTTTGTAGCAAAATAAACTTGTACTTTAATTCCAGTTTTCCATAAACTTTTTTAAATCCCCTTATATTATTACCTAAATATCTGTTTGTATCACATTAAAATTGAATGATTTTTACATCACAAATAATTCTTATTTATTTATTTTTCCTCAAGGCATTATGGTCACCAGAGAGTGACAAAGATACAAAGAGATGGAGAAGAAAGCACCCCTCTAATGAGACACAGTTATTCCACAATCCCTTTCCCTCCATTTCTCTGTCCATCAGGACTTTAGATACACATAGATGCACCTGGCATACTTGTCAAGCCACTGAGGCTGGCATTCAAACTACACAGTGTCCCATGAAGGTCCAGATCCCTTAATCACTACGTGACAGGTCCGGCCTCACGAATAATTTATTTAATAGCAGATTAATTGAGCAAAGACTCAATTCATTTTCAGTATTTGGTTGTTTTTAAAACAACTAATATCTATATCAAATCAAACTAATAGGTTTTCTTTGCTTATTAAGGTGAATGTAAAGCACGTTTTGTATTAAAAGCCATAAGTTTTACTCAAACTATTAATTAGGTTATCCAGAAAAAAAGTGTAATCAGAGAGTGCAGTATTCAAGAAAATTCAGGACTTTTATGTAACTGATATCTGGACTAGACATATATATATATATATATATATATATATATATATATATATATATGTAGAGAGAGAGAGAGAGACCTTGTTTTATATGACAACAATTAAGGATTGAATAGTGAGACTCTAGCAAATCTTCCACTTACAATGGAAGCAGACTCTAATAAGCTTTAGACCTCTCCAAGTAAGTCCCTAGATTTTTTTCAAATGCTCTCAAGTTGGAAAAGATAAGAAAATCAATTAAATACCCTTATGCATTGCAATAATGATCTTAGATTTGTCTTCCTTATTAAAACACATACAAACACAAATTTCTCTCCAAAATAAGTGTCAGCAAACTTCATTTCTGCTAGTCACTATTAATATTCTTAGTAATTTTCATTTTCAAATCCATGATATGTATAGAATTTCTTCCCACATAGTCAACTGCAGTTAGAGTCCCAAACCCAGCAGCTTAAAACAACAGGTCCGTGTGTGTGTGTGTGTGTGCGTGCACGCGCGTGTGCGCCCAAAATCCTGAGAGTAGAATGGAGGAGAAGGGATTGCAGATGGCCATCCTACCCAGGAGGTGATTTCTCATTTTCTGTCTCTTTCTGTCTCTCTAGCAAGCACACATTCCCTATAGCAAAAAATCTCTCTAATAATAATACTAATAAGCTTACCTATTCTTTTTTTAAAAAGAATTATTTAACTTTATTTATTTATTTATTTATTTATTTACTTACTTACTTACTTATTTTAATTTGATCAAAGAGGGACAGAGAGAAAGTGAGAGAAAGAGAATGAAAAGGCAAGCCACAAGTTCTGGGACTCAAACCTTGGTCGGCCACATGGAGGTCCAGTGTCCTTAATCACCACACCACCTACTGGTCCTTTACCTACTCTTCTTAATAATCACATTCAGTTCTCTATCCTTATTTGTCACTTTCTCCACATTTTGTAAAATTTTTACTTTGACTTTTGGGAAACAATTCAGTACTGATTTCCTGTCTACTTTTCCAAATCATATTCTGTATGCTATTTTTAAGCTTTTTTCTTTATTTTTCTAGTCGTTTCTTTTGGATAGAAAATATAATTATTTGTGATGCTACATTTTTTGGCCACATAAAGCTGGTATAAAGATTATGGGTAACAGTTAAAGTCTTCCTAATAGTCTTTATCAACCCTCATAAACATGAAATGTCTGGAACACCACTTTTCCTTAAATTCATACATATTTTTTCATTTGTTTGTTTGTTCTAGGACATCTGTCCTCACTCGAGAAGGACAGAGAGAAACAGGAAAAGTGAAAAATCACCTCAGAGTACTCTGCCACTCAAAGCAAAAGGTATCACATGGATGTTACTCTGAGTTTCTAATTATTTCTTGTTGAGCTATCACTAACAAGCGTCCAATAAACTTTTTTTTTCCTATCATTACATATGACTGAGTAATCCACTACCCCTAAGAACATAATCATGCTGTCTAGATGAAAATATGGCTTTTACCAAACACTAGCTATGTGGTCTTGAACAAAAACAAAACAAAACAAAACCTATTTCAAGTAGTTTCTAGAATGATTAATTAAATCAATAGTTTTCTAGGTTGTGAATGTAATTAGACTATATCAAATTGTTTATAAAAGTAATTAGAACATATTAAAGTAAATTACATGTCAACTATTATTATACTGCCTTTTGTTAGTTACTATGACTGCTTCTCTCGATAATATGAAAATTTTATATTTTCTTTAGTGTTTGTAGCTATGGTGGTCTGAATTATACCCTCCTCCTCAGAAAAGAAAAAGAAAAAAAGATATTGATGTTCAAGCTTCCAGTACCTGTGAGTATGATCTTATTTGAAAAGAGGGTTTGCAGATTTCATCAGTTTAAAATGAGGTCATTAGGATTGGCCTTAATCTATGTGACTGGTGTTTTAGTAAGAAAAGAGACTTTTGGATCTGGCACAGGGAGACTACCATGTGAAGACATGGAAGCATACAGACACAGGAAAACAATGGCCATGTGAAGACAGAAGAGCCTGCCATTATGTTCCCATAGCTAGGAATACCTAGGGCTACCAGATACTAAGAAAAGACAAGAAGGTATCTTTCACTGTGGGTTTCAGAGGGAGTATGGCCCTGCCAATGCTTTGATATTAGAATCCTCTAAAATATGTTTTTGGGAAAACACGTTTCTGTTGTCTTAAGCCACCCAATGTATGGTATTTAATTATGGCAGCCTTAAGAAACTATTGTTAATAGCCTTATAAAATGTCTCACATTTTTCTGAATTTCACTTTTCTCTAAATATCTATAGCCAAAATGGTCTAAAAGAGAAGACAAAGATGACTTTCCTACTCGTGTTGTCAATCTTCCCTTTGACTTAGTGTCTTACATTTCTGTAGTGCCCAGATCACTTTAGCAATTAGAAAAGTGTTTTGGAGGCTATATCATGCCCCAGTAGGCATTTTTCTGTACTGCCCCATTATCCCTGGCTGTCATCAGCTTACACTTATTTTCATGGAGAGATTCCCCTGCCATCACATTTCTTAAGTTTTAAAGGTAATAATAATTCAGTCTCATCACTTGTCCTAGTCTCATATTGGGAGTTACACGTCAATTCTGACAGCCACTGCGTTTTCCACATTATTCATTGGCCGAGATTCAAAAGCATCTGTTACAGTTTACACTGACATGCCAGAATTTTCACTGTCGTTGCCCTCAGAGTCCCTACATGTGACTGTTCCTTACCACGTACTCTCTGCTACAGCCTTATAAAAGTCTTAATAAAAAATTCATCAACCCAATTTGCCTGCTTCATTCTTCGCTCATTCTGTTCACTTACTTCTTTCAGAAAAACTCAAGTGCTTGCTTGTCCTGATTTCTATCGAGTTATTCCTATCTGCTATCATACTTAACATTTTACTTATTCTAATTTCTTTTCCTCGGGATCTACAGTTTAGAAACCTCTACCTTCAGGTATAATCACCAACTTTTCCCTCAGCAATGAGATAAAAGTCTTTATTTCAGGAATAGTTGCTTTTCACCATCTGCCAAGGATGTGCTTAGTGCCCTCAAGGGAGAATGTTTGTGGTTCTTCTCTCTGTAGATTAAGGATTTATTTCCCAGGGGAAGACAGTATGATGGTGAGGTGTACTTTCAACAGACGCTTCTCTTCCCCTCCTTTAGTCAACACCACAAGGAAAATTTTCTCTGATTCTCTCTTACGTTCCCTACCAGCCTTGGCAAGATTACTAACCTCCCTCAGTCTCTGGCAAGAGTACGAACCCCTCTATGCCTGTGTCCACAAGTGCCTTCACTTTCTTACACTAGCCAATCCTTCGCAATTTTAATGCATTTCCTTGGATCTTCTCACTGGCTTGTGTGCCCTTGAGGGATTTGCTCCAGGTAAGCAAATTCCTGGACATCTTTCTCCCTAGACTTCAGATTATGTGGTTGCTCTGTAATTTCAAGTCTTTAGTACTAAAAAAAAAAAAAAAAGTGACTGCGCAGTTTGTTCAGCTTTTTCCTTATTGTCAGTGCGGCAAGAGTCCTGAAAACACAGTAAATGGATGTAAATACCAGATACAGTGTGTGTGAAAGAGTAGAGTCTGAGGAAGGACATTTAGAAAAGAAATAGGGAGGAAAAGCATTAATGGGACAAACAATTGTGGTATTACCTATTGAAGATATTTTATAGTTTCATCAACCGGACTAGGGAAAAATGTTCACATGTTGAAATATTCACTTTGTAAGCTAAATAATGTGATTGAATGTATAAAAGAAAATGAAATTTAAAAAATGTAAACAAAACAAAACAAAGATGAAAAAAGAAGTCATATGAATTGCTTTAGAAAAATATTTAAAATTTATCAGGAAATGTGTTTGTATATATCTACTAATGGAGGTAGCTGGAAAGAAAAGTGCTTCTAGAAAGAACTCTACTTAGTTAAAGAAAAAGTGTATATTTCATACATTTTTTTTTATTCTCCTCATTGCAGAACTAGTCATAAATATGACTAGTCATTAAACAGGTAGGTCATCAAGTGACGCATGCACATACATGATCTTATATAGGATACGTTTAGTTCATATATGGTTACAGTCTGCCTGTTCCAGAGTAGTTCAGTCAAAACGCAGCATCATTCAGCAGGTAGTCTTCGGAACCCGGTGTCTCCCCTACTAGTGCCCACTCTCTCACTTCGCTTAAGCCCTGTGCCTAAAATCCTGAGAAGAGAATAGAGGAGAAGGGATTGTAGCCTGGCCATCTCCCCTGAGGAGTGATTTTTCACTTTCTCTCTCTCTGTCTCTCTGGTGAACACACAAACCCCATAGCAAAAAATCTCTTTCTTAAAAAAAAGAAGAAAATGTCAGGACCAGCAGTTAGCGTAATGGCTATGTCGCTGGACTCCCACGTAGCCGACTGCTGTTCAAGTCCCAGACCCAGTGGCTTAAACTCACAGCAGGCACGTGTGCGTGCGTGCCCAAGATCCCAAGAGGAGAATGGGGGAGAAGGGATTGCGGCGTGGCCATATCCCCTAAGGGGTGATTTCTCACTTTCTGTCTCTCTGTCTCTCTCTGTCTCTCTGTCAAGCACACACGCCCTATAGCAAAAACCTCTCCAAAAAAAAAAAAGGTCTAAACTGTGTTTCTTGCTGATTTCTCTCCTTTTAGCTGGTGATTGGCTAAAATATTTTCTTTTATATCTATTAGTAAACATTTTCCTAGGCAATTTACTGTATATAACATTTATAGTACATATGCTTTAGATCTATACAGCTTCAAATTGTTTATTTTTTGTTTATTCATTTATTTATTTTTTGGAGAGAGAGAGACTTTTGCTATAGGGCACATGCACTCGCCAAAGACACAGAGACAGAAAGTGAGAAATCACCCCCCAGGGTGGATGACCACTCGGCAATCCCTTCTCCTCCATTCTCCTCTCAGGAGTTTGGGTACATGTAAATGCACTCAGCTTGAGTTTCAAGCTACTGGGTCTAGTACTTGAACCACATTCAACCACGTGGGAGTCCAGTGCCTTAACCACTATGCCACTTGCTGGGCCCAAATTGTTTATATTATTAAACAACAGTTTATCTCTTATTGGACAGGGAAAATTAGAAACCAAAAACACACATAGACTGAGAAAGTGGATTCTCCTCATTGGAGAACTAGTCATAAATCTGAGCAGTCGTTAAACAGCTAGGTCGTCAAGTGAGGCGTGCATGTAGTGGTCTTTTGCAGAGTATTTTTAGTTCATTTATAGAATATAGTAAACAGCCTGCCTGCACCAGAGTAGTTCAGTCAAAAGGCAGCATCATTCCCCTAGCCCATTCTTCCTAGCTGGATCAGCTGTAAGTGGGCAGACCTCGTGAAACTAGGATGATATCATGGGCCTTGCTGAGTGTCATCATTCTCCTGAGCAGAAATATCTAAGCATTTGGGTGGTCCGTGTACTCCCCAGAGGTAGTTTCTGATTTTTAAAAATCATGCTTCTGAGTCTATCAGGGTCTAGCATGCTTTCTCAATTTTTGAGAAAGCAATTTTTGCTTCAATTCTTAAAAATAAGTTTTGTGGTTTAAATAATTTGGAAATACTAGGGCCAGCAGGTGATGTGGTGGTTAAGGTGCTAGACTGCCACATGGCTGACCCTGGTTCGAGGCTAAGACCTGGAGGCTTGCTTTCTTACTTTCCCCCTCTCTCTCTTGTCAAATTAGAATCGTGATAATAATGAATGAAATAAATAATTCTTTTTAAACATTTGAAAATATGTAGTAATCAGTACTGATAACCCATATAAACAATCTGTATTGTCTTGTACAGTTTTGTGAATCCTCAATATAATTATGGATTTTAGCTTTAGAAGCATTTTTTATTAGATATAAGAATATGGCCTCCTTATGAAATCCTACAAGGTAAATCAGAATATAAATTTTAACTCACCCACTTCCTTACTGTTCATGCTTAAGCATTTGTATCAGATTTTCTTGTTGCCAAGACCTTTCAGTTTAGCTCTTCCAAGCCTTTAAATGCACATTTAATCATCATTGTGCTTCTTCTATGTGACATTAATTTTCATGTTGTAATTTAAAAATTTTCTTTTCCTGTAATGCTTTCTTCAAGCCCTCAAAATACCCAAAATAATCTTTTTACTTCATTTTTTTCAACCCATACTATTTACTGTTTCCTGACTGCCTTTGTTAAATAATATGACACTTCTCTCAGGAGTTTGGGTACATGTAAATGCACTCAGCTTGAGTTTCAAGCTACTGGGTCTAGTACTTGAACCACATTCAACCACGTGGGAGTCCAGTGCCTTAACCACTATGCCACTTGCTGGGCCCAAATTGTTTATATTATTAAACAACAGTTTATCTCTTAATAGTCTTTACAGAACAGTGGCATAGAGATGATCATTTTTAAAAAGAGATGAGGAAAATAGAAGTCATAAAAAAATGCTTTCATTTGTTTCTTTAACAAATATTCATTATTCACATAAGTTTACAATATTTTGTTTAAAAATGCCCATGTGACAAGTATATTGTGTTTTTTACTTACTCTAACTTTTTCAGCTGCATTCATATTCAGTTCTCAATTACAGACATATCATGTACTGGAAATAAGGATCAGAACTTATATTTGCTTTTCACCCTGCATATAATGAATTTCTATGATGTTAACAAACATTCTCTAATGAATTGAAGAGTAAATTCAATATAGTTTGGCACATGAAATTGAGAATCATTAAGTGTTTCAGCTTATTTTCCCAAATTTTGTGCAAATAGCATTTCATTGTTCTTCTCTAAGAAGTCTAAAAGAGATATATTTAGTGATTTTAATATTCCAGGCAATAAGCTGGGTACAGGGAATATAAATATAAATGATATTATTCCTTCTTTTATGAGTTTCACAGTCTAGTGAAAAAGAAATATATATAATACTGTAATTGTGAACTGTTGTTCTAAAGTATGAGAGGAGGCTTTGCAGCAGAGGATATCCTACGCCTGAGCAGGTCACTGCCCCCTTCTATGGACAGCCCCCCAAACAATCCTTTTCTATGTAAACGTAAACCTTAAATTTCTTAAAACTTGTGTCAAACAACAACAACAACAAGAACCTGGATTTATCTTTATCACACCTTCACATCCTTTCTCAGGCCTAACAGGTTACTTGGGACATTAGATTGACTATAAATATTTTGTGAATATAGACATATAATACCTTATCCACAATAATAAGATAGAAGAAGCTCTTGAAACCTAGTTTTAGTAAAATATTTGACTCATTACCAGGCAGAACATGACCTAAAATAACATACTCTGTAATTGCTATTCATATCTGTTAGTGTGACTGTTACACTTTTTGAGTAGAAAAATATTAATGTATTCAAATATAGGGTACTGCTTTGGAACCTATTTAAGGTGTTTAACAATATATGGTATGTATACTGCATTATCTTTATTCATATTATATTATATATATAGTATATATTTTATATATTTGTATTATATAATATATATTTATTTATATAATATAATACAAATAAAGATAATGCAGCATATATACATATATTATATGTATATATGTGTGTGTGTATATATATATACACACATATATATAAAAATACATTTCAAAAATCCAAGTGGCCTATAGGTTTCAAAATATGAGAATCTCATGTTCTTATCTATACTTGTGCCAGAACTACAACCTGCCCAAAAGGAGTTTTTTTTTTTTTTTTTTTTTTTAATTTTCTTCAGGCATGGCAACTCTTACACTTTATTATCCTGGTAGTTCATGGTTGTCAGTTTCAAATCCAGGATCAATTGCAAAGCAGGCCCAGATAGCGTAGAACATACTGAGCAAAAGGACTGTTAAAGAAAGCAAAGCTGCAGGTATTTAAAAAACTGAACTGTAAGCCAAGTGTGGCCTCCTTTAGGAATACACAAACTAAAGTCGATGATACACTGACTCCTCTGTTTACTTGAGAAACAGTGAGATACCTAGGGAAAAGTATTGCACTTCAGTTCAGAAGGCTTCAACATGAAACTAGTGTGTAAATAAAAATGTGACTTTATACAGATATCCGTTGTTGTTCCTCATCATTTTCTCTGTGAGTTTCACATTTTCATTATTTATCTATTTATTCTAGATCATATCGCACATTTTACTTTAATATTTTCTCTAAGTAAAACATTTATTTTCAATGTCAGAAAATTGGTCAGTAAGGGCCAGAAGGTGGTATGGAGGTTAAGGCACTAAATCCCACATGGTTGACTGTGTGGTTTGAGTCCCAGACCAAACATCTTGAAAATCACACTGAGAGCATGAGCACTTGCCCCAAAATCCAAAATTGGAGGAGGAGAATTGCAACGTGGCAAGAATTCCTGGGGGTGATCTCTCACTCTCCTCTCTCTGGTGAGCACACATAACCTATAGCAAAAGCAAAAATGAAAAGAAACAAAAAAGTGATCAATCAGAGTACTATCGTACTGGACCAGCCTTATAGGGCAGTGATTAAGCACCGTGCAGAAGGAGCCAGATCTCACATAGCTGATGACAGTTTGACTCCTAGCCATAGTGGCTTGAAAAACAGGCTACGCCCGTGTGCCCAGAATTCTGGTGGGGCAGAGAAGTGGAGGACCAGAAGACTGTAGTGTGATCAGGCCCCATTGAGGTGTGTTTTCTCTTTATCTCTCTGGAGAGTCCACAAGCCCTCTGGCCATCTAAGAAAGAAAAAACTGCTATCATATTTGTAAATATTGCTTAATATTACAGCATTTATTTGATAAAATAGGAATTAGATTAATAATATTCTTTATCTGAAAAGGTATTAATCTAGGAAACATTTGTATTGCCTTTTCTCTCCTCATTAGTAACAAACTCTAAGAAACTCATTTTAATTTACATTGTCTGTACATAAATTGTGTAGATCTGATACTGTTTTTTTCCCCTAGTGTAATGGAATCTGAAGATTTTTTTTTATCTTAGCAAGATACAACTACAACTTTTCTTTAAAATGGAGGAAAAATAGAACTAACTCCTTACATCCTTAAAAAATTAATCTTGAGAATTCAATTTCTTTTACCTCTTAATGTCTTAAGTTTCAATCAACTCTTTCATTTTTACAGGACAAGAACAGCAGTTTTCCTTAAATTGCTAAGTTCTATCTAGTTCAATACATTTTCTACCTTAGGCCTTTCTGGAGCATTCTATGATTACCAAGTTGTAAAAAGAATAAAAAGAAACTTTTCTTCTCAGCCGAATAAAAACAGTAAGTCATCACACTCTGGATGACTGTCAGACTCAAGCAAAAAGAGACAAACAGTAATCATCTCTGTGACCCAAACTCACACCTTCCATAGAATTCCAAGGTCAACTGAAGCAGCACCTCATTTCCTTTCCATTATCCATCCTATCTAGGTCTAAACTTTAACATAAATTGCATCTAAACAATTCCCACAAAACACATATAGTAATTCCAAATAACATAACAAGATTTGAATGTCCTTCTTTGTTTGGGACACATGATATGTTTATTTAGGTTTTTTTTTCCTAAATAGATGATAATATGGCAAAATATGAATTGGAATGTAGAATTAAAGAGTTCTTTGACATTTCTCTATGCAAAAGCATAGTAAAGAACTGAATTCATATGCTATTGACAAGCAACTTGTCACAATGCTACTACTAATAAAGCTAATACTGCTTAGAAGGTGATAGTGAAAACATATTGTACTAGCTAAACTAAAAAACTATTATAATGTTTAATAGAGGACAATTTGTTCTGCATACTACATGTAAAAATATTTTGCAATTTACCTTCAGAGCATTCATGATCCTACGTGCATGAACTTGAGTGATTTTTTTTCTAAATGTGTCTCCCAACTATGCTTCATAAGAATAAGAACTGCATTTACATTCTCAATGTTTCACTAGAACAGTTTCTGATAGTAGAGTGTACATAGACAATAACCTTTAATAAGTGAATGAAGGGGTCCTGGAAATTTGATTAAGTTATTGAAAGATCTATAATTCTTACCACATCAGAAATCATCAGAGATATTTAATAATTTATTTGGTTAAAAAAAAAAAAAGAAAAAGATAGGAAAGAATCCATGGCAACTTGCAAATCTTTGACATTATGTTATGTAGAAAACAAAATGGACATATTTTGGTTTCTTCCAGTGGGTAGAACTACTATGATGAAACAATTGATGTTTCAAAAAGATAAGCTTCAGATAAACTTGAAAAAGGACTTTTCTAAAGAGTAGAAGCGTTTCTAATATAACAGATTGACAAGTAATACACCAAGTTTCCTAACAGAGGCTAAGGCAGAGAAGAGTAAAAAAGTTCATGCTGAAGAATGTAAACAAGATGGGTTTTTGGAATAAGTCTTGTCTGAAATCAACTATGGCATTAAAATTTTATGATCAAGTGATACTGTTATCCAATGCCAAACAAGCAATTGTAATTACCAAAATTTTAGTAAATTAATAAGCATTTTAGTCCATTAACTGGTATATTCAGTGAACTTAATATTTCATAGAATCTATACTAAATTTTAAGATATTTTGTCATGTATTTAAAATAATTAACTAGAGTTAAAAAGGCATCAAAATAGTGAAAATCAATTAGCCAAACCAAATGTAATTTTGCTTACATAAAATACGTAATCTTACCTTGATAGTGTTCAAATTCAGTAGAAAATGGCAAATCTTTGAATTGCTTATCGATTTTTTTCTCTTAAATTTCAAAAAAAGGTCCTGAACTTAGTTAATATTTTTGTCCACAATGGTGCTGCCTAATGCATTTGCTAATTAATTCATTTTAGTGATTTAGTCTTTTAAGCACATGGCATTCACTTTATTACTGCCCCTTACATTTGAGTAAAAAATGATTGACAGTACTATATGTGTATAAGCTCTACTGAAGCAGCTACAGTGGCCTTTTGTCATTATTCTCACCTGTTCTCTGGAGCTCATGTCCAAGATATATTTTGTTCTGCCTCTGCCACTCAGTCTTACAGTCTACTAATACCTTGCTTCAAATTGGCAACCTCATTGCAGAGGGATAATGATAGTCTTTCATGTTTCAGATAAACTGAATTTTATTCATAAAAATTCAAACATATGTTTTGGTGCTGTGGTCATGAAAACAAAATTATGAAAGATTATACTACTGTTGGCCAAATAACTTAGTATTCTTGCCTTAGTGAACCTGCAAAATAATACCGATATTCCTACCCTTTTGAACTTAAGCATTATCATGTGACTTAATTTCACAATATATGAACAAAACTGGCCTTTGCCAATTCCAAGTAAACTTTTTTCTTTTTTTTTTTTTTTTAGGAGAGATTTTTCCTATAGGGCGCGTGCACTCTCCAGAAAGACAGACAGAGATGGAGAGACAGAAAGCGAGAAATCATTCCCTGAGGGGATGGGCACACCCCAATCCCTTCTTCTCCATTCTCTTCTCAGAATCTTGGGCATGCACACACACATGCCTGGTGTGAGTTTAAAGCCACCTGGTCTGGGACTAGTACCAAGGTCAACTACAAGGGAGTCCAATGACGTAAGGATTACACCATCTGCTTGTCCCTCAGGAAGACATTTTAAAAGCCAGCCTGTAGTTCCTATTTTCCTCTATCATAAACTTGCAGTGTTCTAACCAGATACTCTTCTATCAGTCTTGGACATTGAAGACACCATGGAACTGCCATTCAGGCACAGCCAATCCCAGACTGATGCTGAATGAAAATTAGCCTTTGTTGTTGTGAGTTATGGGCATTCAACCCCTTCTTTTTATTATAATATATCCTAATTTAACTTGATGGTTTGGAAAGTAACTTAAAATGGTTTATCTCAGAAATACAAATGGAAACAATTTTAAATAAATTGTATATGATATTGAAAGCAATGTGGAGAAGGAAAATAGGTAGAGGGAGGTTCTTGATAGATGGTCTAAAAGGAGAGGACTGAGGTGAACTTGAAGGAATTTAATGTGAAATGTATAATCACCTTGAGCGAGAATCAGAAATTTAAAAAGTATATGTGGTTTAGCCATAGAATACATTTTGAGTAGAAGAGAACATGTTGCTGTAGATAGAGATATTAGGGTATTTTGGCTTCAGGAACAGAGAGGAAGTAACAGCTTTTAAGGACAGGGACAGGAAGAAATAACAGAATTTTGAAATGTGTTGGATGAACAGCCTGGGTGTGGGAGAAAAAAAAAAAAAAAGTAAGGTTTGTTAGTGATGCCAAGGTAAGTGATTGAAAAATGAGTGTGCCACCAAATGGAAAGAGAAGAAAAAAAAACACAGATAAGAAAAGACAGATGAACACAAAAAGGAGAGAGGACAGAAGATAACTTTTGCTTGTGGGTAAGCACTTGGCATAATGAGTGGTTTATTGCGGCAATTAACATGTAGTCCAGGATGTTCCACCTCTCCTTTGCATGTCTAAAAGAAGGAACAGTCACTCTTTGGTATTGCTATAAAGAATTTATTTATTTAACTATGCAAATTAACATAGAACTGAAAGAATTTTAAGAACGTGCAAAAATTTTGTTTATCAGTAAGTGGATATATTAAATAAATACGGAGAAGAGCTTGAGAAAATACCAGTCTTCATTATTTCTGGAAGTACCATCTCCAAAATATTATTAAGTATTCAGTAAATTGAAGGATTTTGGACTATTAACCTGAATTTTACTACATAGTTCCTTATGAGAATATGGTATCTTTTTAAATTTGGATATAAATAAAGATATTTCTTCAACTTAGAGCATAATAGCCTGAGGAGAAAAATGCTTATTAGAGGGGAAAAAGAGAAAAACAAAAATACCTCTTTACGACATGTCGAAACAAAGACATATCAATAATGAATGTTAGAGATATTGCTATTAGGAATTCCAAGTCTTGTAAGGGGGAGCATCATTTTCAGAAATGTTTTTAGTCCAATGAGATGTTAAGACTACAATGACAGGGGAAAAAGAACAGGAGACCAGGTTGCTCTCACACTTCCTAGCTGCAGCATTCTTCTCTTCATTATTTGGAAAACTAATGAAGATCATAAAGTGTGCATAAATAATGAGGGCAGGGACCAGCAGATGCCATAGTGGTTACATTGCTCAACTCTCACATAGTCAACACAGTTCGAGTCCCACACTCGGTGACTTCAAGCTCACACCAGGTGATGTGTGTGCATGCCCAAGATTCTGGGAGGAAAAGGGATTGCAATATGGCCATCTCCCCGGGGGAGAGATTTCTCACTTTTCCTCTCACTGTCTCTTTCTCTCTCTCTCTGGTGAGCACACACACCATATGGCAAAACCACTAAAAAAATAATAATGCAGGCATCTGGTGGCATAAGAAAACATCAGTATGGTCATTGTTGTGGTTTGTAATGTTTAGTCCCTCAAAATTTCATGTTTTGGAATCTGGTATTAGGATATTACAAAGACAAAGGGACAGGGAGCACACCATGGTGATTATATCGTGTAAACAACATTCTCATGAATAGATTAATGTCTCCTGAGATCCAGTGAGCTCTGGGTCTTGTGAGAAGTATCAGTAAATTTTTGGTGGTTATTATAAAACAGATCTTAAAAAGCACTTAACTGACTCTCTCTTTGCACCCACCTACCATTCTCTGTGCTTCTATTGGCCATGTTGTAAGATAGACGTGATGCCAGGTCTATGCCTTCAGTCTTTCCAGCTGCCAGAATTGTCAATGAATGAACCCCTGTTCTCTTAAATTCACCCATTCTCAGGCATTTCTGTTAGCAATGCAATAATGGACAAGGACAGAAATCAATACTAGGATTTGAGATGCTAAGACAATTGATAGGAGCGGCTATTATATTGGAGACATCTCATTTAGTCATTTATTCAACCATGAACAACTTTCTGATCAAGTGAGTACTACCTGCTAGGCATAGTCAAGGTACTGGGGACACGGTAGTATGTGAACAAAAGTCCTTCCCCTAGTGAGTTTACAGTCTGAATCAGGAAGACAAACAGTTTTTTTAAAAAGGTAAAATATAGTACATTTCTGAAGTTAATGAGTAACTGGAAAAATTAAAGTGAGAAAGAGAAACAAAGTGTGTGTTACCTGGGGCAAAATTTGAAATAGTTCCATTAGAGAGGAATTTCTTTGGTTGACTTGAGAGAGATGTGGTCTGGGGGGCCAGAGCACTTGGGATGAATAGTAATACCTTGTTAAAACAGGAAACAATTCTATGACAAAACTAGTCATAATGGTAAAAGGGAAGAAGTGCCATGGTTTTGACAAGAACACCAGACCCCAGAACTTCTTAGTTTTCTGTTGGTAAAAAGTTGAAGACGGAAAATATCAATCTCTGGAGTACCCTGTTTACTCTCAAAGCAATAAAGAGGCATAGCACCCTCTTTACATTGTTTCTAATCCTGATAAATGTGATTATCAAGATGGTAGCATTTTTTTAATAAAAATAAATAGTCAGTTTATGTTTTTCACCAATTCTTGATGTAAAGTGGAAACATGTCTGAAATAAGATAGCTTTCCAAAAGGTGTTGGTATCGGGGCATATCTCAGACAGCACATTCTCAGCATTTTCACCTAATCACACATTTGAATATGCGAAAACAGCTTTGGAGTGTTGTTGTAAAGCTACAGGCATCTAACCTCACTGCTTGACCACTGGGGCACACAGTTGATCTGAGGGCAGAAGTCACAGAATTTCCCTGAGAGGGAATGGTTGTTATAAATTAGTTTACCGAAGTGTCCAGACAAAGGTTTTTGTTGTAGTAGTTTGTTTGCTTTAATTCTTAATAGGTAATCATTTGTGCATACTTTGGGACTAAAAATAAATTATAACATAAAACAATATCCCCCTAATTCCCAATCCTACTCTTGGATTTCTCAGAACTATTTTTTTTTTTCTTTTTAGCTTTCTGGGTACACGTGTACACTCTCCAGAGAGAAACAGTGAGATAGGGAGAATTTACCCTCTCTGGTGAAACGTGTTCGCATAACAATACTTTATCCATTTCTCCATCTTGTTGGGATTTGGGGCACCTATGCGCAAGTGCTCAATGTGTTTTTCAAACCATCAGGTTGATATTCAAACCGTGGTCAGCCATGTGGGATCAGCTCTATTAATCATTAGACTACAGGGCTACCTCCAATTTCTTTTTATTTTTTTTTAATAAAAATACTATAGTTGTATATTCTATATTTACATTTATTCATTAACAATAAGACTTTTTTCAAACAAAAGAAAATGTTACAAAATAACCATATTTACATGTATTTGAAGTATTGGATTCATATTTAAATTATTTTAGTAATTTTTTTTTTTTTTTTTTTTTTTTTTTTTTTGGAGAGGTTTTTGCTACAGGGCTCCTGTGCTCACCAGAAAGTCAGAGAGAGACAGAGAGACAGAAAATGAGAAATCACCCCCCAGGGGGGATGACCACGCCGCAATCCCTTCTCCTCCATTTTCTTCTCGGGATCTTGGGCACGCACACACATGCACCCGGCATGAATTTAAGCCACTGGGTCCAGGACTTGAACTGCTGTCGACTACATGGGAGTCCAGCGACATAGCTATTACGCTAACTGCTGGTCCCAATTTTAGTAATTTTTTAAAGTAGAGTATGTGATAAAGCATTTTGTCACAATGGTTTCACTTTGATATTTAAGTGCTGTGTTATTGCAACAAAATTAACTCCAAGCCGAAATCTATCAGATCAAAAGGTAGAATCTAATTTTTTACAATATGCAATGTTCATATTTAAATGATGCTTTTGAAGGTAAATAAAATATGAAATTTAAAATAAGAATAACATATAAATAAAAAGAATGAAAAATATGTGTGCTACAAAATATTTTGAACAGCATTGCTTCTCTATATGGACTGTCTCTAAGTAGGACCAGAATGACCTTGAGTTCAATGAGAAATAATATTGTTTCTTTTTTCACTGATTTTTGATGGAAATTATCCTTCTCTTCATTTATGGAAATAGACAACAAACCCCAGGTGAGGGAACACTATTCAAAATAGTATTCAAAGAGAATTCATACCGTATCACAGTGATTGCACTTGTCTTTAGTTACGATTTTCACTTGCTATTGTCTTTAATCTGCGATAGCTTTTATTCCTCTCCTCAGATCTTTTTATTTATTGGGTTGGCAGAAAAGTCATGACGTATTTTTCTGCTTTTCTATGCAAAAGCAGATTTTTCTGACAGCCCAATACTTTATTAATAAAGAAGCACATGTGTCACTTACGTGTTGTTGATTACTATATTTCAATGTGGCCCATTTCATTCATTTTGTAACCCACTGTTCAACCCCAATGTATTTCATATTATTTAACTCATTATAATCCAATGTATTTCATTTTTCATCTTAACTGGTAGGTCATAGTTTTCACATATTCTTGAAGGCTCAAAAACACCAAAAGTTTACACATGGACTTTGTCACACACATTTTGGGGCTAAACGGGAAAGTCTTCCAAGTTAGGAGTTCCCATTTTTCTGATACCTGTGGTTTTCCAATGAAAAAGTAGTCTAGAGTTACACTTCTGTAATTTTTTTTTTTTTAATTAGGGAGAATAAAACATGGTTTCCAAGTTTCTATTTAGTTTTAACTTTTGCAGTAAAGAGTTCAGTTTTAGAGGAAAAAAAAAGAGTTCTGTTGTGTTTTGTGTTAAAATTTTATCATTACTCTCACTTAGAGTAATTCTAGTTTCATATTTGCCAATGTAGTGCATATACTTTGTACACACACACACACACACACACACATATTATGTGTGTATACATATATAGAGAGATATAGTGAGAGACATTTTCTATCCAGTGAGATATTTGGTTTCTCTCAATTCCCACGCAATGGTTTCCCACTTATTTATTTTATATTCAGTCACTACGTGACACTATGGCATGCCAAATAAATTTTCCCATACTGTATATTGTTTCAACCAAAGATACGACCATACACATTCTAGTAACAGATTTCATTCCAGTTTGAATCTCTTCAATGTTTTGCTTCTATTTTCTTCCCCTTGACTCTCTTCCTCTCATCCTCCCCCATTCCCCACCCTCCCCCCACACTGTCTACAGTATCACCATTGCTCTCCCTGCTTTATACCTTCCTTTTTAAAAAGGTGAAACAATTTTGTTAGAGACATTTGCTATTAGGGATCCTAATGGCCTAAACATCTTTTAGCTCATTTTCTTAGATTTTACCACGTACTTTCTATAGTGAAAGTGAAGCTTAGGATTCGTTTTTTAGTCCCAGTATTGTCCTTTATGAATGCATAGCTTTTGACAAGTTTCTTTATATAAGTAATATGCTTGTTTTTTATTGACTTCAAGGGGTTGTTGCAAAGTTCAAGCAAAATATAAATGTACAGTAGAAGCTAGCTCATCTTTGTCATTATTATTTATTTATCTTACATGCATGCATGCACCAGAGAGAGAGAAAGAGAGAAAGCACTCTATAATAGGGCATGATGCTTGCTCTCCTTTTCCTTCACTTCTCTATTTCATCAGGATTTGGGGTATGCACACACACACATGCCTGGTGTCTTCTTTCAAGACCCTGGGGCTGGATTAACATCACAGTAGGTAAAGTAGGATCGGGTTCCAAATGCTCAGTGGTTAACTACTAGGCTGCAGGGCCAAGCTTTGTCATTATTAACAAGTCTGGTAAACATTTGCCATTCTCCCCTGTAAAATTTGCCCTTCTGACGTCTTTCTCTTTCTAACTTCCAGGGAGCCATGGGTCCCTTGTCAAAAAATCTAGGCACCTAAGTTTCTCTGAGATTCAATTGTTATTTGTCTCAGAGAGATTTTTCTCAACTCTGTTTTTTCATTCATATTTGCTATTCAAGTAATTCAGTTCAGCTAAAAATTACATAAACCAATGAACTAAGAATGTGAAAAAAATTGCATTTTGGAAATTTGGAACCCTCCCATACAACTATTAAAATTTGGTGTAATAATATTTGTGTGTAAGAAAACAGAAAAATTGAAAAAATAACTATAAATATCAATCAAGATATTAATGTACTCATATTATTTTACATACAGCCTCAGATTATAACACAAGTTCAAGGAACCTGACCCTGGAAGTTTCATAGACTGCATTAGGGGTATATCTTTTTCAAGACTGACAAGATATTCCAATTCCCAAATTCTTAAAGTAGCACCTGATTGGTTTTGCCCATTTATTAATACAGTAATATTATTACTGCATGCTATGTGTTGGGCTCTCTTAAGCACTGGATATAATGAGATGACTAATACAAAATAATGTCGTTATGGAACGTAATGAACAAATAAAACATCACAGAATGTTATATACCTTCAAGTGGTATAAAGAAAAACTAAATCTATCTATGGAATGGAATGAAAGTGAGGTTAACGCTATTTATTTATTTATTATTGTTATTTTTTTTAATTTATTTCCAGAGTCACATGTGCTCAGCAGAGGAAGACAGAGAGACTGTGCCACTTCTTCCCATCAGAATTTTGGGCACACACACGTAAGCCCAGAATATTTTTTCAAGCTGCTTAATATCTAGGATTCAAAATGCATAGTTGGCCATATGATACCTGCTTCTCTTAATCGCTGTGCTAGGGAGCTGACTTGTTCGACTTCTTAATATATGTATATTTTTATTTCCAACTAAAATGACTAAAGATGTTTTTTTATTAAAAACCTCAAAACTTCATTTTTTTCTGTTTATTCTAAGGTGTTACAAACAGAAGAAAAAGAGTATTGAGTTATGTTATCCATGCTGGAGAAACATATGGAGCAATTTATAAAATTGGATGAATATTACTCAAAATTATGCAAACCTGAAGTAACATCCAAGTTTCTGATTATTTTTATATGTGTTAAGGGTAAATTAGTCATACTAAAAGATTCCTCTGAGTACTTTGAAATACATTCAAGAAGGTATGCCTCAGATTTCTATTTCAATCAATAAAAATACTATACATAAACAATTTCTTTCTAGTATTAAAAGGCATAACATGTAGCTTAAGTAGTAAAAGAGGAGATTTTAAAAATACATTAAATGTACTGTGTTTTTTCCCTCATCATATTCAAAAATGCATATTAATCGTTTGCTACCCAAGTGAAGATCAAATGAGAATCATGTTTTCATGTAAATAAAAACATATTTTTATTTTTTATTTTGTTACTTATGTCACTCAAATGACATACAAAGAACATTATTATAATTACTGTTTACACTAATGGCTTGGTGGAAATCCTCTGGAATATTAGTTTCTACAGAGGAGAAGGATATTGTTCAATATTATTTCATAATTTCATGGAGAAAAGATGGAGCTATTTGAGAACATTGGAAAAGGATTAAAGTGCGTATCTTGTCAATGCCCATGTAAAATGTCTAAAATGGAAAAAAAAATAGCTATATAGTTTTATTTATGTTCTACAACAAGAAGAGTGCACTATTTGTGTGCTTTTGTCAGGCCAACCAAAGTGCATCTCGCATAAATTAAAAGTGCAAACAAGTAATTTCTGTGAACCATGGGGTTTCTGCTTTAAATATACAGTGACGGAACAACACAGCCCAACCAATTGCAAGGGAAACTGTGCCATTAGCTATACACATACACACACAGTTCAACCTACACATGCACGCCAGCAAAATACACAGATATTATTAAGTGAACTCATTAAAAGTGTTTAATGTTTAATTTTTAAATGCTTACTAAATATTTTTAAAATCTATATTCAGTGTTTTTTATAGCAGTTTCTTTTTTCAAAATAGCTGTTTACATTTTTTTCACTAACATTTAAGTTTGAATTGTGTGAAAAATAAATAGAGGACTAGCTGGGCTTAATCTTTTGTTTTTGGTTAGTCTTAATATATGTATACAAAACCAAATGCTAAATTCATCCCCATTACAGGATATAGAGAATAAGTTTTCAAAGAACTCAAAAATATTAATAGGTGACAAAAAGTTTGTATTCAATACTATGACTCTTGCTTTATGCTACATGTAGACAGTGCTACTTGTATATAGAAGAAGTAAATAAAAAGAGTTGCTATAATCGTATTACTTTAATCCAAATCTTATTATTTTTTTAGGCTGTCATCATAGAGTGCATGCACTCACCAGAGAGAGACAGAGAGGACAGTGAGAAATCACCCCCAAGGGAGAATGGCCATGTCAAGTCCCTTCTTCTCCATTCTCCTCTTGAGATTTCAGTCATGCATGCAAACACAACAGGTGTGATTTTCAAGCTGCCAGGTCCAGAACTCGAACTACGGTTGGCGATGTGAGAATCCTGTACCTTAACCGCCATGCCATTTGCTGGCCCACAAATACCACTTTTGAGTGTTTAATTTTTAAAAATTTTAGAAATTATTATAGGTATTATTATTTGTTAATTTTCTTGAGAGGATGTGCTCACCAGACAGAGACAGACAGAGAGAGAGAAAAAAACTGAGAAAGCATGCCACCAGGCCGGGGACTCAAAATGTAGTCAGCTATGTGTGAGTCCAGCCAGTCCATGACATCGGCTGGCTTCAAGCATTGAATTTTTCTAAGCACTATGATAAATAATGATCCAAGGATAGATATAAGGCATAGTACTTTCCCTTAAGGAATGCAAACATTATACTAAGTTTTAACTAACTTTGTTAAATTTTAAGGTAACTTGGGATGAAGAGCAAAGAAAACATTACCACGTTGAATCCACTGATATTAGGAATTTGTTTGTTATATCAACTATCAGTAATCATATTTGTACAAAGAAGATGAAAGTCATGAATTAGAAGAGAAAAAAAAAGAAGCCTAGGCACTGGACAACCCTTTTGATCTTTCCATTAGCTCTTAGCTACAGAAAAAAATCTTCTTGGTATGTGAAACATTAAACTCTTGGCTTCTTGACTTATTTAAGCCATTTTTGTTAGGTTTTTCTGTTACTTGCAGCAAAATTCAATCCTAACTGATATACTCTCCTGAATAAATTGATAAATGAATAACTAGTTAGCTAGATAAAACATAGAGATCAATACAGATATCCATCTTGGCATATTAAGGAAGTTTTCAATTACTAACAGTGAGTGATTAAATACAGTAAAATTATATGTATGAAGTATTACTCATCCAAGCATTTTTAAAAAGTAGCTAGTACAGAAAGATGAGGATATATTTACAGCCCAGAGCAGAGGTACAGGCAGTAGAACACAAGTGTGTGATACTGGAGCCCTATAGGGGAGGACCTCAGTGTTTCAGCTACTGGGTTGACCTGAACACACTGAGCATGGCTACGACATCCCCCATCCTGGGTGCCTGGAAGGCTGAGGGAAGGAGGGGGATCATAGCATGACGACAGAAGTACTTGTTTATCTCTCTCTCTCATCAAATCAATCAATAAATAAACTTTTTATAAGAAGGCATTTCTTTCACTGATTAATCTTGTTACCTTGTAACACAATGTGTGGTTGATTCTTGGCTTTTGCCTGTTTTCTGACTATCCACTGCTTCTGTAGGAAATTTCATACCAAATATCACTTGGCTATACTTTAGAGAATGATAACATTTTATCTGATTAAAAAATTACCATGATAATTTATCTTATTTTATTAATATTCTTATGAAGTTACAATTTGATGCTGGCCAATGCAAAAAAAAAAACCTGATAAATCATACTTCCATTAAATCACACTTTTAAAAATTTTAAATCAATTTTAATTCTTGATAATCTTTAAACATTTGTGAGAGCTAAATATACTTTCTAACTACTGCAATTGGTTAAAGATTTAGTAGTACCTTATAACTGGTTGAGTTTTCCGCATTTGAACTTAAATCATTAAAAGAGAGGAAAAATAAATTAAAATTTCAGTCTCATATATATTTAATAGCAATAAATAAAGATGTATATAATTATAAGTCAAGGTCTATTTTTGTCATATTTCTCATCTTGAACTATCTCTATTTGCGTACATTTTAATCACATGACTTATTAATTGAATGGACAAATTTTAGCAAAAGCATATTAATCTATTGTGGACATTTAACAGATATCTAAGAAGGTCTTGATAGTGAATATGAGTACTTTTTTCTTGGCAATATTCAACATTTTTTAATTAGATAAGAAAAAAAACTTAGCAAAGTATCATGGCTTCTTCAACTGATGAACAATTTAAAAATGAATCTTCTTCCAATATTTAATTTACTATACAGCATCGCATATAATTCATATGACTACATATATGTAGTTCATATTCTGCATATATTTACATGACTATGTATAGAGAGAAAAATTTATAAATTATAATAATTTACAAATTCTACTGCTCTAAAGAAATTTACTTACAAAAATCATCTTGTGGGAACCAGCAGTTAGCGTAATGGCTATGTCGCTGGACTCCCATGTAGTCAACCGCGGTTCGCGTCCCGGACCCAGTGGTTTAAAACTCACGCCGGGCGTGTGTGTGTGCGTGCCCAAGATCCTGAGAGGAGAATGGAGGAGAAAGGATTGCAGCGTGACCATCCCCCCGGGGGGTGATTTCTCGCTTTCTGTCTCTATGTCTCTCTCTGTCTGTCTGGCGAGTGCACGGGCCCTATAGCGAAAAAAAAACTCTCAAAAAAAAAATCATCTTGTAATTAGAAGACCATTAATTAGATTCACTGTCTGAAGAGAAACTCAGCCAATCCTAGCTAAGATTGGTTGATTCAAAGATTGATATGGAGGAACCTCAGCCAATGTCCATATTAGTGAATCGAAAAATAAATGCTGTTTGTTTCAGCCACTCATAGAGCATTATTTTGAGTATTGTCAATTGGACTGGTGAGAAATGTACACATGTTGGAATATTCACTTTGTAAGCTAAGTAACATGTGATTGAATGTATAAGAGAAATCAAAATAAAAAGAAATTGATAATAGATAGAGGGTAATGATATTGTGAGGAATGACTTTAGAATAGGAACCTCCAACCCATGGGCCATGGACAGGTAGCAGTCGGTGGCCTGTTAGTAATGAGGTCATACAAGGAGGAGGTGAGAGGGGCAAGCAAGCCAAGTAACATCTGTATTTACAGCTGCACCATGTCTTCCACATTATTATCTAAGCCCTGTCTTCTGTCAGATCACCAGAGGAGTTAAGATTTTCATAGAAGTGCAAACTTATTGTGAACTGCACGTATGAGGGACCTAGATTGTGTGCTCTTTATAAGAATCTAATGCCTGATGATCTGAGGTGGAGCTGAGGCAGTGATGCTAGCACTGGAGAGCAGCTGCAAATACTGATTAACATTAGCAGAGAGGTTTGACCACACAGACACTGTAATAAATTGATTGCTTGCAGACTCATATCAAAACGCTATTAGTGAGTGGCAAATGACAGTTCAGCTACATCTGGTGGCAGGCTTTATAGTGGAAGTGAGTTGATATACTTTGATTATAGCTGCATGTGATTGGTATGCTCTAAATCAGAATCCAACACTTAGTAGAATCCATGCTTGCCCTGCCCATTATTTTATTTACCACTTCCATTTGTGCCTATTTCCCACACTACACACTTGTCTCAGTCACAGTTTGGGTAATAGCCAAAATGAGCAAAAAACAGGGCTAGCAGGTGGCATTGTGTTTAAGGCATCTGGATTCCTACATGATCAACCACGGTTTGAGTTCTGGATCCATGGCTTAAAAATCACTCTGGTGTATTTTTGAGTGTGCCTAAAAGCCAAGAGGAGAATGGAGGAGAAGGGATCGCAGCATGACCATTCTTGCTGGGGGGGGGGGGGGGGGAGGGGAGGGGGATTTTGCACCTTCCCTTTCTGTCTCTCTCCTCTCCATTGAGTGCATATGCCCTATGGCATAAACCTAAAAACAAAACAAAATAAAATGTGAAAAACAGAGATCATTGAATAGCTTCCTTGAAAAGTGGGGGGAGACCCAATGATGACACAGCAGAAGACTCTAAGACTTGTCAACAAAACAAAAGCTGTTTTTAAAAGAAAATATCTAGACTCTTATTTAAATTATGGATTCATGTAACAGGAGAGTCACATTCTCCAAGACCACCACATTTTATAAGATATTCTGACCAGCTATCCAATGAAGCCATGAAACCTTCAAAATGACTTCACTACACAGAGATCAAGCACCTTGCATGAAAAGACAAGTCTCTGGAGTTTTTCAACAGGAAAAAAAAACATGTAAACACAAAGAATGGAAGCAATTATTTTACACCACCATTTCCCAAATGTGTCTGCACTGAGTGCATCATTCTGAGTGGCTGACTGTGGTGCTAATGCTAAGAAGTCCTTTACTATTGGTGAAGAGTTGATCCTGTCTTCTGCTAAGGACATATACAGCAAATTTTTGAGAAAGGCTGCAGTTCAAGAGGTGGCATGTGTTCCTCTTTTGGCTATCATTGAAACTAGAAGAATTGATGAAATAACAGAGAAGACTGAGACACAGTGGCTGCCATTACCAGACGACTTTCTGGTGTCACTACTAGCATCAAAGTGGTCACTTCTGAATAAGTCTATACACTGTGTCAACCATAAAGAAATACTGGCTAGCTGAAAAATAGTACCTGAACTTAACATTTTGCAGGACCTGATAAGAATGATCAAGCACGTTAAAGTACATACCTTTAACTTTAACTCACATCTGTTTGACCAGCTTTGTGAGGAGATGGACACATAGCACACATTTTTTTTCAGTTTTTTTTTGTTTATTTGTTGTTTGTTTTACCATGAGGGGTGTGTATGTGTTCATTGGAGAGAGACAGAGAAAAAGAAAGTGGGAAATCACCCTTCTCCCCCAGAGCATATGGCCAAGCCACAATCCCTTCTCCATTCTCCTCTCAGAACTTTGGGCATCGACAAAAGAAATTTTCAAGCTGCTCTATCAGAGGCTCAAACCATAGGCAGTTATGTGGGAATCCGGTGCCCTAACCACTGTGACACCCGTTGGCCCCACACACGTCCTCTTTAATACATAGGCGTGAGATGGCTTTCTAAAGGTAGATCACTGGCCAGAATCTTTGAGCGACAAGAATTAATCCAGAGATATTTACAAACTCAGTCACCAATGGAAGCACATTTCAGTGACACAGAGAGGGTCACACGCATGCTTACTTCTGTGACATAGTCAACCTGCTCTACAAACTCAGTCTATCACCAGGTTACATCAGCAGATATTGTGGCTGCCTTCAAAGCCAAACTGGAATTATGCATGTGATGGGTGAAGGTTGGCATTTTTTTAAGGTTTTGGCAAGAGGGTGTGTGCATTTAGACAGTGAGAGGGAAAGTGAGAAGTCATCCCCCCCCACACACATACCAAGAGAGTATGGTCCTGCCTCTCCATTCTCCTCTTGGGATTTTGAACATGAACACATAGGCACCTGATGTGTTTTTCAGCTTGCTGAGTCCAGGGCTGGAACTGCATGTCGGCCCTGTGAGAGTCTGGCACCTTAACCACCATGTCACCTGCTGGCCCAACATTAGAATTTTTGACACACTTCAAACATTAGCAGCGACTTTGAAATAAAATGTAAAATGAACCAGGCTGTTTTTCTCCCATCTGTTGCATGATCATCTTTTTCTGTTTTCAAAAGAGTCTGAGCATTACTGTCTGTCATAAGAGACCCCCAAATAGGGAAGAAATGGATCTGTGACCATTTGTAAATGAGCAGGTGAATCAACTTTGCGCCAGAAAGAGGACCAACTGCTTGAGAAAGCAAATGACAGTGGCCTTAAAAGTATGTATGAGAAAACTTCAAATCTCCATAGGTTCTGGATTAAAGTCAAAGCAGAATATCCTGAGATTGGCACAAAAGTCTGAAAATCCTGCTTCCATTTCCAGCATCCTACCTTCATGAAGCAGAGTTTTCTGCAGTGACAGCAAGTAAAATGAGACTACAGTAGACTGCAGATAAGCCACATACTTCAGGTGTCTGTCTCCCATCCCTTCCAGATGGACCATCGATTGCAGTTGGAAAACAAGCTCAGGGTTCCCACTGATTCTTCATGATGGTGCATTCTATAATTATTTAATCATCTATTACAATGTAAGAATAATAGAAATGAAATGCACAATAAATGCATTGCACCTGAATCATCTATAAACCATTCCTCTGCCCCGAAGCCCTTCATCCCGATCCATGGAGAGATTGTCTTTCACAAAACTGGTTCCTGGTGCCAAAAGGGTTTGGAACTCCTGCTTAAGGAGATTGAAGAAATAATGACTCATATGTAGATGAAACTTTTGATAAATTTGCCAGTTCAGTAGCTGAGAAGATCATACAAATGTATCTAAAAAACTCTGGTTTCTTTTTTTCTATAAGAATTTTAAAGGCAGAGCATTAATAGTGTGACCTACATCTGATAACACACAACAACAATTATAACAAGAATCCTGAGCTTAGAAAGAAACTAGTCTGTTTTTAAACAGAAATAAAAACAGTGAAGCTAAGACACTGAAATAATAAAGATTAAAAGTTGTTTGTAATCAAATCAAAGATGTGACTGTTTAACAAAATAGTTCCAGCAAAAGATCAAATTCAAAATCTTGTCATAAAACATGCTAATAACACAAAGACAAAATCAAAGGCATAGAAAGAGATGAAGGTGGCTTCAACATGCGAATTATCTTATAGCATATTTCTTTGCCCAAATTACCTGTAGTCAAATCTAGAGGGGAAATAGGGGGAGAGGTAAAGAGACAGGGTCCCATATTGAAGCGTGTGGGTGTATTTTTCTGAACATAAAATTGATTGAAATTAGGGCCAAGCAGGTGGCATGGTGGTTGGGATACTCGACTCCCATACAGCTGCCCACAGTTCGAGTACCAGACCTGGCAACTAGCCTTTGCACTCTCTCTCTCTCTCTCTCTGTAGGTGCATACCCTACAGCAAATTAAACAATAATAATAACAATAAATAAAAATAAACAATTCTCCAACCAAAATTGACCGAAATTTTATGTAGAAAACACACAATTTATTAGAAAAGCTATGCTAATGAACACACTCTTACCCTGGACTAAAAGAAACTGATTACTTGAGATGAAAAAGCAAAGTGCATGTACAGTTCTGGTCATAATTAGGCTGAAAGATGTTCTCAGTTGCCAGGGAAAGAATATTCTCCAATTCTCTCCTTAGTTGTAGCCAAGGAACATCATATTAAAATAAGACTAAAAGAAAATCGTCCTAGAAAGTGGAGCCAAAAATCGGATTATTCTGAATTTGGGTCTTGCTTCTAAACATGAGGAAAAGAAGCCCAACTCAGGACACTACCTAAACAAGGGAGAGGGAAATGGAAATATTTGTCCAGTGCTGTTTTTGAGGCTATCGGCCACTGAGTTCTATGTGATAAATTTCAAATGTTGTAATTCTAAATTTATTCTATGCTTTTTTTTTTTTTTTTAATCAGTGCATGCTTAAAGTACTGTTTAGTTCATAGGTAACTGGAAGAAGAAAAGTCGAATTCACAGTTAATATAATCATCAAATCTTGAATTCCCACCTATGAGTTAAGCAGATGAGATGTGTATTGAAACAGAGGGTAAAGATGTACATATTTTGTGTGCAGAGGGGAGAGGATATTCATAAACGAGATTGGACTGTAAGAGAGTGAACTCTTCGGGAAACAGTCGCTTCTCTACCTCTTCAGGAAGAATCTGTTTTGCTGAAAGTATGAGTGTTCACTTAACTAGGTCATTTGATTTTGCTAAGGAAATGTGGGAAGTACCATGAGCAGAGGTCTTGAGTGAAGTTTGCGGTTTGGTTTGCTGCCTGGTGTTCCAACAGTCTGCTATACAAAGAGCCTGTGCCCCATAGTTCAGTCAGAGTAAGTCTGAAGATATTTGAAAAAGGCCTAAATCTATTCCCCAATGTCATGGAATCAGAGCCAAACTCAGACAAGCTCTGCCAGGCCCAGTTAAATAACAGCCTGAACAGAGCTGCTGAAAGGGCATAGAGTAAGAAAGAAAATGGAATGTTTTCACTATAAATCCTTGGGGCTTGGGATGGTTTGTTACACAGCATGAGTCTATCAGTAACTGATTTAACTTGACAAAGAGATTTTTCTCTGTAAAGCATAATATATTTCATGATAAAACTAGGGTATACAGGAGAGCTCTTTCATTAAACTCCTTATTAAGTATTTATTTTGTTATGTACTGCTGGGTTTCAGTTAGGAATGAACAGACTCCTATGTATGGGCATAATATTTCTTTTAAAGACTATACTGTGATGGAAAAATCTATTGGGTTGTCAGATGATGTGTATAGTATTCCCAACTGGATTGGTGAGAAATATATACATTTGGGAATATTCACTTTGCGAGCTAAGTGACATATGTGATTGAATGTATAGAATAAATTAAAATAAAATATATTTAAAAAATTAAAAAGTCATGATGCATTTTTGCACAGAAAAACATAGATATTATACATCATGACTTTTCCAACAACTCAATATTGTTGCTACTATTTTAATGAATTAACTTACATGTTATTCAAAATAATGTTTTTCTGATTTTATCTAAAGGAGCTATAGAATCATTACAATTATATAACAATTGGTACCTTAAGTTTGTGAAACATACTAAAGTTACATTAGAACACATACTTACCATAGCTTATTTATGATTCAGAAGTATGGATTCTGTGATTTAACAGAGTATTATGTGGCGTATGGTCTTAAGGTGCTGACCGGTTGGCTGACGAGTTTGAGTCCTGGACTTGGCAGCTTGCTTTCTCTCTCTCTCTGTCTCTCTCTCTCTCTCTTTCTGGTGAGTTCAAGTGTCCTTTATCAAATTTAATACTACTACTACTAATAAATAAAATAAAATAAATAATTTTTTTTTTAAAAAAAAAGAGAGAGAGGGCATTGTAACAGATGGAGACCATAATTCAATTGTTTTTAAACTGGGATACAGTGCTCACTTTTGGAGATATTAAATACTGGTATAACTTTTATCTGCAAAAAAAAAATAGCTAAATAAAAATGGCTTTATTTCTTATAGAAATAAGCCTTAATTTATTTCATGTAAATGTTCCATCAGCGCAGTATTCCCATTTATATCCTGTCTAAATTTTGCATCAGCTGAATTTATATAACATGCAAAATGTCTTAAAAATGAAACAGTGAGGGAATAATTCTCTTCTTGAAGTATAAGTTGAAATAAGGCTCATCAAGTGGTGGCACGGACCTGGGGGCTTTCTTCTTAAATTAAGATTGACTTGACTGAAGAACTTGAAGAGAGATGAGCCTTTAAGGACGGTGGATTGTCTGTGAATTAAATATAATGGTATAAGCACAGATGGTGGCTTAGAAGGCCTTAGCATTCATTTCATCCCTCAACCTACCATGTTTTTTCTACCGCTGATATTTTCTTATATGCAGTGCGAATAAAAGTGTCTTCTAAAAAATTGCTATTTTGACTGATTTATTCTTTGACTTTATTCTAAAGGAAAACAATGCACCTACACTGCAAACACAACTTCAAATTGATATTCTTCTCTTTTGATCCAGTGCTATAGCCTGAATTTCCTGCAATTTTTAAATTCTGTAGCCTCTCATTAGTGTAAAGCTTTAAGACTCAAGAACAGAGAAATAGAAGCGCCTAGTGTTACATTCCAGTATAATTGGGGTTAGATTGCACACAGGAAGAATAAAATAATATGTTTCAGAGTTAGACTTGGGAGGGCTTAAAGATCTATACTAACTAGTATTGTTTTATTGGCATGGAGAAAACATTTAAGTTTCTGCAAGGGAACATAATAATCAAAATTGTGTATTGAAGAAATATATCTTCTGACCAAATCAATGATACATTGAAGATAAACCTAAATGCAAAGAATTGATCACCATATAAGAGCAACTAAAGAAGGCTTTTGTGGAATTGGCCATGAGATTGAGGAGTAATATAAATGATATTATATGGTTGGTTCAAAAGCACTTGTCATAGGAGTAGAAGACTTGAGAAGCAGGGAGAGGAGGAGAGAATAAAATTGAGATTTTTCAGGAGCTTTAATTCACAGGAGCAAGAAAAAATGTTGAGATGTGGATATGAAATGTTCCTAAACAATTACTTCATTTGTGCATTTCTCAAACATCTTTTTCTCAAACATTTCTCAAAAATATGTTAATTCTATTGACAAAAATTATTCAGCATTTTAAAAGTATTTCACTGTGTTTTTCATTCATCTGAAAGCATTCAATGCACTCAAATAGCCTGAAAAGTGAGTTTAAGCTATTCTGTAATTTATTAAAATATATGTGATTGAATATTCATATACTGATTGTCTTAAATAATATTTTAATTTATATAGGCTAAAATAACATTCAAAATACTGATTTCTCAACTTAACTATATATTGCTACAGATTAAATGGTTAAATAAGGAAAAAAATAACTTTTTGGGGACGAGGTGGTGGCATAGAAGTAATTCCAGGATCCAGGCCCTCAGGCAGGAAGTTCCCACGTACTCATATACCCATGTGTCCACACCACATGTCTGGATCCAAGCTGGCTCAGACTGGGAGGGGCTGGCAGCATAATGAGGACCTCGATGAGGCTTCTGGTCTCTCTGTCTCTCTTATGGAAGAAATAAATATGCTTTAAAAAAACCCTTTCCTTGGGGCCGGCAGTAGGCATATTGGCTAAGGTGCTGGACTCCCACATGGCTGCCCATGGTTTAAGCCTAGACTACGTGACTTGAGATCCTGGTTTTTGACTTCAGCTTACACTTTGTACCACTTAGAAAAGCTGTACCAAATTTCTTTCCTTCCCTTGAATACGTCAAACCCTGTCCTGAGGTTCATTATCTGTTCTATCCTGAATGCTCTCCCACTTGTCCCCATCCACCACCCACAAGTAGACTCCATGAAAGAACCACTCTAATTCCTCAGGTATCAACCCCAAATATCATTTCATTAGGAAAGTGAATCTCAGGACCAACAGGTGGTGTAATGGTTACATCATTGGATTCCCATGTAGTTGACTGCAGTTCAAGTTCTGGACCTGGTTGCTTAAAGTTCACGCCAGGTTGTGTATGTGTGTGCCCAAGATCCCTAGGGGAGAATGGAGGAGACAGGATTGTGGTGTGGCCATCCTCCCTGAGGGGTGATTTCTCACTTTCTCTCCAGCAAATGCACATGACCTATAGCAAAAAAAATCTCTCAAAATAAATAAATAAAAGGAAAGTGAATCTCCTGCACTCACTCATTTTCATCACACTATATAACTGTCCTTTGATCAATTATTATTTTCTGAAATTCAATCTATGTATATATTAATTAGTTTTATGCCTCCCTCCTTCAATGAAAAGTACAGAGAGAGTCAAATATTGTCTGCCTAATTCCCTGCTGTTTCGACAGCTTCTGACCTAGTGCCTAGAACACAGTGAGCTCTCAATTAAACTTGGTTGAGTGAAAGAATGAATTGCTTAATGCAGAAAATTGGCTTCTCTTGTCTCTTCTGAGAATCCAAAAACTGATTATAATATGGCTTGTGAAAGACAAGAAATTGTGTCTACAAGCATAGCCTCTTCTATCCAGCATTGGGGGTTGTTATATTTAAATTTTTGAGACATACAGCACACTGTTGTGTATTTTTAAAGTAAAATTTCTATTCTGAGAACCAACTAACTGTACTTCAACAATTTAATGTAACGGGACTTTTTTGGCTAAAAATCAAATTCTGTACTTTGGAACAGTGAACTAATGCAATTTCAACTTTATCTATAAATGCATCTTTAATAATAGGAGTTACAGTTTGATAATTGATATTACAATTAGACCGCAACACATATATTTAAATTACTTCCAAAAAGTCTGTTTTAAAATACACTATACAAATTACATTGAGCAATATAATGGCTTCCATAGCCAATCAGCAGTCATTTTTTCAAATTATCTACCAAGAAATAAATTTCTATTGAGACAGTAATAAAAGGACTTATTAAAAAGTTTCCAGGTCATTTGTTACAAAGTCATTATTTAGAATAATACTTTCAAATAGGACAATGTGCTACCTGCACTTCACATTCCAACACATATTAAGTATTTCAGAGAGAGAAATGAGTTCAGAAATTTCATTTATGATGAACTGCAAGAGATTAAAAAGTCACAAGTGATGAAGTGATTCCCTTATCTAAAATATTTTCTAAAATATTTTTAATTGTACATATCTGGAATCACATAAATATTGCTTAATTAAAAATGACATCGTGATAGTGACTGTAGAATCCTGAGTATCAAATAGAATTCTGGGGGCCAACAGGTGGTACGGTGGTTAAGGTGCTGAATTCTCACATGGCTGACCAGGATTTGAGTCCTGGACCTGGCAGTTTATTTGCTCATTCTCTCTCTCTCTCTCTCTGGTCAAACTGAAGAATAATAATAAATGAAATAAAGAAAGTGGCATTGCTGTCTTTAAAAAAAAAGAAGAAATTGAATTCTGTAGAGTATAAAGTGCTTAAAGGCTAAATTCAGGCTACAGCATTCACTAATTTGTGAATTTGAACAAGCTCCTGAGTTGCCTTTCTGCCTGCCAGTTTCATCTTTTACATTACGGGAATAATTATGCTTTTTGTATATTAGGGTTATTTGAAAGATTGAGTTATACATAAAGCACTAAGGATCACTGCTGGAACTTAGAAAGCCTACAATGGTTAGATTTATGAGCAGTACTCAGTATACACTATCATGGAAGAAGTGAAATGCTATCATTAGCACCAGGATGTGTCAGGTAAGGTTCTATGTGGTGGGCACACAACACTGAAGCAAACTGCAGACAAAAATCTGAATTTGTAGAGAACTGTGCTGTGGTGAGGAAAAAATATGAAAATTATATTCTATTTCAGATGATAATAAATGCTAGGGAGAAAAAACATAGTGAATGTGGAATAGAGAATAACTGGACAAATATTTTGTAGGAATTAGTCAATATCATTTGATTATGAAGTAGCTTCATGTAAATAAAATTTCTATCAATTTGAGATTTAGATGAAATGAATAAATTAATATTTGTCAAAACACTTGAAAATTAATTCATATGACAAAATAATGTTTAACTACAATAAATATATGTTAAATCAATTTATAAACTTACTTATAATAGTTTTATACCCAAGTTTATAACATGAATACTTGCATCAAAATACCAGCTCTCCCAGTTATTAGCTCCAGTATATCTAAAATAAATAATCTGGGACCAGCACTGGCATGGTGGTACAGGTACTGGACTCCCACATTGCCTACTGTGATTCAAGTTCCGACCTGGAGACTTTAAAATCATGCTGGGCGCATGTGTGTACATCTCCAAAATCCCAGGACGAGAATAGAAAAGAGATTGCAGCATGTCCATCCTTGCTAGGGGGATGATTTTTCACTTTCCCTCTCAGTCTTTCTCTGTCTCTCTTCACCAAATACACATGCCCTATAGCAAAAACTTTATTAAATAACTAAATCAAATATGTAATATAAATATAATTATAAATTATATACCTTGTATGATGGTGATAAGATATAAATAGTGAGAGAAATAGGAAAAGAAGTGATTGCAATGTGAACATACCTCATGGGGGGGGGTGTTTTCTTTCTCTCTCTTTTGCTTTCTGTATCTTTCTGGTGAGTGCACGCATACACTGGCAAAATTTTTAAAATATATATAAAAAGTTTTATTTAAAGTCACATCACGATAGTTTATATTTTTTCTTTGTTTATATAGTTTATATTTTTTCTTTGTTTATAGTTACATATACTTACACGTTCACACATATGCATGTCATTTTCTATAGCAAAGAGACTCATATCTCAAATCACAAACACGAACTGAATAATACCAAAGACAATTTTGAAAGTGAATTTAGACACTTACACATTTAATGCATTTAAATGTTCATTTGAATACATGTTTAATGTTTGAGCATATTCAGATATTTTAAGTATCATATGATATATAATTACTGTGTTTTGACAGGCAACTAAAATTTTAACAGTTCTACCTAAGTTTTTAATGATATTTTCAAAAAACTAATAGATGTTGTATCTAGGGGCCAACAGGTGGCATGGTGCTTGATATGGTTGGACTCCCACGTGGCTGACCACAGATCTTTTGGATTGTATTTTCTTTCTCTGTCTTTCTCCAGTGAATAGCTTTGCTCTCTGTGGTAAAATAAAATAATAATTATAAATAAAATAAATTAATAATTTTAGATAATATAAGTAAAAGTAATAAAAATAAACACTATATCTTAGAAGCTTCACTGTTTTGTAAAATATGAATAATTAAGCACAAGTATCTGTCCTGCAACTGAAATTGCATTTATGTCATTACTAAGCTTATGAGGTTCATGACTTCTTTTTAGAAATATTTTAGATTCAGGCATATACTAATTTTTCCACTTTTAATCCAAGAAAAAGGTAAATATTGATGTTATCTAAAAACAGGGCTATTGAGAAAATGAACTATATTTTTGTTAAGCATTATCAATATTTTTCTCTTTAGGTGAAATATGATAAAAGAAGACTGCATAAGTGTTTTACAGGAAGTTGTTGACCCCTGAACTAAAAGCTTAAGAAGTTATATTATCTGGAAAACCAAGAGAGAAAGATAGAAAGATAAAGTAAGGAAAACAGTTCAACACTTCCTAGGAAATGATCTAGTTTTACTTTTTGATCAAACTGGTAGAATAATGGAGTTTATTCATATTGTCAGACTATGGAGTAGAAATAACCCAAAATCATGAAAATAAAATTTTATGATTCTAATAGGGCACTCAAAATAGATATAAAAACATAAAATATTCAAGAAAAACCAATTATCATCTTTTTCCATTATGGTCTATTAGGTCTCTAGAGTTCTATTATATATGCACTTATTTTACTTGCTAATTTTATTTTTGAGCTTCTAAAATCTCATTTTGAACTTCAAAATCACACTAAACAGATATCTTAGCATACTTTATTTTTCCCCCAGTGGCCAGAATTTGGAAGATTGAGACTATTCAACAAGAAAAGAGAAAACTTGCTTTACCACATCCCAGTTTGATAATATCCTTGAATATTTGTGAACTTTATAAAGCAATTAAAGCCATAAACTTACACATGGTCATTTGTCAGGCTTTTTTTCTTAATTCTACCTCTACAGTTTATTATTACCATCCTGTGCTAACAGTTCTTAATTTATCTCTTAGTTTTTTTACGCAGTGTTTCAGTCCACTTTACCCTTTTATTTAGCATATCTTTGCTCTACTTAATGCTTCCTACTTCACAGCAAGCTAAATAGGGTACATAGTTTTCCTCAAGCTTTTATACCTTCTCGACTTTGTACTCATTCTCACTCTACATTTGTATTATTTTCCAACTGAAATTCTTCCCAAACAGGCCATCTCTTTGAGTTGAGTCACCTTCAATAAATTCATTCTCTTTCTTAGCACATTACCAGTTCTATTTAATATATTCCTTTCTCATTTCTCTGAAGCTCATGCTTTCAATTACGAGTTTCACTTCTCTTTCATGAGATTGTTTCCTAACAGAATAGAAGAGGAACAAGAAAGTAATTATGTATATCAAGAATATATTTATGTATGAAAAACCACAAAACCTAACAGAATCTACATAAAATCATGAAGGACATTACAAATTAAATTACCTTTAAGGAACACTATCAAGTTTCACCCTGATTTTTAGCTGTAATTTATGAGGTTTCCCTAACGCTTTTGATTTTTGTAATCTACTTATTCATTTATTGATTCATTTACCTAGCAACTAAAAATTAGCAGGTCATATTATGCATTATTTGATGTTAGATTCTGATTATATAACTACAGATAGATGATAAATAGACATAGCTGTAGATACATCAATTTGTTTTTTCCTCCTTATAAGTTGGAGAATTACTTCTTTTGTGGGGGGTGGGGGAATTTGCTATTGGGCGCGTGTGCTCGCCAGACAGACAGAGAGAGACAGAGAGACAGAAAGCGAGAAATCACCCCCCAGGGGGGATGGCCAACTGTTACTATTATTTGAACCCCAACATTTGAGTTCAGTGACAGCTAACTTTGTTCTTTGAATCTAAATAAACTAAGAAGAAAACATTCACATGTCAGAGACCAACCAAGGTGAGAGAAGACACAGGCGGGGCCTGTCTGGCATGGGTGTCAGAGCCTAACCAAGGTGAGGAAGGACACAAGATAGGAGAAGGCCTGGGGAAAGTGACAGATCTCAAGCAGTGGAAAGAAGGTGTCCACACACTGGGATTCAAAATGGAGTTGATCATGTGGGATGCAGCTCACTTAAACACTGGAACATAGGCTTGGTGCTCTAAATTACTTTTAATTTTATTATTTTATTTTTAATGCCAGGGGATGCACTTGCAGAGAGAGAGAGACAGATACAGAGAGAATCTCCCAGGGGGACCTCGTCATGCCACAATCCTCTTTCCTTTCTTCCATTTATTCTCCCCATCAAGATCCTGAGCATATGCCCCCATATACCTGGCATGTTTCACCACCTGCTAGGGCAGGGATCTGAATTATTGTCAGCTCTAGCTCTCTCCACATGGAACTTAACCACTGTACTCCAGGGCTGGCCTTTAATATTTCATTTTATTTATTTATATTTTTACTTGTCAGAGAGAGAAAGAGGGGCAGAGAAATAGAGAAAGAACAAGAAACTTTCAATGAGATGTGGGATGCTGCAATCCATTCTCTATTTCTCCATCCTATCAGGATTTGGGGCAAGCGTGCACATGTTCCTGGTGTGTTTTTTTGAAGTTTCCTGGGCTGAAAGTCAAACCATGGGCTGTGTAGGATCAGACCTCTTTAAAAACATTTCATTTTTTAATTGAGTTCTAGTCTCAAGTTATTTTAGTAAAATGTACTAACATACATACATATACATATGTATATGTATATGTATGTATATGTGAAGAGGATTTCAAAACTTCATGGAAAAAATTAAATTAAATATAGATTTATTTTGGTACAAAACAATTCTGAAATTCATTCATAGTTTTCATAATTCTCATTCCATTTACTTTTCAAGACCCTTATACTTTACATGTATCTAACATCTTATTAACATGTATTTTTACTGATATATACATGAACATATTGATTAAATTAACGTAGTCATGCAAAAATTATACTTTACAGGAACAGCAGTTAATGTAATGGCTATGTCACTGAACTTCCATGTAGCCAACCGCGGTTCGAGTCCCGGACCCGGTGGCTTAAAACTCACGCTGGGTGCGTGTGCGTGTGCCCAAGATCCCGAGAGGAGAATGGAGGAGAAGGGATTGCGGCGTGACCATCCCTCCTGGGGGGGTGATTTCTCACTTTCTGTCTATGTCTCTCTCTGTCTGTCTGGCAAGCACACGCGCCCTATAGCAAAAACCTCTCCAAAAAAAAAAAAAAAAAAAAGAAAGAAAAAAGAAATGGTATAGTGATTAAAGTGCTGGACTCACACCTAAAGACTGAGGTTCAAGTCCCAGACTTGATTACTTGAAACACACTGGGTGCATGTTCGTGCATGTCCAGAATCTCTAGAGGAGAATAGCGGAGAAAAGGTTGTGGCATGGCCATCCTCGGGGGGGTGATTTACTACTTCTCTCTCTGTACCTCTGGCAAAAGCACATGCACCCTATAGCAAAAATCTCTCTCTGAAAAAAGACCCCCAAAAAACAAAACAAACAAACAAACAAAAAACCTAACGGGGCCAGCAGGTGGCAGAGTGGTTAAAATGCTAGATTCCCACATGGCTGACCATGGTTCAAATACTAGACCTGATGGCTTGCTTTCTCATGTTCTCTTTCTCTCTCTGGTGAACACATGTGCTCTATAGCAAATTAATAATAACAATAAATAAGGTAAAATAAATAATTCTTTGTAGAAAACTATGCCTAACAAGGCCAGCCTATGGCATGATGGTTAAGGCAGGTAGACTCCAGATGGCCAATAGTACTGTTCAAGTTCCAGATCCAGTATCTTCAAAAAACACAGGTGGCTGCACAAACATCACAGTAGATAAGAATACAGCATGCTAAGGATTAGAACAGAAATGGATACAAAATGTCAGCAGAACATAAGGGAAAGAACTTGTTAGGTGTTGGTTAGAATAACAGAAACAAAGGATTAAGGAAAGCCCATTAAACCACTTACTTTGTAGCATTCACTAGACTCAAAATAAAATGGGGAAATGCAAAGATAAAATGTAACAAACCAAAGACCTTGAGGCATACATTTTGACTAAACAAAGGGCCTAAGAAACAAAAAAAAAAAAAAAACCACACAGGTTAAAGGAAACCCAGTGAAGGAGACAGTGCTTGCTTGCCTTCCTTGACACTGGCCCCTTCTGTCTATAAAATGTCTCTGTTGTTTTGGGTTTTGGTTTTGGTTTTTTTCTCATTAAACCTTTTGCTTAGTTTTAAATAAAAATGAAACAAAACAAACAAACAAACAAAAAATAACCAACCACCACCACCACCACCAACAAAAAACAGGCCTGGCCCATGTGCATACATGTCCAAATCCTAAAAGGAGGGAGAACCAGCAGTTAGCGTAATGGCTATATCAGTGGACTCCCGTGCAATTGACTGCGGTTCAAGTCCTGGACCTGGTGGCTTAAACTCACACCGGGCGCGTGTGCGTGCGTGCCCAAGATCCCAAGAGAAGAATGGAAGAGAAGGGATTGCAGCGTGGCCATCCTCTCTGGGGGGTGATTTCTCTCTTTCTGTCCCTCTCTGTCCTCCTAGAGAGCACACACGCCCTATAGCAAAAACCTCTCAAAAAAAAAAAAAAAAAAAAGGAAGGATTAATGGGAAGAGAAGGTATTGACTGCAGAGTGAACATTTCCCATGGCTAGCGGTGCTTTCTCACTTTCTCTCTCTGTCTGTGTCTCTCTCTCTTTCTCCCTGGTAAGCACATGTACTCTTGGAAAAATTTTTAAAAAATAATAATACTTTATTTAAGAATAGATTAAGCCAATCCAATATTATTAATTGTACAGGGTCTGTCCATAATGATTTTTATTCCAAAACTCATTGTGCTGCTTAGGAAACCTGGTTGATTTAGAAAAAGTGCTTAAATAAGTGATAAAGTTCATGTAATCATGCACTAGAAAACAAGAAATGAGAAAAATAGGCCTCTTGACAAGTAATTGAAAACGGATTATAGCAAAGTTGATAAGAAAACAACTTTATGTTAAAAATAGGCACGAGAAGAAGATACATTGAAAAAATTATCGGAGCAGAAAAGAAATTTCTAATCAGCACATAATTTAGTCTTTTATACATTCATGAACCTCATGAAACTCATGTATTTTGATAACACTACTAATTGACAACCATAAGAGAGAGCACAAAAACATTTCTATACAGTATTTCATCTCATTCTTAAGCAGGAAATGTGAGATTATAGGATTTTTATGCACATTACATTTAAATTTTCTCCTGAAAGAGCTAATAAAAATGTTATAGGTTGTAGAAATTAATTTATGGATAGTTCTCAAGGCAGAAAAGCTCTAAATTAACCTTGCTTGAAGGAGAACTCAATGTTCTTATTCATTAAGGGTTCCAGCTGTGCGCAAGTAGAGGGTGGTAGAAATTCTTTCAGATGAGGACTAACAGTGTAAACCTCTTTTTCAAGGTTCTTGCATTTGTTACTCTATTTTTCAAATGCAAGGAACTCAATAACATCTAACCAATTCGATTTAGAAGTTTCCATCAGTAGGTTTCATTGAGACCACACTCCTCCTCGCAGCCTGTGAGACAATGCAGCGCAAGTGAAATGAAGGGAGCAGCCTAACTACACCACGGAGGAACTTTTTGTTTTATTTTTGTAAATTAAATTTTCTCCGTGGTGGAAAAGCCTAACGACTTATTCTATGATGGACTATGTTTCACAAAATAATAGCGCCATGAAAAAGCAGTGTTTATATAATAGACATTGGTGTGGGTTTCTACATTTGGGTTTTTATTATATGCAGTATAGTGAAAGAAGGAATCTCCAGTTTAAAATATCCTTTTTTGTTTGAGGTGAGAAAAGCAATAAAAGAAACCTCCAAACTATGGTTAATAAAGCGGCAGAAATGTGTTTTTCTACAGACAACAGTAACCCTTTACCTTACTTGCCTCTTCATTAATTGGTTAAAAACCATCTATATATAACTTAGAGCTTTGTGGGCCAAACATGCTAGACACACCATTTCAAAGCAGTAAATATGACAAACATGGTCCCTATCATCCCAGATTGTATATGGTAGTCAGTGGGCCCCTGAAAGATAGCCTTTTTAAAAGTGTCTTATTTAGGGAATAGAATTTTTTGAAATGTTCTGATTTACAAAACTACTTAAAAATGTGGTCCACCGGAAAATTCCAGAGCTGATAGCTGATTTCATCATGATTACAAAAAGAAGTAAGCAAGTAATTATTCAGTTCCAAATTAAGATATGAGATATTAGCAAAAATTAGAGAGGAAAAATTAAAACAGAGAAGAAGTTAGCATTTCTGAGGATGTAGCTTTAAAACTGATTTCTTTTTCTTTTTTTTTTTTTTTTTTTTTCAGTTTTTACTATAGGGCTTGTATGTTCTAGGTGGTGGTGCAGGACAAAAAAAATCCCTCCCCCCCCCCAGGAAAAATGGACACATCACATCCCTTCTCTTCCACTGGTCTCTTAGTATTTGGGGCACATATGATACACTCCCAGCAGGCATGATTTTCAAGTCACTGATTCTGAGACTTGAACGAGAAGCTGGTCATGTGGGATCCAGTGCCTTGACCTCCACACACTTGTTGGAGAGAGACAGGGGCAGAGAAAAAAAGTGAGAAAGTCCCTGCTATGGGGAGGTAATTATCCCACCACAATCCCTTTTCCTCTACTCTTTTGGAATTTGCAGCACTTATGCACATGTACCAAGCGTGTTTTTCAAGCTACTGGGTCCAGGACTTGAAATGCACAGTTGTCCATGTGGGATCTAGCTGCCTTAACTACCATGCCACAGGCTGGCCCTAAAACTGATGCTTTAAGGATGACTCTCATGGACAATCTAAGGGAAAAAAAAAAAAAAAAAAAAAAACAACTTATAGGAAAGAATCAATTTTATTTGGAAAGACATGAAGGCAGTATCTATGTTTGAAAAAAAAAAAAAAAAAAAAGAATGAATGGTGGCAAGGATAGCCAGAAATAGACCGACAGGAGAAGAGTGGTGAACTTGTAGGTTTTAGAGAAAAGCAGGTGCTCTTAACAGACAGGGAAATTAACATGAGTTTCAGTTAAATCAAAATATACTGGAAATTTTTAAGTGAAGTGATCTGATCTTCTTGTTTACAGGTAATTCTAAATACCATGTAGATAACAAATTGACCAGCAACATGAAGAGGAAGGTGACAAGTTAAAGGCAAATTGTGGTAATCCAGACAATATTAACTGATGTATGCAAGGAAAGGGGCAGTGTGAATGTAGAAAAATGGCTAAATAGCAACTGTGAATTTATTTATCCTCTCTAGTGATTATATAGAAAAGAAGAAAGGACACAGTCAAGCATAACCCCAACTTTTTGCCTTGAGCGATTACAATGGATGGGTTATTGTAACATTTGCAAACATAGGGACAACTGAGGATGTTAAAGGTTGAGAAACATAGTGAACATTGGGTTCTGCGATACAATACTATGTGGTCAACACTTTTAACTAGAGCACTTTCTGTGGGGGATTTCAGCAAAAGTTGATGGACAGAGTAAAAGCATAGGTAGAAAGCTCTTCAGCTGATTAAGAGAAAAAGAGAAACAACCCAGTAATTGGAGGAGTGTTGGAAGTTACATAAAGTGTTTTTGGGGTTTTTAAAAATTATTATTTCTTCCTAGGTCCATATATGATGGTGACAATATGATAGTGATGGTGATTATAATGATAGGGGTAGCGATGGTAAAAGGACAGCTATAATTATGTAATTGTCCACATATTGAGATTGCAGTTTTTCTTCTTTAGTTAAAAAACAGCACATAATTTACATTAAATCCTCATTTTCTGCCTTGTAACAGAATCCTTTCCTCATTTGTCTTCACCTCCATTAAATCATTACCATCAACTGTTCCAAAATTAAAGAGAATTGTATTTTAAAATATTTGAGAACGATTTAGGAAGTTAATGAGTATAGCTTTGATATAGCTATGTGGTACCATTTGATAATTTAATTATAAGTCTGTAATTCAGAAACTCTCATCTAAAATTTGAATTGTCAGTGTCATTGGCATTGAAATACATTTCATCTACAGAATAGAATTCAAAATAGATTCTGATTTATAAGACTATAAATTAAAATGTGGTCTAGCAGAAGTACTCCTGATAGGTAATTTCACTGTAATTATCACTTTTACTTATTTATCTAATAACGTTGATACTTGAATTAAAAAATAGCAGAATATGTATCTTCAACAAAGCAGAGAGTTGGATCTTTTGTTTGGAGGTAAAGTTGCCTAAATGAGAGATCATCTGGTTGTACTGAATGAAATTTAATCTGGCAAATAGGGGCAAACTTTGAATCATTATATTTTAACATAGTAGGACCGGCAGGTGGCGTGGTGGTTAAGGGTGCTGGATTCCCACATGGCCGACCACAGTTCAAGTCCCGAACCTGGCGACTTGCTTTCTCTCTTTCTCTCACTCTCACTCTGTCCCTTTCCAGTCAAGTTAAAATAAATAAATAAATACACGAATAAAGTTAAATAAAAAAATCTATATATTAACATAGCAATAGGTCAAGTTCAAATTTGAGATCCAAAAACAGTGGAGTGAGTGCATTACTCGTTGTAACTATAAGACGTGGGTTTATGTTAAATGCTTAATCTATGTAGTCTTTTCTGAGGTCTCATCATCACTATCTGTGATTCTTGTTAAACATTAAATACTAAGATTAAGTTAGCAACATTGTCATATATTAGAATATTCTTGAAGGGACCAGCAGTTAGCATAATGGCTATGTCGCTGGACTCCCATGTAGTCGACCATGGTTCAAGTCCTGGACCAGGCGGCTTAAACTCACACCAGGTGTGTGTGCGTGCGTGCCCAAGATCCTGAGAGGAGAATGGAGGAGAAGGGACTGCAGCGTGGCCATCCCCCCTTGGGGGTGATTTCTCGCTTTCTGTCTCTCTGTCTCTCTCTGTCTTTTTGGCGAGTGCACGCGCCCTGTAGCAAAAACCTCTCCAAAGATAAAAACCATATTAGAATATTATTTTCACATGTTGGCTGTATGTTTATTGGAGTTTTTCTCTTATTGGTCAGCTTTTGTTGTTTTATATTGTTTTGTTTTCTAGTTAACAATGAAAATGTTAGGAAAATAAATATAATAACTGTAAATATGTATTATAAAGTAGGAGACTGATCAAGAAAGCCTATATGTTTCTTGAAGTTTGCAGTTTGACTAAACTTTACATATATTCTGAATGTCAGACCCTTGATATCCTTTTTTTAGAGCATTTACTTAAGAAAACTTTCAATTATAAGCTATTTCCCTGCCTTTATTATTTTGATTTTATGTACATTTTTAAAATACATTCAATCACATTATTTAGCTTACAAGGTGATCCTTTTATCCCACCCTCTTAGTTTTACACCCAAGAATGTCTTTGTGAAGGACCAGAAAGAAAGGCATTCCTTTGAAATGTAATCACCAGGGAAGACACTATCCATAACTTTCAGTGTCTATGGGAAGGTAGGAGCCTTACTTTATAAGTGTCAATTTGGGAACAGTAATGACATAATAACTTTGGCTAACATTCCCACTTTTCCACTCACTCTGGCCCTTAAAACCTCTTTCACCTTTTGTCTCAGTGGAGTAAAGCTTAATGCTCACTTCTATTCTAATAGTTTTGAATACAGTCTACCTGTTTGTTAACAGTTAGACTGTTAACATCTAGTTCAAATTTTTTTTCTGACAATATAAAAAAAAACTATATTCTCTGCAGACATTATTTGTAAGAAACTCACTATTTGGGTCAGCATACTTATTTTCTGTATCTCACAATACTAAGAAAGTTTTAAATTTAGAGTGTTTTTTTTTGGGTAGAAGATGTTAACATTTAAAAAACTGTACTATTCTTAAAGGCATGTAGAATATTATAGTGTATTTATGTTTCGCTTGTATGAAAGGTCATTTCTATCTATTCACAAGGGAAACGTAATGTACTTAAAGGCATAAAATAATAAATGAATAATTGAGACACTAAATAAATAAATATTAATAAATAATGTAATTCAGAGGAGTTATGTTCCATAGTTATAGTTGTTAACTAGATGTAACTCTCTTAGGCACTCTCATTTTTTTTTTTTTTTCTTTCCATGGTCTCTCACTGTCCAATTCACTTCCCATATTTTTACTAGAATGTAGACTTTACCAGACTTTTAGGTCCTTGAAGACCTCTACTATATAGTACATTTTTTAAAACTTCTTTGGGTCAGCAGATAGTGTGGTGTATGGTGGTTAGGGTGCTGAACTCCCACATGGCTGAACATTGTTCGAATCCCAGATTTGGTGGCTTGCTTACTCATTTTCTCCCTGTCTCTCTCTGATGCCTATAACAAGTTTAATAATAAAATAATTATTTTTAAAAGAAAAACTTCTGGGACCAGCAGTTGGTGTAATGGCTATGTCTCTGGACTCCCAGTGGCTTAAACTCATGCCAGGCATGTGTGTGTGTGTATGTGTGTATGTCTGTGCCCAAGATGCCGAGAGGAAAATGGAGGAGAAGAGATTGTGGCATGGCCCTCCCCCACCCCAGGAGTGATTTCTTGCTTTCTGTCTCTTTATCTCTCTCTGTTTTTCTGGCGAACGCATGCACCCTATAGAAAAAACCTCTCCCAAAAAAAAGAAAAAGAAAGAAAGAAAGAAAAACTTCTTCAGCATGTAGAGGATGCTTAATAGATGAATTATTGTTAGATTGAACTATTAGCTACTATAATAAAATGTACTTATCTTCTTTTCCTTCATTAAATTTTTTATAACAAATTATGTTACTTATTATAAATCACAGATTATTGATAAAATTAAGAGTTCACTCTTAAAATTCTGAAGTAGCAAATAGTCTGCAAATATTTGTAATGGTATGAATAGCTATCCTTAATAAGGGTATAGGCATACTTCTAAGTGCTGTAGTTTAATCAACTCATTTAATCTCAACAACAGACCTAAGAAATGGACTCTGCTATACAAAGGAAGAATGTAAATCCCAGAGCCTTGCTATAATTCCTCCATTTTCATGAGATAGGAAGATTTGAATAAAGATCCACTGGTTCAGACATTAATTTTGGATTACGGTATAAACACTTTGCTTTTTAAAACTACTTTTCTCAAGGCATATAAACAACGTTCCCTAAACTTAAAAGCAGGGAAAATAGCAAATGAAACTTCTCCTCAGGTGGGAAAGCAGGGAAGGATGCTAGACCAACAGCTACAGAACAAAGCTCTGATCCTGCCAGATTAAAGGAATGCACAGAAGGGCCTTCGATGCACCCTGCTCACTAAGAAACTCAGAGCAGCATCATGGAAAACACATGGTAGACACCCTGCTCAAGGGCCAATGACCACCCTAATGTTTCTGAAGGGACTGTGAGAAATACAGCCAACTGAGAACACATAATCAGAATCCCTTTTGTTGCTGTGATTAAAAAATACTCAGTTTTGGGTGGGGGTCCAGGAGGTGGTGCAGTGGTAAAACGGAGGCCTGAAAGCAGTCCTACGTGAGAAGGTTGCCAGTGCCAGTGGAGCGACCAGCCTGAGTACTCCAGGCACGAGTTAGCCATGAGCCAGGTCTTGCTGAGGCTGAGGCTGAGGCTGAGCCAGGCCTGGCTGAGGCTGAGGTGAGTCAAGGCATCAAGACCCTGTTAGTTACGCTCTCTCTCTGTTTCTGTTTCTGTGCTTCATAGAATAAATAAATAAAATTTAAAAATACATATTCATGGGCCAGCAGGTGGCAGGGTAGTGAAGGTGTGGGACTCTCACATGGCGGAGAGTGTCTAGGGTCCCAGATCTGGAGGTTTGCTTTCTCACTTTCCCTTCCTCTCTCTCTAGTTAAATTAAAAGTAATACTAATAACAAATAAAATTAAATAACTAATTCTTTAAAATATATATATTCAGAACCATCAGATGGTGTAATGGTTAAGTCACTGGACTTCCAAGTACTCAACTGTAGTTCGAGTCATATCTCACAAGGGCGTGTGTGCATGCATGCCCCAAATCCTGAGAGGACAATGAAGGAGGATTGCAGTGTGGCCATCCTCCCTGTGTGTGTGTGTGTGTGTGGGGGGGGGGGGGGGGGTGATTTCTTACTTTTCCCTGTCTCTCTCGAGTACACACTCCCTATAATAAAGATCTCTCAAAAAATTTACATATGCAATTGACTGGGTTGGGAAGAAGAGTACAATCCCAGTTGCACAATTCAGTACGTTCTCATACCTTGCTCAGTAACATCGGAGTGGATGCCATAAAGTGGTTCTTAAAGGAGAGCCTGCAACTTGCCTGCAAGTATAGCAGTAGCGGGAGATGGAAGCTTCAGCAAGAGCAGCTGAGTGCAGAAAGACACCACACACACGCACACACACACACACACACACACACACACACCTTAAGTAAAGTTGTTCCTACTGGGAAATATCATACTCCCGGTTCCTGAACTGTTAAATTTAAGTCAAATTACAACCTAACTTAAGATCTAAGAGGAAGAGTCTGGCAGTCATCTGACTGATCATGAAATATAAGCTGAATGTGAGCAAAATCCAAGTCTGTAGTCATGCTTAATAAATAGGAAGTTAAAACAATCAACGACACATGTGAAGGAAATTATAAGAACTGATGGACGGAAAGGCCAAATATTTTAGGACTTAGAAATCTTTCATTTATAATGCAACAATCATAATTTTAACCAAGATGTAAAACATCTACATTTCTGTATGCTAAGAAATATAATATCAGAATAAATCTATTAATCTATTCTCTCCTTTAAACATGAGTTTTAACAGATAAGGACATTAATGAACCTAGTTTACTATGTACTTATATTTACCTAAAGGCTGTGTTGACTTAATTTGTAAAAAGCTTCTTAAACTGTCATATTTTTGACACTTGTGGAGTCGTATCTAGTACCAGCTATTGTGAATAAAGTGTCTTGCTCACGAAACCATATCCTCTTTCAACAGGATTTTCATAACAAGCCTCTTGGACAAACCACATGATAGTAATAACCTGAGTTGCTTTTGTTCTGGATTTATAAATATCCTAATGCTATCTGAAAAACAAACAGGCAATTTTCAGTTCCACAGTGTTTGAAATAATTTAAATTTCTACTTGTCTAGAGTTCTGTTTATATTTTTTTCACATCACTAGGAGTGGTCATTTAATTACAATTTCTCTCCACTTATTGTTTTGCTTTGTTTGTTTGTTTTGGGGGGTGCTTTTTAGTTCTACTCTAGGGCACATGCACTAGCCAGAGAGCAACAGAAAGAGAGAGGGAGAGAAGGAAAGTGAGAAATCAACCTCCAGGGATGTCCATGCTGTAATCACTTCTCCATCCTCCTTTCAAAAATTTCACACATGCATGTGTCGGCTGATTTTCAAGCTGCACGTCCAACAACTCAAACTAAAAACTCAGTCTTGTGGAATCGAGCTCTCTCAATGTCCACACCACTGAGTGGCCCACCTTTTACATATTTTTTTTAACCCATTGAGTAAGTTAGAAAGAGATTTATAACCAGTAATAAGGCTGATTTAAAAATAATTTGTATGGGGCCAACCCTGTAGTATGGTGATTAAGTGCTGTGCATTGGGAGCTGGATCCCACATGGCTAACTTTGGTTCGAGTTTTGGCCCCCAGTGGCTCGAAAAACAACAAGAGTACATATGCATGGATCCCCAAAATTCTGACAGGATGAAGAAATAGCAGAGAGAGATTGTGGTATGACCATTCCCCAACTGGAGGGTGCTTTTTAAAATCTTTCTGATTGTGCATGTGCCTTATGAGAATGAAATATTAATAATAACAATTTGTACAAAGTAATTAAAAAACTATTTCAAAAATACAGACAATAGGGGCCAGAAGGTGGCACGAAGTTGACGCCTTAGATTTCCACATAGCTGACTGAGGTTGGAGTCCTGGACCTACCAACTTGCTTTCTCATTTTTCCCTCTCTCTCTCGCTGTCTCTCACTGGTGAGCACATGTGCCCTGTGGCAAATTTAAAATTATAATAGTGATAATAAATAAAATAAAAATACAGACATTATATTATTGAGTGCTAGCCTCATCAAAAAGAGATCTATACAGTGTAAAATAAAAATATGACTACTTAAAGATCAACATTCTTTTGGCAGCATAAATTCTCTCGTGTTAGTTAAAATTTTGCTTGACTTTAAAATTAAGTCTCATTTTTAAAATGTCTTATTTATTATTATCATAATCTTGTTTATATTACATTGAATCACATGTGACTTTATATTGTATTACATTTCTTTTTCTGAAAGGAATCCCATGCATATCAGTCAATACAAAGACATTAAAATTCCCACCATCATCATCAAATAGCTTTTCATTATTTTTTCCAGATTATTATTATTCCGATTACTTTTTTAACATTCAATCACTACTTATCATTTTGCTTGTAAAAAGTCTTTACCTAACATGAAATAATTAAGTCTCATTTTTTAATTGCTAGAGGACATATACATTCATTGGAAATAGAGAGACATGGAGGGAAAGAAAGGAAGAAAATACTCCCCAGTGGGTTGTGAACATGCTGCAAAGACTCTCCCCTTTATTTCCCCATTCTGTTTAGATTTGTGGCATGGATGCTCACAAGCTTGTGTTTTTCAAACTGTCAAGGATGGGATTTGGAGTAGTCAGCCATGTGGTATCTGAGTCCCCTAGTCAATAGTCTACAGGGCTGCCCCCTTGTTTACATTTTTAATGTAAATTCTACTGGACATTTCACAGAAGAGAAGGATGAAAATTGTAAGTGTGCATGAATATACTCCAGAATTTTTAAAAAGTCAACAAAACTGTGCAACTAACCTCCAAGTCTAGAAATAGAACTTTGCTAATATCCCCAATACCTCTTTGTGCTCTATTCCAATTACCAACCCCATCCTGAACTTAAAACACTGCAGGCCAATTTTTCCTTTACTTTAACTTAATATAATTGGAATTGTAAAGTGTGTACTCCTTAATATCTGACAAGCTTAGCTTACAATTATTTCAAGAGATTTTTTCCATGTTGATGTGTGTGGTTCTTATTTACTTTCTTATTTTTGCCTATTTTTAAATTATCTTTGTAGATTTTGTGCCACTGAAATAATGTTGATCTTTAAGTAGTTATATTTGGTGATTACATGGTGTTGATTCCTTCCGGTAAAGCCAGCACTATATATACTTTATTATCTATAATTTTGGAATTGCTTTTGAATTCTTTTGTACAAATTATTTTTAAATCAATGTCATTACTCTTTCTCAATCTTTTTATCACTATTCAATGCATTGAAAACAAAAAATATATGCTAATTGAGAAGAATACTTCTAATTAATTTCTTTTATAGATGTCAGTGTCCTGGAGAATTTTCCTACTTATTCCTTATATTATTTTTAGATTTTTGCCATAGGGTACATGTGCTTGACAGAGAGAGGGAAAGTGAGAAATCATCCCCCCAGGGGGAATGGTCACTCAGCAATTCCTCCTTCTCTATTGTCTATTCCGGATTTTGGACCACACAACACACACATGCCTAGAGTGTTTTTCAGGCTGCCCAGGTCAAGGACTAGAACCATGATGTCAGCCATGTGGGATCCAGTGCCTTAACCAGCTTGCCACCTGCTGACTCATTTTTTCTTGTTTTAATGACATATTTATCATGACTGTTGTCAAGTCTGTCAGATAACTCCAAAAACAGATCGCTAGAGATTTGTGTTTACTGTTCTTCTCCCTTCATTTTAGTCATACAGTTTGAGTGTGCTCAATAATTGTGTTTACTAATAGCTACTGTGTTTTGAACTCTACAGATGGTGGCCTCTTCCTTGAGAGAGGATATGCCCTTTCTTCTGCTAGGTGTAAGCAGAAGCTCATCAGTGTAGCCCAAATAAGGACTGGGCACGTGGGTTGGAGACCCAGGATGGTTGTTTCCATTCAATTTCTACTTGCTTGCCTGATATTTTTGAAACTCTGAGTATAATGTCTAGGCAGGGTCTCTTACCTAATCCGTCTCTGACTTTAATATTCTTACAACATTGAAAGAAGGTGGCCTGAATTTAGATTCCCATCCTGTAAAACTTCAAATTGGCATATACTCTGTATCCTGAAGCCAAAGCTGCCCCTTAAATTCCCTCCCTGTGGCTACTAATTCTCTTCCAGTTAAACCTGTTCTCAGACACCTGCTCATGCTCAAAATTTGCAAATTCTCCACAAGACAATTGGACAAAGACATTAGCTTTCCTCTGGTTCTTCCAGTTTTTATTGCCACTACAGGTCTCTGATACCTTCAAAGAGATAAGTTTTCTTTTTTTTTTTTTTTTTTTTCTTTTGAGAGACTTTTGTTATATGGCTCATGTGCTGATCAGAGACATAGAGAGACAGAAAGCAAAAAATCACACACACACTCTGGTGGGGGGTGGGGTGGGGGAAGCTGGCCACTCCCTAATCCCTTTCTTCCATGCTCCTCTCAGGATTTGGGGCATGCACACACAGGCGTCTGGCATGAGTTTTGTTTTGTTTGTTTGTTTTGTTTTTAATTTTAAAAAAGCATTTTTTATTTAAAAAAATATTTTAAAGTATTGGAATGACTACATAGATAAGACATTTTCAAATAGCCTCATGGAAAAGGGTTTTTACTGTATTGAAAGGAAGCCAGCTGAAGCCGCGATCGGAAGCGCTCAGCCTCCAACTCCTGGGAGAAAGTGTTATCGTCATTCTGTGTTGTTATGTCCTGCAGTGGCTGAATTTCCTTCGCCATCTTAGCTCGCAGCTCCCTCTTCACCTTATGTAAAATCTGGGCCTGGAATTTTTCTCTAGCACTGCGTTAACCTTCCTGTGATATGGCTTCTGCCAGTAATGAAAACTGGTCCTTACAGTAGTTTCTCCATTGAGTCCAGTTCATTCTGGTGCTGTCTCTTTTGTTCATCTTGCTTTGCTTTGGTATGGTTTCTTAGGTCTCCTAACCTTTGCTTCTGAATCCGTAAAACCTTCTTCAAATAGTTTCTTAAATATCATTTCTTCACACAAGTCCTCATGCTCATCATTGCACACAGCTGAACTCTATAATCATCATCATATTTCTGGGCACGAACCATTCGCTGAGGATTTTCTCTTATCTTTAATTGGGTCAACCTCTGTCTATGAATGCCGTCCTTGAAGTCTTGCAGTCTCTCATTGTGTTCATATTCCTTCTTGACAAGTGCAGTAAGGAGGTCATGCCTTCTAAGGGCTTCTTCTATTTCATCCTCAAATTTCTTCTTTGATCGATTTTCTCTGCATGCACCCCTGTGGGGCTGTTCAACCTGTGCAATCTGCTGTTTCCACATTTTCCTTAGGGTCGGGCCAGAAACATACAGAAAGGGAAACTGCTCCAGAGTAAGGGGCAGGAGCCTGCGCTCATTTACTTTCATTGGAACTGCTTTATTTGGCTTTAGGAAGCCACTTCTTGGACTGTGAGCCGCAGGTTTGCTAGATTAGATCTTCCAGGGCTGAGTTCATTTTGAAGTTTCTTCATGAACTTCTCTGTATGTTTTTTCTGTGTTCTCCTCCTCGTCATTTATCCCTAGAGGTGCAATATTCACTTGAACTTTATTTCTTTTTAGCCTCCTTTCAAATGCTTTAGTTAATGCCTTTGCTCAGAATTGGCAGATATCTGTTTCTTTTGGCTTGTCTTGCCTTTTTCTATCCATATGTAGTAGTTTGTGTTTAAGTGGAGATGGAAAGAATGAATGCGATCTGCAGAGTGGGTTTCTAGGCATGGACAGTTCTGACTGTGGCTTCTTTGGCCCATACTCCATGATGCTGTCACTGCACTGAGACAGAGTCTCCTCATTCCCACTCTCCACCTCTTTGTTTCCAGTGTCTTCTTCTTTATGGTCAGTCTTTAACTTGATCACCCAAGACACTTTTGAACATTCAGTCTAGTTCAGACAGCCATTGAGAGAGTTTCTCTGACAATGCATGCAATTCCTGTTCTGTTAACCTCTTTCTTCCCCTCTGAGGGAGAGGTGAATCCCAGGATGAGGCTGCAGGTTTGCTTTCATTTCTTTTTCCTTTGGAAAGGTTCTTTATCCTAGAGCCTTGAACCTGAGATGGACACACTTCCCGTTTGCTGTATTTATGCAACTTAGGAGTTATGAAAACTCTTATCATCTGGTTCCACAGACACTGCCTCTCTGGCAGAATTCTTGGCAGGGGAGCAGGGACTTGACTGCAAGGACTCTTTTCCTATAGGGCAGGGGGCTTGAGGTTCTGCAAGGTGGTAGAGGGGATATAAAGCCATGGCTGCTCAGATAGGCTTCCCTAGCTTCCTGGCACTTGGAATTGCACTCACAGAAGAGGTTTCCATGTCTTCAACAAAAATGTCCTATTCTTTTACAAAAAAAACTAGATGAAAGAGGGCTGAAAACATCTTCACATGATTTAGAACTTGGTGAGGTTGAAGCTTTATTTTAAACTGTGTTTCATTAAAACCATAAGCACCATTACTTATTAGAGAAAAGGAGTGTGTTGTGTCTCTAATTATAATTATTTCACTGGTGGATTCTGCTTCCTCTCCATCCCAAGATGGGCCCAAGGCCTCAGAGGACAAGGAGCACTGCCCAAAAGAAGCTCTTCTCTATAACAATTTATATTCTTTAGTACTTTATGGCTCTTCCAAAGGTTCTCCTTGATGGGATTCTTTTAAACACTGTACAGTTTCACTTTTCTCATATTTCATTCATGTGTTCTGTAAGATATTACAGGAACCCATGAAATATTTCTAGGAGATTCTTTATAGATTCTTTGTCTCCTTTCATTATATTTTCTCCTCTTCCAGTAGACCACAAAGCAGCCTTTAACTCCTTCACCTGTCATGAGTTTTTAGCTGTTGGGTCCAGGATTTGAACCATGGTCGAATACATGGGAATCCAGCAACATAGCTATTAAACTCTCTTCTAGTGCCAGTTCTCTATTTTGCCTAGAACCTCTTAGCCACAATACATTTATAATACAGTGTATATATATGTATATTTATAGATAGACAGATAATATTTAGAAATATATTTGACTTTTAAAAATTACATTTAATCTTAATATTTGAATTTTTAAACCTTAAGAATTGAGATAGACATTATACAGAAGTTATAGTAAGTAAATAAGCTAATTCATACAAATAGTTTATGTGTGCAGGTTTGGATCATCTATAGCCTATATTTAATAAATACCTATTATGTGGCAGGCATTGGACTTTCACAAAAGGAAAACGAATCATTGTTCTTTTGTATTTTTAAATGATTTCATCAATCATTGTTATTTCTTAGAATAGATCTAAAATTGAGGGATAGAAGACAGTCTATTCTAACAATGGGAGGAAAAACTAAACTATAACCAAAGCTTTAAAAATAAAGACAGATGAAATAGGAATATGTAGAAGTAAAAGATGGTTTAGCAAAATAAATAAATAGAATAAAGAAATTAGCCTTATTCAGTTTCTTTGGTGTTGTTAAATAGTATTTATGAAGTTATAGAAATTTATTTTCATGTTGACTTGAAACTAGCAATGAAAAATCTTATATTTTTGTCTACATTTAAAATTTAATTTTATCCTTTGCTCATATTTTTTTGATCTTTTAGTTTTTCTAATTAACTCTTTGATATTCATAGTTTTTTGTTTCAAAAATAGTAACATTCTTAGGTTCCATGTGCTACTTATCTCTTCTGTGCAATCATTAATAAAGATATTATTGAATAGAGTCTATAAATTATTTTGCACCACAGGGCAAGTTAAAATGTCCTACTTCATCTTATAAATTGCAATCCATACACTCTCACAATGTTATGACTTCCCACAATGTCAACATTTAATTTTGTTCATTTCACTAAATGAACATAGCCTATATATTTATAGCAGGCTTTAGGCTGTGAGAGTTAGAAACAAAATGCCTTGTTCTTCCTAATTAAATGCTCTTGGGCAAAAGTTAGAGCATATTGCATTTGTTCTACAATCCATCAATTATTTCTCTTTTATTGTTAGAATAAACTTCAAGAAGTACACTTAACCTAAAGTCATGCATTTGAAAAAAAGGCCTACTCAAAACTTACTATTTTGATTTATTTAATTAATCTAGATATTAAAATTTTTAATGAATATTTCTATAAATGTAATGTACTTAAATTGAAGTTAGAACATAATATTCAGAAGTTACACATCAGAAAATAACTATTGGGACCAGCATGATGTAATGGCTGTGTCGCTGGACTCCCATGTAGTTGACTGCGGTTTGAGTACTGGACCCGGTGGTTTAAACTCACTCCGGGCGCTTGTGTGTGCATGCCCAAAATCCCGAGAGGAGAATAGAGGAGAAGGGATTGTGGTGTGGCCATCCCCCATGGGGGGTGATTTCTCACTTTCTGTCTCTCTGTCTCTCTCTGTCTTTCTGGTGAGCGCATGTACCCTATAGAAAAAACCTCTCAAAAAAAAGAAAAAAGAAAAAGAAAAAGAAAATAACTATTTATAATAGATTAGATTTTATTATATAATTATTCTTTTCCATTAACTTATTGTAAATTAGTCCTTTATGATGACTATGATGATGATGATATCGTTATGTGATGTTTTTGGACTACTATAACAAAATACCTTAGATGAGATAATTTTTAAACAACAGAAATATAAGGCTCACAGTTATAGAAGGTGAGAAGTGCTAGTAGACCTAGTATCTACTGAGGATTTGCTCTCTGGATAGTGCATTTTGGTCCATCCTTACATAGCAGACTTCCTAGTAAATTTTATAGGAGCACTCTCATTACCTTTGAAATTCCCTACCTTCCAATACCACTGCACTTGGAATTAAGTGTCTTCATATGAATTGGGTGGGGGGAAGCATGAACAGAGACATGCAGACCATAATGTAATATGTAAAAGATATCATATATTCTATAATCAAAACATTCATGTTTCTACATGAGAAAAGTAGCAGTTTTATTTGGCTAATATATTATTTTTTAAGAATTATTTTACTTAACTTTATTTATTTGTTCATTTATTTGTTTGTTTGTTTATTTATTTATTTTAATTTGACCAGAGAGGAACAGAGTGAAAGAAAGAGGGAAAGCGAAAAAGCAAGCTGCTAGTTTCAGGTATAAACCACAGTTCAGCACCCTTAACCACCATGCCACTTGCTGGCTTCACGATAATATGTTATTGACATGATAAATTGTGAAAGGAAATGTATAAACCATTTCAGTCAACAGCATCATTTTTATTTTGTTTGTAGGTATTATAAAATACACATAATAGATAGAAGAAAATTTCTTCCCCAAAGAAGTCCCAAAAAAGGAATGATATCAGTAAGAATAGTATGGAAAACCCTAGACTTGGCTCTCCACTCTCCTGAATATTCTGATTAAAAAACAATGGAGGGGGGTCCAGCAGATGGAATAATGGTTACATCATTGGACTCCCATGTCTTCAATCATGGTTCAAATCTAGGACCCAATGGATCAAAACTTATGCTGGCGACCTGTGAATACATGCCCAAAATCCTGAGAGGAGAATGGAGGAGGAGTTGTGGCACGAGCATCCCCCTTGAGGAAGGAGGTGATTTATCTCTGTGTTTCTCTGTCTCTCTCTGAATTGAACCAAAAGACTTTTGCACTGTGTTAAATGTGAAATTGGAGTTATCAGAGCCAGTAGGGAGATTCAGGACACACTTTTGCCACAGTCATTGCTCCTGGAATGACTCAAATTATCTGGAAGATATTCCTCTGCCACTCAGCTTCTCTCAGGACAGAGAAAGACTTGGTCTACAGACCCATATTTTTTTTCTGCTGAGTCTCCCCAGAGTACTGAATTGTCTTGCAAACATTGGAATGTTGATAGAAGAACCATATACTCAAGATTCAAGACATGCAAGGAGAATGCAAATGATGGCTTTCTTTGGTTCTCACCATGGCCCCTTCTACAAGCTCAGCATGGAGTAAGTGAGAAAATCTTTTGTTCCTATTTTCTTCTCAAAACTAGGGCAGGGAGGAGGGGTTACCCCATTAAGATTAATGTCTGACCTTCTCTAGACTACCCCCAAAGTTAACCTCTGTTCTAAGTTTCATAGAGTACCCATGGCTCTCATGTACACTATTTGTATGAGAGAATAGAAACTAGAGCTGGGGCTGTTGTTCACCATAACATCTCACCATACATTCAGGCCAGAGATTTAAAAAAAAAAAAAATACCTCAGCTCACAGCTTCTTCCTGAGGGAATAGAGAATTTTATGATGTACCCAATGATTCAATATTTCTGGGGGTCACCCAAGGAAATTGCTTTAGTCTCTCTGTCCCACTGTACTGGTAAGACTGGGCCTGCCCTAGACACTGGGGCCTGGGAAGGACAAAGTACGAATATTGGAGTAGCACAAAGATTTGAGAGACCCCCAGAAATTCTGGCTCGGCAAATTGGTATGAATCAAGAAACAGGGCCATATGTTCCAAAGGAACAAGATAAATTCCAAAAGGTATCCCAATGAAATAGAGATAAATGATTTTCCTAGCAAAGAATTAAAATTAAAAAAAAAGGTTATGAAGATGCTCACTGAGGTCAGGAAAATGATGCAAGAATGAGGTAAAAATTTCAACAGACAGATAGAAAATTAAAAAGTACCAAACATAACAATGGAGGTGAAGAATAAAATAACTGAACTGAAAGTTCACTAGAACAATTCAATAGCAGATTAGATCAAGCGAATAATGGATCAGTGAACCCAAAATTAGGCCACTGGACATTATTCAGACAGAGAGTAAAAAGTAAAAAGAATGAAAAAGAATGAAAAAGACTAAGAAAGGTTAAGTGACTTATAGTACCCAATTGTGCAGGCAAAAATACACATTATAGGATTTTCAGAAGAGATGGAGAAAGGAACAGAAAGAGTGTCTGAAGAAATAGTAGAAATAGTAAATTTCCCAAATCTGGGAAAGGTAATAGACATTCAGTTTCATGAAACTCAAAAGATCCTCGAATCAGATGAACCCAAAGAAATGAACACCAAGGCACATTAAAATAAAAAATCAAAAGACAAAGATAATTTTGAAAGCAACAAAAGAAAAGCAGCTTATTATTTACCAAGGAATCTTTATGAGATTATCAGTGAGTTTTTCAACAAAAGCATGCAAGCCAGAAGAAAATGAATAATAGTGGGTAGTTGGAAAAGTCATGATGCATTTTTGCACAGAAAAAAAAAAACATAAAAAAATACTAGTCTATATTAAAAGGGCTGTAAAACAAAACAAAGTGAAAACAAAGAACTGCCACCAGACAAAACTGTCTTTCAAAAATTAAAGAAAAAAGACATTCCAGAAAAACAAATGCTAAATGAGATTTCTAAACCTGCCTTATGGAAAATACTAACAGAATTCTTTATATTGAAACAAAAGGACGCTAAACAGTAACATCAGTAACATGGTAACCTAAAAATATTTGTCCATATATTTACCTTTTTGATAAGTATTATACTTTTCTACTAAAACTATTTAGTAAAGGTAAATACATAGACAAATAGTATCTAATGCACTTATGGTTAGGTAAAGCACTTTTAACGGTAGTATAAAAGTTAAAAAACAAAAAAAAATTTAGAAACCATAACTAAAAATAAATAACAGATAAACAATATAAATAGATCAAAATTGTGATGATAACAAAATGGACAGGCGACTGCAATTATCAGCTTAAAATAGTGTTATAACTATAACATATTTCATGCAAGCGATTTGGTAGCCATAAAGAAAATACAGAGACATTAGAAATTATGCCAAAGGGAGAGAGAACAAAACAAATAGGATCAAAGCATATCAGTACCAAACATCAGCAAAACACAAAGAAAGAACCAGAGGGACCAGCAGTTAGCACAATGGCTATGTCGCTGGACTCCCACGTAGTCGACCACGGTTCAAGTCTCGGACCAAGTGGATAAACTCACGCCGGGCACGTGTGTATGCGTGCCCAAGATCCCAAGAGGAGAATGGAGGAGAAGGGATTGTGGCGTGACCATCCCCCCTGGGGGGGGTGATTTCTCGCTTTCTGTCTCTCTCTGTCTGTCTGGCGAGCGCATGCGCCCTATAGCAAAACCCTCTCAAAAAAAAAAAATAAATAATAAATAATAAATAAAAACAAAAACAAAGAAAGAACCAGAGATGAAAAGATATCCAAAAACATTACAAGATTAACAGAAAGCAATTAAGAAAATGTCCATTATAAATCCTTCCCTGTTAATAATTACTTTAAATGGAAATAGTTTAAATTCACCCATACAGGGACCAGCAGTTGGCGTAACGGCCATGTTACTGGATTCCCATGTAGTCGACCGTGGTTTGAGTCCCAGCTCTGGTGGCTTAAACTCACACTGGGAGCATGTGCATGCATGCCCAAGATCCCGAAAGGAGAATGGAGGAGAAGGAGTTGCGGCTTGGCCATCCCCCCAGGGAGACGATTTCTTCCTTTCTGTCTCTGTCTTTCTAGTGAGCACATGTGCCCTATAGCAAAAACTGCTCAAAAAAATAATAATGATAATAATAAATTCACCCATCCAAAGAAAAAAAAAAACAGTCAAATAAAAAAAGAAATGACGTAACCATACGCTGTCTGCAAGAAACATTAGATTTTAGGATACTTTTTAGGCTGAATGTAAAAGAATGAAAAGAGATAGTCCATGTATATTATAACCAAATAATAATAATACAAGCAGGGTATATATATCCATATCAGACAAAATAGACTCTTAAGTTAAAAACTACTCTAAAAGACAAAAAGGAATATCATATGATGTTAAAAGGATCAGTTTACCAGAAACATATTACAATTAAAAAATATATGTATACATATATCCAACATCAGAATACCTAAATATATAATGCAAATATTGACAGAACTGAAGGGGAAAATAGCAAATCAATAATAATAATGATAACAATAACGTACTTTCAAAAATGAAAAGACATGTCAGACAGAAAATCAGTGAGGAAATATAGTATTTGATCAGTACTATTTACCACGTGGACTAGCCAAAGGAAAACACACTGTAATAAACAGCAGTAGAATATACATTCTACTCAAGCATATACGACATTTACCAAGAGAGATGATAGATCAATGTTAGGCGAAAAATATTTTTAATGATTTTAAGACTGAAATCTTGCCAAGTATCTTTTCTGAATACAAGTAGTAAAACTCAAAATCTATATCAGAAGGAAAACTGGACAATATATAAATATATGGATAGTAAACAACACGTTCTGTAACCAACAATGGGTAAATGATGAAATTTTAAAAATTAGAGAATATTTTGATGCAAAACAAGATCAAAATACACCATGCTTGAACTTATTGAATGCATCAAAGACAGTACTAAAGGGAAGTTTAAAGCGATAAAATTCTTTCATTAAAGAGAGAAACAGACCTCAAGTGAACAACCAAATGTTACACCTCAAGAAATGAAAGAAATCAAAACAAAAAGCTAAGACCAAATTCAGCAGAAGGCAGAAATAAAAATCAGAGCAGAAATAAGAATCAGAACAGAAATAAATAAAATAGGACCAGAAAAATAGCATAATTCTTAAATAATTTTTAAAGAATTATTTTAATCAAATTTATTTATTTATTTAAATATTTTAAATTGACCAGAGAGGGACAGAGTGTGTGTGTGTGCGTGTGTGTGTGATAGAGAGAGAAAGTGAGAAAGTAAGCCACCAGGTCATGAACTTGAACCATGGTTGGCCATGTGGGAGTTCAGTGCCCTTAACCACCATGCCACCTGCTGGCTCTGAATTTTTAAATAATTTTAACAAATACAATTGGAAAACTTTTGGTTAAACTTATTAAGATAAAAATGTTTAAATAAAATGAGACATGAAAGAGGAGATATTGTTACTGATGCCACAGTAATTTAAAAAAAAGCATCATAATAGACTGCTATGAACAATTACATACCAACAGGAGGAACAATACAAAGAAAGGAGTACTGTCCTAGTAACATGCAATCCATCAAGACTGAATTATAAGTAAATAGAAAGTTTTAACAGACCTGTATATTGTATAGAGGTTGAAACAGTAGTCAATTACCTCCCAACAAAGAAAAGTATATGACAGGTGACTTTACTGGTGAATTCTATCATACATCTAACGAAGAATTTTCTTTATTCTTGTAAAGTTTTTCCAAAAAATTAAAGACAGGAAAGTACTTATAAACATAATTTTATGAGTCCAGCATTACCCTGATTTAAAAAATGTCAGACAAATACTATAAGAAAACTATAGAAAAATAGCTTTCATAATTACAGATGCAAAAATCTTCAAGAAAAACTATCGAGTTGAAATCAACAGCATTTTAAAAGGATCATCTCCATGACAAAGTGGATTTATTCTTGTGATGCAAGAGTGATTCAAATTTCAACGGCAGTTAATATAATAATCATGTTAACATAGTAAATGATAAAATCATGAGATTGCCTCAATAGATGCAGAAAAAAACTCTGACTTCAAAATAAAAACTCTTGACAAACTAGGACTGAAGGAAAGTACCTCAACACAACATAGTCCCAAAATGAAAAGCTCACGGCTATATTAAAGTCAACATCGAAAAACTGAAAGTTTTTTTATCTGAAAACAGGAAAAAGGCAAGGATACCCACTCTTGACTTTTTTATTCAATTTAGTACTGTTAGTACTGAAGAACAGACAGAGTAATTAGGTAAGAAAAGGAAATAAAAGCAAAAATATCAAAAGGGAAGAAGTTAAATTGTCTGTGCAAATGGTATAATCATATACATAGAAAACCCAGAAGACTTCATTAAAAAAAAAACAAAAACAAAAAAAACAAACAAACAAACAAAAAACACAAACAATTTTAAAACTATTGGAACTTACAGATAATTCACTTAAGTCACAGGATACTAACTTATCTCACAAAAATTAATTGCATTTCTAGCAGTAACAAACTGTCTGAAAGAAAATTAGGAAAACTTATACCTTGCAGTAGCATCAAAAAGAATAAAATACTTAGGAATAAATTTGAGTAAAGATTATGAAAGACCTGTAAACTTTAAACTACAAAACATGGTTCAAAGAAATTAGACATAAACAACTGGAAACATAAGTCATATTTATGAAAAAAATGATAATGTTAAATATTAACATTACTCAAAGAAATCTAAAAATTCAAAGCACTGCTATAAAAATTTTAATGATATTTTCTATAGAAGTGAGAAATGAAATCCCAAAATAAATATAAAAGCACAAATAGCCAAAGCAACCTTGAGGGGAAAAAAAGAACAAAGCTGGGGGGCATCACTGTTCATGATGCCATAATCTATGCCAAACTTACAGCAAAAACTGTATCAAACTAAAACCTTATGTACATAAAATAACAATCAGCAGAGTAAAATGTCAACCTACACAATGGGAGAAATCTTCTGAAAGTCATAGAGTACTTAAGAAGTTGCTTTGCAAAATATATAAAGAACTCTGTGGCTCAAAGCAATATTAACAATAATAATAATAATAATAATAATAGTAATAATAATAACTGGACTAAAAAATGGGTTGGTCACTTGAGTAGACATTTATCCAAACAAGACAAATGACCAACAGACATGTAAATAGAAGTTCAATGTCAATTATCATCAAGGAAAGGTAAATTAAATCCTCTCTGAAATGTCATCCCACACCTGTCAGGTGGCTATTATCAAAATGACAAGTGTTGCATAGGTGGAGAAATTGGAACCCTTTTACACTGTTGATGGGAATGTAAAATGATGCAGCTGCTACAGAAAAAAAAAAAAGTATGAAAGCTTCTCAAAAAGTGAAACATTTTTCTTATAAAATTTACATCTGCTTATATTATCCCTTGTGATAACTTTACCAAACCATTCTAATTTTCTCCTGAGTAAAAACAATTCTTAAAATACTAAGACAATTAAATATTTCAAACTTTTATCATTCTTTATTGGCTCTTAAAACTGGAATCTTTTTAATATATTATTCAAAGTGGAAACTCCCTGATTACCTTACCGAGATGTCATTTTGGATATTTTTTGTAGGAATAACTCAACCATAATTATTCAATAAGGGCAATTTCTATATTAGTGCTTTGACTATCCTGGTGCAACGGGTTGAAGAGTGTCCTCGAAAATTCATATTCATATGGATCCTCAGAATGTGGCCTTATGTACAATAGGGTCTTTGTAAGCGTAACTATTTAAATTCTCTAAATAAGGGGACGAACAGATGGTATAATGGTTACATCACTGGACTCTCACTTAGCAAACTGCAGTTTGAGTCCTGGACCTGGCAACTTAAAATTCATACCAGGAGTGTGTGCATGTATGCCCAAAATCCCACAGGAGCCTGTAGAAGAAAAGATTGCAGTGTGGTCTCTTTCTATCTTTCTGTCTCTCTCTGTCTCTCCAGCAAGCATACATGCCCTAATAGCAAAAGTCTCTCTCTCTGAAAGAAAAAAAAAAAAAAAAAAAAAAAAAAAAAAAAAAAAAAAAAAAAACAACGAACAAAAACTCTGAATAACTCGTTATGGATTTAGAGTGTGTTCTTAGTACAGTGACAGCTATTCTTTTTAAAAATTTACATTTAATCACTGCATATCTTTACAGCATACAATATGGTTTTTCTCAGCATAAATACAGTTTATATTAGTTAAGTCAAATATATGACCATATACATTCAGTGACAGATTTTATTTTTAGAATTACTTTTTATTTAATTTATTTTTATTTTACTTTGACCGGATAGGAACAGTATGAAAGAGAGAGAGACAGAGAGAGAGAGAGAGAGAGAGATCAAAAGTGAGAAAGCAAGCAGCCAGTTCCAGGACTCAAACTGCAGCTGGTCATGTGGGAGTCCAGCGCCCTAAACCACCACACCACCTGCTGGCCCCAAAAGATATTCTTATGAGAAGACACAGAAGATACAAAGATGGGAGAAAATCATGTTAAAATGAAGACAGAGTTCAAAGTTGTGTTGCCGCAAGCTGAGGAATGCCAGCAGTCAATAGACTCTGGAATAGGGAAGGAAGAATTCTACCTTAGAAACCTCACAGGAAGCATGGCTCTGCTGATACCTTTTCTACCAGTGGGATCAAAAACTAAGACATGGAAATTCATAACTGTGCAATGTGTATTCCCGGAAATACTTGTAAAATAAATATTCCTGAGTCCTTACTCTCTGCCAAATGATATGTTAGGAAGTAAGAATTTAACGGCCCATAAAAACAAAACAAAAAAATTAAAAGTAGGCTGTGATGTGTCTTCATGTCTTTATTCAAAAAAGGAGAAACAATGTATTTTAATTCATGTTGTTAACTCTTATGAAATAAAATCATATGCACAAAGTGTTACTGGAATAGAACAGTGATTCTCAAACTTAAGAAACATTAATATCATGTAGGGAGTTAGATGAATCTGAGTTTGTTCACCCTCCTAAGAAATACTGATTTAAAGATTTTGTTTTAGTTTGTTTTCTGTTATGTTTTGTTTTGTTTTCAATTCCTCTAATTGATTCTAATGACATAACTTTAAAATTCTATTTGAATGCTGACTGTCAAGACCAGTCCTGTGCTTATCCCATTCTAGTATAGTAAGAAAAATGGTTATTTTTCCTCCATGCTATAGGTTATATTGTGCTTGGGTGCATGGGGCAGCAGGTAACTACTTTAACCGCTACTTTGATGTGGAATTACCTGGCAGTGTACAGTTGTTGCACCCACAAGGAATTCCATTACATAATCTAGGTGAGTGGTCTGTCTGCTCACCTTCCAATAATGAAATTGACTCTAGTCCCATCCTACTTACATTGAGAACTTCAGGTCATTCCATTTCATTACATATCCTGGAGAAGTGGCCAATCCTTTTGATTAGTCACATCTAGGTTCAGATTGTTGGTTTCAGTTCTTTCAGTTTATTAATGTTTTCACCATCTCTGACATAAAATATATTGTATTAGATTTATGCTACATATCCATGTCTTCAATCTCCCCATAAAACATTTTTGCAGGATCAGCAGTTGGCATAATGGCTATGTCGCTGGACTCCCAGGTAGTCAACCGCGATTTGAGTCCTGGACCTGGCTGTATGCGTGTGTGTGCATGCGTGCCCAAGATCCCAAGAAGAGAATTCTCTCTCTCGCTCCTCTCTCTCTCTCTCACACACACACACACAAACCACATATTTGCTACAAAATTTATTAGGATATATATTGACCACGAAATACCAAATAGCATATGCCAAATGGGTGATAAAAAAAAAATACCAGAAATCACAGATATTTGTTTCAAAGCTCATTGAGATTTCTTTCATTTTCTTTTTGTCTTTGAAATTGAAAAAAAAAAAAAAAAAACTAATTGCCATCCTCATTAAACTTGTTAGCTTCTTGAAATGCACCTGCTCATTGTTGAACTTCTAGTGACTTCTCTAAATAAACTAAAAGCACTGATCCTGGAAGTGACTACCAGCACCCTTATGGCTCTGTGTCAGTTCCAATGCTGGCTCAGATTCAGATTAAAAACTTATGAATACCATTTCAGTCAGAACATTCAAAGATCCAAAGGTTGAACAGGGAAAAAAAATGTGTCTATATGATTATGCATAGCCCTAATTGATACTTTCATGTTACCAAAAGCATAACGAATTAACTAATTTTACTAGCATTTGCCATCTACTTTCTCTTTCCAAAATAAATTTTTCCTACTTTACCTAAAATATGTTGGATCAACATATCAACTGCTTCAATAACCTTTCCTCTGAAGGAACTATATGATGTAGCATAAGTTCTATTAAATTATTTCTATTATGATATTATTTCATTAATGATATTACTGGAATGTACTGGGTAACTTCTCAAAGCTAATAGATTGTCAGTGATATTATCAAAGTTTATTAGGTGTGAGCTAAAAAGTGCCAGGTTTAGGTTAATGAAAATTAAAATAAAAGAGAAAACTCTGAGAGTCTTTGGAAGTAAAGATCAAAGAGAAGTGACTGAATAACCTATTAGAGCTAAAGAACACAATATTATCTTGAAACTAGAAACTACAGAGTTGGGTAATGTAAAAGTCAGATGCCCAAAATTGAAGAATAGAGTTTTGAGAGTCCTTATAAAATCAGTGTTAAAATGTTTCCCTTATTTTTTTAAATTTTAATTGCTTTTATACATTCAATCACATATGCCACTCAGCTTGCAAAGTGAATATTCCAACATGTATACATTTATCACTAGTCCAGTTGAGAATATTATGCATGTTATCTTCAATAAATAATAATCCATTTCTTTGCCCCATAAATGCCATGCCTCTCTATTTTTCTCCTTAATATCTCTTCTCAGACTCTCCTCCTTCACTCACCCTCTTCTCACACTTTATCTGGTATTTATAACCATTTTCTATGTTTCTATATCCTCTAGTCATTTAGTTTTGGCCATAGTGTGTGGACACTTGGTATATAATAAGTGGAGACATACAATGGTTCTCCTTCATAGCCTTGCTTGCTTTGCTCAGCAGTAAAACTTCCATATTCATCCACTTTCTGTCAAAAGCCAGGGTCTTATTGTTTTTTTATGGCTGAGTAGTATTCCATAGAGTATACGGGCCACAGTTTTTCAATCCATTTATCTGTTCATGGGCATTTGGGTTGGTTCCATGTCTTAGCAATTGTGAATAATGCCACAATAAACATCAATGTGTAAGCACTTTTCTGACTAAGGATTATTCTGTATTTTAAGTAGATACCAAGGAGTGGGATTGCTGGATCATATGGTAGTACTATTTGTAGATTTTTGAGAAATCTCCATATTGTTCTCCATGATGGCTGGACCAATTTACAGTCCCAACAGCAGTATAAGCGAGTTCACCTTTCACCACACCCCTTCCAGCCCTTAACATTTTTTGTTTTGTCAATCTTAGTCATTCTGATTAGGGTTAGGTGGTATCTCATTGTGGTTTTGATCTGCATCTCCCTTGTATTGAGGAATGTTGAGCATTTTTATATGACTTTTGGCTATTTGTATGTCTTCCTTAGAAAAAAATTTTTTTCAGTTAATTCTCCCATCTTTAAATTGGGTTGAAAATCTTTTCTTGGGAAAGCTGCTTGAGCTGTCTGTGTATTCTGGTTGTCAATCCCTTACCTGATGCATAGTTCACAAAAATATTTTACCATTCTGAGGGCTATCAGTTCACACTAATTATGGTGTCTTTTGCCATGCAGAAACTTCTTAATCTGATGTAATCCCACTTGTCTATTTTTGGGACTATTGACTGTGCTTTGGGGGTCTTATTTAAGAAGTCTTTGCCTACCCCAATGTCTCCCAGAGTTTCCCCAGTGTTTTCCAGCAGTAGTTTTATAGTTTGATGTCTTAGGTTATATCTTTGATCCACTTTGGGATGATTTTTGCCAAAGGTGAGGGTAGGGGAAAATTGTGTTAAAATTTCTAAGTTTGTTAGGAAACATTCAAGTGAACATTTCCTAAAGAAAATTGTGTGCATGTAAGTGAACCGAACTTGGTTGTTACAGATGTTGTGGTTAAAATTATATGAATTATGACAGATCGTTTTTCATGGAAACTATAGACTCAGCTTCCGTAATAATCTAAGATTAAACAGATATTTATTTATTTGTTTGTTTATATTTATTCATTTATTTATTCCAGGTGTGAGAGAGAGAGAGAGAGAGAGGTGAGCACCCAAGAAAGACTTCATACCATGACTGAGCACCAGCCTTGGCTAGCTTGTATCACACACCTACAAAGCTTGAATAGGAAGACTTAAGGATGGAAATCTGGGATCTGCTCATATATTGTAGAATGTTGCTTTATCACAGAGCTAATAGCTGGCCCTAGAATGATTTTTAATGGAAAATAAAAACGAAGGAAATAAAGAATATTTGGAAGAACCAAGAGGTTACAAGACAAATAAGAACAAAACCAAGATAGAAAAGGGAGTCTGAGGACCAAGAAAAGGTTCTCCATCAATTGCTATAAACTCCATAAGAGAAAAACAAAAACAGAGACAGTATAGAGGACCACTAAGCAAAGGGGTTTTGTTTCAGAGTTCATAACATTGAGTGTAGAATCTGTGGGAAGGAAAAGGATAGAGCAGGAGGAAAATAGAATTGCATGGAATAATTTTACTAAAAGTGACTGACAGTTAAACAGAAAACACCAATTTCTTTTAGAAAATAACAAATATGCACAATTTTTATGTTTCTTGAACTTTGATATTCTTTTTTTTTTGAGAGGTTTTTGCTATAGGGCACGTGCGCTTGCCAGACAGACAGAGAGAGACAGAGAGACAGAAAGCGAGAAATCACCCCCTGGGGGGATGGCCACGCCACAATCTCTTCTCCTCTGTTCTCCTCTTGGGATCTTGGGCACGCAAGAACATGCTCCCGGTGTGAGTTTTTTAAGCCACCAGGTCCGGGACGTGAACCACGGTCGACTACGTGGGAGTACAGTGACATAGTCATTAGGCTAACTGCTGGTCCCAAGTTTGAAATTCTTGAGGATCTCTAGAATTGTACAAGGGTCTTAATTATAGTGGTCATCACTCTATTCTATTTATGAAAAATGTCTTAAAAAATATCGAATTCAGGGCCAGCAGATGGCGCAATGGTTATGTCACTGGACTTCCTTGTGGTCACCCATGGTTCAAGTCCCAGACCTAGCAGCTTAAACTCAAGCAGGACACATGTGCGCGTGTGCCCAAAATCCCGACAGAAAAATGGAGGAGAAGGGATTGCTGTGTGGCCATCCCCCATGGGGGGTGATTTTTCGCTTTCTGTCACTCTGTCCCTCTCTGTCTCTCCAGCAAGCACACGTGCCCTATGGCAAAAATCTCTTTCAAAATAAGTAAATAAGCAAATAAAATACAAATTTTCAAAAAACCTGAATTCTTGGGTTCAGCAGGTGGTATAGTGGTTAAGACACTTGACTCTCACGTGGCTTGCTGTGTTTCAAGTCCTAGAAATGACGACTTGCTTTCTTAGTTTCTCTTTCTCTCTCTCTCTCTTTCTGGTGAGCGCATGCACTCTGTAGCAAATTAAAAAATAATAAAAATGACAAATAAAATTCAAGAAATAAATGTTTTTAAAAACCTAAATTCCCTACTCAAAAAATAATAGATATTTTAATTATAAGAATAAATAATAAAAGAAATTTACAGTTGTATAGAATACTATTAGTATATTGCTGACTAGCAACAATATTAATAATTAATCATAATATAAAGTCTTAAATTCTTTTGGATAAAATACTGCCTCTTCTCTCCATTAAGCATCATCCAAATTAAATAGAAACTAAAATCCACATTTTTTGAAGGTAAGTGCCTGCTCAGTGTCTCTCTAAAACCAGAATGCTCTGTAAATATTTCTATCCAGGATACCACAAGCTCTCGTTTGTATTACTCAGCGTGCTCCTAACCGGTCTCCCTGCTTCTCAGCCCATGTGCAATTTAGTCTCAATAGAATACCTAATGGTCATTTCAAAATATAAGTTGGAATTTGTCATTTCTCTCCTCAAAACCTTCAAAGTTCATATGTCACCCAGAATAAAAGTCAGTCAAAATGGTTTACAGTTCTGACTTTATTTCCTTAGTCTCTAATCCTATCCACACAATTCTTCAGGCTATTTCTCAAACATCCTGAGATTTCTGTCTTAGCCCTAGAAGGAATACTAGCCTATGTCTGCATAGCTAATTCTGCACTCCACACAAGGCTTGTTCTCCTCAGTGAGCTTTACCTTAAGCACCATATTTAAAGTAGCAACTTACTCTGTATTCTTAATCCTAGCACTCTAAATTCTTTTATTCTACACTGTCTTGTTTTTTTTTTTTTCTTTTTTCAGACAGTATGTATGGCTTTCTAAAATATGATACAATCTACTTTTATGTTTGTTATTTAATACTTATTTCTTTATCTAGAATTTCAGCTCCTTGCAGAAAGGAACTTTTCTTTCTTTTTTGCTGATATTCCTAAAGTAGAATATGTACTCACTGTTGCTATTCACTAAATATTGGTTGCATGTAGTCTTTGAACTGTTAATGACTATATTTCTTACCAAATGCTTCTTCCAATCTCCAGGGTAAATGTAATAGAGAAAATTGGGTTATCTGAAGAAAATAGAACAGGGAACTATCCTCCCTTAATTAATTATTTATACAGTGGTATTTATATCTTTTGTTGTTTCCATTTTTCACATCCATTTGTTCATGAACCATAAAGATAAGGCTTGACTCTAAAAACTAGATGTATATTTCTACCATATGGAAGAAACTTCCTTTAAATGAAAGCAATCCAAAGGCAGAGTAAGCTAAGGAGCTGACAGAGGTACAAGAGGGTATGTACTCCTAGTAATATGTTCCAAATATTTGGGTAGGGACTTTGCCATAGCTAGTTCAATCCCTTTATTTTATTTATTTATATATTTCTTAATGCTTTTCGCCTAAGGACACATGCACTTGCCCAAGAGTGAGAGAGGGAGGGAGAGAGAGAGACAGTGAAAAGGAAGGTGATAAATCACGCCCCAGGGGATGGTCAGGCTGCCATCCTTCTCCTCCCAGGATCTTGAGCATGCAAGCACATACGCCCAGCATGAGTTGTTGTTGTTATTTTTTTTGAGATTTTTTGCTATAGGGTGTGTGCACTCGTTGGAGAGAAAGAGACACAGAGAGACAGAACATGAGAAATCACCCCTTCCCAGAGGAGATGGCCGTGCTGCAATCCTTTCTCCTTTATTCTTCTCTCCAGATCTTGGGCAAGCATGCATATAGGCCTGGTGTGAGTCAGTGTGTATTTTAAGCCACCAGACCCAGTACTCAAACCGCAGTCGGCCATGTAGGAGTCCAGTGATGCAACTGCTTCACCTTCTGCTGGCCCCAATTCAATCCCTTTTTAAATCACCTATATGAACTAATTTTTACTCACAACAATTTATGCAGGTTTCTGGCAACTTCAGAGAAAAGTCTCTGACTAACAGTAAGAAGAGTAGGGAAATTTTATGGGTTTGTTTCTTAAGTTTTATCGTAGTTTTATCGACAGTCTTAATATGTCTAGAAATTTTATTTTGCTGAAATGCCCAAATTAATTGTAGTAAATCCTGTTTAATTGATCCTATAATCTCCAGTAAATTTTAGAATGACCCTAATAGCTCATTTAAACAATTGTATATACTGTTAGGTACTTCAAAATCAAAATTTGTTTTGATCTAGAACATTGTCAAATTCAGGTTTATAATCTCACTTACATCTCTTTGATAATCTATCAACTTTTTCTGACTATTTTCATTTAGAAGAATTGGCTCATATTTACTCACTTTACATCTATAAATAGGCTCAGGGCCACATTTTTCTAATCCTATGAAAAATGTGGGGCTTTTTCCTGTTGTCTCAGACTCCTTTTAAATTCATATTTTGCTTTGCTCTGAAATAACATCAACAGACCTCAACTTCCCATTTTCTAAATTGTGCAGGAGCTTTCTGTAGACATTCATATTACCCTAAATCTCATGCTTGCCTTCTCATTTATCTTAGATTTCCTTTTAACTTGCAATCCATTTCATGATCCAGTTTAAAATGCCTGTTGCTGAAACATATAGAGAGATCTGTAATCTCATTTAATTTCAGTCCTTATTCATCTGTTCCTCTGCACAATGTTACAACGATGTCTTATATAAAAACATTTTCTGTCAACTCTGATGATAACTTTCAGTGTCTTCTGTTTAATCAGCATTCCACCTCCCTTAAGACTCAGTATAAAACAATTTTTATGTATTTCCTTAAAACTTCTCTCTTCAGTTCTATTTATGGCTAAATTCCTATATTAAAAAACAAATAAGGTATATATGTCCTATAACTTACACAATTTTGTAATTGTTGTATATTATTCATTTGCTTTTGTCTTAGTGCCCTTGATAATTCTATCTACATTAATTCACAAAGGCATTATCGTATCTCTAAATCACTATTTCTTGTCATACTTTCAAAAAAAATCGCCTTTTGGGGGCCGGCAGGTGGTGTGGTGGTTAAAGGTGTTGGATTCCACATGGCCAACCATGGTTCGAGTCTTGGACCTGGTGGCTTACTTCCTTGCTTTCTCTTTCTCTCTCCATCTTTCTCTCTTTGGTCAAATTAAAATAATAATAAATGGAATTAAATGAATAAGTTATTATTTTTAAAAATTGCCTTTAGTGTATTTATGTTCCATAAAATATGTGAATTAATAAGATTACTCTAAAGTAAAATAATGAAAATAAGGAGCATAATTGCAAAATTGATATAAACTTATAATATATGTTTAAATATTTAAATATTATAAATACATATATATTATATATATATATATATGTCATTGAGAATGTCATGACATATTTTTTCCATGTTTTCTGTGGTAAAATGCATCATGACTTTCACAACAACCCAATATACATAGTTAAGTATTTTTATTAACCAAATATGATTTAAAAAATTAAATATAAGTCCTAATAATGTTCATTATCTATTATGACTAATAGTAATAAATTTGGTGTTATAAGGTATAGATTTAGTAAGGAATACAACACATCCTACTTTTTCTTCGTAATGAAGGGATACCATAGAATAAGGAGAAGAAGGAGAGAAAAAATGAGAGAAATATTTATAACCCTACTTATGCTATCCTACTCAATGCCATTGGGAAGAATAAAATAGATCGTTTTGCTCTAAGATTCCTAGAATAATTGAATATGTAGGCACACTGAAAAGCTAAGGAAAGAGGTGCTGGATGCTGAAACCTCACTCTCTACCTCCTTGCGTTCTCAAAATGCTGGCACCTAGAATTAAGGTTCAACAAGACTTTGCAACACTCTTCTATGCCAATTTGACTTATAAAAAAGAAAGACCCAGATATTCTGGAATGAAAAATCACCCACTAAATACCCAGTTTAGATCAGCCTACAGTGAGTTCCAAGACCATTATGCTCAATCCTGTGTTTAGAATTTGATGTCAATTTTCTGTGTTTTGATTTGTTTTGAATATAAGCTGACAACCAAGAATGATCAGCTGTCTCAGGAAAACCTCTAACCTTAAAGAAAAAGAACAAACTCAGCCATAATGACAACAAAAAGCAGCTGGTAGAAACAGGAATTATGCAGGAATTAAAAACTATTATCAAAATCATCAGAAATATGGTGTTATTATATAAGTAATATTATGAAATGAAAAAAAAACTCTTAGAATTTAAAATATGACAGTGGAAAAGGAAAACTAAATATAAGGTTTAAAAATAAAGTTGGAATATTAAAAACATTAGGCAGAAAGAGATGATGAATGAAAGATAAAATTAATTAAATTAAAAGATCAGATTAGAAAATGCTGCATGCATGATTTAGTACTTCCAAAGGAGATTACAGAGAAAATAGAATGAAGAAAATCATAAGCAGATTTTCCAGAACCAAGTAATGACCACAGTCAGATAAAAGATACCACTGGGCCAGCCTTCAGTTTAGTGGGTAAGAGGGCTGGATCCCTAGTGGCTGACCATGATAAACCCCCAGCCCCAGTGATCTAAAAAAACGCCAAATGTGTGTGCATGTGTGCCTAAAGTCTCAACAGAGAGGACTATGGCATGGCCATACCCTGTTGGTGATTGCTTTCTCTCTGTTTCTGTCTCTCTCTGGCAAGTACACGTGTCCTCTTGCAATTAAAATATAAAAATATATAATATTAAAAATACCACTAAGTGATTATCACACTTGATGAAAATATACCCATACCAAGTTACATTTCAAAAACCACATAGTTGTGGAACATCAGAGTCCTAGGCACAATAGAAGACTTAAAGTTCTATTCAAAAATTATTAAATGTCATATAGAAGGATTAGATACAAAAATGGTTTGAATACCTTAGTAGCAACTCTGGAAGCAAAAGGCAATAGGAAAACATCAAAAATACTCTGATAGAAAATGTTTGTGAGCAAAAAATTTTATACTCAGAAAACCAAGTATAAAGGTAGAATATTTTCATCATTAAAGATTTCCAAGTATTTATCTCATGCAGAATAATGTTAAGTCAGTTACCAGATGATGTTGTCTCCAAGAAAGAGAGTTAAACAAGAAAAAGAAAAACAAACAAAATTAATAATTAAAAAAGTGAATTAAATTATCAAAAGGCCTGTGCACAGAAATACAGAACAAATCTAGCTACACTTGTACTGCTAAGACACAGAAGATAGCTAATATGAAAACTATGTAAGATTTGCAGTGCCGTGATATCCCAGTGTTTTCATCCCAAGGACCAAATATCCAGGTGACTCAGATCAAGGTGTTTCCCTGCATCTTGCTTGTAGTGACCATATATTGCTTAAGTTCTCTCTCTCTTTACACTATTGCCTGGATCACTTGAGTTGATTTATTTTACCTCACACCAGTGTCTTCTTTTCATTCTCCTGAGAGTGGAAGGTAGGTCATCTTGAACTTAGAGGCAAAAGATAAAAAGAAACTTATTTGTGCTGATTATATCCTTTCATTTATGAAGGCCATTTAAAAAGTGTCGCAAACTATAGCCCTGCCTAATACCTGCATATGATAAGCCCTGTCATTTTGTTGGATGTTTCGTTTGCTTTTAACAAAACAATCTATCCAGCACTTATCAAGTGTAAAGTTGCATTATGCATAATTTTGAGAAAATTAGTCTTCTGCAGTCACACTTTCTCATCTCTGAAATGCAGATAATTGCAGACCTTAATACATAAGGTTTTTGTTTTATTTAAAAAGACTAAATGTGACTACATATACACACACATGCACACAGACATGAGGAGAAGAGGTTTTCAAGCTATTCATGAGAATTGTGTATTACGAAAAAAGCTCTGCATGAATTTATTTATTTATTTATTTTAAATTTGCAATAGAACATGTGCAGTCACAGGAAGGAGACAGAGAATGAAAGGGAAAGTAAGAAAGCAACTTTCCCAGTGGGAATGGCCATGTTATAATCTCTTCTTTGTTCTCCAGGGATTTGGGGCACACATGCACATGTGTTTTTCAAGCTGCCAGTGTCTGGGACTCAAACAGTGCTGTCAGTCATGTGAGATACAGCCGCCTAAACCACCATGCCATGGACCAAACCAGAATTTCAAAAAACTTTCACACCAAAATAAATTCACACTTTAATTTCATTTTCTATAAACTTTTCTTTTTCTTTCTTTCTTTTTTTTTTGGAGAGGTTTTTAGCTATAGGGCACGTGCGCTCGCCAGCCAGACAGAGACATAGAGACAGAAAGCGAGAAATCACCCCCCAGGGGGGATGGTCACGCCGCAATCCCTTCTCCTCCATTCTCTTCTCGGGATCTTGGGCACGCACGTACACGCGCCCGGGGTGAGTTTTAAGCCACCAGGTCCGGGACGTGAACCGCGGTCGACTACGTGGGAGTCCAGCGACATAGCCATTACGCTAACTGCTGGTTCCCCATTTTCTATAAACTTTTGAAGTCCCTGTGTGTGTGCGTGTGTGTGTGTGTGTATGTACATATACAGCTGCATATACATATACTTAGTATTTTTCTCCTTAGAACCTTTTAAAGTCTCTACAGCTACTTCCACCCCCACACCATTATGCACAAGCTCTTCACATGTCATGGGAAAACCTGCATGCTGTGAATTCTGATGTTTCTCTGAAGATAGCTCCTATTGTTTGCCAACCAAACATGAGTCACAGGAAAGCCGACAGTCAGTCTTCAGGAATGTTTCTACCTTGCCTCACAAACAGAAATTGTGCCTTTTAAATTCAAGTGACGTGCTCTGACTTACAAACATTCTTCTCATACTGTGCACACAGTTGGATGAGGTAAGAGTTCTCATATGCCCTTTATACATTTCTATCCATGAACTTACGGCATACTCTTATAATTTATTTTATTTTTATTATTGTTTTTACCACCAAGCAGAACTTCCTAACGTCAAAAGATTATATATATACACATAGAGAGAGGGCGTATGTGCTCCCCAAAGGAAGAGAGGAACAGAAAGTGAGAAAGCATTCACCCATGGGGAATAGCTCGCTCTGCAATCTCTTCTCCATTTCTTCTTCCTTTTAGGATTTCAGGTTCAAGACTCAGATCAAGCCACCAACTATGTTGGATTCAACTGCCTTAACTATCGTGCTCACTTGTGGCTCATTTAATTATTATTATTTTTTTTGGGGGGGGGATTTTTGCTATTGGGCACGTGCACTAGCCAGAAAGGCAGAGAGAGACAGAGAGACAGAAAGTGAGAAATCATCCCTCAGGGGGGATGGCCACGCAGCAATTCCTTCTCCTCCATTCTCCTCTTGGGATTTTGGGCACACACGCCCATGCGCCCCACGTGAGTTTAAGCCACCAGGTCCAAGGCTCGGATTGTGGTCGACTACATGGGAGTCCAGCGACATAGCCATTACATCAACTGTTGGTATCATTTTTAAAATTTTCTTTCACTTTAAAAAAAATAATAATTATTTATTTTCTTATAAACGTTTGTCAAAAATCTTTATGGTATACAATACCATTTTAATCAACTTCAAGTTAAATATATTTGCTGTCTCCTGTGCAGCAAACTTTATTTCAGTTGTTAGTTATCTAAAAAGTGATTTTTTTGTTGTTTCATGAAAACGCATACAAGCATTTTTAGGACTACAAATGCAAGGCCAGCAGGTGGCATGATGATTTGGGCACTGATTTGCACGCGACTGATTGTAGTTCATATCCTGGACCTTGGAACCTTGAAAATCATGCCAGACATGTAGCATGCATGCCCAAAATTCCAGGAGGAGAGTGGAGAAGAACTGATTGCATTATGGTCATCCTTCCTGAAGGGGTTATTTCTTGGTTTCCCTCTGTCTCTCTCTGGTGCGCAGCTGTACACTATAGCAAACACCTAAAAAAAATTGAGGAAAAAATCAAATATAGTCATACTTGTTAAAGTTCTTGTACTCTATGTACTATCTCAATGAATGCCATTCAAATTGTCTTCCCAGATCTGGAGACGAAGGTCAATTAATGTATTCAACTTACAGCTCCAAACACTGTACCATTAATCACTCCTGTATTTCTTCATTCAATATCCACATGTGTACAGACAAAGCAGATGAAAAGAAATGTATATTTCAGTAGGTACCACTTTCATTTGCTTTGTATCTGTCCATCTGGGTATACCAGTGGACTAAAATAGCTAGAGTATAAGGTACTAATATTTGATACTCTCAAATATGTTACTTCGACCAGTCTTTGATGGGAATAATGCCACTGAATAAATATAGAGCACAGTTTCTTAGGTATTGATAAGGATTATGAATAAACTTGGGAAGTTATTAAAATGCAGAACCAGTGGTAATAAATCCAGGATATGGCCTATGGTTCTCAATTTCTAACTTGTTCCAGACAGTATTAATGCTGATAACCTGAAGAATTCAGCTGAATTAACCAGGGTTAAGAGAGTTGAGGCACTTTTCTGTTCCATTGGTCTACATTCCTATTTTTGTGCTAGTACCATACCGTTTTGATTACCACAGCTTTAAAACATATAGCAAACTAGTTTTTGACAAAGAGCCCCAAACAATCCAGTGAGGAAAAGGAAATTTCTTTTTCAAGTGGTGCTGAAAAAACTGGGTATCCACCTGCAGAAAGATAAAACTGGACCCCCATCTATCATCACTAACAAAAATCAACCTAAAATGAATCCAAGATATAAACCTAACACCTCAAACTATAAAAGTACTTGTGAAAAACACAGGAAACTCCTGGCAACATTGGAGTAGGCAAACAATTCTTAAATAAGACCCCCAAAACACAGGCAATAATCCCCAACATAGACAAATGGGATTATCAGCTTTAAAAGCTGCATAGTAAAAGGAACAATTACTCCAGTGAAGAAACAATCCTTGGAATGGGAAAATATATTTGTAAACTTTCCTTCCTATAAAGGACTGATAACCAAAATATACTGGGAACACCAGCAACTTACTAACAAAAAAGTAATTATTCCAATTCACAGATAGGCAAATAAGCTGAACAGAAAACTCTCTAAGGAAGACATATGAACAACCAAAAAGCATATGAAACAAATTATACTCAAATCTCTTATTGTAAGGCAGATGCAAACCAAAACCACAATGAGATACCACCTAACCCCAGTCAGAAAGGCTAATATTTAAAAAATACTGAATTGGGACCAGCAGTTAGCATAATGGCTATGTCACTGGACTCCAATGTAGTCCCCATGTAGTTGACTGCAATTTGAGTCCTGGACCAAGAGGCTTAAACTCACGCTGGGCACATGTGTGTGCGTGCTCATGATCCTGAGAGGAGAATGGAGGAGAAGGGATTGCGGTGTTGCAATCCCCTATGGGGGGTGATTTCTCACTTTCTGTCTCTCTATCTCTCTCTGTCTTTCTGGCAAGCACATGCACCCTATAGGAAAAAAACCTCTGCAAAAAATAAATAAATAAATAAATAAATAAATAATATAGAATTATAAGTGTTGGTGAAGTTGTGGTGAAAAGGAAACTCTCCTACACTGTTGGTGAAAGACAAATTAATTCAGCCACTGTGGAGAACAATATAGCGGGTCCTCAAAGACCTACAAATAGAACTACATATTATACAGGAATTCCACTTCTGAGTATGTGCCCAAAAGATATGAATATACTCAGTTGGAAAAACACTTGCACATCCATGGCTTTATTCACAATTGCTAAGACATGGTATCAAGCCAAATGTCCACAAACAGATAAATATATTGAAAAAGTGTGGTACATATGCACTACAGAAAACCATTCAGCCATAAAAAAACATCAAGAACTTAGTATTTGACAGAAGTAAATGAATATGGAGCTAGCAGGTGGTGTGGTGGTTCAGGCGTTAGACTCCCAAATGGCTGGCCATGGTTAGAGTCCCAGACCTAGTGGCCTGCTTTCTCACTTCTCCCCTCTCTCTCTGTGTATCTCTGGTCAAATTAAATAATAATAATAATAATGATAATAATAATAAATAGATAAATAAATAAAATTAAATAATTTTTTTTTAAAAAGGAAGTAGATGAGTATGGAAGATTTACTACTAAGCAAAGTAACTCAGTCTATGAAAGAGAGACATAGTATGTCCCCAAGCAATATATCAAATGTCTGCACTCTATGGTAGAAACTGAAATATTGGACGATAATTTAAAACACTAGGCAGTATGGAAGGGTACGAAAAGGTGGAGGGTCGGACAGAATCAATCAATGGGAAAAAAGGAGAAAACAAAACATTTAAGGGACACGAAATTAGAAAATTATCTGTTGATGACAATGTGTATCATAGTATCTTTGAGCTAATATATACTGTTTTCAGGATGGGTAAATTCATTTTGTATGCTCTAATGAAATTCAGTGATTATATTTAAAAAATAAAAAAAGAAAGTTGAGGCTAGAGATTAGTGGTAGTGATAGTGGTGTAGATGGTGTCCCAGATATCTCTAAAAGTAAAATATTGTTGTTAAAGTAACAGAACTTCCATATTCTGGTGCTGAAAATGTGGATTTCTTAGCCAATAGGAAAGCCATTGGAAGAGGGATTGCATGTTTCTGTAAGTAAACTAAAGTGTTCTATTTTGTAACAATAATTTATCCTAGTTTACTTTTACAGGGCACTTTCATACTTACTAAGTCATAAAAACAATATTTAGGGACCAGCAGATGGTGTAATGGGTACATTGCTGAACTCCCATGTAGATGACCGAGGTATGAGTCCTGGATCCAGAAGCTTAAATTCACACAGATTGCATGTGTGCCCATGATCCCAAGAGAATGGAGGCGAAGGAATTGCGGCATGGTGATCCCCTCCCTGGGAGAGTGATTTCTCGATTTCTGTCTCTACCTTTCTGATGAGCACATGTGCCCTATAACAAAAACCTCTCAAAAATATATAAATATTGTATATGATTTTTTGTTTGATTCTATTAATACCTGTTATGTTACAGATGAGGAAACTGAGGAATAAGATTATAAGAAAGTTGACTCAAAATCAATAAGGTAATAATCTACGAACCTGTTATTTGAACTTGGTAGATTATTGTTTTGATATTCTTAACAAAGTTGTAGAGATTATGGAATTTGGAGTCAAAATATGTGTAGGATATAGGAAGTGAAAAAGTGTATTTACCTGAGGACAGTAGGTGGCATGGTGGTTAAGGTGCTAGATTCCCACTTACCCAAACATGGTTTGAGTCCTGGATCCGGCAGCTTGCTTTCTCACTTTATCTCTCTTTCTCTTTCTGTCTCTCTTTGGTTACCACACATGCCCTGTAGCAAATTAAAAAATAATAATGATGAGAAATAAAATTAAATAAATAATTATTTTTTTAAAAGGTGTATTAATCCAACCAAAATGAGAAACAACTTTTCAAACTTAACTGATTCTAACCATTAGTTGCTAATCAATTTTAGGTTTTGTGATTCTTGGACCTTTTATTAAAAGTCTTTACCATTTTCTAAATAGGAAGTTCAAGCTGGTTATTGCAAAGATGCAGGCCATATGGCATTAAATCAGAAGTCTTATGAATTATTTGGAAGCTTCTTTTGATCTCAATGTGAAAACAGCATGATCTCATAGTGTGTCAATCCTCTGGATTTATTCTGGAATCTTAGCCTATTTAAAATAACTTTTGTTTTCTTGGTTCCTAAACATCAGAATTAAAAGGCCTTAAAATTCTTGATAACTGACACTTACTGAAATGATGGGCTCTAATTTTAGCTTTGGCAAAAATTATATAATTAAAATGGAATTATGTATTACATTGTTTGCTAATCATATTTCCTCACAATAGGAAAAATGTTTTATTTTGCATCAGTAAGATCACAGAGCTCTTAACAAGAAAAGTGATGTCCTATTGTATCCTCAGCTGGTGAGACATTACCAGGAGTATTATTTTCTACTGAAAGTACACACTTTGAAAGGATTGTTTGAAAACTTCCAGAGAAAAGCATCGATGATGACATGAGGATTAGAAACCTGTCATATTAAATGTGTTTAAAAGCATACACACCCTCAAAATAGAAAATATAAATGTGACAGGAAAGTTGTTTTCAAATTTTTGAAGTACAGTCATCATATAGAAGAATTAATTACTTTCTGTGTGGCCTCAGAATAATAGGACAAAAATGAATGCATAAAAGCTGCAGGTTGTCTAATTTATGACCATTTAAAAAAGAAAATGACTGCCTCCAAAATTAAAGCTGCCAAAACCACTCTTTAATTGATGCATTCATACTCATCTGTGGGCCACATTCTGGAGCTTCTCAGTGGCAGGTCCTGTTCTAATATGAATACAAAAAGCTGCAGTCTTTCGGATTTGAAGCAAATTCAAACGTAAAGCCAGGAGCATAGATGTAATGAAAGAAATGAGAGTAGATAATAAAAAGTACCTAGGGAGGGGCCAGCCCATAGCCTTGTGTTTAAGAGAGCTGGATCTCACATGGCAAACAACAGTTTGAATACTGGCCTCCAGTAGTTTGAAAAACACACTGGAGCGTGTGTGTGCAAAAATTCTGACAGGATGGAGAAATGGAGGAAAAGACCATGCAGTGTGACCATACCCCATAGGGAGTGCTTGGGGAATGTCTCTCATGTCTCTCTCCCTGTCGCTCTTTCTTTCTCAATCTGGTGAACTCACATGCCGCTTGCAATTAAAAAAAAAAATGCCTGAGATAGGATAGAATTATTGTACACAGTATTGCCAGGAAAGGTGTCAGACATAACCTAAAAGCTAAAATATAAAGAGTTATGAATGCGCTATGGAATAAATTATGTCATCCCTGATATTCATATGTTAAATTACTAATGCCCAGTATGATAGTATTTAAGACAGAATCTTTGGAAGGTATTCAGATTTAGATAAAATCATGAAGATGGGGCAAGTAGATTTACAAAACAGATAGTACAGTGCTTGATGTCTTGTCTCTTCACTATGTGAAGATAGCAATGAGAATATGAGTATCTGCCATCCAGGAAGAGAGGGTTCAACAGAACCCAACCATATGGGTTTCATATCCTAGCCTACAAACCCAGAGAAACAAATTTCTATTGTTCAAATCACTCGGTATTTTATTAAGGCAGTCCGAGTTAAGATACTATGTTAATTTCCACAGGACAAATGAACCAACATAAACAGAGACCAAGCGATGGTGACCTGCTTTGAAAATCATAGGAGATAAAAGATCAAGGCTATATTTCAATGACTGAGAGAGACACATGCGTTGGGGTCTGAGACACAGGCAGTTGCCTACATTGGCTCATAGGAAAATGTCTCCAATTGACAACCTGTCATCCAAATACTTTAAAAAGAATTCTTCCATTGAAAATTATTGTCTGGGATGTAGTGTAATATATGTATTATGTAAGCCTGGGTAAATATATTATTTTCCAAAACAAGGAAAAATAAGGAAATTTAATAACCATATGGCAGTTTGTATTTTCAAGATGGCAGCAACATGATTTCGTCTGATCTGCTTTCCCAAAATGTGCCATTAGCACTGCTCCCACTGAAAGAATTGACTTACATGTGCTCCAGAAATTCTGAAATCCAGTGAAAGTGACATCATATGAATTCCACAGCTAGATGCTAGAAAGAAATATGCCTTCTGCTTGGTCTTATTGGGACATTTTTCTTAAAACACAACTACCATGATTTGAAGAAACCTCAGTCACTCCAAGACATATGAAAGAGAAAGCCTTCGAAATCATTGCAGCCCCAGCCTAATTTGACAGAACCACTAGCAATATACTGAGTGGCAGCTACTCAAATGAGATCCATCAGCATCCAGCAACAAAAGAGAGAAAAGTAAAATAAGTCCTATTTTTTTAATCCACACACTTTTTGGTGATTTTTCTTTTTTTTTTCAGAAATAAAAAACTGAAAAAATACACACAATTTCTGGTATACTAAGTTATACCTAGTTAGTAATACCTAATTTAGTCTTATGAATGTGTGTTTTAAGATAGAAACAGAGGCAAAATAATTTCCAAAAGATATTTTAAAAATAAAATAATTCAGAAAGTTCTAGAATTTCAATTTTTTTTGTACATACTCTTCTTTTAAACTTTACTGTTGTTACTTGAACTTCCCTTTATACTTTATTTGAAGCCACCTTGCAGTGGATATTTGTTGTAGCTCTTTAGTAGCACTACAGAACTCAAGTGGATTTTCCAGTAATCATCTGCTATTATATACTATAATCCCTTACTATTGATTTCCTTATCCTGCTTCATGTACCACGTTTTTCTTTTGTATTGATTTATACCTTTTTATTGCTAATATGTTTTGATATGTTTTAGATTTCTTTATTTATTTCTTATTGGATGCTCTGAATTGCAAAGTGACATATTAGTACACAGAATTTCAAATCATAAGTATGAATAATGTGATAATAAATATGGAATGTTTCAAACTCATTAAGTATTGATTATTAAACATAGTCAAAATATTTAAAAATAATTTTAAAACCAATTAAATAGAAACATGTGTGTGTTTAAGTATATATACACACATATATGTATACTTACATATATATATATATATTTCAACTCTATAGCAAATGCTTATTTTATGGTAAAAATACAAGTTTCCTATAGAGTGACTGAAATATTTGGAATGAGAAAGATTTAATATGATGTGGCATTTATAAAACATAGAAGCAATTTCTTCAGAAAACACTTTGAAAACTATTCAAATATAGATATTGAAACTGTATCATGCATTCCATTTCTATTGAAAGATAATTCTTAATCATAGTGTATCTGTGACTTGAAGTATATACTCTCTTCTATAAAAGAATATTCTAGAGAAAGTTAGGATACTTAAAATTAGACAAAGTAATATATAATCTGTTCTTTCTAATTGACTCACACCAAGGAGAATAGAGTATGACATCCCAATGAGGTCACAATAAAGTTTCATATCTCAACTACTAGAACAGCTCTTTGTATAACTAGGAGACTAAAATTCAGATATGTGTGAAGTAAAATGCACTTAAAATTAGGACTATAAAAATAAATATTGAATAATTGGAAGTAGTTAAGTGATGAGTAGAAAAATATTTCTGCCATATTCTATTTCCTTAGAGCAGTATATTTCAACCTTCTCTTGTACATAAGTGGATCAAATTATAGGAATATATAAATATCAATGACTAGATTCCATTCTCAAAGATTATTTCAGTCGGTCTAGTTTGAGCACAGTTCTCAATATTTTAAAAAATACTTCATATGATCTTTTGTTTATTACTTTCAGCAGGCAGAGTGAGAGAAATAGAGCCCCAACAGGGACTAATGTCATGATTTAGCCCCCCACCCCACCCCAGTCTCAGGCAACCCTGGATTGTGGTACTCAGGTAGGTCTCTGGACATGAATCTGGAACGGTCCCATGTGGATCAGCCTCAGAGAGCATCATGTTTTACCACTGTGCCGCCATCTAGCCACTCTATGTGAGTTTAATATTCAACAGGGGCTTAGAATTAAAACATTTATATTATCATTGTTTCATAAAATATGGTCTATAAATCTGGGATTTTATTTTTTTGTGGAAGGAAAGAAAAATAGAATGAGTTCCATTTAAAAGTAAGTTAACAAGGTCATATACCTTCCTTCCTTCCCTCCTTTGCCATGGTGTCACTATGAATCAGATAGATATATATCCTTATACCATTGAGTTGGCACTCTTATTCATGAGCATAAGGTATACCACACCTCCATGCAGAGAATGAATGTGTTCTGTGTGGTTGATCATGGTCTCTTGTCTCCAGTCATTCACCATGAAAAGAACTCCCCACGGTAGACTCTGGTCCTTCACCCAGGGCCCAGAAAGTGTGATAGTTAGATAGCAACTGGATCCATGTCAAACTGGTCTTTGAATTTGTAGAGTAAGTAATACAAGTTTCAAACTTCTAAAAAATTCTAAACCAAACAATTTCCGAATTTGAAAAAACGTAGCATTATTATAACAGCAAACCAAGTTATAAATTTGATAAGAATTCCTAGCTCAAAGTTCCTAAAAATATATGTTTTCTTTATAATTAATCTCTCAAGAGGGGCTTATATCATGTAATTTTGCAAACTTCATTTTATTATAAAACTCTTTGTTTCAAAAATTATCTCAAATAATAATCTGTTTCAGCAGAACATACTATGAGAATATCCAAAGTGTATAATGAACAAGTAATAAAATATTAAATCTCTATGAAGCTATATTAGAATTATAAATCACTTATTGATATAGCTTCCATATTCTTATCAATGAAAGAACAACAGCTTTATAACTTTTGAGAAAAAATGTTGAATATTGTAGTATCATAGAAAGCAAAATATTGTTCATATGCTAGATATTTGGGTTATTTAAAATTACAAAAATAAGAGAGATGTAATCTGAGCTTTCAAAAAATAATTTAATTGAGGCATAGCTTACCTGTCACATAGTTCACCCATTTATAATTTCATGAACATTTAGAAAATTCACCAAGTTTTGAAACTTTCCCTATAAATCAGCTTTAGAATATTTTCATCACTCTGTTAAGAGGCCACATTCATGTTCATTGCTGATCTCACTCGGCCCCATTCAAGGTAATCAGCAACCTACTTTCTGTGTCTAATGATTTGCCTCTTCTGGACATTATTGAAATGAGACCTTACAATACATAGGCTCTTATATCTGATTTCTTTCATTGTGCAAAATATTTGTGGTTCCTTTATATAGCGGTATATATACATAGTCTGTCTTTCTATGCTGAATTCTATTCTATTGTGTGTATTTACATATGTTTATCCACTCACCAGTTGATGTACAAGTAGTTTGTTTTCATTCTCTGGCTATCATGAATAATGGTGGCAGAACACTGGTGTTTTTCTGTTTGTTTGTTTTGATTAGACAGATTTTTTGCGCTACATTGTGTGCACTTGCTGGAGAGACAGAAAGAGTCAGAAAAGCGAGAAATCATCCCACGGGTTGGGAGAAGGAGAGCGGATGGCCAGGCCACAATCCCTTCTCTTCCATTCTCCTCTCAGCATCTTGGGCACCTGGCATGAATTCTAACTCTATTATCAGTTGACTACATGGGAGTCCAGTGATGTAACCAATTCGCCATCTGCTGGTTCTGGTGTGCAGGATTTTGTGTGGATATGTTTTCATCTCTCATGGGTAGGAATTTAAGAGTAATATTGCTGGATTATGAAGTAGCCTAACTTAATGGCATTTTAGTCCTTTGGAAAATATAACTAACTACCATATACATAAAACGTCATCATAACGACTATGGGAATGGACCACATTAAATTATATGATAGCAAAGCTACAGGCTCAAGGAAGAAGTTAATATTTGAGTTGAAAGTGTATGGGTAGGTAAGAATTATCTTGGGAAAATGAGTAGATAAGATTATTTAAATCAGACCTGACAGGACAATTAAAGCCATAATTTGTGGAATACCATGATGAATACCTGAAAGAATGTTAGATGATGCCCTTAGAGAACAGGCAAAGGGAAATGGGCTCTGGTCATGGCTATCCAGTTTGTTAGACTGTCCAAAGTTGAGGTATCTATGCAGGCTATATCTGCTCCAAGGAAGCAATTCCTTTTTTTTTGGCACAAAGATGCTATCAGGTAGGCCTTCTGTCTACTTAGGGTATCTTAAAACTCATCCATGTGGAGCTAAGTGCTGTGCTTTTAAAAGTTTTGCAAAAGGGCATTATATAACCTAGCTGTGCTGGGTTACATATCATTGGAATGATTTTCAGTTTTTTGATTTTGTACTTTCTACATTTACTCTTGTCTAGCAACACACTGAAAATTAGAATGTTTGCCTGATGCCCTAAGGAAGGCATGAAGCTTCTCTTGGCCTGGGGCATGGTAGCTTTGCTGTAGCCCAGAGTGGGAAGAGTCTATCTGTTACTCCTTCATGAAGCATGGTGAAACAAGGAAAAGGAAGTCATTGGCAGGTTTGAAAAGAGCTAGTAGCTTGTGCATTTGAAGCAGTGGCCACAAGCTAGAAAACAGCTTTGATTTTCACAAATTCTGAAAGGAGAGAGCATATCAAGAGGTTGAGCCTAGAATCTAGGAAAGAAATGATGAGAACCAACCATAGATACAAGTGTGAAAGAAAAAGAGTCTATATTTAAGAACTATTTGGGAGATAAAGTCTCATGGCACAATGAAGAATGGTAAAATATCTAAAATGACTTAGTTTATTTGTTTTATTTGGTAGCTGAGTTCAGGAGGGACAATTTCACTAAGATATAAAAAGGGGGAGAAAAATATATTTGACAGGACAGTTTGGATGATAAATGTTACAATGCATAGTAAAAGAACAATTGTATATATCATAACTTGAACTCTTACTACTTTTATGTGCAGTTAGAATTGAGGGATTTGAAAGTATCGAAAACCGTTTCAATAGAAGTTATAGAATGACAAGCATTACAGATAAAATAAATTATATCTGTATAATAATAAAATATAATTAATAATAAGAGAAGAAAACTATCTAAATATGCCATCCAAATGTGTATTGATTCAAACTGGAGATATTATAATGTAAGTAGGAAAGTTATAAATAATAGTACAATCTATACAAAAATATGTGGAATATGTAGAGATAGATAGAAAAATGTACTCTTAACAAGAATTGATGGGTAATTTAAAAAATAAATGAAGAGAAGAAAACTCTAAATTATAAGCTCCAAAAATCGAATAAGAATTAAGAATGATAAACATTTGTAAAAATCTTTTGATGTATCCTCTAACTCATATCATCTTACCAAATTGCTCAGCTAAAAAAGCGAGCTTGCAGTTAATAGGGGTCCATCTTTCTAAGAGGATAGCCACAATGACCCTTCACAAAAGTTATTCTAATCAGATGGAAGAAACAGATGCAAATATTTAAAGTTATTTTGCAAAATAAATGCAGAGTATAGAAGAGGAAATCAGGGAGAAAAAGTGGAGAGATAAGACATTTGTGGGACCCAGAAGTGGTTTATTACCTGTTGATAATAACATGTATAGTATTCCCAACTGGATTGGTCTGAGGTGTATTTCATGTTGGGTAAATTCTCTTTACAAACCAAATGATGTATAGCAATTGAATATTTAAATAATAATAATAATAAAATGAAGGACCAGCAGATGGTGAAATGGTCACATTGCTGAACTTCCATGGCGTCGATCGCAGTGAGAGTGCCATGCCAGGCACATGTTTCTGTGTGCCCAAAATCATGAGAGGAGAATGGAGGAGGAGGGATTGCAGTGTGCCCATGCCTACTGGAGGTGATTTCTTGCTTCCTGTCACTCTGTGTCTCTCTGTCTTTCTAGCAAGCACAAGCACCCTATGGCAAAAATCTCTCATTAAAAAAAAAAAGAAAGAAAGAAAGAAAGAAAGAAAGAAAGAAAGAAAGAAAGAAAGAAAGAAAGAGAGAGAGAGAGAGAGAAAGGAGAGAAAGAGAGAGAGAGAGAGAGAGAGAGAGAGAGAGAAAGAAAAGAAGAAAGAAAGAAAGAAAGAAAGAAAGAAAGAAAGAAAGGAAGGAAGGAAGGAAGGAAGGAAGGAAGGAAGGAAGGAAGGAAGGAAGGAAGGAAGGAAGACAAAAGAAAAGGAAAAGAAAAAAACTGAGTTGTGAGTTCCTGCACTTCCCATTGACTTTCAAGGAAAGTCACAAATATTCTATCCTATTCTTCTAGGAAATAAACAAATGATGAGAACTTTTTAAAGCATATTTTTTACTTTTTATCCTATTCATCAAATTTTATATTCAAATGATGACAATTTTAATGGACTTTGGTGCTTAAATTTCATTCATACTCATCACCTATTAATTCCTATTTCTCTGTATTAACCCCTCACAATGTACCACTTAATTCATTGTGCAGACCTTCTCCTGTGATCCTTCTTCACCACTATTTCAAAGCACCCTTTACAATATAGACATAATCATAATTCATGATTTTTAAAAGCAAAATCTGAAGCACATCACTTTCCATATCCAAACCTAGAGAGATGTTGCCTACAAATTAAAACTATAAAATACTTTTTAAAATTCTTTGATTAAAACACAAATAATTATGGATAATAAAACAAAAATGTTGAAATCATTTATAGGAAATTTATAAAAAATCAGGATATTAAGGAAATGTAAATAAATGAATAAAGATTCTGTTTAACAATTGCAAAAGTCAGTAGTATAAAGATGGAACATGCATTTTTTAATTTATATATTTGACAAGGGATTCAAATCATAGAACTATAAATAACTCCTACAAAGCAATGAGATTCAGAAAACTATATTTTAGGTATTTAGGTAATATGGTTGACTAAGCATGCCATAACTGAAATTACCAAAAACTTAATAAAAATATATTCATTAGAAATTATGGAAATACAAATTAATATTAGAATGAGATATACCAGTATGCATTTACCAGAATTGCTATTATTTAAAACAGAAACAGTGAAAATATAACTGAAACATTTTGAACACTTTGAAAAAACAATGTGGCTTTGTATGCTAATATTAAACATACGTGTGTACTGCAAGCCCCACCAGTTTCATTGTGAGTGTGTGTGCATACATGTGTGGGTATCTCTTAATGTATGCACATGTTTGTGTAGAATTAATTACAATTAATAATTATATTTATAATTAGTATTTAATTATATATAGTTTATATACATAGTACTAATATAATACATAATACATAATATAAAGAATTATGTATATATACATAATTCTTTATAGCAATGTCATTTGTGAGAGCCAAAAATTTTAAAAGCCTAAATGCTTACCAGTAATGGAATAGATGCATTTTATTACCTTTAGACAATGGGATGTCACTATGCAGAATTATAGGCTAAAACATAATATGCAAGAGAAGCTACATACAAAACAACTCACACTTTATGATTCTATTCCCTTAAAGTTCAAAAACAGACCAAACAGATAGAAGGAGTTGGGTGTCAAAATAAAGGTCTCTTTAAGACAGAGGCAATAAGGGGGTGGCAATTGGAAAAAGGCATGAAGAAGTTTCTGGAATGTTGGCAATATTTTATTTCCCAACACGTTGAAGTTTCAAGGGGGTTTGCTCTGGAATAATGCATTGAGCTTAGATGTTTTGTCCATGTTTTTATTTATATATGCTACTAAAAAGTTGAAAATATACTGAAGCCAGATGGTGGTGCAGCAGTGGAAAGTGATGTTCTAGGGGGCTGACCCACATGAAAAGGTCCCCAGTTTGGATCTGGAGACCCCCCTGAGTGTGCCAGGCACTCGCTTGCCCCAGGGCTGGTTGAAGCAAGCAGTGAAACACAGAATCAGGATTTATATGAGGGTATATCTCCCTGTCTTGTTCTCTGTCTCTCTCACACACAGAATACATAAACATTAAGGAAAACTTTATAAAAATACAAAAATGCATTTAGACTATAGAAAATAATATTTATGCATTTCTACAATTGGAGGTTTGAGGATTAAGATTTATGTACCCTACATATATTCATGACTATAATAATTTATCCTCAATCTTATGCCCTCTTATTAAATAATAGTTAGTTTAGGTAATATTTGTTGAACATTTACTATAAGGGAAAGAAACGTTTTAAGACTTTACAAATATGAGTGGGTCTTCAAAAGTTAATGGGAAACATGCATTTTGAAAAAAAAATATTTATGGATTTCTAAAGTTTTTGCATCAAAATATGCTCATACTTGGGAACCAGCAGTTAGCATAATGGCTATATCACTGGACTCCCACGTCGTCGACCGCAGTTTGCGTCCCAGACCCGGTGGCATAAAACTCATGCCGGGCGCGTGTGCGTGCGTGCCCAAGATCCCAAGAGGAGAATGGAGGAGAAGGGATTGCAGCATGACTATCCTCCCTGGGGGGTGATTTCTCACTTTCTGTCTCTATGTCTCTGTCTGTCTGTCTGGCGAGTGCACATGCCCTATAGTGAAAAAAACCTCTCCAAAAAAAAAGAAAATATGCTCATACTTTAATTCCAATATTCTTCATGAACTCGTCAAATCCCCTCGTACACAGTCATTTAAACCTCACAGCAACCTAAGGATATGGGAAGAATTATAGCCCTAACGAATGAAGAAACCAAGACACAGGGATATTATGTAACTTCACGGTTAAAAACCTAATTAGTATCACAGTGAGAACTCACATCCTGAGAGCTTGCTGAAGGTTAAATCTGTTTAACCATGATAGTGTCCCTTGGCGTATATCTTCTAATCATCTCTCTAGAAGCAGAAAAGGAAAAGAATGTTGAGAGAGTTGTTTTGTGTTGTGTTGTGTTTTCCTTACAGTTAATTTCTAACTCAGAGGGAAGCTGACTGTTCGAGGTGAGAAGCATACATACATGTGAAATGCACCTCTGGACTAGAAAATTCTACAACTACAGAGAGTTTACATGGCAGGGACTCAATATTTCTCTCTGATTGAGAAGAAAATAAAACAAAGTAAAGGAGCACAAGAATGAGCAAATTGTCTGGAACAACACATGACCTCCCAAAAAAGAACCTGTGGAGTATTATTGTTAAAGCTGGATAAGAAACACAACAGCAAAAACACCTAAATTTCACCCAAACACATTGTGTTATTGCCAAAATTTTAAGATAGTTAATTCTTACGTTTTTAGAAATATTCCAAAAGATAGAAAATATTAGAAAACTGCCAAACTCATTCTATAGGTCTATCAAGATGCTAAGCAAGATATTGAGTCTGAAATAAAGTGGAAGATATTCAATTGTAGTAAATACACACACACACATGCACACACATTTCACAATCCACCCACAGTCCCACATAAAAGAAAATTCATTGTGATAAGTAAATCTGTAAACAAGTTAAAATATATGTGGGCTGGCAGATGGCATGGTGGTTAAAGGTGTTGTATTTCCATATGTCCGACTGCAGTTTAAGTAAGTCCTGAACCTGGCAGCTTGCTCTCTCTCTTTCCCTTTCTCTCTTTCAGGTCAAATTAAAATAATAATAATAACAAAAATAACAACAAATGAAATTAATTAAATAAATCATTCTTTAAAATAACGTGTAAATGCAGGTTTGGTTAAAATGCAAAACAAAAACCTTGTTTCATGTACAAAACAAAGGATTAGTATAGATTCAATATAAAATGTCACTACAAAATATTACCAAAAAAGGTAAAAACAACGAAAAGGAAGTAAGGATACGCACAGGAATTTTAAAACTACAGATGGAAGAAAAATATATGAAAAGCTACTCCATCTCAGTAATAAGCAGAATAATGAAAAGTAAATCAATGATAAATATATTGACAAAAAATGTAAAGGTTATTAATATCCATGTTACCAAAGCGGTGGAAATTAGAACTCTTCTAAGATATTATAAGGAGTTATAGCAGCTTTTCTAGCAGCTAGAAGTCAATTGGGTAGCTTCATGAGTATTTTAAAATTATAAGCCCTTAGGTGCATCTACACACAAATACACACACATGTATATAATTTTTTTCAAGGACTTATCCCTGTCTGCGCTAAAATATCAGTATATATCAGGAAACTGTTGTATCATTCCTGCAGTATGCTGTGGCATCTGTTGTAGGAATTAGGTTCTGAGAGCAGACATAAAGTGACTATTGACTAACAACCAGCATTATTTGTGAAAAATATCAAAGAAAGTTTCACTTACAGCTTATGTAACATCTGTCAGGAGTCCAACATAAAGCATATTTTCCTCTAGTTTAAAGCAGTTTTATATCCAGTTGATCACTAAATTAAGCTGTACCATTACATTTGGAAGTCCTGTGACACTAAAACTCCTACCTACAGACACTAGAACCCTACTCATTATAGTGGTTGGGAAGATGCTCTTACCAGTCAAGAATTAGGATCAGAGTCCACTGAGGGCATATAACAAACTCACACTCACATTAAAGCATATGCAAATTTACTTGATGGTGGGCAGCAAGAGTTATACTATTTAAATTAACCACTTTCTGTTATCCAAGTTTTGGGGAGCTCAAACAACTCTTATCTCTTATATTATTAAATATGGAGAATTACAAGTTACTTAATTCAAAATACGTTTAAACTCTGGTGCATGGAAAATTGTGAAGCACCTAAAAGAAATCCTGTAGAATTATACATAGTATTAGAGAAAGTATTCCTCCACAAATCATTTAGGGACCAACATAAATTGTAGGTCAACATATAGAGCATGGTTCCATTTAAAAAATGCACATCTCAAAGTCCCAGTTCTAACAATAGGCAGTAGAACAGCTTAGCAAATGGTCCTCAGTGGTTAGGCCTCTGATGGGAACTGAGATTGAGTAAGTGCCTTAAGATACACTGTCACGTTTTCTCCAAAAATCCTATACCATGACCTTTCCATGGACACTTATATCCCTGGATGACTTCACCCTTCTCATTAGTTTAAATACTAAGTCTTGAAATTTCCAAAATATTTATAATGCAGTTCCTGATCCTATGGCCTCCACATCTATAGACCTCTAATATCTCATTGAAATCTACCACTTTGATGCAGAACAAGCACCCCAATTTTAATATGCAAAAAAGAACAAGCTCCTGATTGTTTCCCTTCAAACTTTCCCACCTACAATCTTCCCCAAGGCAGTAAATTTAAGGCTGTCCTTCAAAGAGGAAAAATTTTAATATAATAAACATTCGGTTTGCAGTTTTTACCGGTTCCCTTTATTTATTTACTTATTTGTCTGCTTATTTATTGATTGATTGATTTTTATGGAGAGAGAGAGACTGGGAGGGGGAGAGAAAATGAGAAAGCATTTGAGACAGGGGTGGGTTGTAGGTTCTTGTTTATTTTTAAGAAAGATTTTTGTTATAGGGTGCCTGTCTAACTGGAGATGCAGACAGAGACAAAGAGAATGTGAGAAACTACCCCTCCCGCCCATAGAGGATTGCCACACTACAATCCCTTCTCCTCCATTCTCTTCTCAGGCTTTTTGGCATGCATGCACAAGCACTCAGCAGGAGTTTCAAGCTGCCAGGTCCAGAAATCAAACCATGATCAACCATCCAACACCTTAACCACTACACCACCTGCTGGCCTTCAGAGAGATTTTTTGACAGTCTCTCCAGGCTATGATCTTCCCGCCCCAGCCTCCAGGTAGCTAGGACCACTGGGAGCCACCAGCTTACTCCGAACCAAGCCCAGGCTTTCTACATGGTCTCAGTCACCACAGAGTGGCTCCTACTGCTTACTCCACCATAACAGGGCTGGTTCTACTTTCCAGCATGACTTTGAAAGAACTGCAGCTGTCTTACTTTGTCTGCCTCTCAAACTGTAGCTTTGTTGTTCTCTTCCTCCTCCCTATTCTATACATTATTAATTTCTTTCATTTGTGAAAACTCCTTCTTTTTCTCACTTTCAGATCCCTCAACTAATTATTCTTTTCAAATGCAATATCATCTTTTACACCAAAATTGATTTGGTTATTCACTCCCAAAGCAATTTGTGCTTCACATAAAACCAAAATTTCAATATTTATTTAATATCTTTATTCCCTGCAACACTAGATATTCTAACTGAATTAAGATCACATCAGTTATATTAATGGCCATAAGTCATTTACTTCCTGCTATCAAGAAATGGTTTCCTAAACGAATTAATAGCTTCATTAGTGTACCGCAGATAAAATAACTGACAAAAAATAAAGTCATGTATCCAAGTAGGTACACTAGAAAGAGATGGCAGTCTAGATTTTAAGTTATGTGTGAATGAGCAGGCACTGTGAATAAATAGAAAGGAGAATAATCAAATCATAACCACAGTTAGAACAATTAATTATCCATATAGAGCTAATTGTTTAGTAATTCTACACTATTTACAGACAATATTCCAGGTAAGTTGACAATATATAAGCTTTAGAATAAACTGGGCTTATGTGCATGCATGCCAAACATCCTAATGGGAAGACAGAGTGGAGAGAAAAGAACTGTGGTGTCGTCAGAACCCATTGGGGGTGTTTCCTTCCTTTCTCTCTTTCTCGAGGGAGCACATGAAAAATCTAGCAAAAAAAAATAAAATAAAATAAATAAAATAAAATAAAAACCCTCAACACACAATAAAAACATATTGAATGCATAAAAGCCCAACTAAGTTGCATTTATTTTCTTTTACTATACAAGTCTGTGCTTTTGTTAAACATTTAAACAAGATGCAGGGCTTCTATAGTAATCATCAATGAAAAGGACATAGGTTAAAAAGATGATTATCTTCTACAATTCTTTCTCCTTACATTTAAAACTCCTAAATATCACGCTAAATTATTTTATTTATTATCATAATATTTTAATATTACATGGAATTGCATATATCTGTACCGTGTATTACATTTCATTTTCCAGCATGATTACCATGCATTTCCATGAAGACAAAGACATTACTATCCACATCATCATCATCAAGTAGCTTTTCATCATTTTTTTCAGATTATTATTATTTATTCTCAAATGTAATGTGTACATGATAACTTGTTCAATTTACCTACTTGTAAGTATTCCTCCATTCCGAAATTAAATAAAAATGGATTTGTACCTTTTATGGGACCTTAACACTCACCACTTTTCCTATACAGAGGACCAGATTTATTTAGAGCTGAAAGAACTTACAGAATAATATAAGGCTGAATCAGAAAATAAAAATAAAAAGCAGAGATGAGAGTATGGAACATGGTAAGGGGTTAATAAAAGTAGAACCATGGATAGGATTAAAGTTAGGAGATGTGTAAATAAGGAAAGCCACTGACTGAACAGCCGAAAGCCACTCTGAACAGAAGGAAGCTTAAATAAAATCAGATGACTGATTTTTCAAAATTTGTTCTCCCCTTCTTGCATAAATATAGAATTTTATCTAGGCATTTGACAAACCAGCTAAAGTCTCTGTGTTCTTGGCTTACTTTCCAAAATGGTGTTTACATGTACATCATGATTGGGCCAATAGTATATGAGTGGGCATATTGTGTGATAGTTCTGGGTAACTGAAACTTCAAGTTTAGCCCTTTTTCCTGAGTTTGTCATTTTTCCCTCTCATAAGCTTAAGACAAGAAAGCAATCTAGTTAGTTATTATTATTGTTTTCATTATCATTGTTACTGTTATTTCCAGAGGGTGTTTGGGTGAGAGAGACAGAGGGAGATAAAGAGAAACAGAAAAAGAAAATAATCTTCTATGCAATGTAATCATGCCACAATACATTTCCGTCCCTTCCTCCCTTGCCTCAGGATTTTGGTATGCGTTCATATGTGTCCACATGTTTCAAGCCACTGGGGCCAGGATTTGTCCCACAGGTAGCCATCTTGTTGCAAGATGGCTTCTGTGATGATATCCAGGTTCTTGGTGTTTCAGACAAAGAACTGAACTAAGCATGCCAATAGCAAAAGGAAAAGATAGCTTATTAAGTAGAAGTGAAAGTATACTCCTGAGAGATAGGAGTGGGCCTGAATAGACAAAGAGTGATTCAAAAGGTCCAAGTAGTTGCATTCAGTGAAGTTTAGAATTTTTAATCTAGGTTAAATTGTTTGATCACTGGCTGGGCCCACTGATTGTTCTCATCCCATTGGTTTCTCAAATGTGATTTAATAAACTAGGTAATCTTGGATGGGGAATCTTCTGCCAATAGGAACTTCCTATATAGTCACATAGACAGATATTTCAGTCCCCTTATCCACTTCTGTTTTCTAGCTTTCTCCTGCCTCAATGTGAGATCCTTCTTCTCTTGTTCAGGGCTTAAATGCTGTGCTACAAGCCCGTGTAGGCAGCTCAGTTTGATAATGCACACAAGTGCACAAACAGCTGGTTACTAGAACCCCAGGGGGTAAAAAAATGTGATTCCTTAAATGTTCTTGTGGAATAGAGCTGTACAGTAACCTGGATCAAGAGAACTGTTACAGACAGAAATGACTTATTTAAACCATGTTGTTTTTAGGTGTTTTTGTTACAGCCAGTGTACTTTATTTTAACTAATACAGGTGGTGATGTCCAAAGTTGGGAATTACAGAGAACCCAGGACTATGCATCAGAGATGCAGTTAAAAATGGAAGCAAAGACTTTTACTCAACTAGACTCAAAACCGTGGTTTTACAATTCAGTAGATGCTACACTATTCAGTCTATTTTGGCAAGTTTAAACATATTTTCAGATCTTAATTCAAGCACCACAAACTTGGTTAAAAATTTTTCTTTTTTTATTTAAATAAAGCTTAGTAAGTACCATTTCTTAACATCTTTTCCTTTAATATTCCAGCTTGATTATCAATCTCCCTCATATATCCTAAGAATTTTTTTTCCCTCTCTTATACCTAGTAATTGGTTAAAAATAATAATAATAATAATAATAATAACCTACTTTTTAAAGAAACACTGAAGCTATTTTCCTTAATAAAAGTTAAGATTTTTGAAAAAGAGACCACAAGTATCTAAATTCCTTAGGATTCTCCAACCCAGTGCTAACTCCAACCTTGTATGCATGTCAGTCAGAGGGAAACTGATAAACACAATGGATTACCATGCCTTTCCAGACTCATCCACTCTGTTTTATAGCATGTTTTTTGCATTCACTAACCTTCCACAAAGGAATATAGGCAAGCCTAAATCTTCTCACTATCAGTTTACAGTAATAACAACATCTACTATATAGTAGCCATTACTACTTACAATGAGAATAATACAAAATTATTATAATTACCATACATTATGCAGTTTCCATATTTTTTCTTGAGTAGCTGGATATTTTTGTAAGGAACAGGTTTAATGTCTAATATATGTTTCTGCAAACCATGTTTAATAACTCGAGCATATAAGGACTGATGTGATTAGTATTAAAATATATAATTACAGATGATCTTAGGTAAATAATATATTGACATAGGAATTTTTGACTTTATGTAATTGCCATTCAGTAGGAACTGTATTTTTTATACCTTACAACTATTCTGTTGTTCACTTTGCTGAAAGTATAGTGTTCAATAACAGAATGGAGTATTCAACACTTTGTCAAAGAAGACTTTGTGTTAGATCATTTTGCCCAACTGTAGGCTAAAGTAAATGTTCAGAGCATGTTTAAGGTAGGCTAAGCTAAGTTATGATGCTCAATAGGTTAGGTGTGTATTAAATGCATTTTGGACTTTATTTTTAACTTATTGCAATGGGCTTATTGATGGGCTTATTGCAATGTAACCCTGCCATAAGTAGGAAAGCATCTGTGTTGAAATTGATTTTTCCCAATTGTAATGTTTTTTCATAGATCAAAGTAAATAACAATATCCATGTTACAAGATAATAAATTCATAAAGTCTTAAAAAATTTGGTAATGCTAACCCACAGTTGCTAGAATTGTTTGTTTTAGAGCCTTCCTCTAAGCTCCTTCTTCACTCTTATGTAACTACTCAACACAAGACTTATAGGAAAACAAATAAGGTATTGAGCTGTTGACCTGAAGCAGACTGCAACTCCTGTGTCTTCTAGATAACTTCTTTTCTATAAAAACATATTATAATGTTATCTAGAGTTATTTCAAAAGTTTATAATTTTATTTTCATGGTATGAATTTATTTCTTACATTTCAGATAGGGCAATTCATAAGAAAACATATCCCTAAAGTTTCAGTGTGTAACTATGCAGTTAGATTTTAAAAAGTTTTCAACCTTATGCCCATTTATCTAATTCTAAAACCAATAAACTTATCCATGGAGAATAGTAATGTTATTTTTTAGGCAACCAACTAAAACTCATTTAGACATTATATATGATTCCCTATTGTAGCTATAATAACATTTTTATTTTTAATCAAAACTCCCAGAAGCTTCATGACAACTTATATTAAAACCATTAAAGCAAATGTTTATATACTTTTGGGATGGGTTTTTAATAAATCAGTTGGGATTTTCTATCACTTTATTTACGATCCTAAAGGATTTAATTATTCAGAATCCTAAAGGTAGATAACATCCTCAAATGTCTACTTCTTCCTATTGATTCACAAAAAAAAAGTAAAGTTAGCCTTGTTTTCTATGTGAAATGACGCTTCCTCTCAACGCAAACACACAACCACCACCACAGCTCAGAGAATTGAATAAAGAGCGAATGACACCAACAGGATTAATTGGATGTTTTCCTAGGGAGAAAATACAATAGAACCAACACGATGTTGAGTCTGTTTGATTTAACTCCCATTTGGAGGATGTTTTGACGGGCTACATGTTAATATTAGGCACCCATGTACCAAAATGAGATGGATACATGTGCACACAATTGAAGATAAGAATCTAAAAGCTTAAGAGAAAGACTAAAATGGCTATGTATCACGAAGCCTTAATATACAAGCCACTTTGGAACGTTCATAGAAAAATGAAATTAAAGTAAGAGTTTATACTGTTGCAAAACTATTTTGAAATACATGCATAGTTCTTAATTAACACACATTTTTCCATGACATTATTGAAGACTCCACATACTTAAACAAATTAAGTTCCAACATGTTGATTTTTACAAGGTTAGAACAAAACGCTATGTTCCTTAAAAGTAGAAGCTTGAGGTCAACAGGTGGCATAGAGGTTAAAGCTTTGGACTCCTATGTGGTTGATTGCAGTTCTAACCCCAGACCTGACAGCATGAAAATCATGTTGGACACGTATGTGTGCACACCCAAAATCCCAAGAGGAGAATAGAGAAGGGATTGCTGCATGGCCATCCTCTCTGAAGAGTGATTTTTCACTCTCCTTCTCTCTGTCTCTCTCCAGCAAGTGCACAAGCCCTATCGAAAAAAAAAAAAAAAAAAAGAAAAGGTAGAAACCCAATTGTTTTGTGTTGGATAGTTTATTTTCTTAAGAAGTTTTGGAATTGATAAAAGATTAGACTTTCCAAATCTGGTCTGAATCCATGTCAACAGTAATTGCATAACCTTAGCCACTTAATATTTTTTAAGCTCAGTTTACTTATAAGGAATAGTGAGAATTTCAATGGAACTGACAAAATTTATACTTTTGAGAGTGTAGGAAATGATATCTGATTCATCCTTAACATATAGTCTACCAAGGGTGATTACCATTATATTTATAATATTTACTTGAACATTTAAATATTTTTCATTATATGATGCTGCTTAGAAAGATGACTGGAGTTTAAATTAATAAGAAGGATAATATTCATAATTTGGATTTGTAGAGGTTATAGATCTTGCCATGTAATTTGAAAACCTTTAACTGAGAGGGAGCATCACAGTTCAATATGTTATTTTTTCCAAATCTTGAATTTCTAAACCATTTAATTATTGTCAATACCCTAATCTAATTCCTGAGATTTGCAGCTTTAAGTTTTTCAATATTGTATGCTTTTCTTTTTTGGACTGAACAAATCATCATGAAGAGCAACTTCTTCATCACTTTTTGCTTAATTTAAATATTTGTCTCAACAGGGTGATTACAACTTAAAGTACATATTACATTTGTAAGGAGATATCAAAATTGATAATTTTATTAGTAAGAATAACACATCTTGTAAACTATATAATTTCTGTTTCCTCATGATATCCAGATCTGAAATCTGAACTCAGAAAAAAGTAATTGCAGATTTTACATAGTATAAATCTTTCAATATTGCAGATTTTAGGAGACACTAAATAATACACTTTAGTTAAACACAATTCATGTTAAACATCAAAGAAAGTATGTTGGTATTGTATTTGTTTATTAAATATCACATACCATCCTATTAAATAAACTTGAACATGCATGTAAATATATGTATGTTATATTAAACAAATAAATTTGTGATTAATGCAAAAAAATTCAATAAATGGAGAAAAGAGCAATCTCAAACTGAGACAAAGGCAGGAAAGGATTAGCTTTATTATGACTATATAAAAAAGAGTGAAAATGTTATAAATTTGCATTTATAATTCAGCTCTGAGATTGTAACTAGATTCTACTAGAGTTTTAAAAAGAAAAACACAGCCAGTTTAATTTAGTGGAGTTTTAACAAACCTTAAACACCATTCAAATCAGGCAGTTGTTACTGACCAACCTTCAGACAACTCTGGGTAGCCATGTGGTATTTTAAGTTCTGGAAAGTGATGTATAAAAATGAAAGTGCAGAAATGGGGACCAGCAGTTAGTGTAATGGCTATGTCTCTGGACTCCCACGTAGTCAACCGTGGTTCGAGTCCCAGACCTGGTGGCTTAAACTCACGCCAGGCGCGTGTGCGTGCATGCCCAAGATCCCGAGAGGAGAATGGAGGAGAAGGGATTGCGGCGTGGCCATCCCCCCTGGGGGGTGATTTCTCACTTTCTGTCTCTCTGTCTCTCTCTGTCTGTCTGGCGAGTGCACGCGCCCTATAGCAAAAACCTCTCCCCCCAAAAAATAAATAAATAAAAGAAAGTGCAGAAATGAGGTTGTGAAAACAATTTGGGTTGATTACATTCTGATATTTGTTTGCATTAATGCAGTTTAAAAGGTGGGGGGCCTGTGTTTGAAGCCTAGTTGCTATGATTGGCTGTAACCAAGCAATAAAAAAAGAAACAAAAAGGAATAAGAGGTTGCAGTTTGTTTATGGAAACCAGGCAAGAGTCTGGAGACTTTTTTTTTTTTTTATATATTCTTTAACAGAGTGAAATGCATAGTGATATATATATATATATATATATATATACATATATATATATATATATATATATATCACAATATATTAGATTTTAAATTCTATTGAGGACTCCAACAACTGTAATCTTAGTAATAGGATGTCAAGCCTATAGATTTAAAGTATTCACTGTGTGGTACATCCTAGATAGAAAAAAACAAAATAATACTTGGAAAGCAACCCTTAAAAGGACTTAAGTTTATCTAAACAAGGGTAACAATGTATTCAAGAATATTATCTACCCATTGCTCAACTTGAAATTCCATTTAAGGTAATTTGTCAAGTTATACATCAGGAAAGAAACTCGTATTAAATACTTTCCTAATTAGGAAACTGCAAGAAAGGGAGACAGTGCAAGTACCTTTGACTGTACTACTGATATTTTAAGGAACTGATTTCTGTTGAGACCTCTTTGACAGACAGAGAAGTCTTTGGCAGGAAGAAGGATGCTGGGGGACTTTGGCATCAGATAACAAAATGCATGAGAGACAGCACAGAGCAGTGACTGAAAGCATTACTTTAGTTTTCACTGATTTCTTGCTTTCCACTAGTTAGGGTGGTATTCCTGTTTCTGTAATTTATAATCCATTCACTTAGTATAGCCTCAGAGGCATCATTTTTGGTCAACTGTCTTTGCTCTTTCAGAGGTATGTGCTATATCCTAATGTCAGAAAAATGACTTGCCTATTCCTTAATGGCAATTTGTTTTCCTCTTAACCCTAAAATGAAAGGGGAAAAAAACTGCATTTTTTTTCTTGGAACACCAAAATATGAACTGAAAATAATGAGCAGAGACTTAGCAATTTAACTATAAAAGCATTTGACATAACCAATGTAAGCCCTTATACTTAATATGAGATTTTCCTCAGTTCCTAAGTGGAAAAAAATTCCATAGGACAGTAATGATCTGCTTCATTTTATACTTTCATCAGGTAGCAAAGTGCTTAACTCAATAAACATTGCATGTTGAAAATACATTGCATGTTAAAAGGCTGAAAAATAGGGAAAAAGAAACACTGTAACTTGTCATGTGAACAAATTAAATGATTCAAAGCAATAAATTTATTTCTCCTTGGCAATGTCTTCACTGAAAAACATTTCAGGAGTAGTATATAATTCTGGATTTAACACAAATGACTCACCTTTTTGAGTCAGTAGCATGTATGGCATAAAATAAATATTTCCCTTTATTTTCACAATTCATGCATAAGTTTATGTATTCTTTGTGATTGTTCTATTTTGTTTCTTGTATCTAGTTCTAATAAATTATTTAAATGTTGGGAAAATAGGAGTTGATAAAAATGTATTGAATGAAAAAATAATGTAAAGTTAACAAGCGGTTTCAATCACATATTTCAACCTATTTGCCTAATTTAATGAATTTTCTCTCTTCTTCCTTTATCTTCCCAATACATATGAAACACAAAGAATATATATGATTAAGTGAACAGTTTCTCTAGCTTGAAAAATATAGGGGACCCTTTTATACTAGGAAAAATAATACTCTTAAGTATCAAAGTAAATTACTTTATGATATTAATTAAAAACTTTAAAATATAAACCTTAGGATAAATTTCAAGTATTTCCAGGATTTATAACCATAAAATTAAACAGGATTTGTAAATTAAGTACAAGAAAATTATAAAACCCATAAATTAAAATTGACAAAACAAATTTGAGGTAATAGAATATGTTGTGTTAGTAATCGATTTCCAAAGTCAATTTAAATATAACACAATTTCTATGATAAAAATTTCTATTGAATTTTATAGGACACATCAACTTTGAATTGATCATGACTCAAATTTCTTTTTTCACACATTAAAGTGCCAATAAACTTTGTTTCTACAGTGCCTTACAAGCGTAATTTGGCCTCACTAAAAGAAATATGAAGATTTCTATTTTTTTATTAACTTGTCATCTTTTTAATAATTATTTAATTTAATTTATTCATTTATTTATTTTAATTTGACCTGAAAGAGGCAAAGAGAGAGAGAGGGAAAGTGAGAAAGCAAATCACCAGGTCCAGTACTCAAACTGCAGTCAGCCATGAAGGAATGTCCAGCATCTTAACCACCCCACCACCTGCTGGCCCCAACTTGTCATCTATTTTAAAGAATTCTTTTCTTTAATTTTATTCATTGTCATTATTTTTTTAATTTTTTTAAAGTTGATCAGAGACAGAGAGAGAAAGTGTGAAAGCAAGCTACCTGTTCTGGGATTTGAACTGTGGGCAGTCACGTGGGAGTCCAGCTGCCTTAACCACCACACCATCTGCTGGGCCCGTAACTTGTCATCTTTAATGTACTATACATTGGTGCAATGGTAATTGTGTTTTTGCATTGTTGAAATTTGTCATTTGATATTGGATACATTCTTAAATAAATGTGGTTATGTTATATACATCATGTATTTAAAAGAATATTTTATTTTATTTATTATTAATATCAATATTATTACTTTAATTTGCTGTAGAGCACATACTCTCATAAAAGAAAGAGAAGGAGAGAGAGAGAAAGTGAGAAAGCATGCTGTCAGGTCTGGAACTCGAACTATAGCTGGCCGTGTAAGAGTTCATCACCCCAGCCACCATGCCACCTGTTGGCCCTTGCTACACATTTTAATGCACATTTCTCCCTTTATGTATTTTTGGTAATGACATATTACTTGATATTTATTTTATACGTATTTTAGACTATGGATATTATGTTAAACAAATAGTAATTCAAACAACTATTTTTTTATTACTTTTCTTTTGTTTGTGTGTTCTAGCTTTTGTTATAGGGTGCAGTGAGCTTACTAGAGGGAGACAGAAACAGAGAGACGGAAAATGAGAAGTCACCCTCCAGGTACGATAGCCACACCATAATCACTTCTTATCCATTCTCCTCCACTCTCCTCTTGGGATTTTGGGCACACACATACACCTGTTTCAAGCCACCAGGTCCAGAATTTGTATTATTTTTTAAATATGTAAACTATTTTTTAAACTATTACACTATTTAAAAACCACTCTAAAGAGGCTACAAAAATTACAGCATTCAGAAATTTTAGGTGAAACTCATCATAGGTAAGGTTTTTTTTTTGGATCAGCATGTTTAAAGCTAAAGAGCAAGATGTTTCTTTAGAGATGTTCAGTTCATGAGACTCAATTTCAGCTGGTGCTATTTAGAGCATCTGCGGTAGTTTTATTGTATTCTGCGATCAGCTTGGTCACATTTTTCATAATTGGCCAGTAATTGCCCTCTTGACTCTTGACTGCTATGAATTCTTTCATCGTGAAATTATTTTGCTCATAGTGTTGCCACTTTCCTTTCAGATTTTTAATCTAAGACTGTGCCTCATTTTCTTACAAGTGTATTTTCAGTGTGTCACCCTCTGTATTTAGCTTCTCCATTATTTTCTTAAAGGCATTTCTACAGTTTGATAATACCACCCTCTCTTGGTATAATTTCTTTTTCTTTTCTTCACCTGATGATATTAAGATGGCAAATCATTAAATGTTTACAGATCAGTTGCCATTTGCTTAATTTTGCTTTTAAGAGAATGTTGTTCCTCTGTCATCTTACTTTCCAGGAGCTCCATGTTTTGCAGATCCAATTGCAGATGTTGACTGACTGATGTACAATTCCTAGCTGTACTCTGTGATTTCTGCATTTCAGTAGATTTAGAATTGAGATTATCCTGCATCATCGTTAGCTGTTGATTGGTGATAGAGGATATCTGTTTCATACAATTTGTATTACAACTACAGTGCTCCAAACATGCAGCAACATTGGCTTCTATCTGTGCCTTCCCCTTCAGTTCCTGATTCTTTGTTTCCTCAAAAGTCTCAATAAAAGTGTCCATATCTTTCTCTCATCTATTTTAGTTCCTCATATTTCTGATTCATTTCACCTTGGTGTTCCTTGAAATCCATGTCAAATTGTCTAATTTCTTCATTAAGCTGATTTATTTTTGTTCTTTTATATGTCAACTGTCTCTGCATGCTGGCTATTTCTTGATTATCTTCTTTAACCTGGTTAAGTAATTTCTGTCTCTCTTCCATTGGAGATCCCATGCATTTGTCTTCTGCATTTATTTGTTCCTGATGGGACTCTAAATCATAAAGTTTTTCATGCAGCAATATGGCCTTCTGTTTAACCTGGGAGTGTGCTATTTCAGTTTCTAGACTCTCTTTTTTTATGTTCAATGAATCTAGTTGCTGAACTGTATCTAGTTCCTGCAAGAATTTTTTATTTGTGGTTTACATCTTCATGTACTTGACTTGTTCTTCAGGAGACATATTTTGATTATGTCAGCTGCTGCTTCTTTTTCCTGTTCAATTTTTCTTCCTTAGCACTTCTAATTTGATTTTCTTTCATTTGTCTTCAAATAAATATGATAGCCATACTTTGTATTTCTCTATCATTTTGAGCTTTAAGCATATTGTAATCATTCATTACTTCTCCCTTTTCAGTATTGGTATTACGTTTATCTACCAACACATTGTAGTCTGCTAGTTGTCCTTGAAATTCTTTGATTTCACAGCTAAAGTTTAGCCCCCTTTTCATATGACAAATACATTGAATTATCTTGTTTGTATATTTCTATTTCTTTCTGAAGTTTATTAATTTCAGTTGTGAGTTCACTTATTTTACTTCTCAGAAGCCCAATATAATAGGATTTGTCTAAAATTTGCCTTTGAGGACCTTTCATTCCAGTTTTCATTCCACTCAACCCTTGTTGTGTTACAGGACTATCAGCAACTTTGATTTGAGAAGACAGGACCCGCCAGGGGACCAGGGGGCCACCAAGAGAACCTGGTCTTTCTCTCCCAGGTAGCATTCCAATTACCGCTCTAATATTTCCCAATGGAGGTCGTATTCCAGAGAGGCCTTCCTGTCAACCCAAGTCTACCTCAGAAGCAAGGCAAGCTGCTGAAGGTTTGTAATTACTGGCCACTGTTAGGTCACTTTAGCCACAGCAACTCCTAGCCCTTTCACAGCTCCCAGTTTGTCCACAAGCAGCTTTCCTGAGCCCTCCTCCAGGACTTGTATTGACGTCAACCATGAGAGGGTCCAGTGCTCTAATCAACATGCCTCCTACTTGGCCCATCCAGCGATTTTATTTGAGTTCAAAATGGGTCATAAAACAATGAGGACAACTGGCAACATCAACAACACATTTGGCCCAGAAACTGCTGATGAACGTACAGTGCAATGGTGGTTCAAGAAGTTTTTCAAAGAGGAGAGCCTTGAAGATGAGGAATGCCATGACCAGCCAATGGAAGTAGACAATGACCCATTAAGAACAATCAGCAAAACTGATTCCCTTCCAGTTACACGAGAAGTTGCAAAAGAACTCAACACCTACCATCCCTAAGGTCATTTGGCAATCAAAGAAAATGAAATGGAAAGACACCTGTAAGTGGGTGTCTCATGAGTGAGTGAAAAATCAAAAAAATCATAGCGTTAAAGTGGAATCTTCTCTTATTCTGTGCAACAATGAACCATTTCTCAATCGGATTGTGACATGAGAAAAAAGTGGATTTTATACAACTAGAAACAACCAGTTGGATTGAGAAGAAGCTCCAAAGCACTTCCCAAAGTCAAACTTGCATGAAAAGAAAGATCATAGTTTACCATTTGGTTGGATCAGATCCACTGCGCCTTTCTGAATCCCAGTGAAACCATTACATCTGAGAAGTGTGCTCAGCAAATTGATGAGATACACACCAGTAGTTGGCATTAGTCAACAGAAAGGGCTCAATTCTTGCCCATGACAGTGCTTCAAAAGTTGAGTGAATTAGGCTACAAAGTTTTGCCTCATCTGCCATATTCCGCTGACCTCTCACCAACTGACCGTCACCTTCATGCATCTCGATAACTTTTTGCTGAGAAAATGCTTCCACAAGCTGCAGGATGCAGAAGATGCTTTCTGAGAGTTCATCAAATCCCAAAGTACGGATTTTTCACTACAGGAATAAACAAAGTTATTTCTCATTGGCAAAAATGGATTGAATGTAATAGTTCCTATTTTGGTTAATAAAATGTATTAGAGCATAGTTATGCTGATTTAAAATTTATAGTCCAAAACTATAATTCCTTTTTGTACCAACTTAATACTTGGATCCAGTGAAATCATAAACCCAAAGACAACTATGGCACCAAAATAACAGATTTTTCCTTGGTCATAAAAAGGGTAAAGGACAAAGAGGTGTGGTATTATCTGTTGAAGATGTTTCGTGGTTTTATCGACGGTACTGGGGAGAGGTGTTCACCTGTTGAAATATACATTTTGAAGACAAATAATAATGTGATTGAATGTATGGAAGAAAATGAAATGAAAAAAAATCGTACAAAACAATAAACAATAAAAAAGAAAGAAAAAGGGTAAAGGATATGCTTACACTTTATAAAGTTATTAGATTATTATCCAAATGTAAAGACAAAATTAAAAGAAAAACTCCTATAGAGAATTGGTGGAACCTAAAATGTACATCATAAAACATCTGTGGTAGCAAGTCTGAGAGATATCATGCAGTAAACAAGAAAAGAAAATACTATTTGTCATACAATCACTGGTTAAGAATAATTTAACTTTTACAGCAGAATATATATGTGCTGATTAATTAGTAATTTGAACTCATAAACTTGTATTTTTTTCTGGAAAAGAAAAGTAAAACTGCAGTTTTACATCCAGACTTTACAGCACAATTTAATTTATCTCAGAATTTATCTAGAAACCCTATATATCCAATGACACTACAGACATTTTTTTTTTTGTTTTGTTTTGGAGAGATTTTTGCAATAGGGTGCATGCATTAGCCAGAAAGACAGAGAGAGACAGAGAGACAGAAAGTGAAAAATCACCCCCCAGAGGGGATGGCCACGCCGCAGTCCCTTCTCCTCCATTCTCCTCTCGGGATCTTGGGCATGTACACACATGTGCCCAGCGTGAGTTTAAGCCACCAGGTCTGGAACTTAAACCACAGTTGACTACATGAGAGTCCAGTGACATAGCCATTATGCCAACTGCTGGTCCCAACACCAAAGACATTTCTTTAGCAAATTCACTATTTTATTTTCATTGTAAGAATATAAATTATGTACATTCTTTCACATTAACAACTATTTGTATTAATTGTACACTGAGATAGTAATATCTGGGATATTTTGAGTTAAATATGTGTTATCAAATTTTTTTAGAAAGTAATTAATTGTCCCCAACTTTTGTGTTTCAGGAATTGGTTCACACCAAAAAAATCATGTGACTAAGATAAGATTCAGACCAAGTAGTTGACAGCAGTTCAAGTCCCAGACTGGGTGGCTTAAAACTCATGCTGGGCACATATGCATGCATATTCAAGATCAAGAGAGGAAAATTATTGTGGCATGGCCATCTCCCCTCGGGGTGATTTCTCATTTTCTGTCTCTCCATCCCTCTCTGACTCTCTGACAAGCACACGCACACTATAAATAACGCCCCCCAGAAAAAGAAATATATCAAAATCAATTTTAATTAAAAAACCATGAGTTATTTAGTGTTCTTCTATTGTCATTTATTTTATAAATTCACTATGTTTTCATAATAAAGTTTAATGAGTGTGTATGTGTGTGTATGATTGCTTCCTTATGATAAATCCCTGTCATGATAATTATTAAACAAAAGATCTGAACATTTTAAAGGTTCTTAGTTAAGGATAATAAACATCTTTCTAGGAAACACAGGCAATTGTAAACCATCATCAGCATAATAGATATGATTTAGGTAACTTCCAAATCTAGGTATTACACAAAGAATGTAATGCACATGATTTTCTTGCTTCATACGATAGCTTCATTAAGTAGATATTATTACCCTGATTTAACAGAGTAAGAAAATGAAACTTGGGAACCAGCAGTTAGCGTAATGGCTATGTCGCTGGACTCCCACATAGTCGACCTAGTTCGCGTCCCGGACCCGGTGGCTTAAAACTCACGCCGGGCACGTGTGCGTGCGTGCCCAGGATCCAAAGAGGAGAATGGAGAAGGGATTGCGGCGTGACCATCCCCCCTGGGGGGTGATTTCTCGCTTTCTGTCTCTATGTCTCTCTCTGTCTGTGGCGAGTGCACGTGCCCTATAGCAAAACCCTCTCAAAAAAAAAAAAAAAAAAAAAGAAACTTAAGTAGTTGAGTAACTTGCCTGTGGACTTAGAAAAAAAAATTTGGTGTCAATTTAAGTTAATTTCTTTTCACCAAAATATATACGATTTCTAGCTTGGAGTGTATACCTTCACAAATTGGAGACTAAAATGATAAGCTATAAAGAAATATGATACTCGGGAACCAGCAGTTAGCGTAATGGCTATGTCGCTGGACTCCCATGTAGTCGACTGCGCTTCGCGTCCCCAACCCAGTGACTTAAAACTCACTCTGGCCGTGTGTGCGAGCGTGCCCAAGATCCTAGAGGAGAATGGAGAAGGGATTGCGTCGTAACCATCCCCCCTGGGGGTGATTTCACGCTTTCTGTCTCTATGTCTCTCTCTGTCTGTCTGGCAAGCACATGCGCCCTATAGCGAAAACCTCTCCAAAAAAAAAAAAAGGAAAGAAAAATGATCCTCATTGTTTTACAGATTGATATTTTACTGGTAATTTTTATTTATTTCATAATTGTCTTTTCCTCTTTTAAATACCTCCCTTACATGGACATTCATATAATTCTTACAAATCTATAGCTGTTCTATATAAGTTAAATATTATTAATTTTCTATTTGACCTATGGGTAAACAGTATTTGTACTATAAATTTAAAAAGAATGATACATCTTTTAAAGAAACAAGAGCCATTCATTTAAATCTAAATTCAAATAGGAAAAACATAAGAAAATTGACTCTGAATAATTCATATGAAAATGCAATGTGCAAAAAGACTTACGTTGTGGGTACAAACTAAATTCAAGCTATATTATTTAGACTTTTTTAGTTCAAATAACAATTTTATAACTACTTATTGCATATATTTGTGTATATTTGAATAATGGGTCATCAGAAAAGTCATAACATGTTTTTTTCTATTCAAAAATGCATTATGACTTTTACAGCTGCCAGTATTTATTTTAAAGAAACTAAGCATATATTCAAATGGTCTTAATCTCATAATCCTTTTCTATTCATATTATAGTTTTTTTAATCTCTGTAACAAAAATGAAAAAGATACAAATAAACAAGTTGCTAATTTATTTTGTGAAAACAATTATTCCAAAACTCAATTACAAAGTAGCCTGATCAAACAAATATTTTCTGTCTAAAGTCATTGTTGGTGTTGACCCTAGCTAGATTCTACTCATAAATTTCCAGAGGATATGAAGTGGATCAGATTTAAAAAGTAAATGATAGCTCAAATAGCTTAATCTTCTTTTATATTATCCATCAAATTTAATAGTAACTATTTTTTTCTACCATGTCTCCGATTTCTAAGCCCATAGTTTGAAAAAAGCTCAGATTCAGCCAGCCAGTAATAAATGTTCTTAGAATATTTTACATCTTAGCCTAGAAAGCTACTTCCCACTAGACTAGTCTTTCACTCAAGTCGTAAATTCTCTTAGGGGTATTTTTAAGAAGGAGAGCCAGGATGAATGTTATTCTCTTCTGCAACATTATTCATATTTTGTGAAAGTGAACTTTTGGCTTTCTTTTGCTCGATTTTATTACACTTTAGGCAAGTTGCAGTGAATCCTGTTCTTCATACACTTGATTTGTGAAGAGAGGTATAGAGTTCATTCCAGGAGAGAAAAGCTCATAAATCTTGATAAAATCTGAAAATGAAACAAATGGCTAAAGCAAAAACTTAAGTCTACCAGAATCCAGTCTTTTTATTCTCATAAGAGTCTGCATATGTATCATTTTAATTTATGAGAAATGGATTTAAGCGCATTTTAAAATAAAACTTCAAAAGAACATTATCAGAAATCACTTTCTCAGAGGAGTAAAACAATCCTGCCAGTCGTATGTCAAGTCAGTCTATGAAAAAATTTGAGTTCACATTGTTTATTAATTATTAAATGCATAATTTTTGAAACAACATTATGAAAAATGGAAGTGCAACACAAAGGAATTCCGTATATGAGGTGATATACTTTTGACTCAGTTCAGCCTGTAATTGAACTTGGCTTCAGTGACAGGTAAGGAACAAGTTGTACTCACTGGGCACTGTAAACCTTAACTTGCCTTTTTTACAATTTAGCACCTTGAAATCCATCGTCTTTCCTACTCTTATCTAAATCCCATCTGGGGAACCAGCAGTTAGCGTAATGGCTATGTCGCTGGACTCCCACGTAGTCAACCGCGGTTCGCGTCTCAGACCCGGTGGCTTAAAACTCAGGCCCGGCGCCTGTGCGTGCGTGCCCAAGATCCCGAGAGGAGAATGGAGGAGAAGGGATTGCGGCGTGACCATCCCCCCTGGGGGGTGATTTCTCGCTTTCTGTCTCTATGTCTCTCTCTGTCTGTCTGGCGAGCTCACGCGCCCTATAGCGAAAAAAACCTCTCCAAAAAAATAAATAAATAAATAAATAAATAATAAATAAATCCCATCTGTTGCAAATATTATGTATTTCTCACAGATCTGATTTCTTAGGCTATGCTTCTTTCTCTCAAATCCAGTAAAACTGAAACATTTGGAGTACCAAAAAAAAAAAAAAGGGAAGCTCTCCTTTATGGATGCTATGATTATTTGTCATGTAAGCAAATTAGCATAATATGGCAGTCACATATTTGTGTATCTCAACATATCTGGAATTTTTTTGGAGGTTTTGCCATAGGGCATATGTGTTCACTGGAGAGAGAGAGAGAGACAGTGAGAGGGAAGGTGAGAGATCACCTTCCCCAAAGGGGATGGCCATGCCTCAATCCCCTTTCCTCCATTCTCCTCTTGGAATCTTGGCATGCATGCACACACACACACACCCTGTGTGATGGGGACCAGGACTCAAACTGCAGTTGGCCATGTGGGAGTTCAGCTGCATAACTGCTATGCCATCTACTGGTCTTAAATTTGGAGTTTAATTCCTGTTCTTCTGCTTACTAGTTTTGGGACCTCATACATATCACTAAATTTACATGAGACTCTTAGATATCTAGATGTAGTGGATAATAATCCTTATTCTTTAGGTGCATTGCAACTTTATATTACATGATGTTTCATCATTGAAACTTCTTTCTACACAGAATACATACCTCCTCGACTACTCCTTTTGTAGAATCAAAATAGAGAGAGCTGGAAGATACAGACCACTAATGCACAGATGTTATTACTAGCTATGATTTTGGTTCAAACCCCAGTGTATTTATGAGTTGGGTTAGTCTTTAGAAAACTTTCAGAACTCCTTTTGCCTAGATCATTGGCAAGCTTATTAACAGCACTAACGGGGCCAGCAGGTGGCCTAGTGACTAAGGCTCTGGACTCCCACATGGGTGTCTGCAGTTACAGTCCTATACTTGGTGGCTCGAAAATTACACCAGGAGCATGTGTGTGCAGGCCCAAAATCCCAGGAAGCAAATAGAGGAGAAGGAACTGTGGTATGGCCAATACCCCTAGTGGGTGATTTCTAACTTTTCCCCTCTCTTTCTGGCACCTTATGGCAAAACCCTAAAATGAACAACCGACCAACCACTAAAAACTGTTGGCCCCCTTTTATAGTCCCTTGTTCTAGCCTTTTTTTTTTTTTTTTGGAGAGGTTTTTGCTATAGGGCGCATGCGCTCGCCAGACAGAGAGAGACAGAGAGATAGAAAGCAGGAAATCACCCCCCAGGGGGGATGGCCACGCCGCAATCCCTTCTCCTCCATTCTCCTCTCGGGATCTTGGGCACACACGCACACGCGCCCGGCGTGAGTTTAAGCCGCCGGGTCCGGGACTCGAACCGCGGTCGACTACGTGGGAGTCCAGCGACATAGCCATTACGCTAACTGCTGGTCCCCCTTGTTCTAGTCTTGATTCTTCAGATATTTTTATTCTTTTTTTTTTATATTATTTTATTTTTTATTTATTCATTCATTTATTTCATATTTTTATTTTGACCAGAGAGGGACAGAGCGAGAGAGAAAGAGAGAGAGGGAAAGTGAGAGAGCAAGCCTCCAGGTCCAAGACTTGAACCATGGTCGGCCATGTGGGAGTCCAGCGTCCTTAACCACCACGCCACCTGCAGATATTTTTATTCTAATGGTGAAAAGACAGTGACGAAAACCACCTCTGAGGAAAAACTAACTAAAGACAAAAAGGAATTATCAATGGTTTTCTAACACTCAGCTTCAGATGGAATCACCTGCTCTAAACCTCCCTAGGGAAAGATAGCTTCCTTATTCTACAAGGATCTCAAAAAGTACATGGAAATGCATATCATTAAAAATGTACACATAGGGGATCAGGAGTTGGCATAATGGCTATGTCACTGGACTCCCATGTAGTCAACTTCAGTTCAAATCCCAGACCCGGTGGCTTAAACTCATGCTGGGCATGTGCGCATGTGTGCCCAAGATACCAAGAGGAGAATGGAGGAGAAGGGATTACGGTATGGCCATCCCCCCGGGGGGTTGATTTCTTGCTTTCTCTCTCTCTGTCTCTCTCTGTCTCTCTGGCGAGCACATGCATCCTATAGCAAAAATCTCTCCAAAAAAAAAAAAGAATAGTACACATAGATTTCCTATTTTTTGCACCAAATTAAGCTCATACTTTAATTCCCTTTTCATAAACTTTCTAAAGTGCCCTCATATTGTACAGACAGCAGTGTGTTGTTAGAGAGGAAGTCTCTGAGAGAGAGCTCTAAAAAACACACCTAAAACTCACTAATCAAAATTTTGCAGTTAATTTTATGCAAAGTGCAAATTATGTACACTCGGACATCACATTCTAGGTAAGATAGGCATTTTGTACAATCAACCTAAAAATTAGGACAAAAATGAAATATAGTAAATACTATTAGTGAAATAGTTTCAGTGAGAAAGAATGATTTATTTATTGTCTTTATTATGTATATTATCTTTTTTTCCTCCTTTATTCTCTCCCTCTCACCTATAGAAATTTTTTTGCTTCTATTATTACTACTATTATTTACTCATTCAATCACTATACATCATTTAACTTGTATAGGGAATTTACCCAACATGAACTACATCTCAGACCAGTCCAGTAGAGAATACTACATACGTCGTCAGCAACAGGTTATCTTTCCATTGAGTGAGGAGAGTGATTCTCTCTGAGCAAGAGATATTTAAACAAAGAACTAAGCAGAGAAGGGAAAGAACAAAATGGAGAATAAACATAATTAAGAACTTTCTAGTATTTTAACCAAATGATTCTTGCATTACTTACTCTCAACAGTATATGTAAATCTTGGGGCCAGCACATGGCATAGGGGTTAATGTGCCGGACTCGCATATGGTGTATGGAAGTTGGAATATCCAGACCTGGTGACTTGAAACTCACACCCAGAGCATGTGCATGTGTGCTCAAAATACTGAGAGGAGAATGGAGGAGAAGGGACTGTGGTGTGGCTATCCCCCCTGGAAGGGATGATTTCTTGTTTTATCTCTCTCTGTCTTTCTGGTGAATGCACAAGCCTTATAGCAAAAATCTCTTAAAGAAAGAAAAAAAAAAATAGGAGTATACCTAAATCTCTAGGGAAAACAAGGAAAAAGATCTTAACCGCCTCAAACTTCTTTTTATTTTATCCTTTTGGCATTTCTGCTTCCCAGATGACTTCCTGTAAGGTATTGCTGCTCCTCACTTCTCTGAATCATTTTCATTTCAGTAATTTTCTGATATTCTGAGTTTCACAAGCACAATTTATAGTTTCTAATATGTCAACTGAAAGCATTTGCATGCTATTGACTCTCAATTCAAAATTCTGCCCATGATTTTAGCTGAGTCCTAGATCAAATTAGCCAACTTCTGACTTGCCGTTCCTATTGAGATATTAAGAAATCATCTGAATGATAATATTTTAAAAAATAAAAGTTTAGATTTCAATTCTAACCAGCAAGAAAACATGATTTTGTTACTTTTGCTTCATTTTGACTATTTTTGTTTTGTTTTGTTTGTTTTTGCAGTAGTAATATCAATATATTCCTAGTTAGTCAGTCCAAAAATTCATGTCCACACTCTAAAGTTACCATCTTGTCCAAACCCATGTCAAATGTTTGCATAGATTATTGTTATTGCCTGCCAACATGGGCTTCTGCTTCTGTTACTACCACATCCTTATTTTCCCGAAAGTACCAAGCCCACAATGTTAAACAGAAATTGGATTGTGTTACTTGTGAAAGAAATTACTGGTTTTCTAACAACTTGCATTTTTACTTTCTTAATAGTAAAGTCACTAAGTTTGTGTTACGTACATGGTTGTCCAGCTAAAGATTATATGTTCCATCTTTTCTTACAGCTTTGTATGACATATAACCTAATTAAATGGGAGCTGGACTGATGTGTGCTGCTTCAGAATGTAATCAGAATGAATGAACTATACCTTTCTTTGGTCTTGACCAACTCCAAGGAGGTAGTGTTTTCTAGAATAGCTCAGATATAGAAACCACTCTTGAGAATGGGCTACTGGACTTTAAAAAAATATGTTTTATTTAAATTTGTTTGTTTGTTTGCTTGCTTGTTTATTTAAATTTGACCAGAGAGGAGAGAGAGAAAAAGCCATCAGGCACAGGACTGGAATTGCAGTAGGCCATGTGGGAGTCCAGCATCCTTTACCACCACGCCACCTGCTGGTCCCAGAATGCTGAACTGTTTCAGTGAGACAAGTTATTTATATGTAAAACTAATTACATATATAACAAAATCTTATAACTTTTAAAAAATATTGAGATGATGCTCAGGGAATGAATGTAAATTAATTTAAAAAAAGTTTCAGGGAAAAAAACCACTAGAACTGTTCTTATCAAAATTTAAAAAAAAAATGTATTTGATGACTGCAGTAAGCTATATAGCCCCAGCTAGGTACTACTTTATATATAGTATGTTCATTCTACTCACTGAGGTTTATGCCTAAAGTTAGACTTGGGTTCATGTATATGTATATATCAGCTACCTTTGCTATTGGAAATATTTAGACTAATTAAGTTCATTAGCAAATCAATTAAATGGGGGCAAAAGACATAGAAAGCAACCATGGATACCAGAGACAATGTGGGAGGAGGGTGGGACATGGCAGAGGGTGAGGGATAGGGAATGAAGGATGGCAAAAAAAAAAAAAAAAAGCAAAATATACAAGACATAAGAAATGGAAAATTGGGGCTTGCAGGTGGCAGAGTGGTTTAGGGTACTAGACTCCCACATGGCCAACCATGGTTCGAGTCCCAGAGCTGGTGGCTTTCTTTGTCACTTTCTCTCTCTTTCTGTCTTTCTCTGGTCAAATGAAAATAAATAAATAAAATTTTAAAAAAAAGAAATGGAAAATTATTTCTTGATAACACGTATGTTGATGTGCCTGACTGAGCTGATACACAGTGTATTCTGGATGGAAAATTCATTTTGCATGTCTGTAATGATGTATAGTGAATTAATGTAAAGAAAAATTTAAAGAAAAAAAAACTATTGCATATTTTATTTCTTTGTTATAGTAGCTTAGTCTAAATTCTAACTATGGAAGATCATATTAGCTTCAAAATGATTGCAGTACTATGTCTTATTCTACATATCCTCTTAGAATATGACATTGACAATCCTTCAGAAAAATCCTTCACAAAATCCCAGAGATTTTGTGTCTATGAAGGAAATAATACTGTAAGGTTTCTAAGGTTAGACCATAAAATTGCACATAGTTGTACTGGCATATTCACAGCCACCACGACATGACAAAGCCCAAACTAGCTCACATGGATGGAGACATACCATTGAGAGGGTCTGGAGACCATAAGAAAAGAGGAATGGTCAGCCCAAGTTCACGTGCTGTCCTAGCTCAGCTCCAGTGTAGAACAAACACCAGCTCAACCAGCTACAATTTCCCCTGAGAATCTCAGGATATAGTAAAGCTCATCTCAGAGAGATTTGTAATTGGGGCTTCTAATTAATAGTGTAAACAGAAATAAAATTCACACAGGATCCCGGTAAATTGTTCTAGTGGAGGTCCTCTTTGAGGAACCGGCAGGTGGCATGGTGGTTAAGGCGGCTGGACTCCCATGTGGCTGACTACAGTTCCAGTCTCGGAACTGGCAGCTTGCTTTCTCACTTTCTTTCTCTCTCTGTCTCTCTCTGGTCAACTTCAAAAAAATCAAATAAAATGACATTGACTAAAATACATTTTTTTTTAAAAAAGCCAGTCTTTGAACTCCTGAACTTTCACTGTCAGAAAAAAAGCCTGAGAAAAATACTCAGCAGCAAACATGAGTTACGTTTTATGTAAAATGAAATACATTTCAGCAGGTAGAACAAAAATCCAAAATGAGAAGCCACAAGTCATAAAGACTCGTTCCTGGGAAGCAGCACTGTGACACAATCAATAAACTAGTTATTTTCTTCATCTGGATTTATATATTATTATGAACTAGTGACAGCATCGCACCATCTACCTACCCCACCCTTTTCAAAAACTACTGTAATACTCTTATGCCAACCAATAAATGCTGAGTTTGGGCCTGGCCTAGGTGGCTCAGTCTGCATGCTGGTAGTCACACACCGATAGTGGTTTTGGATCTCCAGGCTGTCTTGAAAACACATCTAGGCACGCCCGTGGACATTCAATAATCTGAGCAACTAGAGGGATATGAAAGGGAGTCATGGTATTGTGAGAACTTGCCAAAGATGCCTCTCTCTTCTCTCTTTATCCCTCGCTTGCTCTCATGCACACATGCACTCTCTAGGTTGTGTTGAGTGTGTGAGGGCAGATCATTTGTCTCTTGAGTTCCTAAGGCTTTATGTCAATGCTTAAGAACATCATTCATTTCTCCACATGATTTAAGTAATGAGACTTTAGCCCTTGATTTTGTTCCTGATGCTAAAGTGAGGAGAAAATTCTGGGACTTCTTCAGCATGGTAACTATTGTAATTATTCTGTAAATAATTCAAGGCCAGAAGGAACAATGAGCTTTCAAAATTCTTTGATGCTCCTCTCATGGGAATTATAGTCTAGGCCTCTCCAAAGAATGTAGGCTCTGTACACAGAACAGATAGTATATGACAAAAATGAGGTGACAGTTTCTCGAATGAGTCTAAAAGGAAGACACTGGTAGTTTCCATTTTGTATCTCCTGGGATGCTCACCTTATGTACAGATTTCATGTTGTAAGGAAGCCAGGGCTTCTTCATTGTGGAAGCCCATCTGGAGAAATTCACATGGGGAGAAAGAGAGGCTCCTGGCTGTCAGCACCAGCTGATTATCCACTGACAGGTAACATTAATGTCCACCCAAATAAGAGATCAGTTTTTCAGGTGTATCCTCTAGTTTGTTGAGCTGACCCAGATGATGTTGTGTAGCAAAGTCAAATTTTCTTTTCACCAAACCGCAGATTAATGAGCTAAAGAAATCATTGTTTTATGCCAAAAGGCTTAGGGGGTTTCTTAGATAAAAAGAATTCTAATTATGCATAACTGCCATTTTTATAAACGTCCAGAGTTTTGAATAATTAGAAAACAAACACAAACCCAAATTACTTACCAGAGCTTAATAGATCCTTCTTCACTTGATCCCTGACCACATTTCCAATGTCACGTCTTCCTTACACATCATCTCTTAACTACTCCACAGGTCCATGAGGTTTTCTTATATCTTCAAATCAGTCCAATTGTCATCTAATTTAGGGCCTTTGTTCTGGTTGTCTAGGCTTCTTTTATCATTCTATTTAAATTCATTCCACTAGCAGTCCTTCTTTTTACAGTGATTATTTTTATTCTAACACATTATCATCACAATTAACTACATTTATAATGGTGGGTTTTGTTTTGTTTTGTTTTTTTCAAATCTACCACTACTACTAGAGTTTAATCTCCATGAATCAGAGACATTATTTCCCTATTCTATGTATGCCCTTATGCTATGTGTGACATATGTTAAGTGCTAAAAATACGTGTGAAATGAATGCCAATTGAATGGCAAACATAATTTGTTTTATTTTAAATTTTTTGTTAGCTTTTCCTATTACCTGATAATATAATAGATTATTCAGACCTAACAGTAAGGTAGGAAAATACCAGAATTTTTAATAGTTCTATGTATTTATTCCGAACAAATTAAAAGTGCATTATCTATGCAAATGATGTTTGGGGTTCCACCACGTACATAATTTTTAGATATAACTTAAATTAGGTGAAGTACTTATGAAATACTTCTTTGATTTTTTAAAAAATATCTTCAGAAGGTTAAAAATCAGATATCTCTAAAGCTACAATAATTCAGTCAGTGAGATTGGCATAAGATAAATATATGTAGGTCAATGGAATAGAATAGAGTCTGGAAATATTTAGTTTCCATAAATCCACTGGTTCATGAATATTACACATTCAGATTTTAATAGATAAGTATAGATTTCTAAAACGTATGATAGAATAGAGTTTTAATCAGATGGGCTTCAGTTCACTTGTTGAATGACTTTGAACAGATAGAGATATTTATTCCCTACTACTACATTACTCTCTCCCAAAAATTGAGCCCAGGACTTAGCCATCTTGCAAGACACTTAAACTTATGATAATTTTTCTGTCTTCCCCTTACAAGCTGCTCCATATTCCCTCAAGACCATCTGGTTCCAGAACAATTTAGGTAGAACAAAATTTCACTTCAGATGATAAGGAAATAGAGGCTTCTCTTTTTATTTTGTTGTTTTATATGTGGGTGAGTGTTCTAGCCAGACATCTGGGAATTCCTCATCTATGATCTGTATATTCAAAAATGCAAACAAATGTTTTAATGTTCTCTTCTTGATATGGTAGCTCCCTAATGGAGTCAGTACAAAAAATTTCAAATCTGTCTCAGTTTAGGCTCCAACCATTGTTTGGGAGAAATACTTTAACCCATTCTGCATTATATTTTGCTACTTCCCCTGATTTTATCTGATTTCTATTATGGTAATTTAACCAAACAAGCAAACATCAACAGCATACTACTAAAACTACACTTATTTTTTTCACTGCTTCTTCTGCTTCTTCACAATACATTTAACTGTAAACTTTTTTAAAACTACTTATTCAGCCACATGAGATCTAACTACCTTAGCCACCAGGCCATGAGCTGGCCAAAGCCTAACTTTAAATTCCTAGCCTAATGTCCTATACTAATGAAGGAGTATAAAAATTTTATTATAGTAATTTATTTATTTATTGTCCAGGTTTCTTTTAGAATTATTTATTAACTTAATTCAACTTATTATTATTATTATTATGTTTTAATTTGACTAGAGACAGGGAGAGAGAGAAATGGAAAGTAAGAAAGCAAGCTACCAAGTCCTGGACTTGAACCACTGTCAGACGTGTGGGAATCCAGTGCCTTTAACCACCACACCACCTGCCAGCCCTATTAAAGTGTTTTTAAAGTTAAGTATATAGGGCCAGCAGATGGTGTAGTGGTTACATCACTGGGCTCCCACCTTGTCGACTACAGTTCAAATCCCAGACCCGGTGGCATGAAAATCACTCCAGGCGCATGTGTGTGTATGCCCAAGATCCTGAGAGGAGAATGGATACAAAGGGATTGCAGCATGGCCATCCCCCCTGGAGGATCATTTCTCACTTTCCCTCTCACTTTGTCTGTCTTTCTCTTTCCATGGAGTGCATATGCCCTAAGGCGAAAGTCTCTTTTTTTTAAAAAATAGAGTATATGAATATGAACTTTATCATAGAAACGGTGCAGCAATTGAGAGATTAAATCTGTTACGCTCTCACGTTATTTTTATTCTGTTTGGGCAGCATTCAGCACAAAAAATACAAAATGAAGGACTTGCATTAATTTGTAATGGATACCCTTTTTTAAAGAAGTGGTAAAAGAATTTCCTTTATTAAATATATAGGTAAATAATCTAAAAGCAAATCCACTGCTAAAATTATCCCAACTTGAAAGTTTAATATTTTTAAATCAATCAGTAACAATGGTTTTGTTTTTTGTTTCAATTATACCACAGTGTGTGTGCATTCACCAGAAAAAGACAGAGAGAGAAGGACAATGAGAAATCACACCTCAAGGGGGAAGGCCATCCCTTAATCCCTTCTTTCTTCTCTCAGAATTTTGGACATGCATGCACATGTGCCTGGTGTGTTTTTCAGGTCACTAAATCCAGACTTACACTGTGCAGATCGCCATGTGGGATCCAGCCACCTTACCCATCAAGTCACCAGCTGGCCCCAGTAACAATGTTTAAAAACATCATGATAATCATCATTAGTAAATGTTTTTTTTAAGTCAAGAAAAATGTGCTTATTTAAAAAATCAGAAAATAATTGGGACCAGCAGTTAGCGTAATGGCTATGTCGCTGGACTCCCACGTAGTCGACTGCGGTTCGAGTCCCGGACCCGGCGGCTTAAAAACTCACGCCGGGCGCGTGTGCGTGCGTGCCCAAGATCCCGAGAGGAGAATGGAGGAGAAGGGATTGCGGTGTGGCCATCCCCCCTGGGGGGTGATTTCCTGCTTTCTATCTCTCCGTCTCTCTCTGTCTGTCTGGCAAGCGCACGCGCCTTATAGCAAAAACCTCTCCAAAAAAAAAAGGAAAAAAAAAATCAGAAAATAATATAAATCTAATAGACACAAAAATCAATTGTACATTTTATTGATATATATGAGAAATAAATATTTAACTAATTCAAGAAAAACCCTATCTGCTTCAATCACTTTGAAGAACTGGTGTAGAAAATGTATTACTTCAATGTAAAATTAATATTCAAATTGGTTACCTGCAGGGCCAGCCTTTAGCTTCAGAGTTAAAGGAACTGGATATCATATGACCAGCCATGGTTCAAATCCCACTCTGAGCTGGGAGGGTGTGTGCATATTCATAATCCCATTACAATGGAGAAATGGAGAGAAGGTGACCATGCCCTATTGTAGGATGCTTTCTTCCTCTCTCTCTCTCTCTAGAGAGTTTCTGCACCCTCTGGTAAGTATTTTTTTAATTGCTTACTTGCTTTTTATAACCATAAATGTGAAGAAAGACAATGTTTTCTTATTTTGATCTGCCTTGTTTTTCATTTTATTTCATTCTTTGTTTCTTCCTTCTTTCTTTCCTATCTTTCTTCTTATCCTTCTTCCTTCCTTCACTCAATAAAAAATATTCTATCCAAGTATTTGATTGTGTTGATGACAATTTTACATGACAAGAAAATTATCTAGGTCCAGCCAATAACATGGCTGTTAGACTAAGCATGGTAGAGAGGAAGCCAGGTCCCATGAAGCCCACTGGAGCTCATATCGTAGTTTGAGCTCATATGCATGAGCACATGTATATGCCCGGGATCCAGACAGGATGGAGAACTGAGGGGAAAGATTGCTGTGGTATGAGCAAGCTCTACAGGGAGAGGTGCTTTCTTTCTCTCTTTACAGGTCACACATCTTCCAGCATAAAAAGAGACAGAGAAATAATTATTTAATGATGAAAAAGAATAACGAATCTACTTTTATTGTCATGAAATTAAAATTTTTGCTGATACTCAGCCTAATTAATGTTGAGGTGCTCTGTACATTTAAAAAACTTAATTTCATTACACAAGCTTAGTATATTAAAAAAATCTAAATTTGTATTGTTAAATACAAGAAAATGATACAATATCAATTATAGTAATGAATCTTATTGATATTAAAATGCTTTAGAAATTTAATTCCTTTTATTAATTAAAATTAATAAACAGGTTAATATTCTTTTACATAAAATATTCAATATGCATTAATGTGTGTAACTCATTAAATAAAATTATATCTAAAATGATAAGCAACAATAACTAAGAATTATTAACTTAGTAATAATTAGTTATTAAAATAATTTATCATAGAAAACAAAGAATAGATGCTTTTACCTAATTTTAAATATGAGTGTTTTTTAAAAAAACATATTTCACATCTAACTTTTTAAAGTGTGATTCATAGATTTTTAGTATATTTTTATTTGATTTTCTATTTTAATATTTTTTAAATTTACATTTTATCACTCCACATCTTTACAGTGTACTACCTGTTTTTTTCCAGCAAGAATACAGAGTGTATTAGTCAAGTCAAGGATGTTACCTTATACATTGTCATCAGCAGATAAATTTTTATATTTGTGTCTACTAGATGTGTTTTTTTCCTGATCCCCTCCTCCCTCTCACCCTCTCAGCATCTAATTTCAATTACAATAAGGCATCTATGGAACACCTATTTTTCTTTTTATTTATTTATTTATTTATTTATTTATCCATTTATTTACTTATTTTTCTTTTATACATTCAGTTACATTATTATTTGGCTTACAAAATGGATATTTCAACAAGTGAACATTTCTCCCTAGTACAGTTGATAAAACTACAAAATATCTTCAACAGATAATACCACATTTCTCTGTGCCATTAATGCTTTGCCTTCCTATTTTCCTCCTAAATGTCCTTCCTCAGACCCTCCTCTTTCACACACACTATATATCTGGTATTTACATCTATATACTATGTTTCTATATCCTTTAGTCAATTAGTTTCAGTCGTAGAGTGCAGACACTCAGTATATATTAAGCGGGGACATAAAATGACTCTCTTTCATAGCCTGGCTTGCTTCACTCAGCAGTAAATCTTCCATATTCATCTACTTCTTGCCAAAAGCCAAGGTTTGTTTTTTTGGGTTTTTTTGTTTGTTTGTTTGTTTGTTTTTGTTTTTTATTTTTTTTTTAAGACTGAATAGTATTTCATTGAGTCTATGTGCCACAGTTTTTCTATCCATTCATCTGTTCATGGGCATTTGGGTTGTTTCCATGACTTAGCAATTGTGAATAGTGCTGCAATAAACATTGATGTGCAAGCACTTTTTTGATTAAGTATTCTTCTGTCCTTTGGGTAGATACTAAGGAGTGAGATTGTGGGATCATATGGTAGCTCTATTTGTAGATTTTTGAGGAATCTCCAAATTGTTCTCCACTGTGGTTGGACCAATTTACATTCCCACCAGCAGTGTAACAGAGTTCCCCTTTCACCCCACGGCTGCAGGCATTTATCATTTTTTTTTTTTTTAATCTTAGTCATTCTGACTAGGGTTAGGTGGCTTCCTGTTGTTTTGATCTGCATTTCCCTTACCATAAAGGATGTTGAGCATTTTTTCATATGCCTTTTAGCTATTCATATGTCATCGTTAGAGAATGCTTTTTTCAATTCATTCTCCCATCTTTTAATAGGATTGATTGTCTTTTTTCAGAACAGCTGCTTGAGTTTCTTGTGAATTCTAGTTATCAGTCCTTTCGATTACAAAATAGTTTACAAAAATATTTTCCCATTCTGAGGGCTGTCTATTCACACTAATTACTGTGTCTTTTGCCATGCAGAAACTTCTTAGTCTGATGTAATCCCACTTGTCTATTTCAGGGATTATCAACTGTGCAGGTCTTATAACACCTATTTTTCTACATTTGAGAAAGGGATTAGTAATACTTTTCTATATACATAATTTCATGCAAATGTTGGGAAGATAATGATTAACTTAATTTTATTCTACCTTAGTTCTCCTAGCAAATGTACAGTCTTCTTTGAAAAAAAGAAAAGAAAAGAAAAGAAAAGAAAAGAAAAGAAAAGAAAAGAAAAGAAAAGAAAGAAAAAAAGAAGAGATTACTATACAGAAATAATGTGAAAATTAGCATTGGTGATACACTAAAATCATTATACCATATGTGACCTCCAGAAGAAATATTAACACCATCTTAAGTCTCTGTACCTCCACTTAGAAGATCTGATGATGGGGAAATAAATGTCTATATTCACATGCGTATGTATGTAATTTATTTAAACTAATTATCTGTATGTGCATGCATGTTCATTCTGAAGAACCACATGGTTTTAGACTTGATCCTTGTGTTTCAGGTGAGAAATCAAAGAGCCATCAAACTTGTAAATGCAGTGTTGTTGGTCTATAGTGTTTTTAAAATATTTCAAATGTACAAAATCCTGATGGGCACAGGCTTCTCTGTTGTTTGTTCCTTAGATCACAGAGGCAAACTACAAATTAACCTGATTAAAAAAAATTAAACAAACATAAACTTTCCTTAAATTTTAAGAGGTGAAGGTAGGAGACAAAGAAGAATAAATACTCATGACCAAAAGTAAAAAAGCAGAAAAGTGAAAATGTACTTACACAGAGTTTGGTAAATTATATGGTTCAATGAATTCCTACGTACAAGTAGTGGAACAGAATTGCAAATGATAATGCCAGATTGCATAGGGTTCCCAAATTCAGAAAATAATTTGGAATAAATCCATTAAACAAAACAAAGGTAACAGGATATTTTAATCCTTAAGTTCACTGCTTTAAGGAAAGCAGGTGATATAGCAGTGGCAAGACACCTTGCCATGCTCAATTCACATGGAAAGGACTCAGGTTCACATCCTTAGGCCTCTCTGTGCATACCAGGTACACATGCATGTACTCATAATTGAAGTTGGCCAAGGCAAGGGGTAGACTGAGGTGTGGAGACCCTGTTGAGGGTGGTTATCACTCTTCTTTCTCTCTCGCCATATATATACATATATATACACACATATAGAGAGAGAGATATAGAGATACACACACACATACATATACACATATATCATGAAATAAATAAATAAATAAATAAATAAATAAATAAATAAACTGATAAAAATTCTGCTTTGGGAAGATTCATCCTAAAGTAATATATTTAATAGATTGCATTAGAAAAGTTTGGAGCAAAATAAATCAGATAAATGTTTCCAGTAATTCTCTTCCTAAAAGGTCACAGAGCCCATGAGACTGGTTTGTGGCAGTGGTAATAGAAAGAAATGGACAGATTTCAGGTATTGTGTAAATTAAATTGAGTGACCTTCATGGACAATTGGAAATAAAAGTAGAAAGAAGGGTTATGTATATTCCTGACAGTACTCCGAGATGTGTTGAGGTGAGGGATAGAAGATTTCAGCTGTTCATGATAATCTGCAAGCTTTCCACAAGCCATCCTATACACTAATATTAAGAATAATTAAAATAATATTAATGTACAGTTCCTATATAAAGTATAAAAAGTATCTTTTTAAGTTTGTGTTATATTTTATTATTTAAAAATACTGCATAAAATAGTTGCTATGAAAAATTTATAAACAATTACCTATTCATTTTCCCTACTTTCAATTGTCATTGGGCTGCTCCCTCTAATGCTCTCTATATAGAAATTCTGGAGAAGCACAGATTGAGATCAGTCTGAGTTACTGTGAGATTTGTGTTATTAATAATAATAGGGCAATCCTAGTACAAGGGGATTTATGTCAAAGCGAAACAAGACTTCTTTTAAACAAGTATAGAGTTTGAGATGGAGAGATGTGGAAGTATCCAGCTGACAGCTGGAAATGCCACACTGAAGTTCAACATGAGGTCAGGAGAGAACTGAGAAATTAATGAAAAAGCTAAGTATCTGTCTTGAATTCCAAGGCACCAACATCTGTAAGAAGTGATATCAGGATAAATTAGAACAAGGCAGGAGGAAATGAATCAGTCAGAAAAATCATAAAAAACGAATATTTTATAAAATCACATAAGCTCTCAAAAGAATTTCATAATGGAGAGATGTTGGTCAATGTCAAATGTTGCAAAGTCAAGGAAATGGAATGGCACTCACTTTACCTCTGTCTGACCGACAGGAGTTGAGTACATGGACTGTGTAAGCTTTCATGGTAAATTCTGAAGAATAACTTTCAATAAAAAATCAGAGACAGACATCAGATTTTAGGATTTTAGACAAGATTATATGGTAAAATAATATCCTTGGGGTCAAGGACATTGCCTTATGACTTACATAGTAGTATCTAGTATGGGCCTCGATGTTACTCAGAGATTAATGTGGAATTACAGAGCATGACAATAAAAAATGAAAAACACTGTAGCATTTCCAGATTGTTATAGAAAAGTACCACTTACTCCATCACTGCTCTGTGCCAGTCTTTTGGTAAATATTTAAACGCAATTAGCTTGAATACTGCTCATTAGAGTAAACCTATTTCATAGATAAGGGAAAATAGGTTTAAATACTAAAGGTTAACCTTTCATGGCTAAAAAGGCCATTAATGTTGAAACAGACTTAAGCTTTTCAAGTTTCAATGGCTGAATTTCTTTTTTATATTGTGCATGTCACAGCTTTAGGTGCACAGCAAGAACTTAGTGAAGAGATGAGTTCGGGCAGGGTCTTTGAGTAAGTAGCTGTGATAAATCAAGGGACTGAGGGAAAGCATGGCTGTCTCAATAAACACATCAATGTTTAGCAGTGAGAGACTCCTAAAGAATGGTAGAAAGAGGGAAGAAAATACAGCTACTTTGTGCTGTATTTTATAGTCCATTTTATAGCTTGGAGATATTGTCATAATCTTCCATACATTAAACAAAACAGATTTAATATATCCCTATAAAAGCAAGAATAGGAAGAGCACAATAAAAACTGGACTGTTAGGAAAAGTGAGAAGGATGTATTTCATAGAAAAACTGAGGGGAAATGTTACAAATTTTAGAAGGAAAAAAGAGGAATGTGCTCCACATGTTCATTTTTATATGATCTTCATGAATTTAAGCTAAACACATAATCGAAATGCAAAGACAATGAACAAAAAAGTCTATTTTATTTTGTTATTTGACAGTGTCTCTCTCCTGTCTCAGGTCCCCTAGTAGATGGGACTGCAGGTATGTGTCCTTGCCCTGGGCTTGTAGGGTGGGCAGGTATCCAACCTGGACCGATCTCCCAGGTGAACGCAACCTACCCAGTAGTAGCACCAGCGTGAGCACTACAGTGGCTGGGCTACCAAATACAGCTTTTAATCTAAGCAGGCCAAACATACGATAACTGCATGCAGGAGGATGTTAGACAAAATATACTTTCATGCATAAATACAAATAGTGATCCAATTTCAGTACAAGTTAACCTTTATTTAGTGCAAATGAGGATATGCTAAAACAGTACTCTTCGTTTAAATCTATGAATGTAAAAATATTTTCAGACCTGTATATATTCATTTCTTTGTTATTTCTATACAGTAATCATTTTGAATATTTGTAAATATTTTGTAAGACTAAGCATAGTATAATAATGAAGAATATTTTATAGTATAATTAATAAAAGGAAATTTGCATTGATAAGTGAAATATAATTCCCAGAATTATTTTATTATTATGTATAATAATATTATTTGAATAAAACATAATGTGTTCTTCTCTCAGTTTAAAACTGGGCAATCTTTTCATTTATGCAATAAAGACTATATTTTGAAATGGAAAAGAAGCAAATTATAATAATGGCCATTCAGATTTCTGCCTCTGAATTGAGAGATAGAGAATCAAGTTAAGAAAGGACCATGCATTTTCTCAAATTCTTTTGGAGTCCACGCTTCAATATTGCAAATGACCGATTTGTGGTGATTTATTTTCTTTCTGGTTGTTGTCGATTCCAATTCCTTTCACAAAATATGACATAAAACCTGAAAAATACTGTAATATATTTGCATAAAATGTAGGTTGTCTTCTATTTCAATGCCCTCTAAGAAATTTGGAAAATAACATAAGATTCACACACATATTCATATATGTATATATGTGTTATATAGATTTGTGATTCTAAGAAATTAAATAATTTATGTATTTTAAGCATTATATATTACATATGGAATTATATATAATACATAAAATATAAACATAAACATATATATATACATATATATACATATGTATATATATATGTATATATATATGTTTATATATAGTGTTCTTTAGAGAAGTAGTAACAACAAATCAATAAAATACCTTTAACTTTGATATGGAAATCTATTTTTTCAAAGTAACTCTACAGGTCCATTTCTGGCAAGTTCTGTGTTTGATACTTTTAGTAATTATTTAGGACAGTGAACATGTATAGTTCATATTTATACTCATCAGCGCTGATTCACCATGTGCCCCTAATTCTGAAGGGAGGGAGACATGGAGAAGGGAGTGCAGTGTTACCATACCCCATTGTTTTCTCACTTTCCCTTTTTCTCTCTCTCTGTGTCTCTCTCTGTTGAGCACACATGCCCTTTGGCAAACTAAAAAAAAGTTATTTTCAATAATAAAAATGACCATGATTTAACACAACATATCCTATATATTATTTCCATATATAACCATTATTTTTTAAAATTCATTGATGGCTTAGTTTACATTTTTCTTATTATTTTTTTCATACTATGTCTTCAAACATCATGTGCATTTTTTAAAGTTTATTATTTATTTATTCCATGAATGAAAGATACACAGGAACAAAGTGAGAAAGAGACAGACAGACAGAGAGAGAAATTCCAATAACATCTTGATACTGTGATTGACCCCCCTCTTCAAGACTTCAGTTAGCCCATGATCATGGGTGTGAGTGTTCCCTACCAAGTCAGGGAGTTCTCTGGATTTGAAACGAAAACCCTTCCACGTGGGAGGCCCCCAGAAGGATGCACTGGATCTCTGTGCCACCATCTGGGCCTTTTATGAGTGCTTCATTTTTTAAAATTTTTAATTTATTTTATACATTTACTTACTATACATCTCTTAGCTGGTAAGTTGAATTTACCCAACATGAATACACTTCACACCAGTCCAGTTAAGATACAAAACACATCTTTATCAACAGATAAAATGATCCATTTCTGATGAGTGTTTCAAACTTCTAGTACAGCTTCATTCTGTTCAGCAACACTTTAACTGCTCCTGGCTACTGTGGCCGATGTCTACAGCATTAGACAGTGTGGATAGTAAGAGAACCCTCTCTGTACAAAGAGGAAATGCTCTGAGTGTGAGCTCAGGTTCTCCTGCCAGAACTACCCTCTGGTTAATAGAAAATCTCACACTGTTATAGCAACATTAAAACACTGTAATTTTGGATGTTACTTGGTATCCTTTACTGGATTTGGTCATATTATAATAAGAATTACATACCTCTAAAAAGGTCAAAACATAATTAAAATTAAATGATCATGCATTGTTCTTAAAACAGTCCAAGGATAATTCTAAATTATGAGTTTCTATTTTTCATTACATGTAAGCAAATATACATGGTTTTATTGTTTTTTTTTTTTTTGAGAGGTTTTTGCTATAGCGCGTGTGCGCTCGCCAGACAGACAGAGAGAGACAGACAGATAGAAAGTGAGAAATCACCCCCCAGAGGGGATGGCCACGCTGCAATCCCTTCTCCTCTATTCTCCTCTCGGGATCTTGGGCATGCACGCACATGCACCCGGCGTGAGTTTAAGCCACCGGGTCTGGGACTCAAACCACGCTCAACTACGTGGGAGTCCAGTGACATAGCCATTACACTAACTGCTGGTCCCTGATTTTATTGTTTTGACTTAGAATATAGTTTTTATGGGACCAGCAGTTGGTGTAATGTCTATGTTGCTGGACTCCCCTGTAATTAATGGGGGTTCGAGTCCCGGACCCAGTGGCTTAAACTCATTCCAGGCACACGTGCATGCGTGCCCAAGATCCTGAGAGGAAAATGAGGAGAAGGGATTGCAGCATGGCCATCCCCCTTGGGGCATGATTTCTTGCTTTCTGCCTCTCAGTCTCTCATTGCCTTTCTGGTGAGTGCATGTGCCCTATAGCAAAAACCTCTCAAAAAAAAAAAAAAAAAATATATATATATATATATATACTCTTTATTAAGATAAAACTTTCAAATTAATGAGTGATAATTAATATCTATAATTAAAAGCAATTAGCAATTAAATAACAAACTCTGTTCTTTTAAAAACCTAAAAAAGAGAAAATATTACATATTCTTTTTACAGATGAAAAAGTACAGACAGAGAGAAATTAGATAAATTGCTCCAGGGCACAGACATTTTGAGCAGTGGAGCAAGCACTGGAATTTAGGCAGTCTGATAGGACATTCTTTTAATAATTACATCATATTGCGTTTTTAAAAAGAAGTATGTAAGCCTGAAAATGCACATATATTCAGTGGTTTTAGAAGGGAAATATCAACATCTTGATGATGATTGAATCTATGGGATGGGTGTTGCTATTGTCCCAGTTTTAAAGATGAGTTACCTGAGCTACAGAAAGATTGAAGAATTTCCCCATTATTCAAACATAAGGTTTATCTGATTCAAAATCCCATCTCTTACCATTATGTCAATCTCATTATAATTATTGTTTATTATACAACTCTTCATTATTTCATTCATTCAATCCAGACATCTTGAATAATATTTGGTGCCTCTTAGGTTATAATGGCCAAGAAAAGTGTGGTCAGTTTGTTCTTTTATTTGCTTTGTACTTTAGTTCGAGAAACAATATGATATAATTTTTGATAAATATGAAGATAAGCTAGTTTAAGTAGTAATAAGGCCTATAATGGAGCAAATAGGACTGCAGTGTAATCACGCCCCATTGAGGGGGCACTCCTTCCAATTTTGTCTCTGGCAAGTATATGCACCCTTTGGCCATTAAAAAAAAATTGAGAAAACAGTCAAAAGAGAATCAAAATGATTTGTAGTTATTTCTGCAGCTCTAATCTCTGAAGATCTTAAGAGACTTTTCTTCTGTCTTTTTTGGCACTATAGTTAAAATAATCGCTAATCAGTTTTCAACCCTGAAACAGTTACAAATCTCATTAATGTCACAGAATTAAGGAACAGGTTACACTTAATGGTAACTAAGAGAAGTTTTTATTTTAAATACTTCAGGACTACATTAATACTAATTCATTCATTTATAATTGATATGTTAGGCGAATGGTTAATGAAAGGAGTTCCAGATTTAGAATAAGAAGTTTCTTTGGCAATATCAGAAACCAAAATAACTTTGCCAAAAAAAAAGAAGCAAAAAAGAATAACAATACCTATTCTATTTATTTCACTTGGATTTTGTGAAGGAGAAAAATGAGAGAATACATGTCAAATTGGGGGCTATCTTTGAATCAGCATAGAAATGGAAGAAATTGTCACTCTTTTTAGACAGGCATAGTGATAATTCTGTGACACAGTAATGTTTTTATTTCTATAGAATATGGATTTTCGGTTGCTTAGAAAGAAATTTCAAGAGTTTATTTAAGTCCTTAGAACGTGTAGGAGACAATTTTATAACACTATTAAAACTATCTCTAAATTTATTATTTCCAAAAAATTCAGTTTATTCATGTTACCAAATGCTCTCATATGTGTATTTTTTTCTATTTGTGTTTTATTTTTTTTAAGAAGTTTTTGCTATAGGGCGCATGCGCTTGCCAGAAAGACAGAGACAAAGAGACAGAAAGCGAGAAATAATCCCCCAGGGGGGATGGCCACACTGCAATCCCTTCTCCTCCATTCTCCTCTCAGGATCTTGGACATGCATGCACACACGCCCGGCATGAGTTTAAGCCATCATTCTGGGACTCGAAACATGGTCAGCTATGTGGGAGTTCAGTGACATGGCCATTATGCTAACTGCTGGTCTCTCCATTTGTCTTCTTTAATATTATCTCTTTATCAGGGGGTAAGTTTTAAGAATAAACATAACCATTATGTCAAATTATTATTCAGAAGAATTTGTTCTATGTAAAGGGGCATTATTTTCTTATATACCCTTTGGTCATTTGTCGAATGGTCACATCACACTGTAAAAGGAGGCTAAATATATTTAATGAAGTATTGGAAAAAAACTAGATCCATTATTTACATTTATTTCATTTGATGTTTTTTGAATTTATTTTCTAAATATATTTTATGAAGTTTATACTATATAGATAGATTACATTTTGCATATATCATGCACAAAAGTAAATATACATTAATTTGAATGCACTTTTTAATTGATGGATATAATCAGTTACACTCATGACCTTAGTTTGCAGCACAAATATGGAGTTTTAAAATTGCCAATTTCCAATGAGAGAAACTTTAAGAATAACGTGATCTATGACAAAATCCTTAGATACAACAGCTAGACATTTACCTAAAGTTCTAGTGATACTGAAACACACAAGAAACAATTCATATGACATTAATGATTTCTTGCATTCTTCTGGAGAAAACATTCACACATACTGGCAGTAACAATACAAAATTATGAATGGAAGACAGCAGTGGCTGAGGATGCCGTGCAGTGCAGCTGTATAATTCATTCTACAAGAGGGCATGCTTGAGAGTAAAAGTGGCCACTACTAATAATTCAGTTAGGAAAGCAGATGCTCAGTGGGGCTGTATCTGGAAGCACAATATTTATGTTCATCTGAATGATATGGAAACACATGTAAGCACCTCAGGATGTAACGCAGAGGAAAGCCAGGGAAGTTTCCAAGGAGAAAGTGACAGCTATAATACACTAGAAAAGATCTACTGATTTATAATGAGGGGAAAAGTGAAGAGGAAAAGGGGGAGAGTGTTTTAGGATCTTGCCATCAAACTTTTCATTGATTAGTAAGTACAATAGCTTAAAAGCATAAGAAAGTGTCACCGAATGAGAAATCTACAAGGCATGAAGTGCCCCATTTCCTAGAGTTTGGAAGATGGCAGGTGACACGGGAAGAGGCAGATAGACCTGGACAGGCAAGCAAGGGAGTAAACTGCTTTCTTAGGCAAAACAAACAAAAAATCAACCTGACAGCAATCCGGCTCTCTTACCAAGGTCACACAATATCACAGATAGTCAACTTGGAACTATGCGTTTATGTTTCCAGGTACCCAGGCCAAGAACTTATCTATTACACAATGAGAATCCTATTTCCCAATTCAATGACCCAAATAACTGTTATAAATAAAATATCACATTTTATGTTGAAATTCTAGGATTGTTCTATAAAATTGTCAGTTGAGATTTATCTTGTAGAAAGTGTATGTTAATCATTCAAAGTACTTGCCTGAGTATTAGCAAAAAACATAACAATGACTTTCAATTTCTACCAAATCTTCAGTCAATCATACTGTTTAAATACTGTCATGTCCTTATCCAAGCATCTATCTGTAACTTTTGGGTAGTTATTTTTAAAAATAATAAATACCTTGGATATTGATAAACTGTCTCTAGAATTCTGCCAAGATTTCTAGTGTTCTGAGGCTTGAAGTGGCCGCTGACTACGTCAATACCTTGGGGCTTTCCGTTAAAACACTGCAGTAATTAACCAGAGCAAGCTGTCAATAAAGTCAGATCTGATAAACTGGAGAGATTTCAGGTAGATAAAACCTGATTTAGATAAAAATGTTCTATAAAGTACACAAATTTGATTAAAATCATCCTGTACCTTGTCTTTTAAAAATTTTTTCCCAATTTTTGGCAACTCTATCTAAGCTACCTTGTCCATGTCCAATTACCTGACCATCTCTTATGGGAACAGGGAGAACTATGCTATAAGACTTGCTCATATTTGAGTCCCTGGAAGTCAAATACATAATGTCCAATAAAGCTGATATATCCTATTATATCAGTGAGATAGCAAGGTGTGGAAAGGAGTTCTACACACTTATCTCTCTTTTAACAGGAATTTTATGGAAGCAATACATTAACATAAATTACTGAATTTTTGATCTAACAAATCAAAGATTTTAAGGAAAGTAGATGGAGGTAATAGATATTTAAACCTTTCAAATTCCATTATTTTCTTCTCTAGCAATGGCCCTAGATTTACTGTGTATTCAATAATTTTTGACTAGTATTCTTCACTTGTTGAGAAAGCAGAGGTATTGTCACTAGATGTCAAGAGTATTTTCAGTTTGGGGACCAGCAGTTGGCGTAATGGCTATGTTGCTGGACTCCCACGTAGTCGACCGTGGTTCCAGTCCTGGATCCTGTGACTTAAACTCACGCCTGGCATGTGTGCGTGCATGTCCAATATCCAGAGAGGAGATTGGAGGAGAAGGGATTGCAGTGTGGCCATCCTCCTGGGTGGTGATTTCTCGCTTTCTGTCTCTCTGTCTCTCTCTGTCTTCCTGGTGAGTGCATGCACCCTACAGAAAAAAAAAAAAAAAAAAAAAAAAGAAAAAAAACCTCTCAAAATAAAAATGAAAGTTCAGTTTGCACACTTCCTCACTGATAAGTGAACATACTGAAGTGCTATGAGGGAACTTTAAGTAAAGGATATATGTCTTGGAATGCCCAATATTCTGGATAGCTACCCAACTAAAAAATGTCATCCAGTAAAAATCTAAGTACTGAAATTCTATGGGTTTTGAAGCTTTCCCCATAGTACATTTCAAAAACCAACATTAGTTCTCTCTCTTGTTGAGGGGAAGGGGAAAGGTTTCTGCTATAGGGTGCATGTGCTCACCAGAAAGACAGAGAGAGACAGAGAGGCAGAAAGCGAGAAATCACCTCCCCAGAGGGGGATGGCCACACTGCAATCCCTTCTCCATTCTCTTCTCAGGATCTTGGGCATGCACGCAAACGCACCCGGCATGAGTTTAAGCCACTGGGTCTGGGACATGAATGGCGGTCGACTACATGGCAGTCTAGAGACATAGCCATTATGCTAAATGCTGGTGCCCAGTTCTCTTTCCAGACTCCCATGAAAAAAATCAGTATAATGATACACTAGATCCTACTGGTTTTGGATAGCTCAAGATGTACAACATCTGTGCTGTATGACAGTGGTTAAATTCCAGCTGGGCACCTGACAGTCCAGAGTAACTGATTGCACTATTTAACAGCCAATTAAATGTCATTTGGCAAAATATTTGCATATCTGTGCTTTTGCTTTGGGGGAAAATGTCATAACCATTCTGAGGTCTCCTATAGGTTCAGAGAATTGAGAATTTGCATAATATCACATGATTATAGATAGATACATATATACAGATACAAAGCTTCCAATTCCAATCACTACTTTCTTACTGATTTATCCTATTGCTCTTTATTAAGTGCTCTTTATCAAGTGTAGAGCACTATTTATGTAGTGAAATTTATGAACTTATTTATTCTACTTAAGACACCAAGAGTCTATGAGAAATGCTGCCATCAACTAGCTTTATAATACTTGATGTATCTCTGGATCTGTTTCATCATCTATAAAGTATGGTGTTTTGGGCCAGTAGCTGGTATGGCAGTTAAGATGCTGGACTCCCACTGGCCAACCATGGTTCAAGTACTGGACCTGATGGCTTGATAATCACTTGGTATGTGTGTGTGTGCATTTCCAAAATCCCAGGAGGAAAATGGAGAAGAAGGGATTATAACATAACCATCCCCCCTGGGGAGGGGGCGATTTATTACTTTCTCACTATCTCTGTCTCTCTCCAGTGAGTATGCATTCCCTACAGCAAAAACCTTAAAAATAAAAAATTAAAAAGGTGATTCAACTATATCTTATATCTTATATCTTTCAAATATTTGAATTTATGGCACTTCTTCTTTTCCTTTATTATTGTAGTCAATTTCTAAAAGCTCCAATCTTCCTTTCAATGTAACTAGTGATCTACTAGAAATGTGAGGAAGTAAAGAGATCTTAAATGATACCACAAGGGGCAGTCAATACAATCCAAATCAGAGGAATGATCCAAATTCTTCATCTGGTATTTTGCAATAAAAAGACAGAGAGAGCAACAAAGAAGAGAGAGAGAAAAGAAAGACTGAAAATGCTCTAATATAAGCAATATACATAGTCAAAGAGGCTTAAAAAGTATATGAGGAGGTTGTGATATGTAGACATTATTTAGATCTTAATTTGAGAAACAACAAAAATTTGAACCAGCTGATGGTTAGGAGGTTAAGGTGGCTGGATACCACATGGTCAACTGTGTGGTTGGAGTCCCAAACCCAGCGGCCTGAAAAACACATTGAGAGAATGAATAAATAAAATTAAATAATTTTTTAAAAGGAACCAGTAGAGTGTAGTGGCTAAGGTGATGGACACTCCCATATGGACGACAATGGTTCAAGTCCTGGACTTGGTGGCATGCTTTCTTACTTCCTTTCTCTCTCTTTCTTGTGTCTCTCTGTTAAATTAAAAATAAATGAATGAATAAATAAAATTAAATAATTCTTTAAGAAAAAGAGAAAGAAAAACACACGGGGCATATGTGTGCATTCATGCCCAAAATCCCAAATGGAGAAATGGAGGAAAAAGGGATAGCAGTGTGACCATCTCCTATGGGAGATGTACTCTAACTTTGTCTCTTTTTCTTTTTTTCTCTCCCTCTCTCAGCTGCCTCTATCTGGCAAGTGCAAGCACCTTCCAGAAAACTATTAAAAAAATCATGACACAGTCAGAAAATTTGAAATTTGGTTATTTGATGGCATTAAAAAATTAATACCATTTTAAGGGTGAAATGATTTTGCAGTTATGATTTTAAAAACATAAATATTTACCATAAAAATCCATGTTGAAATATTTGTGGGCAAGTTGACATAATGTGTGATATTTATCTCAATATAATACGATGGTCGAGTAGGTAGGGGAATAAATGAAAAACAATGAGTTATAAAAGTTATAAATGTTATGAAAAGCCATGAGTTAAAGATACATAATTTCATTTTTTTTCACTAAAATCTGTGAAAATGAGTTTATATCATTAAAAAATATTTGTTGATAAAGACAATACATGGAATTTTAGCCCTTGTTATAATTTCACTCTAGTTTAAAAAATGATGACTCTTATCTATATGTTAAAAGTTACATAAGACAGGTTTTTTGGCACAAAGGATTCCTGTCAGCATTTTGAGTGCTTCAGATTTCATTGAAAAACATGTTTTATTACATGTCTATTTTTCCTTTTGTTAATCTATTTCTTTTCGATTTACTCTCCTCTGAACAAGTCAAAGAAACTTTTAATCCCTTTAGTATAACTGGAGAACTTTTACTATGCCCACTTGAAGACATAAATTGCAAATACAGGGCCAACTCTGTGGTAAGAGTAACATACTGCTCAAGAGAAGCCAGTCCTACATGATAACCACAGTTCCAAACCTCAGTCTTAGTCAAGCTAGCCTGAAACACTCCAGGCATGCACATGAATGCCCAATATCTGATAGACTACAGTCATGTTCCAAACCTTCCTGGCACCTGGGAACAACCAGGTGGAAAACAATTCCTCTACAGACATGAAAATTGGGGCAGAAGGAGAACTGGTCTCAGGATGACCCATATCTACTGTGCATCCCATTTCCTCCACTAGCACATTGCAATATACACAATCACACAACAATAAGATTAAAGAGTATCCAATATCATGGCTCATCCAACAGGAGGTGGAGCCCAGGTAAAATGCCAGTGAGGTGGAGTGGCTGTAAACACAAAGGAAGCCTCTAACTTGCCCAAAATCTGCCTCTTGCTATGCATCCCAGCAGACTAGCTCATGATCTATTGGAGGCCAGGCTGCAGACCAGCCCTGCCCCCAACAGACCATGAGCTAATGCTGGTCCTTGACCAGGAGATTGGGGACCACTAGACTAAAGGACTAGAGAAAGGAAGATTGTGGTGTGTCCAAGCCCTGTGGAACATGTTCTTTTCACTCATTCTCTTTCACACACACACAAACACACACACACACACACACATCTGCCCATGCACCACTTTATTATGAATAAAGAAAAATATAGATAAATTGTAAGCATAGGTTTGTAGTTAACTAAAACAAGGGAAGACTACATTCTTCCACTCACGTTCATTCTGGGAAAATAGGTGGGAACCTTAGGGGGCCTATATGACTAGTACTGAGAAGCAAACTGGGTTTCCTTTCTACTATTTCAGTTCCGTTACAATTTCTATAAAAGTTTTACAGGGGAAAGCAAAACCTTTCTAGACACAAATAATTAATACTTATGTTTTACTTTTATTAAAAATCAATTTAAAATGTATTTTTTTCTTAAATTAATTTACTAAGAGTTTTTTGAATATTATTATTTTAAAAAATTGTTACAGGGAGTATGCACTCACCCCAAAGACACAGAGAAAGAGAGAAAGTGAGAAAGCACCAACGAGGGGAGATGACCACTGTGAAATCCCTTGTCCTCTATTTTCCTCTCAGGATTGTGGGCAAGCACATATACATGCTTAGCATGTTTTTAACCCAATGGGCCTGGGTCTTGAACTGCACAGTCAACCGTGTGTGACCCAGGCACCTTAACCACCACACCACATGGCTGGCCCAATTCACTATTTGCACATTTCACCCTAATATCATTTCTCAGATGCAACAAATTGTACAATTGTATATCTTTCTATCTATCTATCTATCTATATACACACAAATATATGTGTGTGTGTATATATATATATAATGCTAATAAACAAAAAATTATCACCAATTCCAGTTACTTGATCTAGTGATTACACATTTTTAGGTGATAGTAGTATATTTTCAAATTTTAAGTTAAAAATTACTTCAATTTTTAAAAAATTACATACTAGTTGGGAGTCAGCAGGTGGCGAGATGATTAAGGTGCTGGATTCCCACATGGTCAACTGTGATTTGTGTCCCAGACCTTGCAGCTTGCTTTCTCACTTTCTCTCTCTCTTTCTTTGTCTGTCTGTCTCTCTCTTGTGAAGACCTGTGCCCTGTAGCAAATTAAAATAACAGTGATAAATAATATATATACATATACACATATATACATATATATTCATATATATGCATATTCAGATATGTATATATAATATATGCATATACATATATATTTTTTGTGTATGTATATATATGTGTGTGTGTGTATATATACACACACACACATATATGTATATGTATATTCAAAGAGATTTTTGCCATAGGGCATGTATGCTCACTGGAGCACACAGAGAAAGAGAAATTGAGAAATCACCCTCCAGGAGGAATAACCATGATGCAATCCCTTCTTCTCCCATGATTTTGGGTATGCACACACATGTGCCAGGCATGTTTCAAACCACTGGGTCCAGGACTCAAATCACGCTCGGTCATATGGGAGTCCAACAACACAGCACTATGCCACCTGCTGGCTCCAAGTAAATATTTTTTAAAAAATTACATACTAGGGGCCAGCAGGTGGCATGGTGGTTAAAGGCACTTGATTCCCACATGGCTGACCACACTTCGAGTCCTGGATCTGGCAGCTTGCTTTCTCACTTTTCTTCTCTCTCTCTCTTCCTGTCTCTGTCTGTTCAAATTAAAATATAATGACAATAATAAAAAATGGAATTAAATAAGTAAATAATTCTTTAAAAATTAAAAAATTCCATTCTAGAGACACAAGTACCAAAATTATAAAATTTAATTAAATATAGTGTTTTCAGAAACAATTTTTACATAAATATTGTTGATAAGATTAATGATAAAATAATGATATCAATCTTGGAAAATATATTATTGATCCATGGATATTAATTTCTGAAAGACAAACAAGGTAAATGTTGCAACAGTCAACGTATTGTATCTACTCGTCCTCAGGAATAATTAGGATTGTAGATGTTTACAATTTATATCAAACATGCTGAAAGCAAGGTTATTCACTTTTTTCTCTAGTAATTAACGTGATTGTTATTAAGTTGAAAAATCTCAAGAGTTTTCAAGGAAGTATTGCTGCTTGCTCATGAATACAATATTAATCATAAGATTTTTATATTGTTGACATTCACTATGAGCTAAGAATTTTAACTAGAAACATGAGGAGAAATTGAGAGAGTAGACATTTATAAATTTGTATAATTCCCCATAAATTTGTAAGCTAAGAAAACTTAAATCCACATTAAGTTATAGAAAATAAATCAAAGAATGTGACACTTTGAATTGTTTCAAAATTATTAACATGTACTTTTTAAAGAAGGTAGTATTAAATTGCTAATAATTTATAAGATCTGATTTTTAGGTACAAAATGTATTCTAAGATAATTTTTATATGATAAATTCCACTGTGAATAACCTCTAAATATCTAAACACTTAAGATTATATATCAATAATATCCAGGTCAATAACTATAGGAATTATGAACACAATATCCAAAATGACACACAACTTAATTTACCCAACCATTAATTCTCAAAATAGTTTATTCCATATCAGGACTTGTTTCAAAGCCATTATCTGATATATCATCACTTGATGTCATCTAGCTAGCAATAGAAAACCAAAACATAATTAAGAAATAATTAATGTGTACAATGGAGAGCACTTTTGAACTAGAATATAGAAAAAGTAAATTTGAATCCTAGCACCATTATTGGCTAAATCACTCACTTTCTTCCAGTATCAAATTTACTTTCCTATAAACTGGTGAAACAAATATTTAGTATCATTGCTTGACCACTGATTTACTGAATTTTCATTCAACAAATACTAATTGATCTTTTATCGGTCAATAACCTTTTCCTATATACCTTGATTCTGAAGACATGACTTTGATTAAAATGTAAAGTTTAAAAAACTTCTGCTATAATATGGCACTAAGACAAATAAATCATTCTGTCCTGGTATGATAAATGCTATCACAACAGTATACATGATTTCTACAAAGCAAAGGAGAGGTAGCTGTAAATTTTATGAAGAAGTCAGAGAACATCTTGCAAGGGGAACTGACCCTTAAGTTTTGCAGGACTTCAGTAGAAGAATTAGATAGCAGAAGGTGTGAAAGATGATTTTCCAGATAAAGAGGAAAGCATGGGAAAAGATCTGGAGGTCTTTTCTTAAGAGTTTTGACAATTATTTTCTAACCTAGACTCAACCTAGACAATGATATATTTTATCAATTCTAAAACACATTTGTTTTAGTACATCTTTACATTATGGAACTTATAGTGCATTTTACAGGTCAGCAGATTGCCCCAGTAGGTCAACATACTGATTCCTACTGGGGCAATAAACGAAGGCAGTGGTTAAGATGGCTGGATTCTATATGGCCAACTACAAAGTTCAAGTCCTAGATATGGCAACTGGAAAAACATGCATGTATATATGTATACACAAAGTCCCAAAAAAGAAATAGAGAAGAAAACGTTGTGGCATGATCATCTCCCATGGAGGTGCTTTCCAACTTTCCTTCTCTGTCTCTGTCTGTCTGGCAAACACATGCACTCTCCAGTAAGCTTATTTTTTTTTTAATGCACTTTTCAGTCAATTGTGAACTGTCAACCTGATCACTATTGTTAAAAGGTTCTAAGAAGTTAGCTTAATGAATGCCTTCTACAATACATGTTCAATTTGGTGAAATATTGAGAAATAGAGATGGAAGTGGAGATGGAAAGAATGTGAGAGAAAACCAGAAGAGAAATATCTTTGTGGTCTTTCTCTTCAATAGTCCACACACAGGTTTCCTCTTTAGCTGATGTTCACAAACAACTTTTTACATTTCATGATGCACATCTGTGCTATTTTCTCCTGAAATTATGAAGAATTTATTTTACTCTCAATAAAGTATTATGCTTCTCTAGAAATAAGTCACAAATTGAGTTAAATCTAAGCCAAAGTGCTATCCCTTCCAGAATAGTGATTCATAAGTACACATTACAATTAACACTTGATGAATTCCTTAGTGCTTACTAGGCATCAGACCTTTGAAGGTTCTAATACTGTTAAAAACAAGAGCTTGACATTCTTAATATATATACAAACCCAGAACTTATTTTACATTTAATTTATAGAAGAATAAAACAGAATACAGAAAGGGTACAGAGAAGCAACACACCTATACCTGAGAAAATCCATTGTTTTCAAAGTGTATATCCAAATTGTTCATCTAGGTCAAAGATCTCCCACACCTACTGTACTAGTCTGCATGGCCCATTATAACAAAATGCCATAGTTAGCGTGGCTTAAGGAACAGACACTTATGAGGGAATCTTCAAAAGTTCATAGAAAATACTTACTGTGTAAGAACTATACATGCATTTCCAAACATTTTTGATAATAAAATAAACTCATACATTAATCTATTTTCTACTAAGTGTTTGAAGTCCCTTTTATTAGTTCATGTATGAATACACGTAACAGGTAGCCAGACAGAAATGAGTGGGCAGCCCTGAGATAATAGCAGAAGGACACCAGTCCCGTCAATCACAGCGAATCAGGGAACGCAACCAGATTCTGTGAGAACTCCTCACCCAGAACTTGGCGCCAGGATAGGATGCTTGGTCAACATACTGATTCCTACCTGGGCAATAAACTAAGGAAGGTCATCCAAATATGGATAACCATATGTTCCAAGTCCGCACTGGGCATGGATGATGAGGAAATCAAATTCCTCAAACTCCTCACCTGAGAGACAGATGCACAAGTATGGAAAAAGCCCAGAGTCAAACAAAGAAGCCAGATACTATGACAGACCTTCCCCCTACTAAGTATTTATTACCAACTCTCACAATAAAAAAAACGAACAACTAACCCTTTACCCAGTGCAGTTGTCCTCTGGCAGCTGCCCACCCACATGCCTTTCAAGCATGGGGGTGTATTTCTTTTCTATTAAAAATCTTTACTTTCCTATTAAAACTTCTTTTTCCTATTTTTCACAAGTTCATGGTTTTTTGTCTTAGAGAAGTTCTAGAGATCTGGACCCAAAACATGAAAGATTTTACAAATGTACCTTAATTCTTTCATCTGATAACATATAATTCACTGTGTTTTATGTATTTATTTTTGTGTATATCTCTCTAATAGAGTATGAATTCTCTGAAGGTGAGATCTAATCTTTATATGCTCCATTTGTTTATTAAAAATGATAAAGGATCATACACATGTTAAGGGATTAGTAAACAATTGCTAAATATTTAAGTTATTTATAAAATTTAATTTCTAAACATTTAAGCACCAGTTATAACCAGTTTTACATGAAGCAGATATTAAACATTGAAAGACTCATATGTTAAGACTGAAAATGAAGATATTTTATTCCTTTTTGCCTAATTTAACTTAAAAATGTTTTATTAATTACACATATTTGTTCATACTTAGGGAATATAGTGACTTTGAAGTATGAATACATACTGATCAATTCAGATTAGTTATCATATCCATTACCTCAACCATATATTATTATTTGCATTGGTAACATTAAAAATCCTTTCTTCTAGTCACTTTAAAGTATACAATATATTACTTTATTTATGATCACCGTGGGGACACTAGATGGTGTAATGATTATGTTATTGGAATCCCACATTATCTACAGCAGTTCGAGTCCTGCACCCGGCAGATTAAATCTCACACCAGGCACTTACGCATGTGTTCCCAGAATACCAAGATGAGAATGGAGAAGAATGGATTGTGGCATGACCATCCCCCAGGGGGTGATTTCTTATTTTCTATCTCTGGCAAGAGCACACACTCTATTGCAAAAATTTCTCAAAAAAATATTATGATCACTCTATTTTTGCTATAGAAAACTATGACAGTTTTATTCACTTAAGCTTTTTTATTTAATAAATTGATGAACGTATAAGTCGTACTCTAACCAAGCCACCTAATGATCAAAATAATTAAATACATGAAACTTAAATGTAGGTAGTAACAACATATATAAATATTAAACATTGAAATGTGTGCAAATTTTAATCCATTACAACAAAGGGGAAGAATATAATAAAATGATAAAAATACAGCTGATTTACCATTGATAATGTGCATTTGGCATCATTCTTATAAACAATAATAGTAAATAAAACCATATTCATCACATAAAGCATATTTGAAAAGATGAAAAGTTACCTAATCATTACAGTGAGGAAATAATTACACATGCAATAATAGAGTATTTACTTATATTTTGAAAAGGGATCTATCAGTGTCATTAGGTGCTAGGAGAGGTTATTATGTAATGCACTCTCAAAAACAAATGTAAAAGACTGAGTCAAATTAATGGTGAACCACGGGATTTTGAGGGTAAACTCCAGATTTTCGTATTAAAATCAAATGAAAGAAAAAGTCAGACTTCCATGATACATAGTTTTCTTAAATTTGACAATATACATCAAGAATTTAAGGACTAGGGACCAGCAGTTAGTGTAATGGCTATGTCGCTGCACTCCCACGTAGTCGACCGCGGTTCGAGTCCCGGACCTGGTGGCTTAAACTCACGCCGGGCTCGTGTGCGTGCGTGCCCAAGATCCTGAGAGGAGAATGGAGGAGAAGGGATTGCGGTGTGGCCATCCCCCCTGGGGGGTGATTTCTAGCTTTCTATCTCTCTGTCTCTCTCTGCCTGTCTGGCGAGCGCATGCGCCCTATAGCAAAAACCTCTCAAAAAAAAAAAAAATTTTAAGGACTATCAACTTACAAAGATGAACTATTACTATTTCTTAGACTTTTTTTAGCATTTCTTGAATTCGACTAGTTAATTTACTCACATTTATATTTCTTCAGCCGTTATTGCTTTTCAATCTGCATTATCTTTTGCTGATATGAGTGTAATATTTGTTTAAAATAACAGTAATGCATTTGCCTGCTATGCATTCTCTTAAACTCTAAATTTTATAGTCTGCAGCCACCCAGCTTTGCTGGCAGTCACCCAGCACTTATTTGGTAAAACACAATCAGAAGAGTTTTAAAACAAACAAATACACTTCAAAGTGCTCTATTCTGGGGAAAGGATTCAACAGACTACCTTAAAAGCCCATAATGCTAATGCAGGAACCCCAGAGGTCCAGTACTTTAGAGCAGCATTTTGCCCTTAGACAGGGAAGGGCTCCTGGGAGGAATTGTTCTAAGAGCTGCCAAAGGTGGTTCAAATGCTCAGCTACAGCCTAGTCAGCCACTCAGGATGTGCAAGGCGACATATTTCTGAAGGGTTTCTGCTTGCCCCTGGAGGACTGGAAGAGGCCTCGGGTCCAGTAGCCACAGCTACCGTGACTGCCAGGCTCTTCTGCCTCAGTGTGGCCAAACTATGAGGACTGTAGCATTCTGCACAAATGTGGCTAGAGAAATAGGGAATATGATTAAAAACAAACAAATAAACAAAATAAAAACAAGCTCACAAATCCTTCTGCTTAGGTTTTAAAAAATAGGAAGGAGGTACTAGCAGTTGTCATAAGGGCTATGTCGCTGGACTCCCATGTAGTCCACTGCGGTTCGAGTCCTGGACCCAGTGGCTTGAACTCACGCTGGGCGCATGTGTGTGCATGCCCAAGATCCCTAGAGGAGAATGGAGGAAAAGGGATTGCAGCCTGGCCATCTCCCCTGAGGGGTGATTTCTCAATTTCTGTCTCTCTGTCTCTCTCTGTCTTTCTAGAGAGCACACACACCCTATAGCAAAAACTTCTCCAAAAATATAGGAAGGAATAAATAAAACAGACTTTATCTAACCATACTATCTGAATGTTATCCCAGCACAGGACCTGGGTATACACAACCAAGACAGTAACAATTATATAAACATCTGAAGTAGCAAAATGCAGTAAAATCTGAAACATCAGATAGCTTTCCAGCAAAAAGTATCTATTAACTAATGTTTAGACACACTAAAATTATTACTTGAGATGATGGACCAATATAGAAAAATTACAATCTTACTGTGAACTTCAGTCAACAGTTTAATTCTGGGAGATATAAATATTAGCACAACATAGTTACTAATATCAAGGGAATTACAGACAAGTGAAAGCATGTGAAGAGTTCTTTTTCATACATATGGTGCTCTTGAAATTGACTGCAAAAATCAGCTTAAAAATGACATTCATGACGAACATTTTATGATGCTCTGATATTTCAATTATATAGCCCACATATGGTATATGATATAAAACTTTTTAAAAAAATTTTACTTGCTCTCTGCTATTTATGTGTGTGTGTGTGTGTATCTGTGTGTGCACATGTGTGCATGCATGCATGCATGTAGTATACTAGAGGCAAGTAGAAAACTGAGCATCCATCTCCACATTTATGAAAGCCAAATTATGACACAGCCTGCTGTCCTGCGATGTGGAAATTAGTATCTATGATCTGGCTTCAGTGGCATAGGTGGGTGCTACCATGTGATGCTGATGACCATGTGAGAAGGCTCGGGGTGGGACACGCGTGATCCTGGCTGGCTGCCAGGCTGGGGAAGATGCATAGCATTAAGATACTGTTGCAGATGCTTGTCCTTGTCTATTTATCTCTCAATCTCTCATGAAAAAATATGTAAATTAACTTTTTTAAGAAGTAGTCATCAAATGCACCAGAATTAATCATTACGGAACCAAGCAATACAGCCAATGACAAAATATTTTCTTCAGGAAAGAGTAAATTTTGTTCTTATATTGGACTTTCAAGGTCATAATTTTGGCTTCATAATTTTGTTTAAAATTATTTCTTTAGTAGAGACATTTGTTAAAGATATTAAATAAGAGAATTCAGTATTAGTTTATGTGCCTAAAATGCATATTCAAGGACTAAATAAATTAAAAATATTCAAGCTGGGACCAGCGGTTAGCATAATGGCTATGTTGCTAGAATCCCATGTAGTCAACTGCATTTCGAGTCCCGGACCCAGTGGCTTAAAACTCATGCCGGCCGCGTGTGTGTGCGTGCCCAAGATCCTGAGAGGAGAATGGAGGAGAAGGGATTGTGGCGTGGCCATACCTCCTGGGGGGTGATTTCTCGCTTTCTATCTCTCTGTCTCTCTCTGTCTGTCTGGCAAGCGCACGTGCCCTATGGCAAAAACATCTGGAAAAAAATATTCAAGCAAAATATATGTATATATATATGTGTGTGTGTGTGTTTGTATAAATATTTTTTAAATAAATAAAAATATATGCTTACATTTAAATATTTATATTCTAATATAAAAATATATTTATTGAAATATATATTTAAAGCAGTGCAGCATATCATAACTTTTCTGATATATATTTGCATGTATACTGGCAAAAATAAATGAATAATACAACAGTAATTTGAATTTATATATATAAAATGATCTATATGCAGGATAAGTTAGTAGTTTACACCAGAGCTTAATATCCTTAAGAACTTAAATCAATTGTCCTTTATTTTTCTATAAAAGTAAGCTGCACTTTTACATCTACATATTGACCACAGTGCTACAGTTTTATTTCAAATATATCCAAATTATATATTCATGATGAGGGTTATAAGATTGTTTTATAATTTGCTATTAGTGTATTAAGTATGTTTCATGAACCACCATGGCTTAATTTCTCATATAATTTTAATTTTTTTTTTCAGTATTCATGACTTTGTAAACCCCAGATACAGAAGCGTAGTTTCTCCTCTATTTTGTTCTCCAGATCTTTTGAAACAAGGTGCATCCTCAAGTTTCATAAAATTCATCACTAGAAAGTGCTGTCTGGCAAGCACTACCATTTTCTTATTCTAGTAGCCAAAAAGAGCTCATGAAATGTGCAAGGCAGTAACCGCTTAGTCTTATGGCAGGCTGCTGGTGCCGTAAATCCTAACTACTCAGGATCAGCCGATAATGAAAACAACTTTTCTGGAGCAGTGTATGTTCTGGAAAAGACTTTAATGAGATCATATTTTGCTTTCTCAAACAGTTTTCTTTGCCACATAGGTTCAACCTATAATGATATCTATAATGCCTAATAATACAACAGAACTATAATAGTAGTCAATACTTAAGTGTTTGCAATGTGCAAGAAAATGTGCTAAGTATTTTGTGTGGATTACCTCAACTAGTCTTCATGTCAAAGCAGGTTCTACTACTAGACACATATTATGGATTAGAAAACAGAGGCACGCTTTTAAATAAATTAACCAAAATCTTTAACAGTTAATAAAAGTCAGAAATGTGATTGGGGTCTTAGGGAATGTTTATCTAAGTATCTTGTTCTGTTGTTGTTTTGAGAGATTTTTGCTATACGGATGTGTGTGCTTGCCAGAAAAATAGAAAGTAAGAAATCACCTCTCAGGAGGAATGGCCATGCTGCAATCCTTTCTTTTCCACTCTCCTCTTGAGATTTTGGGCACTCAGGCACACACACCCAGCTTGAGTTTCAAGCTGACAGATCCAGGACTTGAACTGTAGTCTGCCATCTAGGAATCCAGTGCCTTAACCACTATACCACCTGCTGGCCCTAAATATCTGTTTTTTAATTACTGCACTATTTATACAAAAGCCCTTCACACAAATTACAAAGCAATTACACAGGTGACTGGATAGTGGTGACCAGCAGTTAAGAAAAAAATGACACTGTGAGAAGCGGACCCACATAAGAGCCTTCTAAATGTGTGTCCAGTGATACCCTGAATATACCAGCCATGTGCATGCCCATGATCCGAGACTGAGTGGAGCTGGGGGTGGATCTGGTGTTTTCTGTCCCTTTCTTCCTCTCTCTCTCTCTCTTGCTCATGGAAGAACATAACTTAAAAATCAACAACACAATAAAAGAGATCATCATCTCTTTGTTTTTGAAAACATTAAAGAGATAATATTTTGATAAAGAATTATTGTATATAAAATACAATACAGTGGGGCAGGCAGGTGGTGTGGTTGTTAAGGGCACTGGACTCCCACATGGCCAAACGCAGTTCGAGTCTCAGACCTGGTGACTATTTTCTCAGACCTGTTTTCTCACTTTCCTTTTCTCTCTCTCACTCTGTCCCTTTCTGGTCAAACTAAAAGGAAGAAAGGAAGGAAAAAAGGAAGGAAGGAAGGAAGAAAGGAAGGAAGGAAGGAAGGAAGGAAGGAAGGAAGGAAGGAAGGAAAGAAGTTAAAATAGAATAATCCTTTAAAAATGCAATACAGTATTCCTTAGTTTAAATGAAATTCTTTCTATATTAGAAATAAAACCAAAACACTATATATTTTATAACTTTATTCAACTGCCTTATGTAGGAACGACTTTCAAGGGCCGGCACCTGGTGAGGTATCAAGGCGCTGAATTCCCACACGGCCAATGACTGATTGAATACTGGACCCTAGCATCTTAAAAATCACTCCATTCCCATATGTGTGAATGCTTAATATCCAGGTAGGATAATGAATTATGGCATGGCCATCTCCTGGAGTGGGGGGTGAGTTCTCACTTTTCCTCTCTCTGGTGAATGCATGGATTCTCTGGTTACAACAAAACAAAACAAAATCCTCCCCAAAGCCATTTCTAAGAGAGAGTATACATTTTAATTGTCTTCTCTTGAGTTCACCACATTAATCCAAACTGTAGTGCCCTTATAGTGTTTTTGTTGTTATCAGATATGCACAGATGAGTCCACTAACAGGAGTAAGAATATCCTATGTACAATCTAACCAACACGTGCAGGAATTAATGTGCATGTAACCAGCATTGTAGGGCACTTTCAGTACAGGGAAACCTTGTTTCCACAATGGTAGCCAACCTACCTGCTTGATTTTTGTTTGATTATTTATTTATTTATCTTTGCCTTGAGCAAGAGAGACAGAGAGAGAAAGAGAGAGGGACAGAGACCTTGAACAGACAATCTTCCCATGAGGAATTGCCTCACAGAGTATCACATCTTACTGTTCCACCACCATCTGACTTGATTGTTTTTTGATCAGTGAGCACGCATGCTCAGTCTCTAACTTAACAGTTGATCTATTCCTCACCTTATAGAAGGAAATTTTTCAATGATCTTAGCTGAGTTTATTATGATAATCCATTCAGTCTCTGAAGGTCTTATGCAAATAACATATAATGCTGCCAAAAACAGCATGAGATCTGTGGTAGTTAATGTTTTATTTTTATTATTATGCCTTTCAGAATAAGATTGAAAGCTAATTTAGCTATACACTTTGGTTCAACAAATATACACTGACCGTGCAATCAGAAAGTCGAGAGACCTATACAATTCTGCCATAGCCATCCATACACTTTGCTTCAAATATTCACATCTTCTGGCTCCTTTAAGTTAGGATGTAGAAATTCATGCTGTTTTGTTTTGTTTTGTTTTAGTTTTTGCCATAGGGTGCGTGTGTTCCCAGGCAAAAAGAAAGGGAGAAATCACCCCCCTGGGAAGATGAATCTTCTCTTCTATTCTTCTCAGGATCTTGAGTACATACACATGCACAGAAGCCCTGCATGAGTTTCAAGTCCTCAGGTCAGGTCCGGGACTCAAACCATTGTCAGCTACGTGGGAGTCCAGCACCTTAACCTCCATGCCACCTGTTGGTCCAGTAGTTCATGATGTAAAGGATCTTGCCACTTACATGTCAGTGCAACAGGGTTTCTCTTTTTCATCATTTTTCATATCAACCATACCAAGCATACTCCAAAAATGACATTTTAAAAAAGTCTAATCTTTTATTGTAAAATGTGATTTTTTAAACTTTAAAATGATTTGTTTTTACTTTAAAATGTGGAAATATCCTTGAAATAAATCTTCAACAATTCACTAGATTTTAAGATCCAGATTTTATATGTGTATTCAGGGACTATTGATCTGCTAAGTGAGCCAACAATGAAAAACCAGTATGTTTTCGAATGGGGTTTTTCATCCAGCCATAAACTTGAATAGTTATTTGAATATGGCCAAACACAGTTTGAGTTTGAGTTTTAGACCTGGCAGCTTCCTATCTCTCTCTCTTTCTCTCTCTCTCTCTCTCTCTGGTGAACACTCATGCCCTATAACTTTTTTTCATTTTACCTTTTAGTTTGACATACTTTTAAATTATTATTATTCATACATTAAATCACTACACATCATTTAGATTGTGAAGAGACTTTACCCAGCATGATGTACACCTCAGTCCAGTCCAGTTGAGACCACCATACACATCCTCATCAACAGATCATAAAACTTATCTGTGTCCCACAAATGTCTTACCTCTTCATTTCCCCCCCCAAATTTCCTATGCTCTTCCCCTCCCACACTCTCTTATAGCAAATTTACTACTAATAATAAATCAAATAAATAATCCTTTCAAGAAATGTTAAGAGGTACTCGAAAACTATATTAAGTTTTTTATATATAAAAATGAAGTTTGAGTGACCTGTTTTCTCTCTGGGCAAATAAAATATACATTTTTCAGCCTAGTAATAATTTGCCCTGCAAACACTTGACAATAAATGGAGATGAATCATCTCAAATTGAATATCATATTTGTCAATTTGCTCCATTATAAACATTTTAGAAGAAAATTTGCCCTACTCATTTTATCAAGTATAAATCAAAACACAACATACCTGTTCATGTGTGCATTTCATACATGTATGCTGTTGCACACTCACTCAGACCCAGCACAGCTCTGCAGAGTTTGGTTTACGCTGCAGTTTCTGTAATCCTAAATATCATGTACCCACTGCCAGCAGGTGTCTGCAGGTGTTTGCCTACAAGAAGTTCATTGACAGTTTATTGCAGCAAGTGTACTTTCTCTGGCAGTGGAAATTAGCTGCAAAAGCACTGCAGGCAAAGTAATGTTCTAGGACAATGACGTTCATTTGCTGGGAATGCATAATTATTTATTATCGGTCAGGCAAAGATTAATCATTCTCCTATGATATTTTTTCTATAGAAGAAATAGTTATCAAATTCTAGTTTCTACAGATATTGTCAGTGTACTGGAAGGACTGCAGCTGTACTATGAGTCTCATGGACATTTAACTTCTGACAGCTGTGAATGCTTCTTTGTGAATGCAGACATTGCTCTTTGACTCAGAGTTTCTGGAAGAACTCCAAGATGCATGCTCAAGTGTGCTGCAGGCCTTTCTGAGTGCATATTAGGAGAAGGTGGTGGGAAACGTCATGAATTGCTAAGGTAGCCAGATACTTGTATTCTTTCAACACACATTTTATTTTATCATAGGTATAAAAAGAAGTGATAGTCAATGATGAATCTCATATTTATAAACTTCCATCACTTAGGGATTCACAATTATGTCAGATTATTCCATGTATAATTAAACCTACATTGAGTAAATACTGACATGAACAAACACTCAATATTTTTTAGTTTTATGGAAATAAACATGCTGCATTTCTAATGCAATTGAACCATTCCACAAGGATGTTCAGCAGAATTGTAGGATGTTTAAAAAAATAGTTTTGCTATGTGTAGTGGATTTGAGTCACTTGTGATTAATATTTCCATACATTAAAATGAGTTTTCATTATTTAGAAATCCCAGTGAGGGAATTATTTTATTATATGTATTCTTTTGAATAAATTTAGAAAATATGTGTCAAGAAAGTTTTAATTTTAAATTATTTCTATAACAGATTCATGTCAGAACGGACTATCTTTCAATTTATTCATGAAAGGGTTGATATAATTCCTTCTCTAAGGAGCCATTTTTGCATCTTGTAATTGATGTTTTAGGAGATACATAGTGTTGCTTAGGTTCCTAGTTTACTAAATATAAAATGATTATTAATAATTAGTCCAAGAACTCAAAAGTCAGGGAAAATGTCTTATTAGAGGCATTTTTTAGTTAAGAAAATTTTATAGTATACATATCCAAATAAGTCTTGACTAGCCCGATGTATTTAAGTAACTATGATAATAGTTTCAGTTAATCCTCAGTAGATCAGTATAGAGACAGTTTATTGACAAATATATTTTATAATAAGTTTAGGATACATTTTATTATAATAATTACAAAAAGAGTTGTATAATGTGCTAATAGTTTGAAATATATTTATATTGTTTTATTTCTCAAAATATATTTGACATTAAATAAATGATGAATGATTCAGAAAATATCCTTATTGAATCTAATTACTAAGAATTGATATATATTATTTTCATTTTACCTTTAAACTGAGATAAAAATCTAACAATATTCATTTTAATTAGCATACTTAGGTCAAATGGATATTGAAAGTCCTTGTAATTTGTAGCAAAGTTAGATCTACTATCTACTGTCAGTATAAAATATGGAATATCACCAAATTTGAAACTCAGTTTTTTCCATCTGTAAGTAATAATAATACCTCATAGTGTCATTACAATAATATAATAAAGAAATATGGAAATCTACGTAAAATGGCTGTCAAGTACCAGACTATATGTATATATTACATGCATACATGATATTGACCTTTGATTTTTTAATTATAAATAATGTATAAATTGCTTGTGGATGCGTGTGTTAATTATGTCTGAAAAAAATCACATTTTATAAAAAAAAAAAATCTAGTCAAATAGATTCTTATTTGGGGGAATGAATCAATTTAGGCCTGCCTGTCTTTTTGTACTAGACTCCACCTCAATACAACCACATCAGTGCTATAATAAAATATATGTAAGTATAAAAATACCTAGAAATAAATTCATGAGTATCATTATACAAGTGTTAACATAGTAATTGATCTAAATATTACGTAACAGTCATGAACTGATCATAATAGTAATAAGGACCAACAAATATTATGTGAATTGTGCATCTCATACTGGCCATCCAAGTCCATTGATTATTTGTTCATTAAGATGCAAGAGTCTGAGAGAGAGAGAAAGAGAGAGGGATAGAGCCCTCCTCCCTCAATGTGGCATAGTCATACTGCAATTCCTTCTCTCCCATTTTTTCAACCAGTCAAGATTTGGGGAACATATATACATGTATTCAGCTGTTTTTCTTTTCTTCTCTTCTTTTCTCTATTCCTCTTTTCGATTTTTTAAAATTTATATTTAACCATTGTAAATCTTCACAGCACACAAATGATTTTTCCAAGATGAATACAGTGCATGTTAGTCAAGTCATAGGTATTATCAAGTACATATTCATCAATAGATAACTTTTTATTTCTGTTTTTATTAAATGCTTTTTACCCTGTGATCCCCTCCCAATCTCCCCCTGTCACCCAGTCCCTCCTATAGGGTTTCTTGTATCTTTAGTTGCTCTCCTACTATTATACCTTCCAATCTTTCAGTTTGTGCCCTAGAGTGCAGATATTCTGTATATATTAAGCAGAAACATGCAATGCCTATCTTTCACAGTCTGGTAGCTTACCTACAAAAAAAATGATCAATCCAATTAAAAGATGGGCAAATGAGCTGAACAGTTAACTCTCTAAGGAAGACATGTGAATAGACAAAAAACACACAATAACATGCCCAACATCTCTTTATCATAAGGGAAATACAAATCAAAACTACAAGAAGATGCCACTTAACCCCAGTCACAATGGCTAAAATTTAAAAAATACAGAATGATGCATGTTGAAAAGGCTGTGGTGAAAAGAGAATCTTCCTACGCTATTGGTGAGAATGTAAATTAGTATGAGCATTGTGGAGAAAAAGATGGGGTTCCTTAAAAACCTACAAGTAGAACTACTGTAGCAATTCCACTTCTGAATATCTACCTAAAAGATAGGAAGACAGTCAGAAAAATACTTGCACATTCAGGTTTACTGCAGCATTATTCACAGTTGCTAAGAGGAATCAGCCCAAATATCCAAGAACAGAAGAATGAATTTTAAAAAATGTGGTACATATACACTCGGCTGTTCTTCACGCTGCCAAGGCCAATACTCAAACTTCACAATCAGCCATATGAGCTCTGGCCTGCTTAACCACTAAGCCAAGACCTGGCCCATTGGAATGCTTTTTGAAAAATGTGTTATGTAATATTGATCTAAAGCTGGGCTGGCAACAATGTGTTTCTTACAGAAGGTGATTCTTTATGCAATTAGCATCCAAAAAACAATTTTTTTATTTAAGTAAAGACAGCTAAATTTCAGGATGAGGTAGGGAAACTCGAATCTATAGTTAGTCTCTGTTTTTGCTTTTGTTGTCAACCTTCTAGGGTCAGGACTTGGACTGTGGTAGGACACATGAGTCCTGGCTCCTAAAGCACAGTCTTTACCAGTCCCTTACAGGGTTGGCTCACATTTGGCAAAGCCAATAAAGTCAATAAATAAATAAATAAATAAATAAATAAATAAATAAATAAAATCTTTGGGAACTACTACACTGCTTTGGTCAGATGGCTACTTACTTATTTTGATCATAAGTCCTGAAGTGATTAATGATCCTTTTGAACCTGAACATTTTTTAAATTATATAAAATATAAAAAGAAGTGTAGTAAGGAAAGAAGTATAATATTGGAAATATAGGTCAATGGTATTACTCATACATAACAGGTGAATTAAAAACAAAATTTAATGGTAAGAAATTAATAATACTTTTAATAATAATTCGTTGTGACTAGAACTGGTTACCAAGATATGACATCTTTGCTTTAAATATGATGTAATTTAAGATCTACTCAGGTCTCCTTAGAATTTAGATACCATATTTTTATTGTATAAATTAATTAACTATATTTTGCTGCTCAAACTCTGCCTATCCCAATTGTAAAAACAAAAGTAAGCTTCAAAAATCAGGATTTCATATTAAAACAGATTACAATGCATAAGTTCATTCTTTTTCTTTTTCTTTTTCGTTTTTCTTTTTCTTTTTCGAGAGGTTTTTGCAATAGGACGCGTGTGCTCACCAGAAAGACAGAGAGACAGTAAGCTAGAAATTACCCACCCCCCCATCAGGGGGGATGGCCACACTGCAATCCCTTCTCCTCCATTCTCTTCTTGGGATCTTGGGCATACATGCACACACATGCGCCCGGCATGAGTTTAGGCCACAGAGTCTGGAAACTTGAACCATGGTCGAACTACATGGGAGTCTAGAGACATAACCATTACACCAACTGCTGGTCCCAAATGCATAATAAGTTCAAGTGCAATTTTTTTTTTTTTTTACTGACTCATACAAAATTTATTCTAGATCACTCCTGAAGCAAAATAACCATTTAGAACTTTCTTTTCCATTTCCACTAATATCTCACTGTGTGATCTGGTGCTAAGTATTTTAGAGTACTTCATCATGCATAAAAAGGCATTTATCTTCTAGTAAAATTCTATTGATTAAAAATAATCTACCTTTCCTTCTTTATAGGGGTATAATGAGAGTATAATGAAGAACTGTGTAATGCCTTGAGATCTTTACAAGCATAGTAGAAGCCTTCTATTGAATGCAATTTGAAAGAACTAAATAGAGACCCTCAATAGAATGCAAATCAGGCCTCTTGCCAAATGTGAATTATAATTGTCTTTATTTATTGAGGGTGTCATAATCACCATCATTACTTATGAGTGCAGCTGTTCATATTGATAGACTTTCCAAGGTGTCCCAGAAATTGTGAAAGAAACAGTTTCTATCTTCCAAGAACTTATATTCCAGATCTGTACTGTCCAATATGGTAGCCATTGTTCATAAGCGGTTTTCAAAATGAAAATTTCTTTTTCTCTGTCATAGCACCAACATTTAAATTGTTCACTATTACACTGGATAGCACAGATACAGTTCATTTCTATCATCACAAAAAAGTTCTACTGGACGGCTTCTTGTAGAGGGTTGGCATATGCACAGTACAACAAATGTTACTGAAAAATACAATTTATGTGGGGCCAATAGGTGGCATAGTGGTTAAGGTGCTGGACTCTCACATGGCCAACAGCAGTTTGAGTTCCAGATCGACAACTTATGCGTGTGCATGCATGCCCCAAATCCTGAGAGAACTGAGGAGAAAGGATTGTGGCATGGCCATCCCTTCTGGGAGGTGATTTCTCACTTTCTTTCTCTCTGGCAAGTGCACACACCCAATAGCAAAAAATCTCAAAAAAAAAAAAAGAATACAGGGACCAGCAGTTGGTGTAATGGCTATGTTACTGGACTCCCATGTAGTCGACCGCGGTTCGAGTCTAGGACCAGGTGGCTTAAACTCACACCGGGTGCATGTGCGTGCGTGCCCAAGATCCCAAGAGGAGAACAGAGGAGAAGGGATTGCTGCGTGGCCATCCCCCATGGGGGTGGGGGGTGATTTCTCACTTTCTGTCTCTCTGTCTCTCTCGGTCTGTCTGGCGAGCACACATGCCTCATAGCAAAAACCTCTCCAAATAAAAAAAAAAAAAGAATACAATTTATGCAACAGTACATTATATGTTATATTCCATTAATTTTAACTGTAGAATGTAGGTGACTAATAAAACAGTTAAAATATCAGTGTAGTTATCCAACTATCCTGATATGAATCAACCAATTGTTTTTTATCTCCAATCTAAGAGAGAGGCCATAGTACATGACATGACTAAGAAAGTTTTTGATGAGTGAATAATTTTAAAATACACTAGTATGTTTTGTGTACCTAAAGTGTTTTCCAGAGTTATTTTTCTTGTCATTGAGAAGATAACAAACTTAATACAACTTTTCTCAATAATCAGTGATAATCTAGTCCAAAATAAAACCGCATTAAGCAGAAGTTAGAAGAGTGTGTTATACCAAGTGCAAGATGATGTTTTCATGAGCAAGTTTTCAACATTGGTTAGAGTGAAATGGTAAGATTATTCGGATGGAGAAAGACTTAATGATGAATTCTTTAGAACAATAGATGCAGGAAAGGTGAAAACCCTGTGATGAAAAAAAGTACAAACCAATGTTTTAGAATTAGGGAAAAAACTGATCTATTTTGAGGTGATAGACATGATGGGAGTCTCTTGTTAAATAAAAAATTCCATTTGGCAAGGTTAAGTAAAGTGTAGACAATTTAGATTCTCACACAAGCCTGGTCATTCTGCAATTTTTGTGATGAAACTTTTAGTATGACTAAGCTTTGCTCTAAAGAAAATAAGCAGAAAGAATGCAGGAAATAGAGGCACAATAATGCTTGTTTGGACTTGTATTCTAAAAATAACTAGAGATATGTGAAAACCAAAAACCAATGGGTCACAAGTGGTAAATCATCTCTCTTATAGAAAGATACATAAAAAAAGCTAGCATAGCTATATCATGAAACTGTCCTTTTCTTTTCCAGTGGAACATTCATATTTCAATGTTAGTATAAGACAAATGGCAGCAGATTTTGTTCTATCAGTGTTTGATTATAGTTTGTCTATTTAAAACGTCACAATTAGACATTCACTTATCTTCCTTGTAGGGAGTTGGGAAGAAACTAGTACAATTTCAAGGATAATATTCATACCTTATCTTCTCTAAAGAACCATTTTGATCTTTCACTTTACCCAGTATAATAATAATAAAAAAACACACACACAAACAAATAAAACTAATGTACCCAGTAAACTTCATGTTCCTGCATAATGAAGATAGTGGGAACTAGCTTCTATTAATTACTTTTCTGTTAGGTGATGTTGGCAGCTAGAACTGAACATCCTATGCAAAAGTTATGAAGAGAAACAACTTTAACTAATTATTTAGGAAGATATTCTATGTATTCCTTAAAATATGTGTGGCTTCCAAAAGTATAAATATTTGGAAAACTGTGGACAGAGATTAATTCAGAGAAGTTGCTTCTACTCTTCATCAGTTCATACATCCTTCTTCCAAATAAACTCTTAATTTTCCAGTACACTTTTTCCTTTTTAATTTTCTCATTGGAAATGTGAAATGAATATTGAAAATGACCACATTGAATTTTTTAAAAAATAGAGTATATTGTGGCAAATAAACCTCCATTCTATTGGACACTCCCAGTCTTCTTTCAAGAGGCAACCACCATTACTGGATATGACTGTGTGTATCTTTCAGAAAGAATCCATCTTTATCAATCTTTTACTCTCTTTATGTCTCTTCTCATCCCAGTATAAATAGGTAATGGTACTGGCAGTTCAATATGTATTTGGGTACACATATTTTGTTTAGAGTATTTCAAAATATAAATGGATGAGTACCATTTTTCATTTAGTCAGACATTTAGCTTCCTCTTAATCATTTTCCAATACAAGCATCTGTTAAGGTGAATATCTCCTTACATATTATTTTGGATATTTCCCTTTGGTGTACCTGTAGGCTACTTTCTGAAAAGATAATTAATTATTCAGAAGATACATTCATTTTATATTTTAGTAGATATTTTAACTGCTCTCTAAAAAATGTTTTAACACACAATTTTTGACAGGATACTGTCAAAAAAATCAGAGCATATTTACAAGGAACAGTATGAGACAATGAAGACCATTCTTTATTTTATGCACCTTTCTGTTCTGTTTTGCCTCTCAGAGCTTATTTCTAAGACTGTAAGTAACTAATTAAATCTATAAGTGAATAAATGAATCAGTGAAATTAGTCAGTTTAGCTGGCCATTTTGGATTTGATAAATAGCACTGCATGCTTGATTGTTGTAATGCCAAATGTGTCAAACAGGTTGACGACATATGCCATGCAGTTATTTAATTTAGCAATTGTATAGAGAAACTCTCATAAATGATGACTCATTTTTTTCCCTCCAGGTGAAACTTTATTTTCTCTTTTTTTCCGGCTATGTGATATGTATAATTTCAATTTCAAAGGCTTTAGAGTCATATACCCTTTGATTTAGTTTCTGAAAAATGTGTGATTTAATGTATTGGGTTGCGCATACTTTTTAGCCATTGCTATCACAAAAATAATTTATTAAATCTAATTTTAGAAGTCTATAATCTACAATTAGAATTTCATAATCGTTACCAGTTTGTCTAACAATGACAACAAAAATCCAAACTCTACTGATTTTAGATTTCATTGATGTTGATCAATACATGAGAAGTCTTATAACTTAGCAAAAAATTTCCTTTTTTATAATTAGGTTGCTTCAAGAGGGACTATAATTTTTTGACCAAGCATTTATTATTCCAAAGACACTACACATTGATTTGCAAATGTGATGAGATATTTTAAGATATGCATTTATTTAAGAATTCCTCCAAAGAGTTTAGAGAGCACTAAAACAATAATTTCAAATAATAAATATGAATTTGCAAAAATATACGGTCAATTTGAAATAACAAGTGTGTTATTTATTACTTGAATTAAAAATATAATATATAGATATCAAATTGTGGCCATGATTTGGAGTAATAATTGCCAAATATGCCTGCTATGTATTTATGATAATGGTTGCTCCTGCTAATTATAAATGCATAAATATATTCACAGATAAGATTCTCAGCTTTTCACATTCAACTTGATCAAGAATTATTTAATTTAATATTAATAACCTTAATTCTGGGGATATCTATTTGATCAAAAATTTCATTTTCTAGTACTGAAATCTGTTTATGTAATTATGTTAATGCACTTAATTATTGTGTAGAAATCATGTCTACATATCACATGACAGTATGTAGTTAGTGTAGACTAAAACTGCTATGTTTATTTCATGTGAGTAAAAGTCTCCTCAAATTTGGTCACTCTTATAGGACTTATTTAATCTTCTAGGCAATATTCGGCATTTGCAGCAAATAGGAGTCTAAAGATGAATAAATGGGGCTTCTCTGTATTTCTATGATATGATGTTTTCTCTCCTGAGTTCTTCCATTCTGGTCTAAGAGAGTAATACCATGTAACAGTATTTTCTCCAAATTCTCTTTCCTGCAGAGTAGCTTACAGAGACACCTAGTGGTAAAAGGTAATGGTATCTTCTCAGGCCTTAATGTTGAGTTAATGGTACCAAGTTCTTCCATTTACTTATTTGAAAAACAAGTGATAATCTGGAATACTAGAGTAGGTGTTTCTAACAAAATCATAATCTAAACTAATTACAAACGTGCTCAATGTATCTCTGCCTAACATAATTCATTTTAACTAAGACAAAAAAATACTTGAAATTAAAATAATAGAAACTTAAACTAAACTTTAATATTGAAAGTAATTGTGAAGATTTAGGGAAGTACCAAAATAATTAAATATAGTAACTATAGTAACTTATTTTGAGAAGTACAATAATTGCTTTAAAACAGTTTATGACTTTTCAGAACTCAGAGTTAATCAACTTTAGAAACTATGCTTTCGATAAAACTCAATATTTATATGATGAACGTTTCTAGCAATAACTAATAATTTTAATATTAATTAATTTTACACACTGCACTTTCATCTAAAATATAAAACCAATTTTGTATAAAATTTAAATTTTCTAAAATAATTATAGCATGTTAGAAGATTATTACTAAATAAAAATATAGTAACAAACCTTTTGCATGAAGTTTAAGTTATCTCTTTATATAATATACCTCTATCCAACAGTTATCATTCCTGGGATAACTGCTTCTAAATTTATTTATATTAAAATATTTTTAACTGACATGGCAGATTGCTTTCCTTTCTCCTTTGTGTATGACCCAAACTTACACAAAATAAACAAAATTTTCTCCATATAAAGTAATTATGGCTTAACTATAAATTTTGCACAACAGATTCAGAGGAAATTCAGAAAAATGTTACAAAATCTCAGGAAACTGCAGTGTTCACACCCCTAGCTAAACCTTTCTAATCCAGCGTTAATAAAGGATGTGAGAAGATGTTTGTTTGTGGCTTTTATCATATCTCAGAATTCATGTTAGTATTAATCACATGTTTGATCAGGATATTATAACCACAATACTATCACAAAATTTACTAAGAATGAGACAATATCGATTCTGTTTAAGACATCATTCCAAAATAAAATAGATGAAATATATTTACATGATAAAACTACCCAATTATCAAAGAAACAGGCACATGAGTACTCAGCCTGCACTGGGCCACTTACTACAATCAACTTTTCTTCTATACCTGGGATGGACTGCAGGTCTAATATTACAAACGCTGAACACACGTCTTATGCATGTAAAGATTCCCTTTTGGGGAGGGAGGAGTCTGGTTTCACGGAAAGAAGCAGGAGTACTTACTGTAGAGATGAAGCTACTGGAGTTTAGCAGGTGACTCTTCAAGAAACTTGCTTTCTATCGATTGCATTTATTTGGGGTTTTTCCAGCTTTTTAGTACACATCAAATGTATTCACGGACATTCTCTGTACGTCCTTCACATTCCCTTGTACTGCTCAGGCATACCTATAAAACGTAATTCTCGAACAACGACAACAAAAAGTAGCGCCCTTGTTTGCAGCTAGGCTGAACCACTCCCTCTTCCAGGGTCCTTTACAGTATGTACATGAGACAGCAGCATGGGCTCTGCTAGTCTAAATGGCAGGAGGAAGGCAGGCGATCTCACTGAGCTGGAATCATCAGTCCCTGACCATCACCAAGCCTGACACTGTCGGGGTTATTTCCACTCCTCCCTTTTCTAATCCGAGGATCGCACGGCCCCACGCTGGTATTACACGCATGGTCCAAGACTCCTTGGTCTCCCACGAATGTGACATCCAAGGGGGGCTCTGGTTGCGCCGCCGGAGCCAAGGGACGCCTTCGCTCTCGGCTGCCATCTATCGGCCACCGAGCGCCCGCTTCGCCCCGGGCCCATCATGTCTGCTGCAGCTTGGCTCGCACCAGCGGCGCGACAATAAACAAGTGCACTGGACGGGGCCCTGCAACCGCTCCGGAGCAGATGTCTCAGAGACCCCGGCGATGCTTACCGCGTTGCCACCTCCTCAGCGACCGAGAGGGAAGACGCGACTTTCTCTGAGTCTTTTAGAGCCGCCGGGCTGCCAGGACACGCCACAGGCGTAGAACAACGCTGTTCCTGCCCCCCCAGGCCCCCCAAAGGATGTCGGAGATAGAGAGTTCCAAGTAATGACGATCGTGCGCGGATCTGGGATAGAGAAAAAGCCCAGCGAACACCGGGAGCGGTGAACCGGCCAAGAGGATGCGGGAGCCGTTCAAATAGTAATTAGGGGCCGCGGCGGCGCGGGCTAGCCGCGGGGACAGCGGCGGCGGGATCCCAGCGCGGTGGTCGCCGCTGCACCGGGGGCGGAGGACAACGCAGGAGCCGCAGCCACCGCTGCTGGAACAGCCCAGGGGCCGGTGCCACCTTTGCTCGCCCCCTCACTACCATGTACAGTGTGCGCTGCAAGAAGAAGGAGGGCGATGCATGCACACCCCCGCGTCCCGCTCCCTCTGGCTCGTCCTCGGGCGTGCGCCACTGACCAGGGGGGAATGTGGTGAAGACGGCGAGGAAGAGAGCCGAGGGGGGAGGGGAGGGCCGGCCGGCGCGAACCCAGGCCGGAGGGTGCGAGGAGCCGGAGGTGGCTGGAGGGGGCGGCGGCCACTGCCGGGTCGGAGAAAGTTGCCCCCTGTGCAGATGGGAACTGTAAGTACCCGCCTCAGGGGTGCAGGGCAGGGTGCCCCTCGATCGCGCCGTAGCGCGGGTGGGAGCGAGTGTGCGAATGAGCGTGAGTGTGAGCGGCTGCGAGCGCTCGGCGGGGCTGACCGTCACGTTGGCGGAGCCGGCGGGGCCAGCAGCCTTCTCCGGGTCCCCCTCCTCTTGCTCCGCGCCTCTTCTCCCCACAGCTCCCCCTCCCCGCCCCGCCCGGCTCCGGCTCCGGTTCCCGGCCCCTACCGCCAGGCGCCTCTCCAGCCGGTCCTCCGCCGCCCCCTCCCCCTCCCTCCCTTCCCATCCCGCCGCTCGAGATCGCCCCCCGCTCTCCCCCCACCATCCCGCTGCCCGCTCCGACTACCGCGGAGAGCGCGGGGGAGAGCCGTTTGGGGAGCCCCGGAACCCGCGGTCGCCACCGCCGCGGCGGCCCCGGGGTGGCGGCGTCCGGGCGCCTCTTTCCTCCAGCCCCTCGGACCGCACTGCTCGCTGCCTCCTCGCCCTGCCTTGGGCTTCAGAAACCCAGTGCACATCGCAAGGAGGTATTTTTTGTTAAGGGTGGCTATGATGAGTGGGCCCTGGAGATGTGAGGCTGGGTAAGTCTGTCGTTTACTTTGCAAAAGAGGCTCGAGTGAGAACGTGTGTGTGTGTAGCGGGGTGGCTTTCTTTCCCTCTCTTTCCTCCCCTCCTTCCTCCTTTTTCCCTTCCTTCGCTTTGGGGCGAGGTGGGGGAGGGGGAAAGCCTCGCGTCCTGGAACTCCGGGTGGGTGCTGCTGCCTGGGCGGCCGTTCCAGCAGCTGTGCCGCGAGCCGGGCCGGCCTGGGTGCGGGGCTCCAGCCTGAGCGGCTCCATGCTGCTTAATGCAGGGCTGTGCAGGGCGGCGATCCAGGGTCTAAATTCTTTGGGGGAGTACAAATACAGTCCCCCCGCCCCCGGCTTCCAAAACACACACACACCCTGATAATCTGAGAATGTGCAGCGCTCCCGCGAATTTACATCCGAGGTGCGTTTCCCAGTCAGAATGTCAGCCTTCCCCCGCTCATTCAACTTTATTTCCTCAAATTTTCGGTCCCTTTGATGGCAAGGAGGAGGGGAAAGGGAGTGGAGCGAGAGGAAGCTCTTCGACCCTTGCTAACCAGAACTGAATTAAAGTTACAAACGCTCGAGTTTAATGCTGGCCGGACACAATGTGCATTGGGCTCTCAGATGGGGTAGGAGGTGAAGGGGGGCGGGGAAGCACAGGAAGGGAGGGGGAGGGGACCCAACCCCGCTGAATGGATGTGCAGATTTGAACCAGTGGAGAACGGAAATTTCAAGGTAAACGTTTTGCTTTCATACGAGGTGTCTTTGTCGCTTTTAAGCTGGGAGACGTTTTCCGTGGCGCTGGGAGGTGGTGGATACTTGCGAGGTTCATACCCTGGGGTTCCTATTCGTCTGGAGCCGTCTGGATGGCCACACGTGAATGATTCGCAGGCACACTTGCACATGTGCGTGTGAATGCAGGGGCTTTTAATAACGCTGGCTGGAGTCGACGTGGAGATCAAGAGCGAGGTCTCCAGGCTTGAACCTGTGTCTCAAAAACGTATTGGCTTTAGTTTGGGGTTGTGATTCCACATTAGACTTTAGTGGTGAGGCAAAGGCAAGGTTGACCGAAGGAAAGGCATCGGTTCCCAGAGCCCAGCATCTCTATCAAATCCCCCCTCCCACCCGGCCGCCCCGCTAACCAACGCAACACGCATTCACACACACTCACACGCTCACTCCCTTTATGTCCTTCCTTTAAGAGTGCTGCTGTCGCCGAGAAGTAGGAAGTCGAAGGAAGCCTTCAAGGGGACAAAAAGAAAGCAAGAGAAAAAAGGGGGGAGGGGATCAGATTGATTCCTGAGGGAGATGAAATTTGGATATTAAAACACTGACCTCTGCCACTTGCTGTTCTCCCTCCCTCCCACCTTTACATTTTTTTTTCTTAATCAGCTCAGACACCCTTTCTCGGAGGGGGAGAAGGGTGGGGGAGGGGGTTGAAGAGAAATTAATAGTTGAATGTAATAAGCAACTCCAAAGATGGGGAAGCTGGCGAGGTGGTAGTTCGATCCACAGCCTGCTAATTCTGTAGGGTTAGTTTTGCATACCATGGCAAACAGACGCGGAGCCCGAGGTAAGGGAGGCTTTGGCGCTGGTCCTTGGTTTACTTTTAGCTGATTCTGGGTAAGCGGTAGGAAGGTTTCTTTAAACTCAAGGTATTGGGAGGTGTTCGGAGATTGCGGATGCCTTCGCTGAGTTCTTTGTAATCCATCCTGCAGAACTATTTCAGTGTCTTAAAGATGCGGTAGCGTCGCTGATATGATCGACGAGGAAAAGTGGTCGCAGGGCGCTCTCAGGGAAGCGCTGCTAAGTGACACGGTGCATGCAATTAGGACGCTGATGTGCTTAATAGCCTGGTAGTGAAGTCCACCATCAAAGGGAACGCGCTCTCCTCTTTCTCCATACTCAAAGCTCCGGGAGACAATTGGTGATTTAAGAGCTTCTTCTGGCTCCTTTTGATGCATTATCTGACACCCTTTTTGCCTTTGAAAAGTATTCTTTAGGTTCTCACCCTGGCATTTCTAGCAGTGGTTTAAAATAGCCCAAGTATTGTGGCTCCTTGCTTTTCTGTGAAAATGGGAAGCCTTCATGGTGAACAGTTAACTGAAGAGGTTCTGAGAAAAAGGAAGGGGGGCTGGGGATGGGTGAGGTGGGGAACCTGGTAAAATGGTGCTCTTTTCTCTTAAATTAGAACCATGAAACCGAACTGACAGCCATTTTATGTATATTTATGGACTGAATTAGAAAAGGGGGGAGCAGAGAAGAACACCGAAATGGGACTTTATCTACCCTGCCCTTGTCTTACAAAGAGCAGCATATTCATGGTGTGCTTATTAGCAAAGGAAATCAATCTTCAAATCAAAATGAATATCCCATTTTAATAAAGTCTGGAGAATGTCGATGTTTCGGGGGTGGGGGGCTGTCGTTCCTATTTCCTCTTCTGGATTTCAGAGCAATAATATTAAGGAAAAGACAGACTTTCTGACTGATCCCTTAAAATTTTTGTCATATTCTGTTGTTTCCTTGTTTCCTCTCTCCCTTGCAGGAGGTAAAATGCACACTTGCTGCCCCCCAGTAACTTTGGAACAGGACCTTCACAGAAAAATGCATAACTGGATGCTGCAGACTCTAGCGTTTGCTGTAACATCTCTCGTCCTTTCGTGTGCAGAAACCATCGATTATTATGGGGAAATCTGTGACAATGCATGTCCTTGTGAGGAGAAGGACGGCATTTTAACTGTGAGCTGTGAAAACCGGGGGATCATCAGTCTTTCGGAAATTAGCCCTCCCCGTTTCCCAGTCTACCACCTCTTGTTGTCTGGGAACCTCTTGAACCGCCTCTACCCCAATGAGTTTGTCAATTACACTGGGGCTTCAATTTTGCATCTGGGTAGCAATGTTATCCAGGACATTGAGACCGGGGCTTTCCATGGGCTGCGGGGTTTGAGGAGATTGCATCTGAACAATAATAAACTGGAACTTCTGCGAGATGATACGTTCCTTGGCTTGGAGAACCTGGAGTACCTACAGGTCGATTACAACTACATCAGCGTCATTGAACCCAATGCGTTTGGGAAACTGCATTTGTTGCAGGTGCTTATCCTCAATGACAATCTCTTGTCCAGTTTACCCAACAATCTTTTCCGTTTTGTGCCCTTAACGCACTTGGACCTGCGAGGGAACCGGCTGAAACTTCTGCCCTATGTGGGGTTGTTGCAACACATGGATAAAGTTGTGGAGTTACAGCTGGAGGAAAACCCCTGGAATTGCTCCTGTGAGCTGATCTCTCTCAAGGATTGGCTGGACAGCATCTCCTACTCCGCCCTGGTGGGGGATGTGGTTTGTGAGACCCCTTTCCGCTTACATGGCAGGGACTTGGATGAGGTCTCCAAACAGGAGCTTTGCCCAAGGAAACTTATTTCCGACTACGAGATGAGGCCACAGACGCCTTTGAGCACCACGGGGTATTTACACACCACCCCGGCCTCGGTGAACTCGGTGGCTACTTCTTCCTCTGCTGTTTACAAACCTCCCTTGAAGCCCCCGAAAGGGACCCGCCAACCCAACAAGCCCAGGGTGCGCCCAACCTCTCGGCAGCCCTCCAAGGACTTGGGCTATAGCAACTATGGCCCCAGCATCGCCTACCAGACCAAATCCCCGGTGCCTTTGGAATGCCCCACCGCGTGCACTTGCAACCTGCAGATCTCTGATCTGGGCCTCAACGTCAACTGCCAGGAGCGCAAGGTCGAGAGCATTGCTGAGCTGCAGCCCAAGCCCTACAACCCCAAGAAGATGTACCTGACTGAGAACTACATCGCCGTCGTGCGCAGGACAGACTTCCTGGAGGCCACGGGGCTGGATCTCCTGCACCTGGGTAACAACCGCATCTCCGTGATCCAGGACCGAGCCTTCGGGGATCTGACCAACTTGAGGCGCCTCTACCTGAATGGCAACAGGATCGAGAGGCTAAGCCCAGAGTTATTCTATGGCCTGCAGAGCCTGCAGTATCTCTTCCTCCAGTACAATCTCATACGCGAGATTCAATCTGGGACTTTCGACCCGGTCCCAAACCTCCAGCTGCTGTTCCTAAACAACAACCTCCTGCAGGCAATGCCCTCCGGGGTCTTCTCTGGCCTCACTCTCCTCAGGCTGAACCTGAGGAGTAACCACTTCACCTCCTTGCCGGTGAGTGGCGTTTTGGACCAGCTGAAGTCACTCATCCAAATTGACCTGCATGACAACCCCTGGGATTGTACCTGCGACGTGGTGGGCATGAAGCTGTGGGTCGAGCAGCTCAAAGTGGGCGTCCTGGTGGACGAAGTGATCTGCAAGGCGCCCAAGAAGTTCGCTGAGACCGACATGCGGTCCATTAAGTCTGAGCTGTTGTGCCCAGACTACTCGGATGTGGTGGTTTCCACGCCCACCCCCTCCTCCATCCAGGTCCCCGCGAGGACCAGCGTGGTGACCCCCGCCGTCCGGTTGAACAGTACTGGGGCCCCCGCGGGCTTGGGCGCGGGCGGCGGGGCGTCGTCGGTGCCCTTGTCGGTGCTGATCCTCAGCCTGCTGCTGGTTTTCATCATGTCCGTCTTCGTGGCCGCCGGGCTCTTCGTGCTGGTCATGAAGCGGAGGAAGAAGAGCCAGAGCGACCACACCAGCACCAACAACTCCGACGTGAGCTCCTTCAACATGCAGTACAGCGTGTACAGCGGCGGCGGCGGCGCGGGCGGCCACCCGCACGCGCACGTGCACCACCGCGGGCCCGCGCTGCCCAAGGTGAAGACGCCCGCGGGCCACGTGTACGAGTACATCCCCCATCCGCTGGGCCACATGTGCAAAAACCCCATCTACCGCTCCCGGGAGGGCAACTCGGTGGAGGATTACAAAGACCTGCACGAGCTCAAGGTCACCTACAGCAGCAACCACCACCTGCAGCAGCCGCCGCCGCCGCCGCCGCCGCCGCCGCAGCCCCAACAGCAGCCCCCGCCGCAGCTGCAGCTGCAGCCGGGCGAGGAGGAGAGGCGGGAAAGCCACCACTTGCGGAGCCCCGCCTACAGCGTCAGCACCATCGAGCCCCGGGAGGACCTCCTGTCGCCGGTGCAGGACGCCGACCGCTTTTACAGGGGCATTTTAGAACCAGACAAACACTGCTCCACCACCCCCGCCGGCAACAGCCTCCCGGAATATCCCAAATTCCCGTGCAGCCCCGCTGCTTACACTTTCTCCCCTAACTATGACCTGAGGCGCCCCCACCAGTATTTGCACCCGGGGGCAGGGGACAGCAGGCTGCGGGAACCGGTGCTCTACAGCCCCCCGAGTGCTGTCTTTGTAGAACCCAACCGGAACGAATATCTGGAGTTAAAAGCAAAACTAAACGTTGAGCCGGACTACCTCGAAGTGCTGGAAAAACAGACCACATTTAGCCAGTTCTAAAAGCAAAGAAACTCCCTTGGAGATTTTGCATTTAAAACCAACAAGCAAGCAGACACACACGGTGAACACATTTGATTAATTGTGTTGTTTCAACGTTTAGGGTGAAGTGCCTTGGCACAGGATTCTCAGCTTCGGCGGAAGATACTGAAAGGGTGTGCAATTTCCTTTTAATTTTACACGTGGGAAACATTTGTGTAAACTGGGCACATCACTTTCTCTTGCGTGTGGGGGAGGAGAGGAGAAGGGCTTTGTGGAGGGCAGTTTGCTGCGCGGGGGACTGGTTCAAGGTGGCAGTCCTTTCTGTAGTGGTTGGAAGTGCTAAGAGTGGCGGACGATGACAGCACGTAGATTCTACTCTTCCTCTTTTGCTCCTCTTCACCTTCCATTCTCCCCCCTTTAAGCCATGGGTGGGTCTGTATGGCTTTGGCGGAGAGATTAGCACACCCCAACTTTAATAGGAAGTTTTTCTCTCTCCCTCCCCTTCCCTCTTCCTCCCTCCGTTCCTCCCTTCTCATTCCTTTCCTTTGTTTTGGAAGGATGTGTTTGTATGCATTCTGGACATTTGAATTTAAAAAAAAACAAAAGTATTGTGATCCTGAAAAGGATCGCCATAGATGTGGACAAATCATTAAAATTACAGAGCTATATGATCCATAATTGATTAGTCAAAATAACTTATTGATGAAATATACAAATATTTTATTGTAGCACCTATTTTTATATGCACATTTAGCATTCCTCTTTCCTTCAGTATTTAGCCTATGATTTTCGCAGAGGTGTCGCATTGTACTAAGAGCTGCATTTCCAAAACTGAAGTGATATCAGGAAGGCGTTTTAAATCATCAAAAATGTGGAGAACTTCATGGCAAAACCCTTAAAAGCCAATGCAACCTATCCAATTGGATCTGTAATTAAAAAAAAAAAAAAAAAAAAAAAAAAAAAAAAAAAAAAAAAAACAACTGATTGTATCTCAACGCATAAAATAAAATTATAGGGCAATTTTTTGGGCCATTGGGGTGAGAATTGGTGCAAGTTTTTGGTTTTATTAGAGAAGATTTCAAAGTATTTTTATTAGTGAACCAAAATGATGTATTCATTTGACTACTATTGTAGCCGATTTTTGATTGTTTAACCAAACCCAGTTGCATTTGTACAGATCCACCTGTTCTGGCACCTCAGAAGACCAAATGATGAACTGTACAAGTCTATACAATGTCTTTATCCCTCTGGGCAGCAAGCAATGATGATAAGGGCAAACAGGATCTCTGTAAGATGGGGCTACTGTTGTTACAGTCTCATATGTATCCCAGCACATGTAATTTTTTAAATAGTTTCTGAATAAACACTTGATAACTATGTCAAACACGAGAGGTTGAAGTAATGATTACTCAAGAGGCAAAAAGCTTAGTTCTGTGTGATTGATGGAATTCCCATTCTTAACATTTAGGAAATAGTTAAACTTTATTCCTCATAAAAAAAGAATCATCCTAAAAATCAAAATTTTTAAGTATACCTATAAATATATAATTTATGTTTTTGTTGGTTCAGGGAAATCTATTTTTCTGAATGAGTCACTTAATGTGTTTATTAATGATATTTCTTTCAATCATATACCTTGTCTCCTTATTGACATATCTAATACATGGAACATGGTAAGTAATATATTACATATTCATATTTCTCTCATAGTATGTATTTTTTATGTCGACATTATTTATTCGGTCTATAGTTTTTCATTATTTCTGTCTTTTAACTTGTGTAAAACTGCCTTCAACAATTATGATGGATACTTTATCTAAAGTTGATTTAGATTCTGCATATCGAAAATGTTGATGGTTATTAGCTGTTCACCTCAAAGTAAGGTTTGGCAGTGAACTTCAATTAGTAGTTACTGGTAGGAAGGTTTAAGTTAATCTGAAACTTAAAAGAGTCATGTGCTTCAATGTTATTGATAGATCTCTCCATACATTTCATTTGGAATATATGCAGTACCAAGGGCTGTTCATGAACTTTGTGTGTGATGAACAATTTCCGTGGCATTCTGCCACAAAGAGGCAGCATTCACCCATGAGTAAATTGACAGTAACTACTTGAATACAGACTGAACAGGTGGTAACAGTTTCCCTAAGGAATTAAAAAAAAAAATTTGTAATGCTTCATTGGTCAAGTGCAGTAAGCTATCCATATTCTTTGTAACATTTTCCCTTACAGATTTCTTATTTCAAAGGGAAAAGGAATAAGCTTAGTAATGTCATGATATTATCATGAAAAAAAATGTCTCTCTTGTTCTTCATCTACCTCGAACATTAGAAAAGAGAAAAAGAAATTGTAGCATTTGACTACATAATTGGGGTTATCTTAATTCTTCTTCACAGTGGGAGTTTCTTTTTCTTTTAAACCATCAGTATCACATCTTCACACACACACACACACACACACACACACACACACACATATATATAATATATATATTATTCAATGTTTTATAAATTATAAAATGTTAATGCAAAGTAGAATCTTCCATATAACTAAGTTTTATTTCTTAATTGATGCATAAAACTAGATAAAAATTATGTGAAATTTCAGACATAGTTATGGGCAATATAAGTAACTTCCAAAGAAAGTAATTGACGTATTTTTCAGATATTTACAAAATTATGTTCTTTTCAAATCAGCACTTTTTCATATAATACTGTCAGATATACTATCTTTAGGTAGTCAATTTCTACTTCTGTCTTTTTTCTGGTGTCCAACATTTTTAAATCTTGAAAATAACAATTACATGGTTTAATAAATCTGATTACTTTTAGAACACATGCTGTATACTTTTGACCATCTGAATTTTGGTAGTTTGGAGTATTCACTGAGTCAGTATTTAGACTAAGTATACTAGTGGTTTGTGATTGGATTAAGGAACCCTGCAAATTCTCTCCAAAGAATTTTGGGGAATAAAATTTAATGTTTCAGGCATCAATTAAAATTTGGATATAAAATAAGTTTATATTTTGTTCTTTATCTATTTATATGTTGCATAATCCCATAGAAATATATTTCTATCTAGATATTACAAGATGTTATTTTTTTCCTCTAAACAGGTATTGTGTAAATTAAATTATTTCAGAGAAAACAAATATTAAATATAAATGTAGACAATCTCTATGCTAACATACAAAATCATTTACAGTCTATATTGATTGAAGTTATGAGTTAAACAACTTTAGCATAAATATCACACTTGAAACATATTTTTTAGGTAAGATTATCATCTTTATACATGTAAAGTGGAAAATTTCTACTGCTGTTCTGAATACGCAAGTCTCTCATCATTATTCCCTCTACCACAATGGAAAAAAGAAAAAAAACTTAGTAAAAAATCCAAACATCTATAAATAATGTAGATGTTACAATATAAGAACTTAATCAAATATTGCAGTTTCTTGCCTTATTCATTAATTCTATTCTTATTTCACTGTATTGTTGGCAAATTATTCAAATTAATGTGTATATTTTTCTTTCCCTATTCTATTATTATTCACTCTCTTCCCTTTTTCTTATATCTCATTCTTCCCTTCTTCTTTTTTTCATATTTTTTCTCTTCATTATTTTCAGTTGCACAAAAGTGAGAATAGTTCAGTCCTTGTTTGAAATGCCAAAAATTGGTTATTTAATTTCAAGAGCTCAAAAGTTGTTTCCCAGAGCCACAAGACACCAAATTACTGAAAATAAAGGAGACCATAAATATGCTTTCCATTCATTTAGAAATATGTGCTTCTTGTACTTTCAGATGGCTCCAAATTAAGATGCTTTCAGGCATGGTAAAATGTTTTTTCTTTATGACTATTTAAGAACAAATTTATAGAAAGGAGAAGCTTAAAAACAGCAAAGGAACTGATTTAAATACTGGAGGCCTTGCACATGTAATTGATTTTCAAAGGGTAGAAGGTTGTGAAAGTGGTAATTCCACTGTTATCAAATTTACTAATGTATGGATACTGTTTCTTGAACCCCTTGAAGTTCTCCAAGATTTCTTGCAAAGATAAATATGAGGTAAAAAATTAGTCTAGTTGTATAATTGTTAGTCACTTGCTTAAACATAGTGATGTAACACCTATGTTTATAGACGCCTGATTTCCATTCATAATATATTTGACACCTGTGTATTTTTTATCATTAGTTTTAATGTGACTTAACACTTTTCTATACTCATGTATATTTCCATGAGTCTATGTAACAAGAATATGGCATGCAGTAAGAGATGGTTTATCAGCCATTGCATATGCAATTCTCATGTAGGGCTTTTTATATTTTAATATTTTTTAAAATTTCAAATTATACTTTTAAATTTCATGCTTTAAAAATGTTAAATTGAGGAGAGAAACAAATTTGAAGAAGTAAAATGTTTGAATTTAACAATAATATAACACGTCTTTTCTTCCTTGGTTTTTATCAGATCATTGGCTTACAAGAAACAGGTCAAATATTTTCCATGGTACTTGTAGTAGTATTACAAAATGAATAATGTTGTAGTCATTTTTTAAAAAAGGAACATTTAACTGTAAGTGAGTGATTCAGAAGCATTCTATTAAGGAAAATGAAGTTCAAAATATAAACTTTCATAGAGAATTGATGTAAGGCACATATGAAATAATTTAGCTTTCTTATGTTCTTTTTACTGTTCAAATAAAAATATATAATGCTAGGTGTATCAGATACATCTTTATTAAATATTAGGAAAGTTATTTATAGAAGAATGTGATATTCATAAAGAGATGTTGAATGGAAATCTATCAGTGAGTTTTTTTTTAAATTAGGTATCTTTAGCAGTAAAAGTGAAAGTCTATTATATTTCCACCATAGAATAAACACATACATGTTTTTAAAATACTCATGTTTGTTAAAGTAGAGATTATAAACTGATGGAATTGTGGATTTTGAATGATAGAATTTTTTTTGTTTTCTTTTAAATTTTTTAAAAATCTTGACATATAGATGGAATTGTGGCTTTATCTTGAAGATTCATTAATATTTTGCATTCTTTGGACAAGCTTATTTTAAGTTCTTATATTTTAAGATATACGTGAAGATCACCATATAAATTTTATTCAAATTTAAGTATAATATTTCAATAATGAATTCCGTTGATATATATATACAAATAGTAAAATTCTGTTATTTTCTAATGTTCTAGAATTTGTGTATTTTGGATTTTTACTCACAAATTCTTTCCTACCACCAGTGATCACTTTTGGTGTTCCCAATCAACCATTTTCAAGCACCTTATTGTATAGTTCACTAATAACAAAATCAATTTTACATATGTCTATTAAATTTAAAAAGAAGTATGGTAGTAACCTCATGTTAATTTATTAGCAAAGTCCTCTGTCAGATATTATAATACTTTGACCAGCATATTTTATACATGAAGGGTTTATCAGGGTCATGCATATTAAACTTTCAAATATTAAATATACAATTTTATATATTAAATAAATCTACCTTAACCTATAAGGACATGTCAACATAAATTATACATGCAAAATCAATGCTTTTTAACATTACAACTATAGAATTATTTTTGTTACATTTAAATCCAAAGTCAAAAAGGTGTTTCTAGTAATATTGGAAAAGCTAACTAACAAATTTATTTAAACACTGAATTATAAAATTTACTTTAAATCTTCACTCCCAAATATAAAATTCATGGTCCATCTTTTTCTTTTGATTACTAAACTCTGTCCTTTCTAAAATCCCCTTAAAATATATGAATACACATAATATTTTTTCATCATATTTTTAATTTTTATTTGTTATTTAAGCACTAAATATTAAAATATATAGTTATAAGCTAGTATTGTAGATTATAATTAAATTATTTATTCATAGTATCCCTCGATTTTGTAATTACCCCTGAATTTTAAATCTATTGAATAGAATATTCATATATGTGCCTCCAAATGAGAACATTGAGATCCAGAAATTACTCATATATTTAAAAATATTAAAATTGTACACCTAACTCTCATGAAATAAGTATAATGATATTTTTTCACCCAGTTACAATTAAAGATCTCCAATTCTTGATAAAATGTTAGCATTCTATTAGAAATTTTAAAAATAAAAGTGCAAACAAAAATTGTTGACAAATTTAAAATGTTTTCTTAAGTTAACAAAATTATGTATATATAAAACCATTACAAAGTGTCTTTCTATAGAACTACACATTTTACAAATTTGCTAATTTCATATGGCTTGCAGTCTTTGTCTTTTAAGTTAACAACTCACTCTGTGTTCCTTTAAGAACGTTTGGTGGATGGGGACAGCAGGAGGCATGGTAGTTAAGGGCACTGGACTCCCACATGGCTGAATGTAGTCTGAGTGCTGGACCTGGTGGCTCGCTTCCCTTTTTCTGTCTTACTCTGTTTCTGTCTGGTCAAAATAAAACAAACAAATAAATAAAATAATTCTTTTTTTTTATTAAAAAAAGAGAATGTTTGCTGGAGAGGAGCTATTTTTACATAGCACTTACTTGTATCATTTTGTTTCATTATGGCTTTGAACTACATGTTTCATGGTAACACTCTATATTCAAGGTTGGAAACATTAAGAATGTTTCTATTATTATGTTTAATTCTGCTATTCAAATCATCTCTTCCCTCAGGAAATTTTATTTTGAAAAAAGGAAGTTAAAATATTTCTCCAATTGGCTAATTTATATCAAATATGAGTATCTTTTGCCAAATGAATGACATCTCATATTGTTATAAATAAAAACCTCATATCGAGCCAACAGGTGGTGCAGTGGTTAAGGTGCTGGACTTCCACATGATTGACTGTGGTTTCAGTCCTGGGCCTGGTGGCTTGCTTTCTCACCTTCTCTTTTTCTCTCTCTGTTGAGCACACATGCCCTGTAGCAAATTTAAAAATAATAATAACGATAAATAAAATGAAAAAATTCTAGAAAAGCCTGTCATATCATACCTAATGTAACAATCAAGTACTATGTAAATAGTATTTCATTGAGTGGGGTGTACACATTTTAAATGGTCACTAGAGAACAGTCACTTATTATTTTTTATTATTTATTTATTTATTTTATTCATTTTTTTTTTTTTTTTTTAAGTTTTCCTGTAAGGCACATGTGCTCAACAGAGAGAGAGGGAGGGACAGAGGGAAGGAGAGAGAGAGAAAGAGAGAGGGAGAGAGAGAGAAAGAAAGCGAGAAAGCAAGTCCCCAGGTCCAGGACTTGAACTGTGGTTGGCCATGTGGGAGTCCAGCACCTCAACCACCATGTCACCTGCTGGCCAGAGAACAGTCACTTATTAATAATCATTCTAAATGCACAATATTTAAAAAGTAGAGGTGGGTTCAAAACATAAAGGTGTGAATTCCATCTTTAAAACTACACCCACTGGGCCAGCAGGTGAGGTAGTGGTTAAGGTGCTGGATTTCCACATGGGCTACTGTTCAAGTCCCAGATTTGGCAGCATGAAAAACACACTGTTCCCAAAATACCAGTACAAGAATGCAGGAGAAGGAATCATGGCATAGCCATCCTCCCTAGGGGGTGATTTTTTTTTTTACTTTCCCTCTCTCTGTCTCTCTCTCTCTCTGCCTCTCTTTGGTGAGCTCATGTGCCCTATGGGGGGAAAAACAATAAATAAAAAAAGACAAAAATACCCACAAAAATCTACACATTTTGATCAACAGGAAAGTTTATATACTTTACAAAATGCCATTGTCGTGTCCTTATAAACACTGAAGTAACACTTACCAAAATGGTGACCTATAATTTAATTCCTAAAAAAACTATTTTTTTTACCAGAACAGTTTTATTCATTTTTTTAAACAAATTTGAGTTAGAGTGTATTTAGGCTGAATAAGCACTTTTTGTATTGTCTTATTGTACTGACTGCATCTAATATTTTATTATCTGCTACACTGTGTGGATATTTAAGCTTTCAATCATGTCTAAATAAAATTTCTCCAATATTAAAATTTATGTATCATATTCATGGATTTTCAGGTATTGTTCTCTGGGAGCTCAGTGTTTATGAATGTTTCATGTATAATAGATGAGGCAGCAGATTCTATAAAGGTTTATATTATGAACAAATCTATGTTAAGTATATGACAAAACAGAATGAATAACTTTAAAGAAATATCTAGTTTATTGTATATTCATGTTATGTTGGAAATATGAATGTAAATGTTAACTGCTGATGGTGATTGGTAATTTCCTAGGAAAGAGACTACTACTGGGTGACTTTGCAAAATATTGTTTTTCCACGGTCCCATGGATCTCATAAAGGAAACAGCAGCAATAACTTTATGTTAATTCAGAAGGAAAATTATAATTGCAGCTTAGATCACAAGCTTTTTTCAAAATGTCCAACTGCTCAACTGCTCAGGTACCTGAAAATAGTACAAAAAGTTCAATTTAATGAAAATATAGCAGACCTCAGGTAGGATAAGGATCACATAGACGATGGAAGTATACATCTAACTTGGAAAATCTTATCTACTAGAATTAGAACCAAAAATGTTCTAAAAGGGGGAAGACAGAATTGCCAAAGACTATCTTTTCAATGTATTTGAAAAAATAATGGGTAAATATATTCTTCAGAATTGCTGTGTTCATGATCAATTAATTGCAAATTGATATTTACCTGGAGAAAATCAGAAATAATGTAGTGAAATGCTCTGTCTCTAAGAATGTTTATTTTCTTGCCATCATTTTATTTCTCTGAAACTAAAGAATTACATACGATACAAAGACATTTTAGATTTTATCTTCTCTACTGTTTCTCTTTAAAAAGACTTACTTTACTATGTAAATATACTGTGAGATTGGCGTTTTCTTTTTACTGTTGATTTAGCCATTATGTAATCTTAATTTTATCCTTCATTGAAAATGAAATAGTTGTGCCTAATGAAACAAGGGTTGCAGATTATTTACTGTTCTTTTATACCAAATGTACCCAATGGCTAAATGGCAAAATGGTCATTCTAGATTCTTAATTATGTTCCCTTTCCCACCAGAGATTGATGGTGTGTCCTTTGGCAGCTTTTCCTTGAGTGTCTGTTTTAATTTCGATCTGTAAACGTGAATACAATTAATTTGGTTTATGAGAGCTGAAAGAAATTTAGATTTTTAAGTTTTCTCTAATGGGTGTATGTCAACTGCAATTCTAAAATTAGCAACATGGTAATTATCTTTGCTATTATACCATGTAACTATGAGAGTTATAATTTTATCTTTCAGATGAAAACATCTTCTTACTCTGTGTATTATATTTTTAAACTATGAGTTTGAAATATATTTTTTCAATTGTCCATTTTTAACAAAATTAAATGTCATTTGTTGATAATTAACAGTGAATTTAAAGGTATGCCTTTTTTGAAAAGGAAATAACTTACTAGTGTCCTTTTACACACTTTATTACAGACTCTCACCCTTGGAAATGATAACATTATGCTTTCAGTGTATTTTTTTTAAATGTGATCAGTATTCATTTCTCAAAAACTGAGTGCTGTTTCTAAATTAGATGGCATTTTTTTTCTTACATTTGCTTATTTTGCGTACCTTTAGGACATTTTGAAATTTTATGTGAGGCAATTTTCATTATTTTGGTTATAGCTGAAACATTACTGAGATACTGAGCATACAATACTTAATGATCTTTGGCCTTCTTTGCAGTTAGTTGGAAAAGTTATAATAAATATGTGATATGACATTCACCATCATACAGATATTCTAAAAATTGGCAACTGATCTTCTACATAATGAAGAATGATATACATAGCTCTAATTTCCTTTTATCTGTTGTGGTATAAATTTGACTATTATTCCTTTAATGAAATTATTTGTATTTTCAATCATTTCTAATGTCTTACTACTACTGTTTACCAGTTGCAGTGGCTATATGATTTCTTCTTCTTTATAGAATTTTGTATCAGAGAATGCTAATGATTAGAATTTAAAATGGTAGCAACGACGAATCCACTATAAACACAATAATTAAATCATCCCCTTCTCTATTAATAACCAGAAAGTTGAGTCCATTAAAACTAATGTTTTGAAAGATACTGAACATGTAGCTGACACCCATATGTAATGAACAGGATTTAGTGAATCTCATTCTACAACTCACAACATTTGTATTGTTGTGTATAAACATGTTGTTCTGTTTTATGCAAGAGAGTTAATTCAGGATTATTTTGATCAGAATATTTTCTTTCTAATAAGCTAGTCAAAAATAATCTAAATAAAATTAAAAAACCATTTTTCATTTATTATGAAAAGTAGTAGAAGAAATAGATGGAGTACTGCTCATGTCTGCCACCAGATCCTAGAATAGTGGCATTTATCTAATGCATTAACAGGTATGAATTTATAGATGTCTACAGACTAAGGTGAATTAATGACTCTCATATACTTCCTGAGTGATCCGTCGCAACTGTTACCTTGACATAGACTACAAGAATGGCTACAACAGTAATAAGAATATTAGGTGAGTTTTTAATACCTTGGCATGCAAATTCATAGAAAATCACTAGGCTTATAGTTCATTTTAAATATATTTACAATAAATACAGGAACTGTTTTCCAAATGACTTCCTTTATGTCTACTCTCTCCTACCCTGAAACAGTTTAGACGGTTAAGGGAAAATAAAAACTGGTGCATTCAGGCATAAAACTCATCTCCTAATATTTAATTCCAATTGCAAATTTTGCTTTGCTATTGTAACTGGTCAAGTTGTTTTGTTTTCATTTACTTTTTTTTTTTTTAATTTTTAACACGAGAAAAGTAATAGTTACTGTTCTGCCTTTAAAAAACTGCTTTCAAGTCTAGGGAATGCCTAAACGAAGGCACTGGTTAAATTTTTCAGACATTTTCAATAGATATGCTTCTGATATTTGTAAGCCTGGTGAGGTGTTTATCTATTTAGGAAGCTTTTTTGAGCACTATGTGTTTTCCCCTGAGTATGAGGAAATCAGTTCATCTTTTTAATGAGGATGCTACCTCTAGGGAACAAGTACTCCAACAGGAATATTACATTCTTGAGTGCAGAATGTACTTAGGGGCATATTTTTCTTTGGGGCTGACTGCATGTATATTTCAGTGGGATATATTAATATATCAAGAACCGTGATTACAGGATACAGTATTGTTTCAAAAATATACTGACATGTTTTCCTAAGTGATTTTATACATCAATTATAACTTAGCAAATTTAATTTATTATGAATGTGGTATTTGCCTTCATATTTAAGATACATTAAATAATTATAATTGCACAGTTTACTTTTGTTAAACTTAGAGACAGAGGACAGGAGCTTAAATGAAGACTGGCTTTTGAGTTTCACTTAGGTACTTATTGTCATCGCTTCAAATATTTTGGTGAGTTTGAGCTGAGAATGTGAAGTTATTTGACATAGAAACCACATTTTTTACTTCACCAGCATTATATTTGATAGTCATAAAATTCAAAATTATCTTGTCACTACTTTGGATTATTAAAGCATAGTGAAATATTACTACAAAACTTTATATATTAAATAATTAGTGTTGTGTTCTTTAAAAAATAGTTGTGGTTTTCTTTTCAAAATAAACCCCCCCTATAATATTAATACAAGGAGATATGTTGCTATTGCATTCGTGTTTGTAAAATATGTACTTGCATAACTGCAACTACAGTAAATAACTTAGCTTTATAAAACATTATCAAATATTTCAATAGAAATCTGATGATAAATATTAAATGTATTACATTTTAAGAATGCTATTATGTGGAAAAATGAGAAATACAAATCAAGCATCTTCAAAATACCTTATCTAATCAAGGAAGAGTTTTGTATTTGGGGATGATCTTTTCCTTCTATTATTTTCTCTCATTTCTTAACACCATATCAATTTCCTGTTATTATTATTCACCACAAATTGCTAAATTTGAATTGCTGTTTATTATGTAAAAATAAAAACATATTATTTAAAATAAAAATAATAGGTTTACTGATTCATAAGTAAACTTGAGGTAGCTATTTTTCTGTGCATTCAAATAACATTTAAACTAAAATTACTTAAAATGAAACAGTTTTTTGCAATATATCTTATTAATTGGATATGCAAAATCTGTTACATATAGTATTAAAGCTATTTTATCACATACTAGTACTTATTAAATACACATTTAGAAAAATGCATCATTTTTTATAACCTGTGAATATATTTTTAGTATTTTAACTGTGATTGTACAAATAATATAGACATGTGGACTTTGGTTTACCTGTCTTTTTAAGTGTAAATGTGAGTATTCAAATCTGTAATTACCGATATACTGTTTTAATAGTCAATATTACATTTTTTGTTGACATAGAAAAGAAGTACATGCCATCTAGACAAATAAGTAAAGCTATTTCATCTTCATATTTAAAATTTACATAATAATATATCATTATATTTTGAATACACTATAAAGTAACTTTAAAAAAGAAATACAATTGCATGTGTATTCTCAGAAATTTAATATTTTTGTTAAAGTTAATATGTACTTATTTTGTTCAAATTTTTCATAGTTAAGTTTCTATTTGGGAATATTTAAAAAAAATAACAATCACACAAAAATGTAGTTTGTTGGAGCAGCAGTTGATGTAGTGGTCAAGGCACTGTTTTGCCACATGGTGGTTCAAGTCCCAAACCTGGGGGCTTGAAAATCACACTCAAGGTGTGTGCGCACATGCGTGTGTGTGTGTGTGTGTGTGTCCGTCCAAAATCTTGAAAGAAGAATGGAGGGAAAGGGATTGTGGAGTGGCCAATCCACCCTAGGGGACGATTTTTCACTTTTCCTCTCGGGTGAGCGTAGACACCCTATGACAAAAATCGAAAACTAAAAAGAAAGTAGTTTGCTATGTGTGAGATGACTAATGTTAAAGGCAACATTACTCCCAATGCTACAGAAAGTAGAAAAATACAGTTTAAAGAAACAATGTTGGAGGCTAATCCTGTAGCCTAACGTTAAAGGAGCAGAATCCCACATGGACAACTGTGGTTTGAATCCCAGGCTTGGTAACTTGAAAACACACCAGGCATGTGGATGTATGTGTGTCCAGAATTCCAACAGGATGGAAAAATAGAAAAGAAGAGATTGTGGCATGGCCGTTCTCTGTTTGAGGGGAAGGTGGATGCATTCTCCCTCCTTCTCTCTTTCTGACTCTCTGGGGAGCACATGCTCCCTCTGGCAATTAAAAAATAAAACTTAACTTTCATTTTAAAATAATTAGAAAAATATATTTATGTAGCAAATTCTAACCAAAATCTGAAAGAAAATCGACAAAAATCAAAGGATTTTGCGTTATAACCCAATTGGCAGTCTGATTTTTCAGACTTTTATATATCCACTTATTTTAACTAACACAATATCTGAAATAGGTGCTAAAAATAGTCTGTTTCAAAATATCATTTCAAAAGAGCAGAAAATAAAATATACTGAATACTGTTATATTTATGCATACTATGGACCATAGCTATGACAAATTTGTACATTTCACAAAAAGAACAGCAATGTTTGTTTTAGTTTTGTTTCTGTTTTATGAAGAGTCTTCAAAAATTTTATGAAAAATGAGATTTTCTTTTTTTTTATGTTTTTGGTCATAGTGCACGTATGCTTTCTGGAGAAGAGAGACAGAGACAGTGAGATGTAAAGCTATCCTGGGGGATAACCATGCTGCAATCCTTTCACCTCCATCCTCTTCTTGGGATTTTGGGCACCCCTGCCCAATCTCCCAGTGTGATTTCCAAGCGTCTGGATCCAGGACTCAAATGACAGTTAATCATGTCAAACACCAGCATTTTAACTACCATGCCACCTTTTGGCCCTGGAAAATTAGTTATTACTAGAAAGCTACACATATATGTCAAACAATTTTTACATCAAAATAATCTAATACTTCAATTCCAATTTTCCATGGGCTTTTTGAAGTTGCTTAATATTTACTGTTAATAAAGATTCCTTTCGGGAATCAGCAGTTAGCGTAATGCTATGTCGCTGGACTCCCACGTAGTCGACCGCGGTTCGCGTCCTGGACCCGGTGGCTTAAAACTCACACTGGGCGTGTGTGCGTGCATGCCCAAGATCCCGAGAGGAGAATGGAGGAGAAGGGATTGCGGTGTGACCATCCCCCCTGGGGGGTGATTTCTTGCTTTCTGTCTCTATGTCTCTCTCTGTCTGGCGAGCGCACGCGCCCTATAGCGGAAACCTCTCTAAAAAAAAAAAAAAAAAAAGATGCCTTTCAACTGGAATCTTTATAAAAACAAGAAATTTATCCTGCAGATGAAATGAAGTTACAGTAGAGGAAAAAAAAAAAAAAAACCCTCACAACTCAGAAGTTGAATGTGATCTAACCAAGACAATTTTTTAAACAATAAATCATAAATTAGTTTTTAAGGAGTTCTGAAGATAGCATCTACCAGGTAGTAAATGAATAAATTAATACATATGAATCTCATAGAAAATTGGGATAAATCATTTTATACACATTCTCAATCCTGCTACATCATAATCTATTGAAACATTGCTATTTATTATGTACTGAAATATTAGAAATACTGGACAACATTCCATTTGATCTGATTTTTCCTTCAAATTAATCAACTTGTAGTTTGTATATTTACTCAAGGAGTTGTTCAGTTTTTAAAATCATGTGTGAGTTTATCATCTTCAACTGTTTCACTAGATATAGGGTGATATGGAGAAAATCTCCATTAAATAACAAAGTTATAGTTCATACCAAATACTTATTCAATCATGAGATATGTATATGTATCTATACATAAATATTCTTAATTTGGGTTAAGTAATGCTGATCTTTTATAGCTAGAATTCTTGAAAAACATTGTATATTTACTAGGATTTGGTATTTAGGATCTCACATGTTCCCCACCAATTTTTTGTTTATCCAGTGCATACAGAAGTTTGGGGCAAAAGTTTCTATATAATGAATTATTCATATGAACCAGATTCATATTTTTACCTTGTTACTAGAATAAATTTCATGATATATTATTATGTTGTCTATTGCTATAATTATGTATGATTCTTAATTCTGTATTCTAAATTATTATATTTCTTTCATGCACTGTATATGAAAGCACTTCTGTCTGATAAATTCTCTGCAATGCAACGAGTCACATGGAGTTGTATCTAAATCCGGTTAAGTACAAGGGCTTTGGTATATGTCACTATGTGGAAGTCAGAGATACTTTAAAGTGATTATAAATCTTTTTCTTCTTTTTTTTTTTTTGGGGGGAGAGGTTTTTCACTATAGGGCGCGTGCGCTCACCAGACAGACAGAGAGAGACATAGAGACAGAAAGCGAGAAATCACCCCCCAGGGGGGATGGTCATGCTGCAATCCCTTCTCCTCCATTCTCCTCTCGGGATCTTGGGCATGCACGCACACGCGCCCGGCGTGAGTTGTAAGCCACCGGGTCCGAGACGCGAACCGCGGTCGACTACGTGGGAGTCCAGCGACATAGCCATTACGCTAACTGCTGGTTCCCATGATTATAAATCTTTGTGCCTGTTGACAATATTCAATTCAGTGAAACACTTTATCACTTTACATTGTGATCAACCTTCAAATAGTTGCCTCGCATTACTTCAAGTTTTGAAAAAATTTTTTCTATATTGTCATCATTCTAATTGTGCAGAACTTTGGGAATTCACTGAATGGCCTTGGTCTTAACTTAGGACAATAGTGGAGTAGATCACCTTTCTTCTTTCAGTCTTGTTCTCTTCTTTTGGTTTTCATTTTAACCCAAGTTTCATCGCCTAAGGGAGTTACATTAAGGCTGCAACCAATGAATTCTTTCTAATTGCCACTTTGTTCATGACACTATACTTCATGAGAGTGACATGATGAAGGGGCAGCAGAGAGTAAAAATAGATTTCAATGACATTTAAGACACTGGATGCCCACATGGCTGACCGTGGTTGAGGTCCTGGCATGCCAGGCATGTGTGTATGGGTGGCCAAAATCCAAACAGGAGAATGTAAGAGAAAGAATTGCAGCCTGACTGTTTCTGCTGGGAGATGCTCTCTCATTTTCCCTCTCTCTGTCTCTGTGTGGCAAGTACACTCATGATATGGAAACCAAAAAACAAACAAACAAAAACAAAAACAAAAGGATTTCAAGGTTATAACATATCTCAAGCTCTGGAAAGTCAGGGTATGTGACAATGACAGGAGGAGATGCTTGACAGGAAAGTCAGCACCAGAGGCAGAAATGGAGTCCACCAGGCCATTCATCTCAGAGGAAGGAGCATGCCTGCCAATCAAACAAAAACTCTAGGCATTTAAGACTATAACTCACTGGTCTTTTTGTTGTTTATATTTTCCATTTTGGGTAAAAAATAAAATTTCAGTGGGCAGTGGGATTGGATTTAATCAAGATCTCAAAGAAAATTTAAGGTATTTTAACCATCAAATCTAATTATTTCTTACCACTAAATGTCAGAGCCTTAAAAAAATTGTTTTAATTCCATCCCACCTCTTCCTTACAGAATATTAATAAAAATTTGACGGTATTTATGATATTTTTTAGTTTTTCCATATTTGTAGCTAAATTCATTCTTAAATTAATTTATAGTTTTAAAAGCTGGCAAAATATATATAGTCATTTTTGCTTTGCATTGCTTGGCTAAAATAACTATTATATATATATTTACTTATTGCCCATATAGGAACAAAAATATATTTTGGTATTACATCATTTAGTTGTAAGTCATTTCTTGATACATTAATCTTTTATTTCTACTTCCATAAATATAATTTAATTTAATTAAATCTATGTTTAAATGAACAAGTAATTTTTCCCTTTAAAATGTTACTTTTAATTCTGGTTTAAATGGCTTTGAGTTAGAAACATGCTCTTTAATAATACTACTATGTGATTCTTTTCTGAATAAAGCAGATTTTGTGCTTATTCTTTTTAAATGTTATCTGAACAATAGAAATACTTTTGTCTTTTGCTTGGGATTTTTAGAAAGAAACTCTAAATTCATATTTCAATATTTTTAGTGTCTTAACAACTTATCCAACACAGAGATAACCCCCCCAAAAGGAATTAATGATGGTCAGTAATTTTAAACTGCTGTAATAATCTTTTGTATTTGCAAGCATAAAACCATATTGGTTAGGTTATGATGTTCATTCATGTGGTATTATGTGCTTTACTGAAAAGGTTACTTTCTTAACGAGTTTTTGTTTCTTTTCACTTTTATATTTTGTAAACTGATGGTGAATGTTTCCATTATAAGCTGCACATACAAGAACATGCCTGCCGAAGATTTGAAGGAAGAGACAGCACATCTCTTTATGCCAGCAGTCACCAGCAGAAAATGATGCCAAGAAGACTTGTGGGCTATGATCTCCATCAGTCATGCTCTCAGGACAGAGTGAGACTTACTAATACTGCAGTTGTAGGCTGTGCGTGTCAACTGCAGATACATTGGCTACCGACGTGGGAGACAGTAAACAAGATGTTCGCAATAACCACTCATCTTCAGACTTCATTGTCAAATATACTAAATTTCAAAGGATAATTTGGGCCCAGAAGACATTAGTGAGATTTTGGGAGGGCAAATATAGGCAATGCAAGTCAACCTTATATAGGGAGTTTTTAACAAATCCCTCCCTTTCACTAATAATCTAAAACAAGGTGTCATGTAATTGAGATAAAAAGCAGAACCATGTGAAATATTGATCTCTTACTGTGAATGAGTCACTCTTTTCTATTTGTTTTGCCTTGTTTGATCTAACATATTTCAAATATGTCACAGTAGGTTATTTGTATAACTCATTTTCTCTACTACTTTTCTAAAAAGAGAAATGTTTGAATTATTGAAGTATCCCCAAATACTCCTTATTATATAATCCTAGATAATCATTTGCTTTATTTTTAGACAAAGCATGCAACTGTGGACAATGATTCAATATATAAATTACAAGACTTCTTTTTTTACTGTTTGGCATTTCAATGCCCTACTTGTTAGATATTATTTTAATTTTCCTTTGCCTTTTATATTGCATAATGTTGAGTTTTTAGTTTGTTTTTTTTTTTTTTTTTTTTTTTTTACAGTATTTACATGATAATCTGAAAGTCCACTCTGAGTTAAATAATGGAAAAATCAATTTTGGAACCATGCATTGTTATTTTTTGTAAGTTTGTTTTTATTCATGAGGACATGTGAAAATTACATTTTGAAAATAAACAATTATTTTAATTTTATTTTTATTTTATTTGTTGTTGTTAGGTTTTTGCTATAGAATGCATGTACTTGCCAGAGAGAGCAAAGAACAGTGACAGAGAAAGTGAGAATTCATTCCCCAGGGGTGATGATCATGCTGCAATCCCTTCTTCTCTATTCTCCTCCTGGATTTTTGGGCATGTGCATACATGCACCTGGCATGGTTTTCCAAGCTGACAAGTCTAGGACTCCAATTAGAGTCAACCATGTGAGATCCAGTTGTTTTAATCTCTGTGCCATCTGCTGGCCCCAGAAAATTTACAAATTTTAGTTTCTCTCTCTCTCTCTCTTTTTTTTTTTTTTTTTTTTTTAAGAGAGAGATTTTTGTTATAGGACACTAGGATACATGCCCACTGGAAAGACAGAGAGAGACAGAAAGCAAGAAATTACTCTTGCATGCTTCAATCCCTTCTCCTCCATATTCCTCTTGGGATTTTTGGCACACACTCCCCCCCAATGTCTCTCAAGCCACTGGGTCAAGGATTTAAACTGTGGTTGGCTGTGTGGGAGTTTAGTGATGCAACTATTACACCATCTGCTGGTCCCTGTTCTTCATTGAATATTACTGCTTTGAGTTGTCATGAAGCTTGAACTAATTCTTTGGAAAATAATGTAAAATGTATTATGCACAAGAGAATGTAGCATTACTGTTATGCAAGATAGTGTATTTGTATTTCTTTATCTTTTTCTGTTATTTTATTTTCCTAACACCTTAAAGATACTTAAATTTAAGTTATAAATGACTATGTACTTAGATAATTTATTTTAAAACCATAAAGACCTATATGCATACCGATGTTTTTAATAACTTGAGTCCCTCAAAGAGCCTACCTGGGAACAGCCACCTAAGAATAGTCCTAACAGTTCATTATTTCTTCAACCTAAGTCTTTGTTGGTGCACTTGACATTGCTTGCTGTCCTCATTTTCCACTTTCAAGATAGATGTAGGTGAATTTTTCCCCTCTTACACATTCGCAGATTCCTTGCACTAGTGCAAGGCAAAAAAGTTGGTTGCAAAATGGATTAAACAGAAATAAAGAAAGAAAGAAAGAGTCAAAAGAAAAGAAGTTAGAGAAGGGAGCTCTTTTTACTATTGTTATTACCAGCCCTAGAATTCTATATATGTCTGTAGTTTAATTTATTTCATTCATTGTTCCCAGAAAGTCATGATTGTGATTGCAAAGCTCTGTGCCAAGTTTCTGGGATGATGTTTCCCTGTATTGTCTTTGGTTACGTAAAGAGCATTGGTCAGTCTATCTGTTGCTTTTTAGTCAGAACATTAGAAATTTAGCTTTCCTGGGAACCAGCAGTTAGCTGGACTCCCACATAGTGGACCGCGGTTCACGTCCCGGACCCGGTGGCTTAAAACTCACGCTGGGTGCGTGTGCGTGCGTGCCCAAGATCCCGAGAGGAGAACGGAGGAGAAGGGATATTGCGGCGTGACCATTCCCCCTGGGGGGTGATTTCTCACTTTCTGTCTCTCTGTCTCTCTCTGTCTGGCGAGCGCACACGCCCTATAGCGAAAACCTCTCCCCCCCCCCCCTTGCAAAAAAAAAAAAAAAAAAAAAAAAAAGAAATTTAGCTTTCCTGTGCATGTGAGGGAGTGTTTTGTTTGTTTTTTTCTACTCCTTGTCCACATAAGAAAAGAGACTGGCCAGTCAAGAAGAAAAGGCAAACATTTAACTCTATTTCTGTTTTCCTGACAATACCAACATTATAAAGATAAATAGACAGTCAGATAGATAAATGAACTGTGGATTTGTTTTAGATGAAGAAAATTCGGTGTAACTGTAGTATTTGGTAGATTAGGGATTACGTAAAGAAATCTTGATTAAAAGTAAAGAATAGTGCCAGGGGCAATCATTAGTAAAAGAAAAGAAATTGAGTAAATATTAGTTGGTCTAAGGAGTCTCCTATTATTCTCCACTGCACTTGGAGATGCTGATCTAAACCTAGTCCCTGAGCAGAAATTCATCTCCATTTTTGTCTCCATTCCTGAATATTCACTTAATAGTACCTGACCTAAATTTTTTCTGTAGGCTTTAAGGGGTATATTCTGAGGATCAGCAGGCTGTGTAGTAGCACAGGCGCTGGAATCCCATATGGCTGACCCAGTTCAAACCCCGGACCTGGTGGTTTGAAAATCACACTGGGTGCATGTATTTGCATGCCCTAAATCCCAAGAGAATGATGGAGAAAGAATTGCAGTGTGGCATCCTTCCTGGGGGGTAATTTTTCACTTTCCCTCACCCTATCTTTTTACAACAAATGCACATAACATACGGCAAAAATACACACACACACACACACACACACACACACACAAATGAAAGTGAGTATATTCTGTTTTTATTGCATACTTCCTGTTTATTCACTGTCAACAAAGCAAAAGAAACAAACTAATAGAATATTCTAGAAATCTGTGCATTTTAATTAGGAACACATTTACCTCTGAAGTATGATATTTTAGTTTTGAATATATTCATTTGAATTTACAACAAGTATTTATTTTTATGAGAATTGCAAAATAAAAGTTTCCCTTTAAAAATATTCCAACAGCTTATTTTATTTATTTCTGATTTTAAATGACAGATGATTAAGTATGGACTTCAGGACATATTAAGCAGAAAACTACAAGGATTTTGTATAGTTACACAAGGATTCTGCAATCTTTAAATCCATGACTTTTTATTACCCTAAAGTCTTATTTCCCAGGTTGGATATTTGGCTCTTTGATTTTTTTTTGCCTTGTGATATTAAGAAGGTATTTAAAATGCATCCTTTAGTTTTCTTATCTGTAAGATGGGGACAAGAACAATAATCCCTACTGAAAAGCATTTTTGTAATACATATTGAATTGATTTGGAAACATGTTTAAATGTGTTTCTGCAAACTAATAAACAATGAGCAGACTTTTAAAATAAGTATAATTACTTCTCAAAATTGGAAAAGCTCCTTCTGTCTTTATGTTTGGAAAAAGTAGAAAAAAATATCATGCAAACTGATATGGTATGATACTGGTATAATATGTTCAACATTTCTCCAATACTTTCATTGCCTTTTAAAGGCATGGAAGTCTTCCTAATCAACTGTGAGTGAGGTCAGTGCGAGGTTAAGTATCCAGAGATATTATATTGGTTGCTTCTTGACAACTAACAGTTGGCATTGTTAGAGATTAGCTGATTTTGTTTGACCTTTTATTCTTACAATCGGAGTTTACACCTTTTTATTTTAAATAGATGAATAAGCAGGTTTTATCTTCAATATTAGGTTACTACATAGTCATTGAGCATCAAAGAGATATTATACAGACAATACATATTAAAATATGATAAAATAGAACCCTTGTTACTGCAACAAAACTAACTGTATGGACATAGAAGCATACAGAAAAATATATGATTTTAATATACAAGGATATAAACTTATAATTTCCCATCATCATTTTAATTTGGACGTTTGACTTAAAATTGCCTTTAAAATTGTTAATTAAATATTTACTTAAATATCAAGTATTTCGAGTTAGTTTTATTTTCATTATTCTGTTCAGGTTTATTACCAGTACCTGTTGGTAAAAATGTACTGTTTGTGAAAATTAAATAAAGCTCCCCACAGTATTTCTGAGTTTCCCACCCATCTCCTATTTGAATTCATTTTTTGCTGAAAATAGTTGTCTTGACTAATTCTACTATTAAACCATTAAAAAAAAAACTAGTTTGTGTTTATTTATTCAAATCTACTTTCATTTTAGGAATCATGGTTCCTGTGTGTGTTTTAATTTTCTTCCTTTCACCCATAATTAATTCAATTTATCTGGAATGTAGTATATTTGAATACTCAAAATATGATTGCTAAAAACATAAATGATAATAGAAATTATGACCAGAATTTCATGCTGAGTTAACTGCCACCAGAGAATCAACCAATTACCTGGGTGTAGGAAATTAGATTCTAAAAAACACTAGAGGAAGAGCGTTCATTCTTTTGACCAAAAGAGCACTTGTTTGGTTAAATACATATAATTGCACTGATCATTACATAATGTCCATTACTTAGGATTGTAATGAACAAGAAGATATTAGAAAATCACCAATTCCATCCAAATCTGAGAAAGACTTTAAATTTAAGTTCTGTCAGTTTGTGTAGACTCAACCTCAATCCATATCTAAATCCAGAATAGCTAAAATTCAAGTTTTCTTGAGAATTGTCTTTATTAAGAAGTGAGTAGTTCAAGATACATTAATATAACTGACAGTATTTTAGAAATATCCTCTCTATATTGTATGTTTGATATGCTAGAAACAGATAAACTTTATATACAAAATATTTTATGTTACAGTTTTGACTAAACTCTTACATTAAAACTTGTTGAGATTATGAGTTACAAATACTGTGCTAAACTATTGCTCTTTTATGATAATTTATATGCAAAGTTGTGTGTTTGTTGCAAGTGTACACTGTAATATTGTTGTAGGTATGATTCAAACACTTTATTTTCTTTTATTAAAAAAATTCTCTTAACTCTCTTTAAAAATACTTTCACTGAAAATACTGCTTTTACTTGTTGGCAGTGGAAATCAGTAGACTCTCATAAAGTGTTATTGCAGTTAGTTGAATTTTCATATTTATTAATATTCATCTATACTCAAAGTCTTATTTCCTTTGGATTTGGACAATTTCTTTTTATGAGAAAAAAGCTGAAGTCTGAGAAAGTTAATTTCCACATCTAAATTGCAGGTTTGCTGAAAAATAATAGCCTTTTAATAAGAAATGTACCTATAGTAATAAAGCTTTTAAGCTTTCTTTGCAGTTAATTTTTTTTAAAGTCAGCAATGAGGAATAAGTAATAAGAAAATAGAGTGCCTAGCTTTAGTCAATATATGATGCAATATAATGTAGCTTATTTGTTTTTCATGTATCAATGTAATATGTCTCTTCCTGTGCAGTGAAATCAAAGGAGGAAACCATGTAATCAGAACAAAATTATGTGTTTATAAGCACCTAGATTCCAAATGTTCTGTATAGAGGTGTTCTATATTTTCAATTTTATTTTAATAATAGGAATGTAATAGTTATGATGCACATTGAAAATAAACATTAATGTAAATCAACATATTTTACAAATATCTATCACGTGCTTAATATGAGTCATAAAAAAATCCTAGTGTCTAATTCTCCAAGAATGTACAGTCATTTTTCTCAAATGGTAGCCTACATGTGAATATGAATGCCTTGTAGATTTTGACATGTACAATCTCCCCAAATTCTATAAATAATTGATTTCTACTTTGCTGTGGGAGGATGAATCATGCAAAACAAGGTGGATTTTTCAAGATCAACAGCATGTTATTAAATCAGGACTCAGAAGTGGCCACCTCTACCTCCAAAATATCTAGGAATGTGTAGAAAAGTAATTATAAGAAAAGACAACTGTTAGATCTATCATCAACACTGAAAGGGAGAACACAAATGAGAGAAGATACATTCAGAGTTGAAAAGGTTTCGTAGAGGAGATGGTACCCTCAGGTGCTAAAGAAATAAATTCAGATTTGTGACAGAAAAATGTGAGAATTGTCCAATACATAGCAGCAGGCAAGAAATGAAAGCCAGAAACCCTAGGGACAGATTCAAGAGTAAGAAGCAGTCCTGTTTAACATTAGTATTGATATTAATCCAATGAAGTAATTGGTAGAACATTCCAGAAAATCGAATTATTGTTCAAAATTATGGAGAGTTCTAAAGCAATGTTGGAGAATTTCTAGATGATGGGAAAGCAATTAAAAGATTTTGAGCAAGTTTCTAACATAATTGGGTTTTTGTTTATTTTGTTTTTTAGAAAAATAAGTCTTATAGAAGAAGCTTGACTGATTAAAAAAGAAGAATCATTGGATAAAGAAAGATTTCTTGGGTAAGCATTTCAGTAACAGGTGTGAAACCATGAGAGAAAAATTGTGAAAGTGTAATAGGAAATAAGGAAGCTTTTTTTTCCTTCTTCTTCTCTCCCAAAGACAGTATGTAGAATTAATGATCAGATTTGGGAAACAAAATACATTCACTTGAACTTAAACTCTATAGATAGGACCAGCTGGTGGCATGGTGGTTCAGGCAACTAACTGGATTCCACTTTACTGACTGTACAGTTCACGTCCTGGATCTCAAGCTTGGCATGTGGGTGTTCATACCCATAGTCTCCAAAAGGAGAGAGAAGTAGAGAAGGAATTGCAGGTGAATACGCTACATGGGAGAACAATGTCTCACTTTCTCTCTGTCTCTCTCTTTTTTGTCAAGTGCCTGCACTCTCGTAAATTAAAAACAAAAAACAAAAAGAAAAGCAAAAACAAAACCAACAAGAAAAAGTCACTCTATGAGCATAGCTTTGTTTGATGTTGTTTTGTCTTCCTTACATTCCTGTACTCAGAAGAGCATCTGGCACAAAAGAGGCAATAACAATATATATATATTTAAGTGGGTTGATGTTCTAGCAGGCAGTTAAGCACTGTACAAAGGAGGCCTGATATCACATGGTTGATCAGGGTTCAAGTCCTGGTCCTGGGGGCTTACCTGCCTGGGATGTGGGTGTGCGTGCCCCAGATCCTAATGGGATGGAGACTGGGAGGAAAAAGGATGGCAGTGTGGCTAGGCTCCACTGAAGGCACTTTTATTCTCTGCTTCCTCTCTCTCTCGCATGTATACACATATATCCTTTGGCATAGTAAAAGAAAACCTTTTTAAATTGGTAAGTAAATACAGTGGGTTGGAGAAAGAAACCAGTGAAATATATTGAATTTATTTGGTACATGGTAATTAGGTTTCTTTGGAATATGGCTTTATGACTCCAAGTTTTGGTGGCAGCAATGTTCTCACCATTGCTTTTTCTGATTAGCTTTTAAATCCACTCTCTAATCTCATTGAGTGTTTATAACTCTACTAAAAGTAGACAATAAAGAATGATAAATGTTTTTATCTAATATTTTTTGAAAGTTTTAACATAATTTACTACTAATTGAAATATTTCATGATTGTGAATTCCACGTCAGCCCAGTGGATTTAAAAAAAAAATTCCCAGAGAACGTATGTATCTGCTGGAGAGAGACGGGGCAGGGAGATGAGAAAGCACCACCACCCCCATCAGGGATGATCATAACATAATTCCTTACCCTCTATCTCTCCCTCCTTTTGGCAATTTGGGCATGTACTCACATGTGCCCAGTGTTTTTCTCAAGTCATAGGGACTGGGACTCATCAACCCACATAGTCAGCCATGTGGGATCCAGTTGCCTTAACCAACACATCACTGACTGGCCCCAGCCCAGTGATTTTTTTTTCTTTTTTGAGAGTTATTTTTTGCTATAGGGCACGTGTGCTCACCAGAGAGACAGAAAGTGAGAAATACCCCCGTCCCCTGGGAATGGCCACACTGCAATCCCATCTCCTCTGTTCTCCCCCTTGGAATTTTGGGCATGCACACACACATGCCCTGTGTGTTTTAAGCCACAGGGTTTGGGACTTGAACCCCAGTCAAATATATGGGAGTCCAGTGATGGAACCAGTACGCCATCTGCTGGTCTAGAACACAGTGGACTTTTAAAATACTTCTTGGATAAGCTTGTAGTTTTATAGCTAGTAAAAACATATAACTAAATTTTTGCATGTTGTTTCCTACAGATGGAAAATAGCAGATTAAAAATTACATATCTTGGGACCAGCAGTTAGCGTAATAGCTATGTTGCTGGACTCCCAGAGAGTCGACCATGGTTCGCGTCCTGGACCCGGTGGCTTAAACTCACGCTGGGCATGTGTTCATGCGTGCCCAAGATCCCAAGAGGAGAATGGAGGAGAAGGGATTGTGGCGTGGCCATCCCCTCTGGGGGGTGATTTCTCGCTTTCTGTCTCTCTGTCTCTCTCTGTCTGTCTGGTAAGCACACGCGCCCTATAGCAAAAACCTCTAAAAAAAAAGAAAAAAAAGAAAAAAATTACGTATCTTTCCAATGAGTGGAAGCTAAGCACCTTTATTGTAAGTGTCACTTTGATAAGTCACACAATTGCTTTTTTGTGGGTATGCTTGTGTGCCCTTATAGACAATATATATTTTGTTTTGTACACAAAACGATTAGCTTGATTATTCAAATCCCAAGTTCCTCTAGTTCTATTACTTGAAAAGTACTCTCAATTTTTATATAGAAGAAATTATTTCTAAATTTCTCTAACATTGTCAAGGATTTAAAAATACCACAGGGAATTAGTGCTATTCCTTTGGTATTCTTTTGGAATCTTTAAGGATTTAATTATTTCATTCCATAGAAGAGTCCTGGTAACACAATGTGTGTTTATTTAGCAATATGATACACTTCACTGAGCACACTTTATAGCCTATGCTGGATCGACTCTTTCTTCAAGTGGTCCTTTTCTTGGAGAGGAAATAGTTATGTTGTGATATGATTTGTTCATAGTTCTCAAGGTGAGAATTTTCTGGCAGGGTTCTCTTTTGCATTTCTATTATCCCTGAAGCATTCCTTCCTTTTTTGTGCAACCTACATATGAAATGAAGTGAGTAGGATCTGGACTCAGCACCTGAAAATGAAGGGATCTTTGCAAGGACACTTACTTCTTTTTCTTTTCTTTTCTTTTCTTTTCTTTTCTTTTCTTTTCTTTTCTTTTCTTTTCTTTTCTTTTCTTTCTTTTCTTTTCTTTTTTCTTTTCTTCTTTCTTTTTTATAATTTTTTTCCCATAGTGTGCATATACTCATCAAAGAGAGACAGTGAGCAGCAAAATTAGAAATTATCTCTCCCCCACCCCACCGAGGGGAAGTGGCTACACTACAATCCCTTCTCTTCTCTCCATTTTCCTCTTGGGTTTTTGGACATGTATGCACATGCACCTAGCATGATTCTTAAGCCACCAGGTCCATGGCTCAAACTGTGCTCGACCATTTGGAAGTCCAGTGCCTTCGCCACTACTTAATAGTTGTGCTCTGGCCAACTGGCTGGATTTAAACTCCTCCTTGGAGCAGAGCCACATAGGCAACACTTTTTGTTTTTTTTCTTTTCCTAAGTGCATGTATAGAAGTGCTATTAGGCATTTATCCTAAATAAAGAAGCAAGATGTAAAACAAAATATAAGTTTTCCAGCCTTCTATATAAGTCTCAAACTAAGGAAAAAAGACAACAAACTATAGAATGATTATAAATATTTAAACACCAAATGTCTTGATAACCTAAAATTTGGGTCACAATATTTTATCAGTTTCAGTTTTTTTAAAAGAATGATTTTATTTGACTTTATTGATTTATTGATTTTATTTAAATTTTACCAGAGCTATACACACAGACACACACACAAACACACACACACACACACACACAGAGAGAGAGAGACACAGAGACAGAGAGAGAGAGAGAGAGAGAGAGAGAGAAGGAGAGAAAGCAAGCCACCAGGTCCAGGATTCAAACCACGGTCAGCCATGTGGGAGTCCAGTGCCCTTGCTTACAATGCCACCTGCCAACACTTATCACAGTTTCTTGCAAAGGGAAAATAATAATAAACCATAAAGTTTTTGTTTGTTTGTTTGAGCCTCTCCCCTTGTCTCTTTTTTCTTCTAATTAAACATTGATGGAGCCAGCCGGTGGCGTGGTTGTTAAGGGCGATGGACTCCCACATGGCTGACTGCAGTTTGAGTCCCAGACCTGGTGCCTTGCTTTCTCAATCCCCACCCCCCTATCTGTCCCTCTCTGGTCAAATTAAAATAAAATGAATAAATAAGTAAAATTAAATAAAATAATTCTTTATAAACCCATGATTTGCCATTCATTTCTTAACTCATCACAATTGATTTTATTTTTGTCTCAACTTATGGTAATTGTGTGTATGATTCACAACTGTTTTGACAATAGCCCTGCTATCGTCATGAGTAATGACCTATTACTTAACCTAGTAAATATGTTTTTGACTAGTGGGCTTCTCTACTGCATTTGACTCAATTAATTGCTCTTGTATTTTATGAACATACTCCTGGTTAGTGTCCACTTACTTCCTATAATTCATCTTGCATTGGTTTGATAATTCTATCTACATGTTGAGTATTATGTTTTTCTCTCCTTCACAATGTTTGTGTTCTCTAGTTATCTTCATTCATCCTCCTAATCTTTTGTTGTCTTCAGTTTTATGGTTTTAAAACTTTGAGGTGCTTTAAAGTTACCTTGGAAGCTTATTCTAAATTGAGATGCTTTGAAAATCCCACAAATTCTCCAGCTTCATCTGGAATCTTCTGGTTTGCAGACAGTGTTGTGAAAGTGCCTGACTTACCCTTTCTGGTATATACAGTTTACTACATCTGAAAAACTTATAATAGAACCCACTCATGCTAGGTACGTTTATTTACTCTTCTCTTTCCCCATATGTTGTTATTTTGTCTTTTGGATATTTCTCAACTAATTATCTTCTATCCCTTTTAGTACTGTTCAAGTTTAGCTATTTGTTAATTTGCTTTCACTGTGGTCAAACATTCATAACATGAATTTAACATTTTAGCTTTTTTGATGCAGATAATTTAGTGTTATTAAGTACATTCACATTGCTGCACTACCATCACCACCATTCATCTATATACTTTTTTTTTCATCTTCTCAAACAGAAACATCATATCCATTCAATAATAATTACATATTTCAACTCTCCTATCTTCTGGTAACCACCATGCTACTTTCTATGAATTTGACTGCTCGAGGTATTGCCTATAATAGGAATCCTACAGTATGCTTTATTGTTGTTATTGGCTTCTTTCATTTAGCATAGTGTCTTCAAAGTTCACCCATGTTGTAGCATGAGCTAGACTTTCCTTCCACTTTAAGTATGAAGAATATCCCATTGTCTATGTTTATCACATTTTGTTTATCTATTCAACTGTCAATGGACACTTTGGTTGCTTCTACATTTTGGCTCTGATAAATTATGTTGTTATGAACATGGGCTTAGATATCTATCTCTCAGTTCATGGTTTTAATTCTTTGGAGTATATACCCAGAAGTGGAAATGATGTATCAAATGGTCATTTAAGTTTTAATTTGTTTTAAAGAACTGTCATAAGTTTCCCCAGAGCAACTATACCATTTTACAAATCCAGCAGCAATGCATAAGAGTTCCAACTTCTCTACACCCTTACCAATAGCTAGTTTATTTTTTTCCATTTTCATATCTTCTTTGGATAAATGTATATCAAGTCATAGAATCAGCAGATGGCATAGTTTTACATTGCTGGACTCCCACATAGCTAACCATGGTTTAAGTCCTGGACCCAGTAGCTTGAAAATCATGTGTGTGTGTGTGTGTGTGTGTGTGTGTGTGTGTGTGCGCCCAAGGTCCCAGGAGGAAAATTGAGCAGAAGGAATCACTGTGTGACTATCTCCCCTGGGGGGGGGGGAGTGTGAATTTTATTTTTCCTCTCACTTTGTCTGTCTTTTTCTCTCTCTCTCTCTTTGACAAGTGCACACACCCTCAGGCAAAAAAAAAAAAAAAAAAAAAAAAAAAAAAAAGAAAAAAAAGTAAGAAAGAAAAGAAAACCAAATTAAAAAAAAAAAACTGAAAAAAATGTATATTAAGCTTTTTCCTTTTTTCTTTTTTTTTTAAGAGAGAGAGATTTTTGCTATAGGGCATGTGTGCCTACCAGAGAGACAGAGAACAAGAAATCACCCTCCAAGAGGATTACCACACCACAATCCTTTCTCCTCCATTCTCCTCTCAGGTCTTGGGAACTCACACACATGCACCCAGCTTGAGTTTTAAATCACCGGGTCTGACACTTGAACCATGGTCGCCTATGTCAGAGTCCAGCAACATAACCATTATGCCATCTGCTGGTCCCCCTTTCTCACTTCTTAAGTTTTCTTTTTTATTGTTGGGTTTTAGACATTCTTTATATATTCTGGATATTTGATATGTGATTTGAAATTTGTTTTCACATTCCATAGGTTGACTTTCACTATATTTATAGTATCTTACAATGCACAAATATACAAATGTGTTTTTGTGAGGGGATGGCTGTGCTGAAATCCCTTCTCCTCCATTCTCCTGTCAGAATTTTGGGCACACACACACATGCACCCATCTTGTTTTTCAAGTCACCAGGTCTGGGACTCAAACCATGTAGTTAGTCATGTGGAATCTAACCTCTTTAACCACCATGCCTTTGGCTGGCCCAAATTTTAGTTAGTTTTGATATAGTCAGTCTGTTTATTTTCTTTCTTTTCTTGCCTGAACATTTGGTGTCATATGCAAGAAATCCTTGCAAGATCCAATTCCATAAAATCTTTTCCCTATGTTTTTTGTTTTAATTTTATACTTTTAGCTCTTATATTTAGTTCCATGATCCATTTTGAGTTTCTATAATACAAAGGTCCAATTTCGTAATGTTTTTTATTTTTTGTTGCAGTATTTTCCATCTTCATTTATTCTTCATTTCTTTTATCAGAGCAATTTGTATGTATTGGAAATTGTGCCATTTCCTTGTTTATATACCCTCTGATGTCTTTAAGGTGGCAAATAACGTTATTAATGGTAATGTTTCATGTTGATGTCCTTGCTTCATTCTCCATATTCTCTCATACAACATTAAAATAAACTACATCACTTATGGCCTTCCTGCATTTGCTGATACTTCCATTTTCTCTATAATCCCATCTTTATCTTCTAGATAAAATATTAAGCAGGAAATTTCTCTTTAAAGTTCACCAATATTTAAGAATTATATTCAGATAGAGGCAATTTAGTGTGCACCATTAAACCTGATGCTTATTTTTAAATATGACTTCATTAACTGCTTTATAATGATCTATTTCTGTCATTCTTTCATGCTATCCTATGACCTTCTTATGTAGGAGATTGTATTTTATTTACCTTCATAAACCATATAATGTTAGGCTTAATATTGACCAGTCAATATTTAAGTGGGAACTTGAGGAGCATGGAGGCTTTGAGATAAGTTGAGATGAGAGAGTTTAAGGAGGAGTAATGGAAACTCTATAAACAAGAGAAATGTGGTAATTAATCATTTGGAAAGGGCAACATCGAGAAGTAAAGAAAGCATTGGAGGGTAGTTCAATTCCTATGAGTGGTGAATCTGGATAAAGGCAAGAGAATGGATACATATGTAGGATCAAACAAGCTTTGAGAAAGGTCACTGACTTTGGAGGTCAGGAACATCTAGAAAAATAAATTGTTTCTGGGCTAAATGCCAATTAGAAAAATGGTTCTAAAAGAGGCATAGCCACCTCCGTTTTAGGAAACAAAAATTGCTGTCAGCAGCAATTGGTCAGCAGCAGCAGCCGTGGATGTATTTTCTATAAGAGAATGAAATTATGACCATAGGGGGGGAAAATCATTCCTGACTCAGCCTTTGCATATCCCTGGAAGAAAGGACACATTGCCATTAAACCACTCCTTTGGTGGGGGCCCATTTCTTACTATAAAGTACACATTAGAATTAAAATAACAGGAGAAACAGGACACTGTTTTTTTTTTTTTTTTCACTTGATTTAATCCAGCACTAAAAATCAGATTATAGTTTTAATGGACAAACATTTGTGTTGGAGAAAGATATTTTTCTCCATATAGTTTGGTGAAAATCTATAGAGTATAGGCAACTGTTATTATGCATATAAGCTCACTCCAAAGTAAAGTCCTGAAAAATAGAGAAATCACAAAACAAATTTCATCACAAAGTTGTTTGGAACAATTTGTATTGTGATTTCTTTCTTTTTTTTTTTTTTTGTAATTTCATCACAAAGTTGTTTGGAACAATAAAATCACATAAGATAAGGTTACTGCATATTAAGTCAATATTTCCTCACTTATTAAGTCTTATAAAAACTTCAAGAAATGCCATGTTTAGTTAGACTACCTCTTTCGTATTTGGCTTCTGATTATAGAATCTCAAGAAAATCATGTTAATCTATTGTTAGTCTTCTAAATACATAAAACTATAGCAATGATATTTTTAACATCAACAATACCATGAGTATTTGCATGTCTCTTAATTTATTTTAACACACTGTAACATTTACATAATTAAAAGTATTTATGATAGTTAAAAGCATTTACATTCATTATAAAATAGCTGTTTTAAAAAATTTTAAACATTCTTAAGGATTTTAAGAATTTCTCATGCATTTGTGCCTGTTTCTATTTCCTCTGAGAATGTTATTTGGCTCATGCAATGTGCCAGGCAATATTTTAGGGATTGGGAGGGAACACAATAGCTGAGGCCCTGAGAAGATTGCCTAACAATTCTATGGTAGATACGAGAAAATAGTTTGGTTTGTTTTCAATTGTTTCTTAAACATGAGGACCTAGTCTACTAAGGACAACAGTAAAAGGGGAGAAAAGCCAGCAAAATGAACTTTGTGGAATAGCTTTTCCTCTGAGCTTTATGGTGAATAAACAGTAAATTTTAATGTGGGAATTCTGCAGGAATTTTCAATTTAATATGCCATTAATCCATCTTTTCTCTCCTCATTCCTTCCTTTCTACCATCTTTCTTCCCTCCCTTCCATCTTTCTTCCCTCCCTTCTACCCTCTTTTTTTCCTGCTTCTCTTCCTTCATTTTTTTCTCTTTTTCTTCTTTCTTAATTGTGGAGACCTTAATGATATTATTTTACTCTTTTTGTCTCCAGGTTGAAAAACAATCATATAATCATTTTTGTGGGTGTTCTTGTCTATCAAATTGTTTACACTTTTTTCTAAAATTCTTTTAAATGTGTAATACTTGAAATTTTGTCTAGAAATAAATTGTCAAAAATGTTCAAATTGCATGTTATCAATTGAAGAAGCAGATGTCACAATTAATAACAGTAGAAGAAGAAAAAACTGTGATGAACAGTCTGACTCAATGGGTCAATGGTCTTGGGGATTCTGGGCAAAGTACAAAATTGAATCCACAATCTGTGCTTACCTCCTAATTTCTATTCTTACTAATGACGAAGGATTTTATTGTAATGCTTCTCATATGATATTCTAAAATTTGATAATAAAACCTTAAAAATTATTTATTTTACATGCTTTCTTTTAGCATATTATTTGTGTAACACATTGAATCTTGCTATGCAAGACTGAATACATTGCATAGCAAAATATGTTATTTAGTTTTACTTGCAGATGACAGAATGGAAGTAGTACCATTTTCAGAATGCTGTTTTTTTTTGTTTTGCTGTGTTTTTTTTTTTTTTTTTTTTTTTTTTTTTTTAGATTTTTGCTATGGGGCATGTGTACTCATCAGAGGTACAGAAAAACAGAAAGCAAGAAATCTCTCTTCCCCGTGGGGGGATGGCCACTCCGCAGTTCCTTCTCCTCTAGTCATCTCTTGGGATTTTGGGCACATGTGCACACATGCCCAGTGTGAGTTTAAGCTACTGAGTCCGGGACTCAAACCTCGATTGATTACATGGGAGTCCAGCGATGTAACCATTATGCCATCCACTGGTCCCTAGAATGCTGTTTTACTAATGAAATTTATTATACAACCTATCAGAACTTGATTTTTGCCCATAATTACTAATTTCCAACTTTTGAGATCCCAAACTATAAGAGAATAAATTTGTATTGTTTTAGGCTACTAAGTTTGTAGTTGTTTGTTACGGTAGCCATGGAAAACAAATACATATTGAAAATATTATTTAATTCCTTTATTTATTTATTTATTTATTTATTTTTTTCCATAGGATGAGTGCACTCACTAGAAAGAAATAGGTAGAGACACTGAGAGGAAAAGTGAGAAATCAGTCCTCAAGAGGGATCGGATACCCCAATGCCTTTCCTCTAGAAAATGTTATTTAATTTCTAATTGATTTTGTTATTAAATATTGGAGAGTCTTACTGAGTTAATTTGAAGTGGGGTTGTTTTATCCTTCAAAATAGGTTTAGAGCTAAATCAAATTATAAAACGTAAGCAAAATATTTTATAATAAATTGAAATTATTGTCTAAGGTTAATTATGCCTCTTCAAGTAGTAATCACAAAGCTTCAAAGTAACTTAAATGAAACTATTTATTGGAATAACTACCCAATGCATTCAAGAATTAACTGAGATTGGGCAGACAGGTGGCATGGTGGTTAAGGGTGCTAGATTTCCATATGGCTGACCATGGTTCGAGTCCCGGATCTGGTGGCTTATTTTCTCACTTTCTCTTTCTCACTCTGTCTCTCTCTGGTCAAATTAAAATAAATAAATAAATAAATAAATAAATAAACAGATTAAATAAAATAATTCTTATAAAAAAAGAATTAACTGAGATTAAAAATCTCATACAACTTGAATTCATTAGTAGGACTCTAAGAAAGACCATGGAGCTATAGACTAATGTTTAAATTTTTGCTGAGAAAACTTCAAAAACATGCAAGCTATTTTGAAAAAAAAAAAAAAAACATAAACATTTACAGAAATTTAACATTCTTTCAAAAGAACAAATTACCTTTAATAAAATTATTTATTTAAAAAAGCATTTATTTTTGTTGTTAGTCTAGCAATACAAGTCATAGTGAACCTCGTGTCCTATTAGAAGAAATATAATATTAAAAATTTTTGAAAGCCTAAGCTTTTTATATCCACCACTTAGGATTATTGTAAATGGGCAGAAAGTTATTTTAATAAACATATTACCTGTTTCTTTAATTTGACCGAGTTAGGTATCAGGTATCAAATATAAGCTCCTATCTTTAACAAAAAAGATGTAAGCTGGATGATATTTTATTGTTTTTTTTTTTTTTTTTTTTTTTTTTTTTACTAAACACATATGTTAAATCATTCACTTTTTGAAGGGTATCTTTTACCCACCTGACACCCAAGGAGGTCTTATTGGCTATAAATCTGAAAATTTTCTCCAGTTTATGGACAAGCTTTAAATACAACCAGTATCCCATTACTGCCAAAAGTGAGTTTCCAGGAACCTTACTGAATTTTCTTCTGCATTATTCCATAACCTAACAATTTTTCTGGTTTTGTATTAGGACATCAATTCAAATTAAAGTTAACCACTGATTATGGTCCTGTGGATTTTCCTGTGGGGAAGAGGAAAGAATGAAGACAATAGGAATTGAGATAAAAAAAAAAAAAAAAAAAAAAAAAAAAAAAAAAAAAAAAAAAAAGAAGAAGAAGAAGAAGAAACAAAGTTTTCATGATGGCAGAGAAGTCTTGATTCATGATACTGGGAAATAGCTATTTAGCTGTCCATGCCCAAGATGCCTGTTTTTTTTTTTTTTTTTTTTTTTTTTTTTTTTTTTTTTTTTTTTTGTGGAGAGGTTTTTGCTATAGGGTGCCTGCGCTCGCCAGAAAGACACAGAGATAGAAAGCGAGAAATCACCCCCCAGGGTGATGGCCATGCCGCAATCCCTTCTCCTCCATTCTCCTCTCGGGATCTTGGGCATGCACGCACATGTGCCTGGCGTGAGTTTAAGACACCGAGTCTGGGACTCGAACCGCTGTCCACTACATCGGAGTTGAGTGACATAGTCATTATACTAACTGCTAGTCCCAAGATGCCTGTTTTGAAGAAGAAATTTTCTTTGTCAGTTTTAGCTTAAAATCCTCAACAGGTGTATAGTTTTAAAAATCTAAAGTACCTCTTCTGAGTTGTGAACCTAGAGTTCAATTTCTTGTAGCTCTATTGCTGTGAGTGGTGAGAAGAATCTGGGATGATATCCAACATGATTCATGGGCAGTCTTTTTCTGCCGACATTTCCAGAAGATACCTACTCTGAACCATGACAGGTTTGATCGCCTCAGCCAATGAATTACAAACAGCATTCTTTACCTGGTGAAAGTACACTTTGGCATAATGCTTTAAAGCCTGGCAGAGTTTAGTCACCTCAGATTTCTCCAGAAATGGCTTATGAGAGAAACATTTTCTAATAACCTTTTGACTACTATTATAGCATTATATTCCTTTATGGGAAAGTTCCCACACAACTAAAAATATGCAATGAAAATGGCAGTGAATGAAATTCCTTTATAATATTTAAGTGGCATATTAGATAGTAGAAATGTATCAATAGTTTTTATTGTCTTTTTAATATCAAGTTGACAAACTAAACATTGGCTATAAGACATTTTAGCAACTTTAGAGCAGTCACTTTACTACTACTATATTTTAAACTGGATCATTTTATTGTTTTTTTATGAGTCATAAAGTTTGGAGGGTTTAAATAATGAACTATAAGGCGGACTCAGGAAGAAATAGGTGGTTGTCCATAGGTTATCCATGAGTCCATGCTTAACATTGGATTTACATCCTTTTATACCAATTTTACCTCTTTCCAGCCTTTTTATAAATTTTCTTAAAGACAGAACACTTTAAGATTACAGCAATTTAAAAAAAAAAAAAAAAAAAAAAAAAAAAAAAAGCTTTTTAGGGACCAGCAGATGTTGTAATGGTTACATCACTGGACTCCCACGTAGTCAACCATGGTTCGAGTCCCAGACCCAATGGCTTAAACTCATGCTGGGCATGAGTTTGTGCCCACTCATGTGAGTGTGTGCCCAAGATCCAGAGAGGTTAATAACCTTCCAGGAGAAGGTCTGCTGCATGGTTATCCCCCTGGGGTGATTTCTAGCTTTCTGTCTCTCTGTCTCTCTCGGTCTTTCCAGTGAGCACATGTGCCCTATAATAAAAACCTCTCTAAAAACAAAACAAAACAAAACAAAGAAAAAAAAACAAAAAAATCCTTTTTAGAAATTATCAAACAAAGCAACTAACCATAGACATTAAGACTTGAACCAACCAGCAAACAAAAAAAACTAATCATGGGCATTAAGACTTGAACCAAACAAAGTTAGATTTGACAAGCGTTTACAACTGAAAAAAAAAAAAATTTGGCTATATCTGTGACATACACTAGTTTAACATAATAATCTACAACATGACTGATAAATATCACATTATAAATTTCTGGGAATCCCAATTTATTTTGAAACACCGTGTATGTATATTTATACACACACATAAGCACATATACACATAACATATACATACACATAATTCAAATATAATGTAAAGAAAATTTAAGGGACCAGAAGTTAGTGTAATGGCTATGTTGCTGAACTTGCATGTAGTTGACCGTGGTTCGAGTCCCGGACTCGGTGTCTTAAACTCACGCCGGGCTCGTGTGTGTGCATGCCCAAGATCCCTAGAGGAGAATGGAGGAGAAGAGATTGCTGCGTGGCCATCCCCCCTGGGGGATGATTTCTCGCTTTCTGTCTCTCTGTCTCTCTCTGTCTCTCTGGCGAGCACATGCTCCCTATAGCAAAAATCTCTTCAAAAAAAAAAAAGAAAAAATTAAATTATTCAATTTGACCATATTTCCCCTATAATTTAACATATTAAAATAGTTCTGATTTGTTCTAATATCTCTCTTCTGGATGCATCAGGGGCCTTCTATAAACATCCAAAATTTATTTTGAGGTAAGAGAATTTAATTTTGAAGTTGATTTTGGAGAAACCTTGTCAAATATAGCAAAAAGCTTAAAGACTCGACTTAACTTTCAGCAGAAAATGAAAATTAAATGTTCTCCATGCTCCTTAGAGATGAAAAAGGGCTAACTCAGTATTTGCTGACACCAAAATTAAAAACCAGAATACATGGCAGAATATATCAGGTAGATATTGTTGTGAGATGGCTTCTTTGGTGATAACTAGGTTCTTCTCAAAGGACAAAGAACAAAACATACAAATAGTGTAAGGAAAAGGTAGTGTATTAAGGAAGAATAGAAGTACACTCCTCAGAGGTGGGAGCAGGCCTCAGCAAACAGAGAAAGAGTAGCTCAAAAGGCCCTAAACATTTGCATTCTACTAGATTTATAATTTTTAAGCTAGGTTGTGTGGATTGATTGGGCCCACTGATTCATCTTATTGGTTATATTAAATGTGGCTTTATAAGTTCGACATCCCTCACTAATCCCCTGCCTACCTTACTTGGGTGATGCATTTTCTACCTTGATTATTTTTTTCCATCTGACCACATCGGCAGATGCACCAGCCCCCTTACCCACTTCATTTGCTAGCTTTCTCTGGCCTCAATATGACATCCAGAGATAACAACAAAACAACACAAAGACCAACATATGGATCACACATAAAATTTCCTTTACAAGACTTAGATTTTACCAATTTTAGTCATTAGCCTTATAACTGAATCATAAGAACAGCACAAATCAAACTTAAGGAAATCAATGTTAATCTAATAGCACTGAAAACATTTCTTTAACAATTATGTCCTGATTGTCTGTGAGAAACAAAATATTAAATAAGACTAGTCATTAAACCATTTTCTTCTGTTGGTCAGGTATTCAACATGTAACATATAACATATAAATACCACCTGTTTTATTAAACCAACCATATTAAGACAAATGTGATGTCTGATCAATAAATTCCTGTACTATAGTGTTCTCTAGAAAAATTTAAAAAGTAAAAAAAAAAAAAAAAATTCCTGGACAAAGTGTATGTTGGATACTGCGATGATTTATACTTATTTAATTTTTTTAGCCATATTTGAAGCCATCCTATTTGTCAAAGATTTTAAGTTATATGAACTTGAAAAATACTTAAATTAATTTTTATGAATGCTCTTTTTATAAGTTGAATGGAATTTCTTAAGGCTTTTTATCACGTAGACATACAACATATCACATAACATGTATGCATACACATACACACACACACACAAACAAAAGACCTCATAGTTTTCTGAAAAGTTCTTTGTGTGCTCCCCTTCCAAAAAATGAGCGTGTTTCACATTTTACCCTGCTGTGTCCTTACAGATGCCTGTATCAAACTGAAGACCTAAGAGTTGTCTTGATGAGCCCCATCATGGCGCCCACTGCCTGGCCAATTATTGCTTATCTTTTCATCCTTTGCCAAAAACTGAAACTGGTCATTCCTCCCCACTTGTCAAGAAGAGAAAACCCCTAATGCTATGGTTGATTTCTTGATGTAATCAGATCTTTTCTGAGTTCAAAATCCCCAGATGCCACATCCCACGGGTACTTTGCTTGGTCACCTGCTGCTCCTGGGGGACACCAGAAGCTCTACTTCACATCCGCTTCTGACACAAAAACATTCTGATGTAAAATAGGCAAATCTAGATGTTTCCTGGCCAATTCACCAAAATATGTTGCAGGAATGTGGGGTGCATAGGTGATTGGGCCCAGAACTCAAAGTGAGACACAGGTTTGTGTCCCACAGTCAGGGGGAATTAGAGTCGCAGACAACAGAGTAAGTATAGTGAAGTGGGGGGGTTTATTAAAGGACAGGGAAGGAAAAACAGAGCTCCCAAGAAGGAGAGGTCTCAAGAAATGGGTTGTCCTTTGAAAAGGCAAATTAACATAAATGGATTTGTTATCTATTTTGACTTAAAATTGTTTTGCATGTTTCTAAAGCTGTTTCGTCTTGTGAGTGAGAAAAAGTTTGTTTTTCTTTTTCTATTCTTATTTTTCTAAAATTGAATCCTTACCATAAGCAAGAACAGAGGGGTTGTTAGGAGATATGACAGTTGACAGTATTTTATCAAGTTGGCAAGGAGACTGGTTAGCTATGAGTAGCGGTGAGTAGATATATTTGTAGAATGAAATTTTTGAAGTTGAAGATAATATTATGTAGTAAAACACTAATTTGTAAATTATAACTTAAGAAAAAAAAGAGAGGCAAAGTAAATTACCTAGGACAAATATAAGGATAACTACTAGCCAATTCATAAAGTATCAGAAATATAAATTTAAGTTCACTCTAGTGTAAAAAGTTGTTAATTGAATTGATTTAAAAAACATTAGTGAAGAATAAGTAAAATTTCAATTTGTTTATGTCTATAAGAAAAAACAATGACACAAATGTGCAACATATATTTGTAATTCTAAAGAAATCTAGGATTTCTTTTTTTGTAAGAAAACTGGTTGTATGTGCCAGAAAGATCCATTATAATGAAACGGTTCCAAATCAATGAAATCTTCAGGGACCAGTAGATGGTGTAATGGTTATATTGGTGGACTCTCACATAGTCGACCGTGGTTTGAGTCCTGGACCTGGAGACTTAAATCTTATGCTGGGCAAGTGTATATGCATGCATAAGAGGAGAATGGAGAAGGGATTGTGGTCTGGCCATCCCCCCGGGGGATAATTTTGTGCTTTGTGTCTCTCTGTCTCTGTCTAACGAGCACAAATTCTCTATAACAAAAATCTCTCTCAAAAAAAAATCTTCAAACAGTAAATTGTTATTATGTATACATACAAAAAATGTTAGAAAAAAATGACCCAAGGGTTTATTAGGAAGAACACACACACACACACACACACACACACACACATATGTATTTCTATTTACAATCTATAGCCTATTAACTGAGTATTTCATTTACACTAGGTGTGATCAAGTTGACACTGGATCCAAACCTGGGACCTTCCTATGTAGCTTCAACATTGGGTAATGGCACCCTAACACCTGCACCACCACGGCTAGGCCAGAGTCGCTTTCTGACAAGTACTCAATCACTTTTTATTTTTATTTTATATTTTTTATTATTATATTTATAGTTTCATATTTTTTATTTCAATTTCTTTTATACATTCAATCACATTATTTAGGTTGCAATGTCAATATTCCAACATGTGTACATTTCTCACCAGTCCAGTTGACAATACTATAAAGTTATCTTCAAGGATAATAACCCATTTCTTTGTCCCATAAATGCCTTGCCTCTCTATTTTCTCCTTAATGTCCTTCCTCAGACTCTACTCCTTCACCCACCCTCTTCCCACACTTATCTGGTATTCACAACCATTTACTATGTTTCTATATCCTTTAGTCATTCAGCTTTGGTCATAGAGTGTGGACACTTGGTATATATTAAGTGGACACATGCAATGTCTCTCCTTCATAGCCTGGCTTGCTTCATTCAGCAGTAAATCTTCCATATTCATCTCCACTTTTTGTCAAAAGCCAGAGTCTTTTTTTTTTTTTTTTTTTTTTTTAATGGGCCAGTAGTAGTCCATCATTAAAAGTGAAATTGCTAAATCTAGGAAGGTTAATTTGCATTAGGTAATTTAAAATATAATGGTGTCATTCCTTTAACATTTTCAAAAAACTTTCAGAAATTAGTTAATATTATTAAGAAATATGAAAGATGCAATTTCAAAATTGGACATCATCCTAAATTATAAAACACCATAATATTTCATTAGTAGTTATGCACTTTATAAAGTTTAATTTTAAAGTTTTATTTACAGGATCAGTTCTGTGGCCTGGTGGTTAAAGAGCCAGATGTCTGGGGACCAGCAGTTAGCGTAATGGCTATGTCGCTGGACTCCCATGTAGTCGACCACGGTTCGCGTCCCGGACCCGGTGGCTTAAATTAATGCCGGGCGCGTGTGCGTGCGTGCCTAAGATCCCAATAGGAGAATGGAGAAGGGATTGCGGTGTGGCCATACCCCCGGGGGGTGATTTCTCGCTTTCTATCTCTCTGTCTCTCTCTGTCTGTCTGGCGAGCTCACGCGCCATATAGCAAAAACCTCTCCAAAAATAAATAAATAAATAAATAAGACCCAGATGTCTAATGACCAATGGTGCAGTTTGAGTCCCAGACCCAGCACTTTGAGAAACAGGTCAATCCGGTGTGCATATATGCCCATAATCCTGAAAGGAGGAGACCTGGAGAAAAGATTGCAGCCTGACTATGCCCATGGAGCAGGTGCTTTCTCCTTATCTGTCTCTCTGTCTCTCTCTCTGGTGAGTGCATGAACCTCTAAAAAAAAAAAAAAAGGAAAAGAGAAAGCAAATGTATTTCTAATTCCTGGTTATAAAAATTTTAGGCAATTTTACCTAAGAACGATTTGGAGGACATCAGAGTGAGGCATTTATTTTCTTCCACGAGGAGAAACAAATGACTTAGGTATGTAAAATTTATTTGCAGGTGGGATTTAATTTTCTTGATTTGCTACAAGGTAAAAACTAAGGATGATTGCAGCACATTTACTCAAGAAGTTTCTTCTATAACATATTAAATACTCTGCTTGGTATAGGGTTTTAGGAATTCATAAATAACACATAGTTTCTGGTCCTGAGATCACAAACTAGTGAGGACCTTAAAAATCTATGAATTAATACAACTCATAAGAACAATTACTGTATTGGGACCAGCAGTTAGTGAAATGGCTATGTTGCTGAACTTCCATGTAGTTGACCGTGGTTCGAGTCCTGGACCCAGTGGATTAAACTCATGCCAAGTGAGTGTGTATGTGTGCCCAAGATCCTGAGAGGAGAATGGAGGAGAAGGGATTGTGGCGTGGCCATCCCCCTGGGGGGTGATTTCTCGCTTTCTGTCTCTCTGTCTTTCTCTTTCTGGCTAGCGCACACGCCCTATAGCAAAAACCTCTCCAAAAAAAAAAAAAAAAAAAGAACAATTACTGTATTGATATGTATATTTCTTCTGTTTATTGAATTGCACTATGTTTCTTGAAAAATATGGACATAGATATGTGAAAACATTTTAATTATGTTTCAACATAAGTAATAATTTAAATAATTTTTGAATATTTGACAAGTGCCATTTACCATGCTAAGCATTTTAAATACATTATACATTTGTAACCATTAAATAAGAAAACAACCCAATAACAAAACCAGTTATTATTATTCTAATTTTATCACTACATATCATGAAGAATAAATAATTTTCTCAAATCCATAAAGAAATTAATTGGCAGAGCCAAGGCTACAATCCACATCTGCCTGCCTCAAATGTTCTGCTTTTAAATACTGCTTTAAATTGATGTTGAATTGTTTTCATCATCCTGCCTACATAATTATTTATTTCAAATTGCTACCACTTTGAAAAAAAGTTTTCATTTCATATAGATGAAAGTGATAGAATTGATGTGCTGCCAATAAGGATTAGGGCAAAAAGTATTTTCTCCCCAGGAATGTGTAAATTTATACTGCATTTCAGTTTCTGATCTGTCAGTGTTCTCTTTGTGATCAAGGACATACATTGGAAGTGGTCTGCCTTATGTTCTATCAAGGTTAATTATTCTGTCTATGGCTATTGAACAGTGGAAAGATAACTACTCCAGAGATCAAACCCAAGATTTAATTTATGTTAACATCATGCTCTAGTCCATAGGAATTTTTTAGTATAAACACTTACTAGAAATGAAGATATAGAGTGTTACTTCTAAAGGTAGTCTAATCTAATTCTATTTGAATTAGTTATTATGTCACTTAATAAAACAAGGTTAAATTGTGGAGCATATAAACACACAGCAATTTTCTCTCTAGGTTATCATTTTCTATATATCACCACCATACTCCATCATAATATTTTTTAAATGCCAGAAAGTTTCATTTTGAAATTTTATATTACTTCTCTATCAAGGAAACTTAGGTACATTTTCAAAGCTCTTAACGTCTGAACTTGTTTAAATAAGTATATTTTACTGGAGACTGTAAGGTTGATTGAAAAAAAAAGTTATTTTTAGCGATTTAAATATTCATGAATTAAAATAAAAAGTTCAGTTTAATTGCTTTACACTCCATAGGGATTTTAATAATCTGTACAGTGCTCTGTATATTTCTGTATTAGATGAGAGAGTCATAAAGATAACAACATGAATACATCTTACTTTTGTATATCCAAATAATTCACATTTTTGCAAGAAAGTGTTTGTGCCACTAAACAGTCAATGAGATATAAAAGAGAACATTGAAGTTTCCCTTAATCTGTTAGAGAACTATCATACAGAAGGTTTTTTATTTTTATTGGAACCGCTCTGAAACACAAGTTTAATAGTTGACTAGCTATTGTATTAGATACTGTTTTTTTTTGTTTGAAATATCAAGAAATGTTCTTTGATTTAGTATCATTTTCTACTTTTGTACTTCTTTCCATTAGCCACCTTTTTGGGCTTCTAGAATTTACATGAAGTATTAATGTATTCTGTCATGACTTGTCTGTCTCTTCCCACACTTGTCACTGTCTGATTAGGTGAAGAGATAACTTTGTCTTCTCCATTAGCTTCTAGAACACCATCAGATGCTCCTAGAATAATCTGGTAGATTTCTGTCAATCTGTACAGTTCTACATTCAGCAGCTTGCCCCCAATTTTCCCTTTAACCACCTAACTCCATTTTCTTGTTCTCTGTATAGAATCTATCCTTTCAATAAAGGAATTACTTATTGCCTGAAAATGGCTCAGGTCTTAATAATTTAAAATCTTCCTTCTTTTCATCTAAAATTGAAACTTTGAAGCTAAGAAAAAGAAGCAAGATTCTTTTTTGAAAAACAAGACTCTATCTTTAATTCTTTTGAGAAAAGTAAAAGAGAAAGAGGAAATTCAGGGCAAATAATCCATGATTTATTATAAAAACCATAAAAAAGATATCAATTATGAACATGATCTCTAATTAGAAACAAAGTTATATATCATAAAATATTTTTTTCTTTTTAAAATATATTCCCCACTTGTTTTTTCATCTAGTGATTATTTTTAAATTTAAAAAATAATATTTCCTTTCAGTTTTTTAAATGTTATTATAAACTACATTTAATAAAGATAAAATTAAACAGAATAATTAAATATGGTACAAATAAAATCACAGGAGCAGACCAGTAAGAATTTAGAATTTGTAAGGTTTTCTTGCTCAGGTTTATATATAACTTTGCTATAATCATCACAGTCAGTAGTTGAATCAAAGTAAAAAAAGTTTTACAAATAATCTGTCCAGTAGATGACATAATGGTTATATTGCTGGACTCCCACAGAGTTGATTGTGGTTCATGTCATGCCAGGCGTGTTTGTGTGCGTGCCCAAAATCCTAAGAGAAGAATGGAGGAGAAGGAATTGTGGTGTTGTCATCCCCACTGGGAGATGATTTCTCACTTTCTGTCTCTTTGTCTCTTTCTGTCTCTCTGGCAAGCGCACACACCCTATAGCAAAAATCTCTAAAAAAAAAAAAAAAGTTTTGCAAATAATACTTTTTTTATTTTTTATTTTTTTATTATCATCATAATCTTCTTTATATTACATTGGATTACATATAACTTTACAGTGTATTACAATGCTTTTTCAAAAGGGAATGCCACATAATCTTCTTTATATTACATTGGATTACATATAACTTTACAGTGTATTACAATGCTTTTTCAAAAGGGAATGCCATGCATGTCAGTCAATACAGAGACATTAATCTCCTCGCTTCAACATTCAATATCTTTTCTATGTTTTCCCCAAACATTATTATTATTATTCTAATTATTTTTTAAAACAGTCAATCACTATTTGTCATTTTGCTTGTAAAAAGACTGTGCCCATCATGAAACACTTCTCAGACCAATCCAGTTGAGAATACTATACATGTCATTATCTACAATTAATAAGCCATATCTGTTTCTCACTAAAGTCCTGCCTCTCTATTTGTTCTCTTGCTATTTTTCTCTATCCTCTTCTCTTCACCTCCCCCATTCCACACTGTCCTATTCTCATTATGTACCTTCACTGCTTTTATATCCTCCAATTTTTTGCTCTCTACCATAGAGTGCTGATAGTTGGTATATATTGAGTGGATACATACAATATCTTTCTTTCATAGCCTGGCTTACACAAATAATACTTTCTAAATAGACTTTATGATCAAAATACAAACGCAAAACTTTCTAATATGCATTTGAAATAATTATTTGAAAACTAAAAACTTATTTTCTGAAGACATGATTCTATTTAGTGGATTAAATTATTAACATAATGTAAACAAAAATTTAAATAATTTTCTACATGTATTATAAGAGTATAAAATGATTTTAATGTAACTGATAATTTTATGTGATTAATAAGCTTGTGAATAATTTCTCATATAGGTAGACATACTGTAATAATAGTTTTGTACAGTGTGTTTGAACTTATGAGAGAATTATATAAGGTTTAGAAAATATGTACTTTCATAATCTATATGAATTTTATGTTTATGCCAAGAATTTTCTAATTTAACTCAAATATCAGTATAATAATCTATAGTTAGAAAAATATGAATAGGGGGCCTGCAGAGCTGGATTCTCACATGAGTGATTTTGATTTGCATCCCAGACCCTATGACTTGAAACTCACACTGGGCACGTGTGTGTGCATTCCCAAAATCTCAGGAGGAGAATGGAGGAAAAAGAATTGTAGCATGGCCATGCCCCCAGGGAGTGATTTTTCTCCCTATCACTGTTTCTTTCCCAAAAGCACACATATCCTATGGCAAACACGTGCACACAATAAATAAATAAATAAATAAGAAACAGAGAAACATATGGTCTGTATCTTGAGTTACTTACATGCTGGAGAAATATTTTTATTTTAATTCTGCCATAGCATTGACTCTATTTCCTCAGCTTCCATGAGATACAGAATATGATTTCATGAGAACAAAGTACCTTTGGCATAAGGGTGAATTGCTACTGTTCATCATGTTTGGCATAGAAGTTAAGGGAAGAGAATATGTTTTATGGCAGAATTAATACACAAATATTTCTACTGGGCTGGCCCTGGAGGATAGTGGCTAAGGGAGCCAGATTCCACATGGCTTACCACTCTGTTCAAGTACTGGCCCCAGCAGCATGTAAAACCCCGAGCACATGTGCATACATCCTTCAAATCCTGGCACATTGAGAAATGAAGGAGAAGGAATTGACGTATGATATTACCCCATTGGGGAGTTCTTTCTTCCTCTCTCTCTGAAGAGTGCGTTGTACCCTGTGGCAATTCAAAAAGTAAAAGAGAAAATAAATATTTTTCCAATAGACTGATTCATTCAAAATACAGATCATGTTATTTTCACACTTATATACACTTTAGTGTGTACAGCGACATGTTAAGTATTCAGTAATGCTAATAATAGCTAACATTTACCAGTAGTGCCTTGAATACATATTATTTTATATTTTTGAAAGATATGTCTAAGTTTTTACTAATACATTCTATTTAACATAGAATAAATCAAGCTGTTTCTTAGCGCAAGGTTACACTCCAAAAAAGTGGTAGAATTGAAATCAAATGTGAATTTTTTTATTCAAATGTCTTTATTTTTATTTTTTGGGAGGGGAAGGAATCAGCATTCTATTTTACTGATTATCATTATTATTATTTATAGAGTCTTGATATGTTGCCCAGGCCAGCCTTAAGCTCAAGATGCACCTGTCTGAGGCTCATGAGTGTCTGGCTTACAGCTGCATATACCACTGCATACCCTGCCTATGTGGAGAACCAGAGAATCCAGGCTTCACTGTAGTCCCAACCTGTGGACTGAGAAGCACAGCATCTTAGTCCATATATCACTATGGTTGGGCCATTCTTATTTTATCTTTTAAAAAAAATTATTTATTTATTTCCATTAGTTGTTATTATTTTTTTAATTTGACCAGAGAGAGAGAGAGAAAGTGAAAGTGAGAAAGCAAGTCTTCAGGTATAAGACTAGAACAGTGGTCAGCCATGTGGGAATCCAGAGGCTTTAACCACCATGCCACCTGCTAGCCCTTTTATTTTATTTTTAAATCAACACAATAACTATACATACGTAATGATTAAATATACATAATTATTAGGTACAATTATTATACATAATAATTGGATGGGGTACATGAATACAATGTGTAAAGATGAAATCATAGTAATTAGCATATCTATCACCTCAAACATTTACTGTTACTTTGTGTTGGAAATATGACAGGTTTTTTTTATTTTTTCTACTTAAAACTATTTCTAAATAAAATTCTGTATTTCAAGAAAAAAATAAAATCTCTCCTAGCCATCTTGAAATATGCAATAATTTCTTGTGAATAATGGGCACCCACATGTCATAGAACACTAGACTTATTTCTCTTATCTGGTCAATATAGAGCGGGGTGGACACAGGAAGACACTAGTTAATGGTTTGGTGTATTTACGTTCTCCAGCAAATCAAGGTTCTGTCCATTTGGTTTCTCTCTTTCTTCATATAGGCCATGCCACCCTAATTACTATACATTCAACTCAATTGATTCTTACATTTTAATGGACTTTCTCACCCTAATTTTAAAAACTTATAATTTTAAAAAAAGCTTATATATCTGGGGTCAGCCAGTGGTATGGTGGGTAAGGCAGCTGGATCCCACATACATCACCAACTGCCTACTCAAGTCCTGTACTTGGTGATTTGAAAAACATGCCAGGTGTTTGTACGTGCATGTGTGCCCAGAATCCTGAGAGGAGAATGGGTAAGCGATTGTGGTGAGAGGTGCTTTCTCACCCTCTTTCTCTCTCTCTCTCTCTCTCTCTAGTGAGTGTGTCTGCCCTCTGTCAAATTAAAAAAAAAAAAAAAGTTCAATTACTTGTTTCTTTTCACGAGACATAGATACATAGAAAAAGAGAAGAGATGGACACTCTGTACAAGATCTCATACTATGATCCGTTTCTTGCCAGCTTTTTGAGCCAGCTAGATCATTGGGATGTGCAGCTACTTGTCACAGGTTGTCTAGATAACCAAGCCCTGATTTTTCCAATAATTGTTCTCTGACATTGTACAGCCCTGAACTATCTCTGTACCATTCCTGAGTAGACCAAACCCTTACAATTTTATTTTTTTAAGTGTGTGCTTGCCAGTGAGAGCAAGAAAGAGAGAGAGAGAGAGAGAGAGAGAGAGAGAGAGAGAGAGAGAGAGAGAGAAAGAAGGAGAGAGAGAGAAGAGAAGAGAGAAATCAATTCTAATGGGGCATGGCCATGTCATAATTCTCCTTCCTACATTTCTCCATCCTGTCAGGATTTTTGGATTTGAGGGTATGCTCAAACACTTGTCCCATGTTATTTTTTTGGTTTTTTTTTTGGAGAGGTTTTTGCTATAGGGCGCGTGCGCTCGCCAAACAGGCAGAGAGAGACAGAGAGACAGAAAGCGAGAAATCACCCCCCAGGGGGGATGGTCACGCCGCAATCCCTTCTCCTCCATTCTCCTCTCGGGATCTTGGGCACGCATGCACACGCGCCCTGCGTGAGTTTTTAAGCCACCGGGTCCGGGACGTGAACTGCGGTTGACTACATCGGAGTCCAGCGACATAGCCATTACGCTAACTGCTGGTTCCCGCCCCCTGTTTTTTTCTTCTTCTTTTTTTTTTTTTTTTTTGCACCAAGGACTAGGATCAGACCATGACTATGGTCATTTATATGGGAACTGGCTTTCCCTAACCACTAGTCTGAAGGGGCTGTACATAATGTATAAGAGTTCCTACCTCCATGACACCATGACATTGGCCCAAATTGCTCCAGCCCCCATTAGAAAGTTCAGAGACCTGAGAATAAAGGTGATTTGACAATGTAAATATGCAAAAAGTATGACTGACCCAGGGGCCTGAATCCTTGATTGCAGTTCCTTTCAGAGATCTCAGTGCACTATGGTCCAAGTTTGGTATGGGAAGACAGATTGCCCCATGTGAGGGAAAGACTTTGTAATAGCTGTCATTGAACCTGGAAGAACACACATTGATTTTTAACCAGTTCACATTGTAATACCCACCTCATCAATTGTGGGAATCATTGTGGAGAATCACTATTTTTTCTAAAGAAGAATGTGGTTGCCCTCTTGCTTTAGAAGCTACTCTAAATACTTTAAAAGATGGATCATGTCTGAAGCCTTAAAAATTAAAGAAAAGACAGGAGTGGTCAAGCACCGCTCAAGAGCAGCGTCACCACAGTTGGGATCGCTGACCTCGACAGCCTGAAGCACATCAGGCAAGCAGCGGTGCTCAGTAGCTTCCGGGCTGAAAGACTGAAGGAAAGAGATGCTGTCTTGACCAGATGCTGTGGAAGAAGCTCATCTCTCTCTTTGCCCCGTCACCCGTGCACGCTAATTTTCTAATATGAACAAAATAAAAAATAAAAAAAGAAGGGCAAATAAATAGAAAGCTGAAAATATCAAGTAAATGGCATGTATTTATGTTCATGAATGCAAAGGTGTCTCAGTGCTATGGAAAATCTAGGACTCAGTACTTGAGGAAATCTAGGACTCACAGTTACTGAGGAAAAAGATGATAAGAGGAGGGAAAGGTAATATCTAAAAAAGTGGTTTAGGAATTCTGCTTCGTAGCATTATTAAGATTATCTAATAAATTACTTTGAGTTAATCTTAGGACAAAAAGAAGCATGCTATTGATATGTAAGGCACATTTTGTTTCAAGGATAGGTGATAGAGAATTTGAAAAAGCTTTTGTAATGATAAAAATTAATTCCAAATCACAAATGTTAAAAAAAAACAAAACATAGTTTAGGGTTGTTTTCTCTCCTCTGATAACGTCATGAAATCCAGAGGAAATTAATTAAACACGAGTTCAATTGCTTATTGCTTATGTATAGTCTCTAGGGCATTTTATACTTGAGTAATAGTTGGAGAATAATTCTTCCAGACAGAACATTCCTACAGAATGAGAATAATTGTAAATGCTTGCTATGTATGCATGTGTATAATTACTTATGCTGATTCCAATACCTCCACAGCTGGAACGACTGAAACAAGGACCAGGGGAGTTTCTGGCTCCTACTGTAGGGATGTTGGCTCCAGGAGAAATATGCCAACAAGGCTGCCGGGGTATCCTTTGAGGCAAGCCCAAGCAAATTTAAATGGTAAACTCTTCTTTGGGGGAATGGGGACTGGAAATAGCCTGCAACAGATATTATGGTTTTTATTCCACTTTGGAGGACATAGCCACCTGAATCAGACTGTTACCTAGGTGAGTGGCCCAGGATTTGGGAAGCTGCTTGTCTTCCCTGGGGAATCGTTACTGACAGATGTTACCAGGTTGCAGAGAAAAAGGCAACCAGAAATGAAATGAGCCGGAGGGATTTTTCAAAATAATATTACCACAGAAATTCAGGGTAGAGTCTGAATTAATTTTTATGATATTTATAATAATTGAAACAATGCATTTAGCTTTGCACTCATTGAAACATTAATGTACTTCCTCAGAAGGACATTTAGAAGAAAAATAGAGAGGTAAAGCATTAATGGGACAAAGAAATGTGGTATTATCTGTTGAACATAATTTTATAGTTTATCAACTGATTAGAGAGAAATGTTCACATGTTGGAATATTCACTTTGTAAGCTAAATAATGTGATGAAAGAATAAAAAGAAAATGAAATTAAAAAATAAAAAAGAAACATTAATGTATATGGAAGTCATTAAAATCTATGCTTTATGAGATAAGTGGTTTTAAAATATTATAACATAGCTGGTATTTTGTTGGACGGTCAATTGCTACATGTTGTGCAAGGGATCTTTCTGCAGTGGTCTGAAGAGCTATGCTTCCAACAAATTTAGTCTTAGGTCAACCTTATGAATAACTTCAAGAGGTGAACACTGATATTTTATAGATTTATATACTCCCATGCCCTTGGGTACTTTTGTCAAGAGTCTCAACCCTATTCTCTAGCTCTACAGAGATGGATATACATGTGCTTGCAGCCATTCTTTTAATTTTATCCCAAAACATTGCATATAGTGTAATTTCATCTTTTTTTCTGTCTTTGGCTTTCTTTCTGTTATCTAGTTTACTATGTGTAAACAGTTGACTTTACTTAATTTCGAATGTTGAATTCTGTATTTTAAAATCTTATGTATACAAGGTTAGTGTGCATGAGATATAATGGAACAATGTGAAGTAGGATGTATAAAGAGGAGTCTTCAGAAAGCTTATGAAAATGCACATTATAAAAAAGAACTATGCACTGACTTCAAATACTTTTTGTTTTAGTTTTTATTTAGGTTTTGCCATAAGGTATGTGCATTCATCAAAGAGAAATAGAGAGAAGGATAGTGAGAAAATACCTCTTAAAAAGGATAGCGATGTCATAATCCCTTTTCTGCCGTTCTCTTCTTAGAATTTTGGGCACACATGCACACACGCCTGGTATAATTTTTAAGCAGATGGTTCTGGGACTTGAACCATACTCAATCATGTGAGAGTCCAGGGCCTTGACCACTACACTTCCTGCTGGCCCTAAAAACTTTTTTTTTTTGCATATGAAATATTAGCTTAATTAATTGGACAGCAAGGTTATAATGATGTGGGTGAGGTGATTTAGAATTGGCTTAGGGTGGGACCAGCAGATGGCATAATGGTTATGCCTCTAGACTCTCATGTAGTTGACCACTGTTCAAGTCCTGGACCCAGTGGTTTAAAACTCATGATGGGTACATGTTTGTGCTCAAGATCCCGAGAGAAGAATGGAAGAGAAGGAACTGCAGCATGGCCATCCCCTCTGAATGATGATTTCTCACGTTTTTTTCCCTCTCTCTCTGGTGAGTACACTTGCCCTACAACCCTATGACAAAATATTTCTCTCTTAAACACATACACACACACACACACACAAACAAAATTGAAAGAAATGGTTTAGGGCAATTAATAAATGTATCAAAGATGTTTACACACACAGGTGTGTGTATGTTTGCATATATAGATTATACAAACAAAAGGCTGAAGTCAGTCACTCAAATGGGAGGTCATTACCTTGCTTAATTTCCAGTCCCCATCTTGTTTTCAGAATCAGAAACTGTGACTGGAAGAAAAGACAATTGCTTATAAATAGAGATCCGGTAATGGCTCAGAGAGTGTATAAAGTAGTGATTCTCTCAGTTCTTCTCTTAAAACACCTATTATAATTTACCTATATAACCACAGGGAAATCAAAACACACAGTCTTTCAGCGGATGGTGGATACAGTGTGTGAACTGACACTGAGACACAGGAACATAAGTTAGTGCATGGGAGTTAAGTACTAAATCATGTCGTGAGTCAAGTCTAAGTTTCAAAGACACACGAAAATCTAAAATTGTCACAGACATACTTGGCACTTGATAGAATGCTCATATTGTTACCTTGACTTAAAACTGCTATAATAGAAAAGGCAAACAAATACCCTGAAATTATCCAAATTCCCTCACCTTCAGTCAAGATAATAAATTAGAAGCAATATTGTGTCCCAGGAGAAGAGGCAGAATTTATTGTTTCCCTCTAAGACTTAAAGGATGTTGTTGATGACTGTTACATCTCCACTTAATTTTTTTTGTCAGACCCTTGAAAAAAATTGAGTAGATAATTTTAGGGGTTAGTGGATTATAACAAATTTAACCTATTAGTCTCTAAAACTGTAAACTGCTATGAGTTCTGGTATTTTTACAAATCTAGAATAATATAATTTATGGTTATTGATCTGGTAAATGTGTTTTTAAAATACCTAATATAAAGAAAAACCACAAGTAATACATGCTCACATAATATATACTCATTCTCTTTCTCCAGTGCAATATAATTCTTCTGCTTTATTTCCTAACAACAGTACAAAGGAATTTGACATCTCAAAGAGCATATCATTGGCCCACCATGTTGACATAATAGTGATTATGGCTGGGGAGTGAAAAATGAAAAACTTGCTAAATGCCTTGTTAATGCACATGTGCTCTAGAGCATACAAAATAAACCCTAAAAAAATAAGGGCTTTCCACATCAATGAATAGTTTAGGGTCCAACTCTTTGAGGCATGGTTGGCGTTTTGCTTTAAAGTGAAAGATAAATCATTGAACCTTATGCTTTCTACAACTAGGAACATTATAGGAAAACTTGGAAAACATCTTTAGGGTTTTATATTATACTGATACTGTGGAAAACTGCAATAACCCGTTTATTTTTGTGTAAGGCTGCTAGATTTGAATGAAGCCCACTACAAGTAAAGGTTTCGTATCAGCTTTGGGTTATGATATAAGAAGCCTATCATTTGGACCACAGAACCCTACCGATCCCATGATACTTGTGGTACACATGGTATGAAAGTAGGTTATGTAGATTTTCTAAATATTTGCTAAGATTGACAACTTTAAAAAGTCACATTGTAGACAGACACTAAGAATCTGTAATACGACAATGCCATCTGTAGCTTAAACGTATAAAATCTGAAATTGGCTGCTGGAATGTTCACAGAACCTGGTGAAAATAGCATCTGACTGTGGGACAGCATGTGGCCATGTGTCCTAAACTTTCCTTTATGAGGCAGGTACTGTCAGATCCACAAAATCACAAGGCTGGGTAGGCTCAGCACTAGGCCCCAGACCAAACCAGACTAAAGTTGCTAGTTCCTTTTTTTTTAACCTTTGAAAATATTTTTGTTTATTTATATTTATTTAGTTATTTTAGTTACTAGAAGGAAAACACAACAACAAGCCACTGTATTTTGAAAGAGGTATGCATGGAGTCAATTCTGATTGCTGTGTAATCCAGATGAGCCTTGAAATGGGCAGGTTTTCTTTCTTTTTTTCTTTTAATTTTTTTAATATACATTCAATCACATTATTTAGCTTACAAAGTGAACATTTCAATATGTGAACATTTCTCCCTAGTCAAGTTGATCAAAATATCTTCAACCGATAACACCACACCTCCCCATCTCCCCATCCCGTCAATGCTCTGCCTCTGTATCCCTCCTCCAAATGTCCTACCTTAGGCCCCCCTCCTCCACACACACCACATCTGGCATTAACCCCCAAATCTTGTGTTTGTACAACCTTAGGTCAATCAGTTTCAGTCATAGAGTAGAGACACTCGGTATATGTTAAGTGGGGACATACAATGTCTCTCCTTCATAGCCTGGCTTGCTTCACTCAGCAGTAAATTTTCCATATTTTTCCAAAAATTCAAGAGAGTGACAGCAGCCAGTGGTCCAGTTTCCCTGAGTCAGGCCAAGAAATTTCCACTACTTTAAACCTATAAGGAAAGTAATTTGAAATGACCAATCCTCTTTTCTTTCCTTATTTTTGTTTTCATTAGCTCTTTTCTGTCTACAAAGCCAAACTATTCTGCTCAACTCATTGAAACACACTGTTTTACGAATGAGGTAATTGTAGAATCACAAATAAAGGAAAATTAAATATTTAAATTTATCGTGATTTTTTTCTTTGGTAATAGAAAAATTTAAACTTGACGATTTCATTTTTATAAAACTTTACATTTTCGAGTTTATTTTTATCTACTTGAACAAAAAACACCAACAAAAATTTTCTTTATGAAGCATTTATGTTCAGATAAAACACTCTTAAGAATTCTTCTTCTATTTTGTACTTTGAAGTTAACATTTATCTTGTAAGTAACTAAGCTCAATTTTTTTTTCTTTAGAGAATGAAATGGAATAATGTATGCATCCTTCTATAGATGTTTATTTTAAGATTCATTTTTAAATAGATTTCTTTCTCTTAACTACTGATGAACAGATGAACAAGTAGAACTTTTTTTAAAAAAAGTTGAGTGCCTTGATTATCCAAATTCAACCCGAAAATGGTTATATGACAGAACCTTATGAAGGATTTATTTTACATTCAGGTTTTGTTACCTTAATCTCATATATTCTTAATGCAAATATCTATTTTCATGGAGTTGTAATATGTTATTTTCATCCAGTAAAAAAGAAAATCTTATTTATGTTAATAAAAAAGGCCATAATTTCTATCATGTTTGAATTTTAAAAAGCTGCCTATACATATAAACTTCGTAATGGCAAAAATAGAAATAGATCCACTTTGGGACCAGCAGTTGGCATAATGGCTATGTTCATAGACTCCCATGTAGTCAACTGCGGTTTGAGTCCCAGACCCAGTGGCTTAAACTCATGCTGGGCACGTGTGCTTGTGTGCCCAAGATCCTGAGAGGAGAATGGAGGAAAAGGAATTGCAGTGTGGTTTTCCCCCCTGGGGGGCAGGTGATTTCTTTCTTTCTGTCGCTCTGTCTCTCTGTATTTCTGGCAAGCACACATGCCCTATAGCAAAAACCTCTCCAAAAAAAAAGAAAAGAAATAGATCCACTTTACCTAACATACATACATAATATAATACATAAAATACATAATATAAGCATATTATAATAATATATACATAACATAAAAATAGTATGGATATATACATACATAACATAAAACATAATAAACAGAATATAAAACTTTTTTTTTTTTTTGGAGAGGTTTTTCTCTATAGGACGCGTGCGCTCGTCAGACAGACAGAGAGAGACATAGAGACAGAAAGCGAGAAATCACCCCCCAGGGGGGATGGTCACGCCGCAATCCCTTCTCCTCCATTCTCCTCTCGGGATCTTGGGCACGCACGCACACGCGCCCGGCGTGAGTTGTAAGCCACCAGGTCCGAGACGCGAACCGTGGTCGACTACATGGGAGTCCAGCGACATAGCCATTACGCTAACTGCTGGTTCCCTAAAACTTTTTAAGATTTAATTTCTCAAACACGGCAACATGTATAGAATAGGAAAGAAATGAAAAACTTGAAATAAACACACAAAGGCTATGAACCTAGAATTACTTTTTTCCAGGAAGATTTTGTCGTTTTCAAGAGACAGGTACCTTCTAGGCTATATAAATTGGTTTACAACATAAATTTTTGGGGTGATCTCAATGTTTTACTATTGCAACAATAATATTGTACTAATACAATATTAAGTATTGTGTATACATATATATGTCATATATAGTTAGATATATAAGAAAAGATAAAGGGCATTTAGACTTAAGAAACATTTCTAATCTTAGTAGAATGAAAATACAGGCATAATATGCTTTCCCAAATCTCATCTCTTAATTTATGTGTGGTTTAAATATTAGTAAAATACATAGTATCACTAATAGAAAGAAAAAAGTGAAATACATGTATTCTGCATTGCTGAAGGAAAAGTACTGTAACATCTGAAAACTTTTAGAGAGCTATTTGTTAAAATTTATTAAATTTTGGGCCAGATATTGGCATGGCAGTTAAAGTGGCTGGATCCCACATGGTCTGCTGTGCAGACTGAGTTCCAGACTGGGCATGGAAAAACCTGCCAGGCATGCATATGTGCATGCCAAAAATCCTGAGAGGATGTGGGGATTGTGGCATGACCATCTCCCCTGTGGGATTTCTCTCTCTTCTCTCTCTCTCTCTCTCTCTCTCTCTCTCTCTCTCTCTCTCTTTCTCTCTCTCTGCTTTTCTTCTCCCTCTCTGGCAAGTACACATGCCCTATGACAAAATTAAAAAAAAAACATTAAATTTTAAAATGTGAATACATTTTGAACCAGCAAATTCAGTTCTGATAATTGCTATAAAGACCTATTTACAGGGGGTTATGCACAAAAATATGTTCTTTGCAGCAAGATTTGCAATAAAATAACACATTTCATTTCCACCAGTAGAATACTGACGAAATAAGTTTTAATTTTTCCACAAACTGCAATGCACATAGCCGCCTTAAAATTGAAATGCATGGAATTTACACATATTTTAAAAATATGTAAGTATACATATATTTTTATTTAATATACATTATCAATATATTTCTATATAATTATCTATAAGTACATCAATGTTTCCAGGATATAATGTAGAAAAAATAAGCTGCAGGGAGGTCCCATAGTGCAGTTAATGTGCTGTGCATAGGGAGTGAGCTCCCACATGGCAGACTGTTGTCCCAGTCCCAGCCTTGAAGATGGTGCATGTGCATATTTGGCCTAAATCCTGATGGGATGAGAAAATCTCAAGGAAAGGAATTTTGCATGACTATACTCCACTGGTGAGTGCTTTCTCTCTCATTTTCTGCCCCTCTGGTGAGTACATGCACCCTTTGGCAATTAAAAGAAAGAAAAAGTATAAATTGCTATGTAGTATATCATAGTCTTTTTATAGTTTTGCTAAACAATACATTGCAGTGTTTATTAATTTTAATGAAAATTAATTTCTTTTATAATTATTGAAATTATGATAAAACACTTTTTTTTTTTTGAGAGAGATTTTTGCTATAGGGTGCATGCGCTCACCAGACAGGCAAAGGGAGACATAGAGACAGAAATCATCCCCCCCCCAGGGGGATGGTCATGCCGCAATCCCTTCTCCTCCATTCTCCTCTCGGGATCTTGGGCACACACGCACACGCGCCTGGCGTAAGTTTTAAGCCACCGGGTCCAGGACACGAACCGCGGTCAACTACGTGGGAGTCCAACGACACAGCCATTATGCTAACTGCTGGTTCTCATGATAAAGCACTTTATAACTTTGCTATATCAGTTTTCATTTTTTTCTTTTCAATTGCTACAGGGTATGCATGCTTGCCAGAGAGAGAGAGAGAGAGAGAGAGAGAGAGAGAGAGAGAGAGAGAGCAGTATCCAGAGAGGTGCAGTCATGCCATAGTCTCTACCTTCCATTTTTCCAAGCCAACAGAATTTTGAGCATGAATATGTACACATACCTGATGTGGTTTTCAAGCCACCAGTGTCAGAATTCATACTGTGGTCAACTATGATGAAACTGGGTCCCTATATACATGGTTTGGTCCAGTCATTTTTTTAGATATCAATTATTTGTAAAAATTAATAAATAAATTCATCGAAAGATTTATGCTCAAGAAATCTTATGATAATGTTATTTTTAGTTGTGAAAAACTAACTAAGATGCTCACAAGAAAACAGTTAAGGGACCCGAAGCTGGCATAATGGCTATGTCATTGGACTCCCATGTAGTCAACCATGGTTCGAGCCCCAGACCCGGTGGCATAAACTCATGCTGGTTGCATGTGTGCATGCCCAAGATCCCAAGAGGAGAATGGAGGAGAAGGGATTGACATATAGCCATCCCCCCTGGGTGGTGATTTCTCACTTTCTGTCTGTCTTTCTGGCAAGTGCGCGCACCCAATAGCAAAAACCTCCTCAAAAAAAAAAAAAAAAAAAAAAAAAAAAAAAAAAAAAGAAAAGAAAAAGAAAAGAAAACAGTTATAGAGAATTAAACCAATATAATATTTTAGCCATTTTAAATACTTTACAGTAATTAATCTTAAGAAAGGCTCACAATATAATTCTAATGGAACAAAGAATGTTGGAAATAAAAATAACCATATAATCGTAATTGTGCTTGAAAATACTGCATGCATATGTGTATTAAACATTGGAGATAAATCTCTGCACACCAAGCATTTCTATACACTAAGAATGAATTACTGAAAAAAAAAAATGAAGAAAGCAATCCCATCTGCAATAACTTTGAAAAAACTAGTAAAATAGTTAGGAATAAATTCAGTCAAGTAGGTGAAAGATCTATGTACTGAAAACTAAAAAATATTAAGCAATGAAATTGAAGGTGGCAAAAATGCATGAAGAAATATGCCATGTTCATGAATTGAAGGAATTAATATTGTTAAAATACCCCTATTACCCCAAATGACCTACAGATTTAATTCAGTGTTTATTAAAATGTCATTTTTCTCCCTATTGATTGGTAGAAAAAAATTGCAAATCATACATTTTTTTCAGGGCTAGTATCCAAAATACATTTTACACAAACTATCAAATACCAAGAAAAGAAACAAGAAAAGCAATTCAAATATAGGCAATGGACCTGAACAGAAATTTCTCCTAGAAGAGATAAGAATGGTCCACAGATATATGAAAAAGTGCTCAGTACCCCTAATTATCAGGGAAATGCAAATTAAAACCAAAATGAGCTATCACTGCACACCTGTCAGAATGACTGCTGTCTAAAAGAGAAAACATCGTATGTATTGGTGAGAGACAGTGAAGAAAAGAGAAGAAAAGGGAACCCTAGCATATTGTTGGTGGGAACATAAACTAGCCCAGACATTTTGGAAATCAGCATGGAGATTCTTCAGAAATCTGATCATAGAATAACCACATGATTTGGCAATCCCGCTTCTAGATAGATATTCAACAGAGTCAAAATAAATATGTTAAAGATATAATTTGTGCTTCCATGCTCATTTCTGCATTATTCATTATAATAGCTAAAATGTGGAACCACACAAGTGTTCATCAATAGATGAATGGTTAAAGAAAATGTGGCATATGTATGCAATAGAACACATATACACTTAAAAAATATGGAAAATTCTGTTATTTTCAACAACATGAATGAACGTGAGAATATTATGGTAAGTGAAATAAGCTAATTACAAAAAGACAAATACTATGTAGTATTACTTGTATCTAGAATCTAAAAAAGTAAAATTCATAGAAGCAGTAGAATGGTGATTACCTGAAGCTATAAGAGAGAGTGAGGAGAAAGGTGAGATGTTGGGCTAAAGGCACAAAGTTTCTATAAGACAGGAGGAGTTGTAGTGATTTCTTGCATGGCATGATGAGCATAATTAAAAGTAATTTTGAAATTGCTAAAAGAGGTTTTAAGTGTTCTCACTACAAATCATTTGTAGATGAGATGATAGATTAGATATAGTAATTATCTTGATTTAATCTTTCTACAATGTATATATCTATCAAAATGTCACATGGTACTCCATAAGTGAATACAAAGTAATATTTGTCAATAAAATAATTAAAAGTAAAAATTAAAAATTGTATTAGTCTCATGATTCTATAGTACTGTATATTAACCCTTTTATACTAATATAAAAGGAATTGAAATATCTAAAATGAAAGTTGTTACAGGTCCATAGAACATATACACCCTGACAGATCATTAGTTTGGTAATATGTTGTATTGGAGAACACCTGGTATGCATCTAAGATTTGAACATACCCAAGGTAATGTTTTAGTTTTGAATGTCATAGAGAGTTAAGTTTAGCACTTGTGTCCATTTCACTGGACACCTTGACTGTCCTTTACATGACCAAGGTCAATGAGCTACAGCATTATGCAGGATCTAGGCATGGTAGGTAGCAGGAATAAGGTGGTCATGCAAGTGGAACAGGATCTTCTCTAGTTGTTTCAGAATCCCCCCATGAATTATTTTATAGAGCATCTTTTGGCCGATTCCCTCAATATGAATACACTAAAAGTGGGTCTTATCATTTTTAAAAATTAATTGACAATTGGCACATTTATAAAAGTAGCAGAATCATTTTCAGTAAGTAAAATACCACAAATATTCTTAGCCTATACAAAAAATAAAAATACCAGACTAAACAAACAAAAAAAGGATTAAGACTTCCTAATTTCTCCACTGTCCAAAGTAGCGTTTGGGGGTCGGCAAGTGGCATGGTGATTAAGTCACTTAACTCCCATATGACTGACCACAGTTTGAGTCCTGGACCTGGTGGCATGCTTTATCACTTCCCCTCTCTCTCTTTTTGGTCAAATTAAAAAATAATAATAATAAATTATATATATATTAAAGAAACAAGTGGTCTTGGGACCAGCAGTTAGCGTAATGGCTATGTCGCTGGACTCCCATGTAGTTGACCGGTTCACGTCCCGGACCCGGTGGCTTAAAACTCACGCCAGGCACGTGTGCGTGCGTGCCCAAGATCCCAAGAGGAGAATGGAGGAGAAGGGATTGTGGCATGGCCATCCCCATTGGGGGGTGATTTCTGACTTTCTGTCTCTCTGTCTCTCTCTGTCTGTCCAGCAAGCGCACACGCTCTATAGCAAAAACCTCTCAGAAAAAAAAAAAAAAAAAGAAAGAAACAAGTGGACTTTGTCACAGTAATGATGGTTTGCATCAGAGGCCCTTTCAGGTAGCTTCCTCATATAGTCATTGACAAGGTAGCTTTCTGTTTTTCATTTTCTGCCCATGTCCATGACTGAAAATCTCAAGTATCAGATTTTTTTTTTTTTTGTAAGGTGTGAAGGTAGCTCAATATCTCAGCATTGTAAAAGTATCTGTAAGTTTTTGGAATTTTATTTAGACACTTGCACAGAAGTCTAGAAGGTGCTGGATTTTTTTTTTTCCCCTTCGGATTTGGAATCCAGGAAGATAGCTCTATAGTGACTTTTTCAAATTTGGTTCTTTTTTTTTTTTCAGTTTTACTGAGTGGAATCCTGCTTCAAAAAGAGAACAATGATTGGGAAATCCTCTTGGATCTTGCTTGGCTTCTCAGAAAATTTTTTCTGAGGTATCTGTCTCCTTTGCTATGTAAACCTAACTTAGGACTGTGTCTTAAATCATTGCTGGTACAGAGGCGATCTTAGTGACCTGGATCATGACTCTTGCTATGAACATATTAACAGATTTTAATTGCATCCTAATTACATAAGAAATTTTCATATTCTTGGAATAAGGACCCAGCATTTGCTAAGGAGCCTGCACTTAGGATGTCTTTTGGAAATTAATATGAATCTGCTTGTAATATTACAATGTAATCATCCATGTGGTTCAAATTAGTGACTGAGGTATATATAATGAATATAATATAACCATAAGTAAATTACTAAACAAATACATACATTTTAAAAAGTTATATTTTTATTCCACTCTCTTATAGGATGTCAAAGAAATTTAATATATAAGGTCTGGAAACATTTTTACCTTGTTTCTTCTTTTCAGAATGTATTACATCTTGTATTCTCTTAATCTCCCTTTTTCAGCCTTTTTCTAACATACATTCCATTATACTGGTCTCTCATCTCTTTCTCTCTCTCCCCTCTCTCTCTCTTACTTTGTTTCATTCTCAGATTTGCAAGAGGAATGGGTGGCTAGGAAAAGATTTCTTGGGTAAAGCTTGTGAAATTTGGGAATCTGTCAGGATTTGCACCAACAATAATTAAATGATATATAGTAAGTCTTTTTTCTTTCTTTCTTAAGAGAGAGATTTTTGCTCTAGGGCACATGCACTTCCCGGACAAACAGAAAAAGTGAGAAATCACACCCAGAATAGATATTCACACTGCAATCCCTTCTCATCCATTCTTTTCTTGGGATTTTGAGCACACAAGCACATGTGCCCAGCATGAGTTTTAAGTCACCGTGTCTGGAACACGAACCATAATTGACTACATAGGAGTCCAGTGATGCAACCATTACACCATCTGCTGGTCCCAAGCAAGTTTATTTAATCAATTTTTCCCTCAGACACCATAGAAGAATTTTAGAGGCAGAGAAAACTATCTTTAAAAGAATATATGTGTAGATCTTTGTGCATTTAATTTTGACAGTGTTACCAGTCATCATTAGTTAAAGATAAAGTGGGTCATATTTATGAAAATATTTGAGGTTTTAAAGACTAAGAAATACATATGTGAAAGAAAACTGACAGGTATATAAAGGAAAAATAACTGATAATTAAAGATGGTCTAGTCCTCTAATTATGGGTGTGGAATGAGGCAAATATTTAGTAGTAACCAGTCAGCTTCATATTAACAATGTGTTCAAGAATGATCACAGATTATTGACTGGAATGACTCACTCAGATGATTACTATAATCTATGAGCATTGAAAAATATGAAAAGAATCAATAATGGGATCAATTGTGGAACTTCTTCCAGGCCAGTAGAGGAAATCTCTATGTTTGCACCAATGTGGAAAACTTTAGGCAAACAATAAACAACATTTTCTAGTTTCTATTCAGTGTTTTTAAAGGTGACACAGTTCATGTTTTGAGCTGAAGGGAAATAAGGATGCTATGTTTAATTCTTAAAAAGCACACCTGGAGACTATTTAGATTTACATTTAAAGGAAACTACTAAAAAGAAATGTACCCCCCCAAAAAAAAAATGTAAAAACTAAGTCCAGCTTTGAATTAGATACTGTATTTATAATAAAGAGAATAACAATAAATACAAACTATTGATAGGACTGACCCAAACAAATTAGACACATGGTCCCTATAATAACAGAGCCTGGATCTTGGATTAAATTATCGTTCTCAAAGACGTATCAGTGTGCATGATTTGCACGAATAACATTATTTCTGGCAGCTAAATAGCTAATTGACATTACAGCTCTAACTACCTTCACTATGCTAAAAGGAGAAGGATGTTAGGAAGTGGCACTTAAGAGACAATAAGCAGAAAGAAAGTATGGCTTTATGCCCAGTTTTGTACTAAGAATAGGGCTATTAGACAGATTTAAGAGAAAGGAGAAAGAGAACACACAAAATAAAGGGAAAGGTGAAATAACATTGCTGGTAGAATATAGACCTTGGAGACTGAGTAGCTGTTGGATAGCAAGGTGAGGTCAGAATATTACTGGCAGACCATGTGACTGAAACTGTCTGTGACACAAAGTCATGAAAACTTCCAGGTGAGCTTCCCATGGTACAAATGATCTACAACATTCTGAGTAGAGATTTTTTTTTAAAAAAAGAATGATCATGAATAGGTGTAGTAGTATTCCATGTACTCATGGAGTAGTATTGGGGAGACAGAGACACAGAAAGTGAGAAGTCACTCCCCACACCACAATCCCCTTTCCTCCATTCTCCTCTTGGGAGTTGGGCACACACGCACACATACGTGCTCACTGTGATTTTCAAACCACCGGGTCCAGGACTGAAACTGTGTTTGACCATGTGAGACTCTAGCATCATAATCATTATGTCATCTGCTGGTCCCCAAATACACAGATTTTAAAATTTTATATTTAACTTCAGAATCAGTATAGCCTATGAGAAAAAATATGTAACACTACCACAGCAAACACAGACATAAATTGAAAGATGTATATACCAATTTAAAAAAATCAATTGATAAAATGTAATAACAATAACAATGTGACTTACTCCTAGAAAATAAATGAGTTTAGAAAATAAAATAAAAATCAGATTAAAAAGTTAGCTTATTTCCACACATCTAAATAGTAGATAGACCCAGTATTAAAATATCTCAGGTATTCCATTTGTCAAACTTATAATGATCACTTTGTACCTTATATGACAGCTAATGGTCACTTCCTCGGAACTTTATCCTCAGTACTAGAGTTTTTAATCTTCTTAGATTTACAAATACTATAGATGGTGTGGAAAGAGAGTGGGAGAAGTGGGAGAGTATGAGGAAAGAAATAAAGGAGAAAAATAGAGAGACAAGACATTTATGGGATACAGAAATGGATTTTTATCTGTTGATAATGTGTATAGTATCCTCACCTGGACTGGTGTGAAGTATATTCATGTTGGGTAAACTTCCTTTACAAACTAAGTAATGTATAGTGATTGAATGGATAAAATAAATTAAAATAAAATTTGAAAATAAATAAATAAACTTAAAAACAGAATTTATGGCTAGCAGGAGTGAGAACATCAAATGTAAGAATCATTTTACAGATGAGATAAGCAAGAGTGTCATAAATTGAGTTAATCATATCGATATGAGAGAACAAATTAAAATAAGTGTTATAATGATTTTTCCAATAAGCAAAGATGTTCAGTCGTCAAGAAATTTCCAGTAGTACCAATGACTCATGCCTATGCTCATACCAGGTAAGAGAGGTTGAGCATTGAAATATATATTTGAATTGTTAGCTGTTCAATGAGCAACATACAACTGCAGATTTTCTGTGGTCCCCAGTTACACACTGCTCACTTCCCTATAAAAAGACATATTTCCTCTCATTGCCACGTGTCTTGCTATGTCCCTGATTCCTACAGGAGGAATGTATTTCTTCAACAAATTGACATTCGTTTTGGCCTTGCAACTTGACCCATGGGATATAAGGAAACATGAATGAGCTATTTTCCTTTGTCATGAAAACAGCACCTCCTTAACAGGAGCTGCTCTTTCAAGTCAAGACTACAAGTTAAGCAGAGCCAGGAGAGCCAAGTGACAGGTGCTGACACAGCAACATGCAGTGAGAAAGAATGACACATTGTTACACCACCCAGAGGACAGGAAGAAGTGTTGTTACAACCCAAAAAAGTTACTGATGGATTTCTTCATGTCTTCTGCCGAGCTTCAACCTGACACAACTTTGTGTTGCATCTTTTCTTCAAGGATATGTATTAAAGCCAATTTTGAATTAAAAAAATACTATGAGCTCATTTATGGGTGCTTTAGGTACATGACATTAAGAACTAATTGATGGCAAGTTTTCAAATGCATTTGATAAATCAGGGTTTTAAAGACATCTTGTTAATACAGATTAGCCAGAAGTCACAGGAAGATAAAAATAAAAATCATACATATAGTGAAGAAATTAAAGAAATATAAATGAGTCCAACACAGAAGAGTGAATCTTTCTCAAAGGGAAAATACGCTGTTTAAAAAAAATCTTAATATATGGTACCAGCAGATGCCTTAATGGTTATGTACGTGGACTCCCACGTGGTCAACCACGGTTTGAGTCTCAAACCCAGCAGCTTAAAATTCACACTAGTATGTGCATGGGTGCCTAAAATCCTGAGAGGAAAATAAGAAGAAGGGATTGCAGAGTGGCCATCATCTCTAGGGGGTATTTTCTCGCTTTCTGTTTCCCTGTCTCTCTGGCAAGCTCGTACGGCCTATAGCAAAAATCTGTTTAAAAAATCTAAATTATAATGCATGGAGGCTTATGTATTTGTAGAGTAAACTTGAAAACTTACCGTCAATTAGTTTTTAATGTCATGTACCTAAAACACCCATAAATGAGCTCATAGTGTTTTTTTTTTTTTAATTCAAAATTGGCTTTACTACATATGCTTGAAGAAAAGATGCAACACGAAGTTGTGTCAGGTTGAAGCTCGGCAGAGAACATGAAGAAATCCATCAGTAACTTTTTTGGGTTGTAACAACACTTAAGAACAGAGCTAGCATTTTTTTAAATCAGGGTTTTAAAGACATCTTGTTAATACGTATTAGCCAGAAGTCACAGGAAGATAAAAAAATAATCATACATATAGTGAAGAAATTAAAGAAAAATAAATGAGTCCAACATGGAGGAGTGAATCTTTCTCAAAGGGAAAATAAGCTGGACCTCATTTATACAAGTACTATGTCCAGCTAATTTCAATAACAATCAGCCATGGGGAGAGGAGCATTAGCTAATGTAAAAATTAGAGAAAGAGACGATAGCTGCACTTTTACTTGGCCTCATTACACCTAATGTAATTTTTAACCTTCATGCAATAATAACTTTAATATTATGATCACTATAATTAAGTACATGAAGGAGAAGAGAGACCTGTGTTGTATGTCTACTGAGGATTTTATTATGTAGAAATAAAGTGTAGTTTGTGAAAGATGAATTGCTTTTTTAAGGGAAGTGCCAGGAACTTGGACGAGGTGGTAGTAATGGAAGGAAAGGATTGCATCAACTCTGGATCTAGCCAAATCCATTAACGGTTTAAGCCCTATATAGTCTAAGGATTAAACTATAATAACTTGCTTAGTGGAGATAGCTACGTGGAACTGTTAGAGGAGGCTATGGTATACTTAGGAGAGCTGTGATCACATGAGAACTTGTGTATCTTATTATAAGTACAATTTACTTTGTATAGAAGTAGAAAAACCTACCCAGTTTAGATGGATAGCTAGGTAGATTGATAAATGATAAAATATGCTGATAGGAATTCAAAATATAATGAGAACAAAGGGATTTCAGGAGCTACTGTCATTGCAATTGCCAGGGAAGGAATAATGGATCCCTGGAATTCGGCAAGCCTTGAAAATTATGTCAGGAGGCTGAGGACCAGTGCTGGCAATAAAACAAAAATGTCCCCTGGTGGCGGTAAAAGATCTATTACTCTAGGGTCAAACTGCTGCTCTTATTTGATGAAGTGATAATCAGTTTCTGGCTGCAGATAGGAGAGTAGATACAGGGTATAACTTCAAAATCACAACAAAATACATTGTTCAAAAGGTATGAGGCATGCAAAAATGAAAATGTAGGCAAAGGCATATTTACAAAGCAGCTTTTCAATTGCATTAGAAAGACGCCTAATGTTCCCATGTTCTTGAGTACAATTCCCACCCACTAATGGGAAATAGGTCTACCCTTTCTTAAAAACAAACAATCCAAAAAAAAAACAAAACAAAAAACAAAAACAAAAACAAGAAAACAAGGGCCGATGTACTTCTATCTGAGTAACCAAGAATTAATCTATACTTATTCATGATGGAAAGTCATGTGGTCAAGGGACACATTTTTTTTTTCCATCAGAAGTAGTTTTTCATATTCAGAGACAAATGTAGATAATGAACCTTCCAATATCTGTATTTATGGCCTGCAAGGCCAGGTCAGGGTATGATGACATGAATAAACAATGTAAATGTGGACATATCTTCCCTATGCATGTCAATGATTTTCTCTTTTAAATTTTTACCAGAGGGCACATGCGCTGGCTGGAGAGAGAGAGCGAGAAAGAGAAAGTCCCTTCTATGAAGGATGGCCATGCCACAATTCTTTCTTCTCCATTTCTCCTTTTGGAATTTTGGGTATGCACAGGTGCCTGGCATGTTTTTCAAGTTGCAGGGTCTAGGATTCAAACTACATGGTCAGCCATGTGGGATCCAGCTACCTTAACCTCGACATCATTGACTGGTCCAATTCAATGACTTTCAACAATAAAAAGACCTGAAGGAAGAAATTTTAGGACTTTGACAACATATTTATGCCATTTTCCTACCAATAAGTCAAAGCCAGCATTTTATTTTAATATATAGCAGTAGTTTCTTGAGACTGACTACAGGCCTTTGTCACCAAATATCAATCTATTAAGGTCAACAAAAAGATTATAGCCTATGGAATTTCCTATAAAAGATGTGTACCTAAGATTACTGACTTAAACAGTGAATCCACCCTCAGAGTTGAACTTACGGGATTTTGGATATATGTACCAGTAATCTAAATGTAATTGGGAAATTAGGAAATAAATGTGATGTCAAAAGGGGGAAACATTTATTTAGCTGTATCCTTAGATTCTTTGGACTTTTATGCCAGTATGAGATCTTGAAGGAATTGTGTTATTCATTTTATGAGTTGTTTGGAAACACCCTATTCCACATCCTCTGCTTGTTCTGTATAGATTCATCAAGTCACAGGTCTTATCAAGAAACTAATTCTCTAGTTAGTCTACTCAATTTCTAATATTAATATATTTGAGAAAATGAATTATATACATGAGTGGTTATGTCATGATATATAAAGGGATCTTTCTTTTGTTGGTAAAGGAAGGAAACCAAAATGCAAGTTTTCGAGAATTTACATATTTACCCAAACCTAAAGGACAAAGGCAATTTCTACCCTGAATTATTTGTGGCTACAAAAAGTATTCAATAAGAGTGTGTATACAAGCTTTGTTAAATTCATAAAAGAAATTGGGACCAGCAGTTGGCCTAATAGGTATGTAGCTGAACTCTCATGTAGTCAACTGTGGTTCGAGTCTTGGACCCAGCGGCTTGAACTCACATTGGGCGCATGTGCATGCGTGCCCAAGATCCCTAGAGGATAATGGAGGAGAAGGGATTGCAGTGTGGTCATTCCCCATGAGGCCTGATTTCTCATTTCTGATTCTCTGTTTCTCTTTCTCTTTCTGGTAAATGCACACACTGTATAGCAAAAACCCGTCCAAAAAAAAAAAAAATTCTCAAAAACATCCATTTTTGTTGTCTTGAAATCCCTCAGTGACTGTTTCCCTTCTCTTGAGCAGCTGTTGAATCCACAGGATTGCCTATTGTTTTCTTTTTTTCTTTTTCCTTTTTTTTTTTTGATTTTGTCATAGGGCACATCCACCCCCTGGAGAGACAGAGAGACAATGATATAGAAAGTGAAAAACAATCTCCTCGTGGTGGAGGGGTGTTGGCCATGCACAATCCCTTCTCCTCCTCTATTCTCATCCTGGGATTTGGGGCATGCATGCACAAGTGAATAGCATGGTTTTCAAGCCACCAAGTCTGGGACTAGAATGTTGACCGGCCATGATGGAATCCAGCACCTTAACCATTACACTATGTGCTAGTCCTGCTCATTATTTTCTGAACTAAAATAATATGGTAGTTATTATTCCCCTCTCTCTTTATATAAATGTGGATTTAACTAATAAATATTTGTTAAATCAAAGAATTGATGCTTATTAAGGAACGATAGCAAAGATTTTATAAGTGGTCAAATCTGATCAATTGAATTAAAAGATGGGCAAATCAAATGAACAGGCAGCTCTCTAAGGAAAAAACATACGAACAGCCAAAAGGCATATGAAAAAATTCTCAATATCTCTTACCATAAAGGAGAGCAGATGCAAGTCAAAACTACAATGAGATAACACATAAGCCCTGTCAAAATGGTTAATATTTTAAAAAAATTAAAAAATGATAAATGTTGGGGAGGTTGTGGTGAAAAGGGAACACTCCTACACTGTTGGTAGGAATGTAAATTAGTCCAGTCATTGTGGAGAACAATATGGAGGTTCCTTAAAGACTTAAACATAAAATTACCATATTATCCAGCAATTCCACTTCTATTTACTCAAAGGATAGGAAAATGCTATTTCGAAAAAACACTTGTACATCCATATTTACGGCAGCATTATTCATGAGTGCTAAGACATGGAACTGCCCAAATGTCCACAAACAGATGAATGGATTGTAAAAGTGTGGAACATATACACTATAGAATACTACTCAGCCATAAACACCATTGAGACTTTGGCATTTGATAGAAAGTGGGCAAATGTGGAAAATTTACTGGTAAGTGAAGCAAGCCTGACAATGAAAGAGAGGCATTATATGTCCCCACTCAATATATACCAAGTGTGGCCTTCTATGGCAGAAACTGAATGATTGGAAGATATAAAATCATGGAGAGCTGTGGTGACATTGGGGACAGTGGGGGAGGAGGGTAGAAAATGGGTGAGAATGAGAGAGAGAAAATCAAGGGGAAGAAGGAAGAAGCAAATAATTGAAGAGGCCCAAAATGAAAAAAAAAGTGTTGACTATAAAGTTTTTAGTAATATCTTGACTGGACCACATGTAGTATATTCATGATGGGAAAATTTATTTGGTATGCTATAATGATACACAGTGATTAAATGTATAAAATAATTTTTAAAAAAAGTATCCAAATAAATATTGGACACAGCCTTGTGGGGTGATAATACAAAGCTTGTTTCTAAATCATAGAGATTGTTCTGTTCTTCTTTTTTTTCTTTTCTCTCCCTCCCTCTGCTCCTTCTTTCCTTTGTTCCTTTTGTCCTTCCTCCCTCAATTCTTTTTTTTTCCTTCCTCTCTATCAATCTATGGTTTTCTTTTCTTTTTGCCAATTAAGGTTACTTTTTTTTTTTTAATAAAAAAGACAGTACTGAATGAGGAATAAATCCAGAGTTACTGCCTTAACAAGGGAATCATGAGTCTTGTTTTTATCTACTCTCAACAATTTGACATTGTTATCAGTGTCATCCCAGTGTTTGCTCTAAGATACAGGATGGTGCTTAGTGACCTGAAATTGAACCTCTGAGATTCTGGGACTTACAGGGAGCATCCTTGTTCTTTTGATGTGTATGTGTCCTTAACTTACTTAAGGAGAGATTTGTACCATTGTTTTACAAATATAGCAAATTAAAGTCTAATGGGATTTCACTGTAGGAGAGTTTGAGGGTAATATGTGTTAAGAGGCCTTAATTTTTAACCTGGAAAAGTTAATTAAAATATAAAAAGAAGCAGGTCTTTTCTTTCATATGTTAGTACATTATCCTAGAAACTCCTTGATGAGTTTGTGGCTGTCAGTGCCTCTTCTGTTGAATATTCCCTAATGTGATAGGATAGTGAGGGCCCGGGTCATAAGAATAGTCAGTCAATTGTACTCCCTAAAATTCAGGAAAAAGACTAAAATCCTTGAGGGTGATTCTAATTTATAGATATGTTATAGGTATTTCATTTAATAATAGTTAAAAGTGAAATATATCATTGGTTTTTGTCTTTCACGGTTACGTTTTTTTCTCTTTAATATGAAAGAATACTTAGTAAAGAATGGTATTTTCTAAAAACTAGGAGAAGAAACCACTTAAAAAATGTTGCTAGAATTTAATATTTATAGACCTATTACAATTCAGACATTTAGGAGTAATTTAGACTCCATTTTGTTATCACTAAAAATTACAGTCTAGTGAGAGAACCGGTATTACAAATAACATAATTGTTGTGAAGGACAATTGCAGATTTCTACTATGAATGATAAATTTAACTTACCCTAGATAAATGCCCCCACCATTTCTATGAAAAAAATTAAAATACCTTTTTCATTGAGCTTTAACATATGAGTGGTTGGCTATCAAACGAGAGAAAAGATGAAGCAGTCTAGGCAGAGTGAGCAGAGTGTGATGGCCGAAGGGGAAGAGCACCTGCAGGGCAATGAAGGAAGGTTGATGGGGGAGGACATTGCAGGAGCATATTAGGAGAGTGAAGTAGAGGCCAGATACTGGTGGACCTTGCTTATATGTTGAAAAAGGGTGGGTCATTCAAGGATTATAAATCACACACACACACACACACACACACACACACACACACACACATTCAGATTTGCATTATTAAACAATTGATTTCCTTACTTCATAAAGAAAAATGTTGAAAGACAAAAAAGGGGGATGGAGATGGGGGAAATAGGACCACTTAGAGGTTTTGCATTAATTCAAGGAGCAGATGATGATAGCTTGGATTAGGATACTGGCAAAGAAGACACTGAAAGATGGGAAGTTTGAGAGCTATTTAGGAGGCAAAATCAAGAGAGCTCAGACTTTGCCAATATGGGGTAGCAGAGAAAGGAGAGTATTTGAAGGGTTCTCAGGTTCTGACTTGTAGGGGCAGATGGACATTCAGAGGGAAGGCAGTAGAGAAAGACACTGAACGTTCACTTTCGGATATGAACACATAGAAATTGGCAGTCAGATAAATGAGGCTGAAATTCTGGAGCGCTAAGATGTGTAAACATACCCACATACTTAATGTCAGAGTAAATACCTGAAATCTGAGGTCCTGGGTGTTGTGGGGGCACTTCACTGAAGGTCTTTGAGTGAAACAAGACAAAGCATAGAAAAATTCAACAACTAAAGACTGGATAGGAAAAGAGCAGATGCTACAGTCAATGGAGAAGGGAGAGTTAAAGGGCTAAGAGTAATGCCAGGGGATTATGATTGTAAAAAGAAAAATGCAGTAATTTTTATTACTGTTATTATTACTTTTTATTTTAGTTAGAGGTAGGTAATGGTTTATGTTTGTGCGAAATGCTTCTGGAATATCAGGCAAAATTAATATTAGAAAATACTAGATATATAAGAAAGAGTGCTCAAGTTGAAGGGGGGGGGGGTCAGTAACCAGGAAGTGAAGAAAATCCTTAAGGAAGTTTGGCCATGAAGACAATACATAACACAGAGTGGCAGCTGTGTAAGGAATTAACTTTGAAAGAGAATTTTTCATTATAATAATTTAAGACAAGAAAGATTTCTGCTTAAATGACAAAAGATTAAGTAAATAGGTATAAAGCAATTTATGGAAAAGAAAATAGGGATCGTGCAATTAATCGGGACAACTGGAGCAGGACCTGCTGAAATGTACAGTCTCTCTGCTGAAAAGGACCAACATTATAGCAGGTGCATATCCTAAAAATGAATGTTTGGGATCCCACAGCCTCCCTCTCAATGTTCACATATAGTAGCTCATTTAATCCCCAGACATCTGAACTGGAAACTACTAATAACTTCATTTTACAGATGAGAGATTAAGTAAATTGCTCAAGGCCAATTTTGTGCCTGGTGAAGCAGGGAATCAAACCTTGACCCTAGACTCCACGGTGGTTAGCCAGTTCCCTATACTAACTATATATAATATTTTCTGGCTTATTTGGGAGAACACAAAGGAAAGCCTATCCTATGACCTATGTTGTTTTTCAGGAAAGACTTATTTAATCTTCATAATACAATACAAATGATTATTCCAATATTTCAGATGAAGAAAGAGAAGTTTAGAGCAGATAAGAAGTAGCCTCCATCTTATATAGAGTCAATGGTAAAGTTCATTTTGAGTCCAAATCTACGTTTGTAGCCCTTCGCCTTGCCAGGAGGAATGCTTTTCAAAATCTCAGAGTTGAAAGCTGTCATCCTTCTGATCACAGTTACTCTAAGACTGATCCCTCAAACCCACTTCAGAAAAGAATTTTTCATCTCTCTTTTCTTTTTCTTTTTCCCTCTAAAGCTTACTATAGTAGTTCAAATGTGTTGTCTTCTTCAGTGCTCCCAGAGTACCCCTAACCCACTTCAATCATAACTTACCTTTTTGTACTGTAATGATCTGCTTAATTATGGAAAAGGATAACTGTTAAATATTTTAAACATTATTTTTTTAAATGAGAAATGCTACTAGCTGCTAAAAATAATAAGCCTTGCTACGAGCAACCTGGAACAATTCCCATTCAGAGCCAACTACTTATTTTGGTGTATTTAAGCTTTTTGAAGGTGTTAGATGCAATGTGTTTGGAATCTTGGGCCATTTTTTTTGTTTGTTTTAAGTTTGTTTATTTACTTATTGAGAGACATAGACAGAGATAGAGATAGAGACAATATCCCTGGACAGAATCCCAACACTGATATCCTATCTCAGCCTGCAGTCAGCCTGCGTCCAACATATTCAGAGGTTTATGGACTTGAAAATGTGAATCTTTCCAGTGGGATTATCTCCCAGAGTGTCATGTTTTATGGCTGCACCATTGTCTGGACCTGTCCTGTACCTGAAGCTCTTATGAACAAAGAGGTGGGACCAGCAGTTAGCATAGTGGCTAAGGCACTGGCCTCCCCCATAACTGATTAAGGTTTGATCTCCTGACCTTCTTAAAAATCACACTGGGCTCAAATGTTGACTCCTACTGTATTTAAAATGAGGATACTTTGGAAGCTCACCAGTTATTTTCATCAGGTAATGGCCATCCATGGGAAAACATTTATTAGTTAACACTCTTCTGTGATTCTAGGTAGTTTCTGACTAGCCATGTATCGTGGCTGCAGTGGGAAGGCTTCTTTGTGAAGGACCAAACCCAGAAAAAAGTGTACCCTTTGGAGGCTAGGATCAATGAAAGATCTCTTGATCTCTTATCCTGGCATATAAAGCCACACATCCATCATCTTCCTGTAGTATAATTCAAGGTTCTTGGACCAGCTTGTTACAGGATATCTTAGGCATAAACGTTGGATTTATTTCTCTGTGGAGAAGCAGGATGTGTATCAAATGTAAACAAAGCCGGACACTAAAGTAGTAAGTACTGATTTAATTAGTGATAACTATTACAATAAAAAAAATAATGTCCCATAAACTGAACTAACTTTTGTGTGGAGGTGATTAGACATTTGAAAGTCAGAATAAGAGAGTAGAGAGGTTAATAATCAGGACTTTAGTAGAGTGAGAAAAGTGAAAAATTATTAAAAAGTGACAAGGAGCTGGTTCATGTAAAACCTGATCAAGTTTGATGCTGCTTTTTGGTTAGGCACTTATCCTCCACAAAGACCAGGAGACAGGTATTTTCTGGAAATTAGATGTTAGCTGTGACCAAGAGTAAATTATTTTGGCAACCATAAATTTTTGCATGTAAGCACTTTAATGGGAACTAGGGCCATCCTAGGAATAGAAACCTGAGCTGCTAGAAACTGTTAGTGTTTGTTCAAGTCTTTACAGGCCAAGGTTGAGAACTGGTTGCCTTTAAATAACTGTAGTAGTGATTTTCTTGTGGCACTGGTAGTAATTATACTGGCAATGTTTAGATAATTATCTCATTTAAAACTGAAAATAGCTTTATAAGATAGGAACTATCTCAAAAACTGAGATTTTGAGGTATTAAAATACTTGGCTATCATTATCTATTAAGCCATCAGTGAAGTCAGGGTTGAATCAAAATTGAAATACAATTACAGAGACTATGATCTTAATTCTAGACATTATTTTATAGCTACTCAAAAGAAATAGGCTGAACTATTTTAAATAGATTCCACCTGAAGCAAAATTTTCTTTATTATCAATTTTTGAAGTGTAAAAGTCTTGTATTGTTCATAAGATAAGCTATATATTAAACAAAACAAAGATGAGTTAAGTAAGTAACATTAAAATTTTAGCACATCACCACATCAGTACTGTTTTTTTTTTTTTAAATTATTATTTATTTAATTTTATTTATTCATTCATTTATTTTAATTTGACCAGAGAGAAACACAGAGAGAGAGAGGGAGGGAAAGGGAGAAAGGAAGCCGCCAGGTGCGGGACTCGAACCGTGGTCAGCCATGTGGGAGTGTCCAGCACCTTAACCACCACGCCACCTGCTGGTCCCCAGTACTGTTTTTTGAAACATTTTTTGTACCTTCAATTATCTACTTTTAGTTTCATACCAATAATTTTAGAGGTGACAACTACAATATGTGTGATTTGAAATTTTATCTTAGTATATAGTAAACATTTATTGAGATTTTCTTCATAGGATACAACTTTATTTAACTTTTCTATGGCTTCTTATTCCCTAAATTATGCATGCAAAAGTGGAGGAAGAGGACAAATAAAAATTTTAGAAAGCATGGAGTTTTAGCTTGAAGCAAACTAGAATAATAGAACATATTTTGCATATAAGGGCTAAATATCATTATGTGAAGTCTCTCTGTTCTCTTCATCTCTCTCTCTGTCTTTGTTTCTCTCTCTCATATATGTGGTACATGGATTCAAAAAGTCCTCGTATCCTTAGAGAAGTCAACTGACTACTGTTACTGATAATATTTTCCTGCATGTCAGAGAAGAAGCATGTAAAACTGTGTTTTGCAGTAGGTCATCATGAATACTACTGGTAACTGAAAATTACAATCTTGAATGAAACAGGAGAAGATTAATTAGAAATGAATATATAGTCCCTTTGGGACCAGCTGTTGGCATAATGGCTATGTTACTGGACTCTCATGTAGTTGACTGCGGTTTGAGTCCTGTACCCGGTGGCTTGAAACTCACACCCGGTGCATGTGCGTGTGTGCCCAAGATCCCGAGAGGAGAATGGAGGAGAAGGGATACTTGGGCGTGGCCATGCCCCCTGGGGGGTGATTTCTCACTTTCTGTCTCTCTGTCTCTCTCTGTCTTTCTGGCGAGCGCACGCACCCTATAGCAAAACCCTGCCCTCCCCCCCAAAAAATAAAAGAAAGAAATGAATATATAGTCCCTTAGAAAAATGCCTGGCTTTTCCTCTACAGTTTTCTTTGTTTGCCTTTCCAGCCATCGTTCAGACTTTCCTATTTCTCCTTTACCAGGCATTGGATCTAGACTGCCACAGACCCTGTCCTAAGCACTAATACCTTGAAGGCCTTGTAGTATTTTTTCAGGAAAAAGAAGAGTATAAGTAAGTAAATTGCAAAAGAAGGTAAAATATTTTATTAAAGTAATATTGAATCATTGATATTCAGTTGTACCTCCTAGAATAAGTAGGAAGTAATGTAAGGCAGCACCTTCCAAATTGAAATCAAGTTATTTGGTTAGACAAATTAAAGAAGGACGTTTTTAAAAAAATCCTCTTTTTCATTACAAACATGCCATTTTTTTCATTTTATTGATGCTATTTAAGGAGAAATATTTATAATATTCGATAAATTAAACTCAATTAGAAACATTTATTTAGCTATGCTTCTATAATATTATTATAGATTTCTGAACATTGCATTTGAATTTAATTAATTGTAATAAATGAACCTATTCCCAAGTAAGGTCACATCCTGAAATAATAAGAGTGAGGATTTTCAAACATCAATTTTGGGAGGGTGGTAATTTATCACTTAATACCATCGAATATTGTATTTAGAATTTATTTTATTTAAAATAAATTAAAAATTATGTCAGGATCTTTAGTTTCTCCTTAATATATGAAAATAAATGGCATTTTTGTAAATAGAATGTGCTCTTGATCATATGCAAAAGATTATAAGTGGGACCAACAGGTGGTATGGTGGTTGGGCGCTGGACTCTCACATGTCCAAATGCAGTTTGAATCTTGTACCTAATGACTTGAAACTCTTGTCAGGAGCATGTGTGTACATTCCCAAAATTCCAAGAGGAAAATGGAAGAGAAGGGATTGTGGATTGATCATCCCCTCTAGGGGGGTGATTTCTTACTTTCTCTCTGTCTCTTTGTGTGTCTGCAGTCAGCACATGTGCCCTATAGCAAATATCGGTCAAAAAAGAAAAGAAAAATTTAAAAGATAAAAAAAGATTATAAGTTAATTTTTTTCTTCACTTTTCCTATACCAGCTGGGTCCCAGTAGTTTGGACCTAATGATTTTTTATATGGGATTATTGTTACTATGGATATACTGATTGGGTAAATTACTTTCTTAACTGTTTCCAATCCTGAAGACCATTTCCAAGTGTTACCATCACCTTCAAAGTATTATATATAGGATATTTTGCTTTTCTTCACTCTACTATATTCCTGAATTTAGATACTGCAGAATATAAAATGTGAATTGTAAGATAAGTAATAATTCTAGGTAGAGCTTCAACATCTCTTCATGCAGTTGAAGTTATAGTTATTTTTAGTGTTTCTACCATATTAAATTTATCATCCAAATAATACAAACTTTTATTTCTTTGGCAATCTATCTCTTAGTGTGGAAATTAAAGACATAAAAAGGCCAAGGGAAAGAAATCAGAGGTTGCCAAGGCCTGAGTTGTGAACCAAGCCTCTGGCTCTTTCTCAGTTTGCTCTGACTTGCCGCAAAAGCCAGCTTGTCTCAGTGTGACTGACGTCATAGCCATCTTTCTTCTTTTCCTAGTTTGTGACTTTTAAAACTTTGTTTTTGATTGTATTTGGTAGTTTGTTTTAACCTTCCTTAATTTTCCTATTCAATTCATTGTCTCCTTGATCACGTTTTTCTGTAACTTGTCTCTTTCATACTTTAAGTATTATATAAAACAATCTGTATTACAATGCAATTAAACTAAGATTAGGACACATTACAATTCAGTAGACTGCATTAAAATCAGGATGAAGACCACATACAACACTCAAGAGACTAGGAGAATGTTTTACTTAGTGTGTCTATAATTAAGAGTAGGCTTCATGCCTGGGTCTTATGTAATCTCAGAAATGAAAGTGTATGTAGCATAAGCAGATTAATTTGGACTCATGTCCAGAGTCTGTCAGAGATGAGATCACAACTTCATACAATCACTAGTTACTTTACTATGGGCAAATTACTTAAACTACTTAGCTCACAGTTATCTGAAACATGAGAATAATAATAACTACTTCATATGTTTGCTCAGGCATTAAGAGACATGACATATGTAAAGTGCCTTGAATATTTTTAGTTTCTAATAAATGACTGCTAATAAGATCATTACCATTAAGTGTACAACAAAAGTATCAAGTTTTTTATCTTCTTGATATAAACTAAGAACATTTTATATACAGTAATCAATTTTAAACGAGCTCCAGACAAATAAATTAGCTGATTCATTTTATTTTTATCCTGAAGATTTTATCTTAACTATTTTATTTTAAAAATATTATTTTAGGAATTATTTATTTATTTATTTATTTATTTATTATTATTATCATTATTATTCAGTTCTACCAGAGTGATATACACAGCAAGATAGAAAGCAGGCCACCAGGTCTGGAATTCGAATTGCCGTTAGCCATGTAGAAGACCAGCCCCTTAACCACCATACCACTATGTTCTTAATAACTTTGTGTTTTAGAGTAAGTACTTAATTCTCTGAGCCTCCATTTATATATGTGTATATATATATATATATATATATATATGACAATGATAATGTCCAAGAATATAACTATATATAAATATAACAATAATTTGTTTTCAAAATAAATTGCAAATCCTAAGCATGATACAATTGTTTCATCTCTTGTTGATAAGTTTTAAACCAATATTGCCACTATATCAGGTTCAAAAATAGAGTTTATATAACTAAATATATAACTAAAGATATAACTAAACTTACTTGAATGTATTGAGGAAAACATAATCATCTAATGAGTGATTAAGCACAAGTGAACAGGAATGTATAATTTGCCCACCAATCACTGAGATTGTCATCAGGTATGATAATGGAATTGAATCAATTTAGCCCTATTAGTCAAGTTATATAATCTATATAATTAATATATAATTTATATAATTATAAGTATTCCAAGATTATTGATTCCAGCATGACATTATTTATTTGACAACTTTTTTTTTTTTTCCTGCTATAAGGCATGTGTGCTACCAGGGAGACAGAAAGAGAGAGAGAGAGACAGAAAGTGAGAAATCACACCTCCGGTGCATGGTCATGCCACAATTTCTTTTCCTCCAGTCTCCTGTAGAGATTTTGTGCACACATACACATGTTCCCAGTCTGATTTTTAAGCCACTGGGTCTAGAACTCAAATTGCATAGTCAGCCATGTGGTATCCAGTCACCTTAACCTCCATACTACCTGCTAGTCCATGACATACTCTTTTACATAGAGGGTAAATGATTGCCAAGCAAAAGAAGCACACATTTGTGCCTTCCCCAACTGTCAAGGTTTGGATCATGGATTGTTCCCTAAAGTTTCATGGTTTGGAATTCAGTATTACTGGGCAGTGACTGGATATACCCCAGCAGTTCCTGTGTCTATAACCACATTAAGTTAAAGTATCTTCACAGTGTCACAGGGTGAAACCTTTGTGTGTGATAATGTCATTAGGACAGGGCCTGTATGATTGAGTTATGGTGAACATATAGGCAGAGGGAATGAGACTAGAATGTCAGACAGAATGCCTCATAATTACAGATAACTTTGTCCTGCTAAAGGTTCTGCCTCCCACCATTTTGTGATTTTTTTGGGCTTTCCAGCAACCAGAATTATAAGCTATTAAACTTTTATAATCTGGTATTTCTGTTAGCAAAGCAATAACAGATTAAGATACGAGCTTTGTATAACAAGTTTAAAACATCACTACTTTGTACATTAATCTATCTATCTCGCTATATATTTATATACAAATATGTACAAGTAGTACATATATATCCTAAGTCATTTATATATATATATATATATATATATATATATACACACACACATATATATATATAATATATATCCTAAGTCATTAAAATATGTGTGTGTGTGTGTGTGTGTGTATACGTGTGTGTGTATATATATATATATATATATATATCCTAAGTCATTAATGTCATTAATCATATATAAATGAACTGGAGACTTACTACTTTGCAAAATGAGTGTTCTTATTTTTTAATATTCAACAGCAAATCAAATAATTTAAATAATAGACTGAGACATTGGGGAACATTTTTAAAAATTAGCATATTAAATCTCTTTAATGAGTAGAAGTGCTAATAAATGTCTGTTATCTTTATATATATTTTAAGTTGGAGTTTGAAGAATCTGTTAGCAATTCTAAGTCACAAACTTTGAAATCCATGTGAATAAGATGCAGTTGAGACAGGAATTTAATAAGAAAATATATGGTAAATATTTACAAAAAATATTATGTATCTGCAATTTTTATCAACTTATCTAATTGTTTATTAAGCAAAAATAGAACATTCTGAATTTCAAAAAGAAATGTTAAAAACTGGAATAAATACAGTTTATTTCTGATACGTAATATAAAAATCTATAAAAACAAAGAAATTTCAGGGACAAAAAAAAAAAAAGAAGAGCCAACATAAGAATATGAAGGTGAAAGAAATATCGATAAAAGAAAAGATATATAATTTTAGAAGGCTTATAAAATTAGGTCAAGTCATTTGTTAATTGCTTTTTCTTTTGAAAGGTCTTCTGAGAGAGCTTAATATAATAGTTATTTTAAGAATAAAATACCTTACATCTCCCATTCTTATATTTGTTCATTACAACTTTTGATATCAAGGGAACTTACTATATTACATTTTGAATCAGCTAAATGATATGAATTAATTATTTATCTGTAACAAAGAGCTCATATGTTTCCTGATATATTAACTGTCAAGTTAAATCACATAAAACTATTTGATTTGGAATATATAGTATATGCATTTTACTTTCTCTTGTCTTTTAATTATTGCCTGCAGGCTTGGAATTATTAGTAGGACAAACAGGTCAAAATGGAATGAATTGTTTTAAAATCTACAGTAACAATTTTGATTGATGTCTGAAGAAAAACATTGATCTTCCACTAAATTGTAACAATATTCATAGGTGATAACCATGAACATGCAAATGCAAATGTTCATATCAGTATCTTCTCTGAGATATGGTCCCCTATAACAACATATAATATTAAAGATAAAAACGTCTATCATAAAAAAATTTATTGTGATGAAATCCTTAGCATGAAGACATAAAATGGAAAATAACTAAATGGAGGAGTTGGCCCTATATTTCAGTGGTTAGGCACTGTGCATAGGGTACTGAATCCTACATGGCCAATGGCAGTTCAAACTCTGACCTGGTGGCTTGAAAACATCCCAAGTATGTCCGACAGGTGCTGTGGATGTTAAGGCGACTGGATCTCACAAGGTCAACTGCATAGTTCAAATCCTAGACCCAGTTGCTTGTGAATCACACAGGATGTGTGAACATGCGTGCCAAACATTCAGAGAGGAGAATGGAAGAAAATGGATTTCAGCATAGCCATCTCCCTTGGGGACTGATTTCTAACTTTCTCTCTCTCCCTCTCTGGTGAGCACACATGCCCTATAGAAAAAAATAGAAAGAAAAGAGAAAGAAAGAAAGTGGCAGAAGAAAGAAAGAAAAAGAAAACAAAAGCAAAAAAAAAACAAAAAGACAAATATGTATCCATACATGCTCTAAATCCTGATGGATAGAGAAATGAAAGAAAATGGATCACAGTATAAACCTGACTTTTTGGCGGTGATTTCTCTCTCACTAGTGAGCGTACTCACCTTCTAGCAATAAAAAATGTTAAAATAAAAAAAATTAAAACAATTTAAAAAATAAAATAACTAAAAGCACATATAATTTTTAAAATATTTACTTGATTTCATTTATTATCATAGGCTTGTCGGAAAAGTCATGACACATTTTTGCATAGAAAAAATACGTCATGACCTTTACGACAACCCAATATATTTTTTAACTTGTTCCAGGGCATGTGTGTTCATGAAAGAGAGAGAGAGAGAGAGAGAGAGAGAGAGAGAGAGAGAGAGAGAGAGAAAGTGAAAAATTAAGTCATTTTCGGCCCCCATGTTTAATTCTTTAATACTACTAGAAAATTCTTAATCATGTGCTTGGTAACATAGCTGCTGTAAGTAGTCCATCATCTTAGAATTTAATTGTATATTAGCAGGACATGTGTGCCTTGTTCTCTGTTGCATCTCAAGAACAGAAATAAGGACTTGTTTGAGTAAATGATTAAGAGATATGACAAGTCATTGTTGAAACAATTATTTGTTAACATTAGAATTATTAAAACTTAAACTTATGAGACCAACAACGTGGTGTGGAGGTTAAGGCAGGTAGATCCCCACGTGACCGACCTCGCTGGTTGAGTCCTGGACCTGGCACCTTGAGGACCATGTGGAATATGCTCATGAGTGCCCGAAATTGCAAGAAGAGACTGGAGGAGAAGGGATTGTGGTGTGGCCATCCTCCCTGGGAGCTGATTTCTCGCTCCCCTCTCCTTCCTCTGGTGAACACACACAACCTATAGCTAAAACCTAAAACAAAACAACAACAACAAAAAAGCAGACTTAAATCTGTGTTATTTAGGAACATTGTGTAACATCTAATTTTTAAATTTTAACTAGAAATTTCAATACATTTTGAATCAAAACCAGAATATTAGTCCTGTAGCTTTAGCTCATTATGCTTGACTCTTATTACCTCTTTAGTTACAGTTGATATAAGATAGCTTGGCATTCATCTCTTAAGATAGGCTTCTCTAGTTATTTAGGTTCTTTTGGTGACATATTTTAAAAATATTTTTATTAATATATTTTATTTTAGCTCAGTTTCTTTTATACATTCAATCACTATATATCACTTAGCTTGTAAAGTGAATTTTCCCAACATGAATACACTTCACATCCGTCCAGTTGAGAATACTATACACATTATCATCAACAGACAATAATCCATTTCTGTATCCCATAAATGTCTTGCCTAATTTTCTCCTTAATGTCTTTCCTCACACTCTTCTCATTCTCCCACCCTCTTCTCATACTGCATCCAGTATCCATAACCATTCTCTATGCTTTTATATGTATTATCTAACTGCAAGTGAGCCTATGGTAAGTTCTGTTTACTGGAACTTTTTAAACCAAAGCTGAGAAATACATAATTATGACTTGAAGATACTGTAGAGAGTATCCGTATATCAAATATAAAGTGGTATAGAACAGTGACTTTCAATTTATAATCACTGTGTTTCTAGGAATCTTTTCCAGTTGTCAGAAATTCTCTTATTAAAAACACAAAAAACAAAAGCAAAAAAAAAAAAGTGAAAAAAGAAATCCAAGCATATGATTCTTGTCTAGGGCCTACAATTATGTTTTTAGCAGGGCAGATTAACATTTACTACTTTACTATTAGGAATCCTTAAAAAAATTTCTTCTGAGAAAAGAAGTGTGTGATTATTTAAGCTTAATATCCAGTATATTAAATGCTATTTATTTATTTATTTATTTATTTATTTATTTATTTATTTATTTAAAATCTTTTTAGAGACAGATATTTTTGCTTTAGGGTGTGTGTGCTCACTGGAGAGACAGAGAGACAAACAGAAAGAGAGAAATCACTCCCCTGGTGAGATGGCCATGCTGCAACCCCTTCTTCTCTATTCTCCTCATAGGATTACGGCACACACGCACATGTACCTGTTGTGAGTTTAAGCCACTGAGTCCAGGACTCAAACTATGGTCCAATACAGGGGAGTCCTGGACTCTTTTTTTTGTTTGTTTTGTCATAGGGTATGTGGCCTTGCCTGACAGAAACAGTGAGAGATGAGAAAAGTAAAAAAATCACCCCTCCCCACAATGGGGGAGGGGAGGTGGCCACAATTTTCCTACTGGAAATTTGCGCATGCATGCACAAACCCCTGTGTGTTTCAAGGTGACAGGTCCAGAACTAGGACTACACATTCAGCCATGTGAAATTCAGCCACTTTAACCACCACAGGGCTGCCTGGCCCAAGACTCTAAGATCCTTTTTAACTCTGAGGTTTTATGATTTTATAAAAGCACATAATAAAGATACAATTTAGTGACATACATGATCTCTTATTTCTTCCTTCCCCTTTCTGCTGGAGGACTATATTACTCTCACTCTAGAATCAAATGACTTATTTTGGCCAATGGAGTATGAGTAGATATGTTCCATTTTCCTTGTCTCTACCACTCTGGAAGCACCTATTAGAATGGTTCTCTATCAGCCCAGGAACCTGGATGACTGTGATAAGTACAGTCCCCCTTAATCTGCTTTGGGCAAGTAAGAAGAGTAAAACATCAATCATATTACTGTGAGCCCTGAGAATGGGGTTGTTGATGTATAAGACCATCCTGAAAAAAGAAGAAAGTATCAAAGGTATTTGAATATCTTAAGTCAAACCATTCACTTATTGGACACCAGAATTGTCTTTTACTGCTTCTATGGCTGAAGTGATGATACAGGTCAAATAACAAGCACACTCAAAGTTTGATGTTAAACCACACAAATTCCCACCATCTACTCAATTTTTCAGCATGAGCTGCCCACTCACCTTGCTTATCACATTACAATAAAGCTATATGTCCCTTCATCATCCAAAAAAAAAGAAAAGAAAGAGGATTTATGTCTTTACTACTGTCCGAAAAATTGTTTTCTTAAAGAAAACAAACAATAATCCACTTGTAAAATACTACAGCTTTTCTCAATCCATTTTCTCTACAACTTCATTGTTCTTTTCATACACTAATCCATCCTCTATAAAGCAATCTCTTTCATAACATGCAGTGTTCCTCATAATCTCCACTCCCTGACTTTCTTACTTTCTTTCTGATTCTTTTACCTTTTGGACTAAATGTAGAAGTTTGGCATATATATATATATATATATATATATATATATATATATGTGTGTGTGTGTGTGTGTGTGTGTGTATATATATGTGTATATATATATATATATATATATATATGTTTTTAATGCCAGAATCTCTTTCTTATCTTAAATTCATCTATCACCACAACAAGGCTCTCCTACAGTTGTTAACCAAGTTATCTTTGAATCTCTCTTTCAGCCATGGCCTCACCTCTTCTTATATTTCTATATTTGTGTTTTATATTTACAAAAAAAGGAATCTTATAGTAATTCTATATTAGAATTGTATTCCAATGTTGTATTAAATGTTTATAGATGTATCATTTTATTAACTTGAGAATTATAATTTCTAGCAAAGAAAATAGTTTCTTTTAAATCACCTGTGTTGAGAAAAAAATAGAAAAAAATATTGTTTATTATATCATTTGAGATTAAGTATGTTAGATAGCAGAGCAGACATGAAGGTATTGTGTTATATGCATAATAAATTACCCCTCCATACCAGCTAAAAAGAAAAAATATTTTACTACCTCAAATGTCTTTAAGTCAGAAATTTGGGTGTGGTCTAACTGGTTGGTTCTAGATTTTTTTTTTCTCTCTCTCTAGCATTTTCTCTTTGTGTCTGGGTATGTAGAAAATACACTAGTTAAAACAAATAGGAAATAACAAAGAGTTTATAATCCAAATATTAAATATCTGTAGAGAAAATTATGTATAAGTCATATTAAAATGTAGATTGTGTACAGTAAAGCATAAAAATATATATGCATATGAATGAAAAGGTATTTGATAATGCATGAAAAGATACCCTGAAAGGACTAAATCAAGAATGAATAAAAAGTAATTTTACAATACCTACTATTAAGGTAATATGTGAAAAATGCTATTTATTTTTAATGTTTTATTTTATTTTGGAACAATGTCAAGTGTATAAGGAAATTGCAAATATAACACAAGCTTTTTTTCTGAAAGATTTGAGAGTAAGTTGCTGATATGATGCTCTACCACATGCTCCCATACAACCATAACACCGCAGTCAGAATCAGAAAGTTGACATTGATACATTAAGACCACTTAATCCTTTATTCTCACTCAAGTTTAGTCAATTATCTTTTATGTTTTTTGTAGCAAACTGATCAGCATCAGAATTATTTTATCAGGGCTCTTTAATCTCAAAAGGTTCTCAGAGTTTCCTTGGCTTTCCTAATCTTACACCTTTTGAAGATTGCTAGAAAAACATTTCACAGAATGCTCCTCTATATGAATTTGTTGCTTTCTTAAGATGAGATACAGGTTATGAATCTTTGCAAAGGCTATTACAGAAGCTACTCTTGATATCTTATTAGGTGATTCTTGTATCTTATTAGGCAGTGTATCATTTTGATGATGACTTTGATCAGCTGCTTAAGGTAGTACATGAAAAGCTTTCTTATTGTAGAATTATTCTTTGCTCTTTGAAAGTAATAAGTGCTTTATAGAAAGGCACATTGAAGGCCAGCGGATGGCATAGGGGTTACATCTCTGGACTCCCACGTGGCCAATGCTGTGGCTTGAAACTCATACTGAGCATGTGTGCGTATGTGCCAAAGATCCTGGGAGGAAAATGGAGGAGAAGGGGTTGTGGTGTGTGGCCATCTCCCACGGGGTTGATTTCTCACTTCCCATCTCATTGTCTCTGTCTCTCTCTCTCTTCAGTGAGCAAATGCACTATAAGTCAAAAACCTCTAAAAAAAGAAGGCATATTGAAAGTATAGAAATTACCCAAGATCTTCATCATGTGTTTGGTTCTTTATATTAGTGTGGCATTATTTTAAACAATAAGTTAAGATCAATTGATGTCATTATTCTATCCCTTCTAGGTGTTTACTTAGCCTTATTGCCTTCTGTGATCTGTCACTCTACCCATGTCCCAACACCCAAATCTGATAACCCACTTTCATTACCCATGGCTCCCTAGCTGAGACCTTCTTGTAACTATGCGTTTGTTGTATAGGGACAGTTAATAGTTTTAGGACTAAATGATCTGTCCTACAAGAAAAGGAAAGTGAAATAAAGGAACAAGTAAGACAAATTGCATTTTTATTTTACTATTAAACATGCTATTTTACTGCTATATGTAGAAAATTAAATGCTGTCTTAAAACTTTTCATCTTCTTTTACAAAATAGTGAATGTAGTACAGTGATGGGAGGTGCATGTGTGTATGTGTTTGTGTATGGATGTGTGTAGATGTGCATACATTTTTACACAAAGAGGAAACTTCTGTTAATAAGATTTATATGCAATTAAAATTTAAAATTGTGTTGTGTATCTAAAGCTGAAATATTGATCTTATGGTTATTGCTCTTATATTAACAGAACTAAATTCCATTCATGGTCTAATATCATCAGAATTATCTTATAATTTTCTCTTTCTCTGATCTCCTAAAAAATTCTGTTGGTTTCATATTTGCAGTATTTTTTAAATTTGCCAGCGAACAAATTTAAAAATAGAGAGAGAGCTAAAGAGTGAGAGAGAGAAAGAGAGAGAGAGAGAAAAAGAGAGAGATAGGCGATAAAGCACCCTGCATGAAGCATGGTCATGCCACATTCCCATCTTCTCCATTTCTCCCTCTTTTTGGAATTTTGAGTAAATATACATATGCACACAGTGTATTTCTTCAGCTGCCATGTCCAGATTCAAACTGTGTGATCAACCCTGTGGGATCCAGGTGCCTAATCCATTTTTTTTAATCACCTTTAATTTTTATTTACTTTCAGCATTCTCTTTCTGAACTTTGATTCTCTTCCCTAGTTGCTAAAGTACCAAAAAACTGGTCTTCCTACTACAACTTTTGCCTTCATCTTACATGTTTTGCCAAATTAATTGTCCTCTCATACCCATTGCCAGGAGAACAAAGGCATCCTACACCTCTAGAATCTCTTTTCTAACCTACTTTTTAAAAATAATTGATTCTCCTATTCATATCTTTTAAAACTGATGACTCCAGGGATCAGCAGTTGCTGTAATGGCTATGTCTCTGGACTCCATGTAGTGGAAACTCACGCCAGGCGCATGTGCGTGCACGCCCAAGATTCTGAGAGGAAAAGGGAGGAGAAGAGATTGCGTTGTGGCCATCCTCCCGGGGGTGATTTCTCACTTTCTGTCTCTGTCTTTCCGTCTAGCACATGTGCCCTATAGCAGAAACCTCCCCCCCCCGCCAAAAAAAAAAAATTGATCACTCCATCCAATGTAAAGTCTTTGTGTTCTTTCTCTTGAAATTTAAATCTGGGTCCTTTTCATCTTCTATTCATTTTGTTGTTGTTATTTTTATTAACAGTTTCTTTTTTCAAATCTTATTTTATTTCAAGTTCTTTTATACATTCAATCATGTCATTTAGTCTGCAAAATGAATATTCCAACTTGTTTACATTTCTCCCCAGTCCAGTTCATAATACTATAAAGTTATCTTCAACAGATAATATCCCATTTTTAATACCATTAATGCTTTGCCTTTCCATTTTTCTGCTTAATATTCTTCCTCAGACTATATTCCTTCACCCACACTCTTCCCACACTGGTATTCACTACTATTTACTGTGTTGCTATATCCTTTAGTCATTCAGTTTCCGGTCATAAAGTGTGGAAACTCGGTATATATTAAGTGAGGATATACAAAGTATTTCCTTCATAGCCTGGCTTTTTTCACTCAGCAGTAAATCTTCCGTATTTATCCACTTTCTGTCAATAGCCTGGATCTTTTTTTTTTTTTTTTTTTTTTTTTTTAATGGCTGAGTAGTATTCCATAAGAGTATATGTACCATGGTTTTCCAATCCATTCATCTGTTCTTGGGTATTTGCGTTGGTTCCATGTCTTAGCAATTGTGAATAATGCTGTAATAAATATCAATGTGCCGGTACTTTTCTGATTAAGAATTCTTCTGTCCTTTGTGCAGATACCAAGGAGTGGGATTATTGGGTCATATGGTAGTTCTATTTGTATATTTTTTGAGGAGTATCCGAATTGTTCTTCACAGTGGCTGGGCCAATTTACATTCTCACCAGCAGTGTAAGAGAGTTCCCCTTAACACACTCCTGCCAGCACTTATTTTTGGTTTTATAAATCTTAGCCATTCTGACTGGGGTTAGATGGTATCTTTTTGTTGTTTTGATCTGCATTTCCCTTACAATGAGGGATGTTGGGCATTTTTTCATATGCCTTTTAGCTATTTGTATGTCATCCTTAGAGAGTGGTTTTTTCAACTCATTCTTCCATCTTTTAATAGGGTTGATCATCTTTTTTCAGAACAGCTGCTTGAGTTCCTTATGTATTCCGGATAGCAATCTAGAAAGAAGGAGAAGGAGAAGGAGAAGAAAGGAAAATAAAGAGAAGGAGAAGAAAAGGAGAAGATAACCTTTTCATTTTCTATTCTAACCAACGGAATCTTCTCCTTTTCTTCTCTTCCTCCTTCTTCTTTCTAGATTGCTATCAGGCATGTGTGCCTCCTAGGGATAGACTAAACAGGGGGAAATGTGAGGAAGCACACCTCCCACCCCCAGCAGCAGGACAGCCACACTGTGATCTCTTTCCCTTCATTCTCCTCTCAAGAATTTCCCCCAGTTTGGGAATACCGAATATATGATTTTTAAGTCCTTTGACAGCTTGAATGACTTATCAAATATTAGGCTGGCAAAAGTTGTGTAAATCAGAGAATGTTATTCCTACATCAAAACAGGGAAATGTTCAACTTATTCTTTTCTGACTCTAAAGTCTGAGGGTGTCGTTTTACTCTTCCCACTGCCATTCTTGCCCACACAAAAGTGAACCTTTGCAGGAAAAAAATTGAGTTCTCACATGAATTTCTCAAGTTTCCCTTTAGGTAGCTAAGACCAGAGCATGAACAATTTATTAACAGTCAAGGAAAGCATGTTATCATGTTCATGTATAAAAAGCACAGTGTCTGTAGAGTGCAAAACATGGAATCTCTTGCTTCCACGAAACGGACATCAAGTCACCAACAAACACGTAAGAGACAGACTTCCATAAGAAGTGTGACATTTTCTACTCCACTGAATTTTGTAGTAGTGTTAAAGGAGTGAAAATAAATTCTATTCAAAACTATAAAGAAAATAGTTATCAAGAAATGATGGATGTTAGCATTTATTTTTCAGAATTTTATCTGACAAGTAAATTTAATTGGTGAGCAGGGAATACCTCTGCATTTTCTCCCAGATAGTCTTCTGAGAAAGGAAAACATATCCAGCTAAATACATTCATTTGAGAAAGAAAAATGAGATAACAAGCTAAACAAACAAGGCAGCAAAAAACCATGAACTATTATGAAGTTCTAAACTTTGTCAATTTTAGAGCTATCATAATCAAAAAAGTTAAATTTAAAATATGGCTTAGAGATTTTAAGAATACAGTATCATCATCTTATCAAACTTAATTATAATTTAAAATTTCATCAATAGTAGTGATGAAATTGTAGCATATATTCTGCTAAAATCTAGAGGCTTATGACACATTGCCTTTAAAAACACATTTGCCACCATGGAGCTAAATCTCAGTGAGGGAGTGACAGTGGCATGAACTACTCTTGGCTGGTCTGTAAGGTATGATTCCCGAAGAGACTGTCATTAATGCTGTATCCAACTAGCCACCTTTACTAAAAATCTCAGTTAATGTTGAACTGGGAAATGGAACTTTCCTTCACCCTCAACTATCTCATCCCAAATCTAGCCTGAGTGCTTCTATCCTATGCTCATGCTCACATATTTTATTTATTATTTTTTCTTTTTTTGGAGAGGTTTTTTTTTTTTTTTTTTTTTTTTTTTTTTTTTTTTTCTATAGGGCGCATGCGCTCGCCAGACAGACAGAGAGATAGATAGAAAGCGAGAAATCACCCCCCAGGGGGGATGGCCACGCCACAATCCCTTCTCCTCCATTCTCCTCTCGGGACCTTGGGCACGCACGCACACGCGCCCGGCGTGAGTTTAAGCCACCGGGTCCAGGACTCGAACCGCGGTCGACTACGTGGGAGTCCAGCGACATAGCCATTACGCTAACTGCTGGTCCCTGCTCACATATTTTCTTGTAAGAAGATTATTTCCTCAGTTTTTGCTGCCAAGATATATTACATTGATAATTTCATGTATATATGAATGCTATCATGGTATATATGAGCAAATATGTTCAGACACACACGTGTGTGTGTGTGTGTGTATGAGTGTGTATATATATTTACCTACATATATATAATATATAATTTTCTGAGAGGTAGAATTGCAAGATAAAGATCTTTCTATTTAGCGTTTTTAATTTTATTATTATTTTTTACTAGTCAATAGGTGTGTATACTCATCAGAGAGACACACAGAGAGAAGGATAAAGCACTCCCTATGGGATGTGGTCACACACCTCAATGCCTTCTCTTCCATTTCTCCATCCCATCAGGATTATGGGCATGTGTAAAACCCATGCCAGGGGTGTTTTTCAAGCCACTAAAAACTGAATTTGAACTAGAATTGGCTATGTAGGATTGTGTTCCCTTATCACCACTGCCTTAACCACTAGTTTATAATGATAGTCCATCAACTTTAACAAAGTCAAACTGTCTTCTAAATATATTTCCTCAAAATATACTCTAATACTGTACAAAGAAATACCAACTTTCAGCTTTTTAAAAATATTTCATAATATGTAAGTACATTGTTCCTTTTGAAGATCTAGTACATGAGCAATTATCACTCAGTAAATGTTTTAAAAATACTAGTCATCTGTTGATGATAATGGCTATGGTATCTTCAACTGGACTGGTGTGACGTGTATTCATATTGGGGAAATTCACTTTATAAGATGTAGTGATATCTAGTGGTTGAATGTATAAAATAAATTTAAATTAAAAATTAAAAAATGTATTAGTAATCAAATTATATTTCTTCCTTTGAAAAGTGTCTGTTTATATATTATATTCACTTTTCTTTTGGATTACTTGTCTCACTAATTGTTTTGTAAGCTGTATGTATAATGTAAATATGTGATCCTCCTGCTTCAGCCTACAGAGCTAGGACCGCAGGCACATGCCACATGTCTAGCTCTTTCAGATCAGGTCTAGGAATGTTGTCCACCTTGGCTGTGAGCTCAATCTCTCCTTCAGCCTCCCAAGTAGCTACAACTATAGGCACACTTATGTTATTTTCCAGAATAAATGGTTGGTGCCCCAAGGATCGTCTACAATAAGAAGCTGTTTTTAACTCCGCTTTATGTAATTTTGGATTTTTATATATTCAAAGTGTTTTAATTAATTACAATTATTGTTCTTGTAGTTTAAAAATTGCTTCTCAAGGAAGTGAGAACTCCATTGAATGGATTCCTGTGTTCTCTTGACAAATTCCTTGTGGTTTCATAGAAAAAAAAATCAGATCTACTTGTATATTTCTTGTGTCATACCTGGATTTCACCACTTATACAAGGAGCCTTGGTTTCTTTTTGGGAAATCATTTAGAAACCAAAATTTTGGTCATAGGGGATGGGGAGGGCTCATTTACTAGTAATTTATATGACTGATAAAGATGTTTAACAAGAAAAATTAATCCTATGTTCATATTGGTATTTCCAATTCAAAGGTAAGGTTTCAGTGTTTCCTCACGTGTATAAGGCTCCCAGGTATATTATTTCAGTTGATACTACCTTGTTCTAATTCTCTAGAAAACAATTAGTGAGACAACAACCATGAAAGTCAGAAGTTAAAAATACATATTCTGAGGCCAGCAGATGGCATAGCAGTTACATTGCTGGACTACTACATGACTAATGGCAGTTTGAATCCTTGACCTGGTGGCTTGAAACTCACTCCAGACACATGTGTGTGTGTGCCCAAGATCCTGGGAGAAGAATGGAAGAGAGGGGATTATGGCATGGCCATCCCCCAGGTGGTGGGGGAGGGTTTCTCACTTTCCCTCTCAGTGTGTCTGTTTCTTTCTCTGATGGGTGCACGCATGATAAGCAAACACCCATAAAAATTACTCTTTAGTAATATAACCCAAATTATATTATTTATAAATGCTTAATGTGTTCTTCAAACTTTTTAAGTTACTGGTCTTTATCGAGATAAATTTTTTACATGAAAGCCCAGTGTACAAATGAATGAAATCAGAATTACTCTGGTTGAGAGTTTTTATGTAAAATGTTGTTCCATAAAAGGTGCCAAGAGTGCATGCCACTCAGAGACTCATAGCACGAAAATCACTTTGAAGAGAAAAATAAGCCTTTGGTTTTAGAATGAGACTGAGGCCTAACTTGGCCATTTCACCTCCTTGTTCTGCCAATCAGGAGAAAAAATGCAATCAGTCAGGAGCATGACTTCCTTATATGTAAATTTAGCATTTCAGAAAAGGATTTTGTTATGAAAATATCAGTACAATAAAATTGTGGCATTGAAAGTACTTTATATGTTGTGATTTACATATAAATGCAAATTATAATTTTTAATATACTGACTTTTAATTTCTAGTAACTACATATTTTTCATTGTGCCTTTCCAATTCAGAATCCTTCCATCCTCCCTTCCAAAAACTCTTATGGGATTATCATAACTCCCAGTGTGCCAAAAATCTAAAATAGTAGTGAATAACTGGGGATTCTACATTTCAGCTGCAGACATAAATCATTATTTGTAAAAGAGGTTCACACTTGCAACTAAATCATTCATGTGAGTTGTGTAGTCAGATGCAATAGTGAGCCTATTGATATTTGAGGGTCTAGGATATTTCACACATTTGTATAAATTTGCATCATCTTTGCACTCTTGTGGATAAGAGAAAAAAAATACATATAATGAAAAATCTGATCCAGTAGTTAATTATGTCCTGAAACTTTGATTTAAATCTTTGATAGAGCATTTATTTTGTATGAGAAGATAGAATCCTTTGAGGATCATTTCACTTACAAGTTGATTTTACAATACAGACATTGAAAAAAGACCTTTGAGAAAGATACCCATGTCAGTGTTGTTTTCATTGCATTATTGATATGGATTAGGTATTTAAATGTTTGATTAGTAAATAGCTCTTCAAGAGACAATGTTATGATATTATTAGTCACAGTTGTATGTCCAATACCTTCCTTTCCAAATATGCACATTTTTTGAAATCAGGAAGGTGTGAGCAAATTTATCTTTCTTGTTTTGTTTGTTTGTTTGGTTTTTTTTTTTTTTTTTTTTTGGAGAGGTTTTTGCTATAGGGTGCATGCGCTCACCAGAAAGACAGAGAGAGACAGAGAGACAGAAAGCAAGAAATCATCCCCTCCAGGATATGGCTATGCCGCAATCCCCTCTCCTCCATTCTCCTCTTGGGATCTTGGGCACGAACGTATACACACTGGCATGAGTTTAAGCCACCGGGTCTGGGACTCGAACCATGGTCAACTACATGGGAGTACAGCAACATAGCCATTACCCTAACTGCTGGTCAGAGCAAATTTATCTTAATAAAAATTTAGGAAGATTATTCTGGATATTATATTATAAGAGGAGTTATAAACTGAAAAATTAACAAGTATAAAAGAGTCTAACTTCAAATATTATTTGGTATGGATACCAGCAGATAGTGTAATGGTTAAGTCACTGGACTCTCAGTAGTCCAACACAATTAGTTTCCTGGACCTGGTGACTTAAACTCACTTCAGGTGCATGTGCATGTGCCCTCAAAATCCTAAGAGGAGGGTGGAGAAGGGATTGCAGCATGGCCATCCCCACTAGGGGTTAATTTTCTGCTTTCTGTCTCTCTGTCACATGCCCTATAGAAAAAATAATCTTTAAAAAAATTACTTGGTATGACTGCACGTAAGTAAAAATAATTGAAATTACTTTGGTTACTATTAATAACAATCTTCTAACAGTTAAAAGATACATTATTATTTCAATTATTCATTTCTCCAAAAAGACAGTGAGTGCAGAAACTTTAAGTACTGCAGTTGGACTATTGTAAATGTAAACACACTATTTTCAGTGAAGGTGATATCAAAGGTCGATTCTGACATTTGATATAGAAACACTTGGCTATAAATGAACCTTACTGAGGGTCTGGTATTATTTTCTCTGGTAACACATCTTAAAAGTTTTATGCCTTAACAAAATTCATTTTGATAGTAAGTTATAATATACTCCTAAGATTAAAGCTATTATATTTGTACATATCTGTTTTCATAACATATTATTAGATCATTACAAATATTTTAAATGAAAATGAACAGGGCAAAAATATCAGCATAGAAATTGATGTAATATATCAAATAAATGCTTAGCCTAGAATCCTAACAGTTCATTTACTTTTAAAACAAAACAGAATTTTATTCTCATACTTGCTTTCAAATCTCAGAATTGGTCTAGCTTTGTTATTAAATTTGTTAAGGAGCTGTCTACCCTTGTAAACACTTGATATAAATTCATTTAACAAATACAGCAGAGTATTTTTGGTAATAATATACCAAAAGCAAAAATAATGAAATGTAAAAAATCCGATGACTGTCTTCCTTTTGACAGTTTGATGCTAGACCAAGCATAAGAGAATAGTGAGTGATCACATGTGTATAAGAAAAAGCATGTGAACTGAAAGGAAAACTACCTGAAAAATGGGAGACTTCCACTTTAGCAGATAAATAGTTTGTGACTGAAAGAAGGAGAATAAACTTGTTCGGTTGCTAAGGGCAACTCTAAATGCTACTTCTTCGAGCATGACTTTGTATTGGAAGATTCATGTCTGTACTCGCTCCTATTTATCTATGTGCAAGTGATTAGGATGATGCTATTTTAAGCCAGGTGTTCACACGACTGTCAGCAATCGTGAGTCCTGGAACAGACAGCATAAACGCATGAGCTTAACTTCCTTACCTTATGTGATGCCCAAGGCACAGAAGTGAAAGACAGCTGAGGCGAGGAGCATGAAGAAATGTGAGCCCCTTATCAAGAAGAACGTTGCCCTTGTCAAGCGTGGCTGACATTTGCTAGAACACAACAGGATGCACATCTGTTTTCGTCAAAAACACAACTGCTGTACAATGGAAAATTACCTGAGATTAACTTGAAATATTTCTTGTTTTGTAGCTCATTGTCCAGTTACTTGATACAATGCTTGATACAAAATAAGGTAAAGATGTGAAAATGGAGCAGGAAAATTTATCATTAAAACAAAACAAAACAAAACAAAACAAAAACAACCTCCTCTCCCAAGGGTGCTCTATAAATTATTACAACTATTATGACTAATAGCATTTTGGAATGTCTGGCTGGATCCTATGTCAAGTTATATTTATATTTTTTCTTAGGTAATCTTTCATAGGATGTAAACATTTATAACAATAATTTTAAGTCCAAAGTGTTTGATGTTGCTGCTCTTGGGGAGGCTGTAATATATACCTGTGCTGAAAGATAACGGCAGATAACTACTAATTCCATTTTTCTAATGAACACTGATAAAAGAATGTCCCATTATTACTTTGGTATTGGGTATTTTTCTGTTTATATGGAAAGTTTTGCGGTTACACAATGGAATGGTATACTGTGCCTTCCATTCTATCACTAGATTATGACTTGATTTGAAAGCAGGGACTCCTTTCATTTTTATATCTCTAGCATGATGCCATGCTTGACAAAGGTAAGCATTAAGCAATGCCTTTAGACAAGATATTTTAATTTTTAGTGCCTCAGCTACATTAACTACAATATAGATGTCAACATTCACAAAATAACTTGACTCCTCACCCCATTCTCACCTAAAAAAGCAATTTATATTTTTTCATATAAAAATATCATAAGACTTCTGAATGGAAATTATCTAAAAAGAGAAGAAAGCCCAGACATCGTCTGTATAAATAAACTTAACATCAAAGCTATCACTTTACTTTGCACCTGCAAGCAGATAAGTCACTAGTAGACTGCTGAGCACAGGTGTTATGTGTTCAACTCATCTGAGACCCCTACACAGAATAAACTGCTACATTTACTTTTCCATGAAGCCTCTGAGTCTATAAAGTTCTTGACAGAACAAACTTTTTTACATCTCTAATAGTAGTTAGGTCCAAAGTTGGTTCCATTGTTTGTGCCAACGAAATATAAAAAAATAGTCTGTGGTCTTACTTGGTACATCAAAATCGATCTGTCTGTTCTGAGTAAGCTGATGTAAGAAGAATATTATATAATAATGTCCTGTGTTTGATAATAAAAATGGATGACTATATCCATTCCCAGTGAGACATGATGAATTGATTTTCTTTAACAAGCTCAGCAGGCATCTGCAAGCTTAGAGCAGTGGAACAAATATTTAGAGCAGAGGCTTGGAAGGGTAATTTTGAGTCATGGTTTCTCAGGATCCACACGCTGAGATTTTTATTCTATAGGTCTGCTTAGAGATCTGCTATTGAATGCCTGACAACTGTAGATCCCTCAAGTGTTTTTGATACAGTTAACCTACTGACTGAACTTTGTATTAAAAGTCAGGCTTACTGAATATTATGGTTTAAATCATTGTTTATTTTCCAAGGTGTCACATTTTAGAACTTGGTCTTAATGGGCAATGATTGAATGTACTTCAAAAGTCCCTGTAATGGTTGTATTATTAAAGTGTGAAGTAAAAAAAAAAAAAAAAAAAAAAAAAAAAAAGTCATCCCCTTCTAGTGTCCCTGGTGGATACACTTTGGGTTTTATAAAGTCATTAGGGCAAGGCCTCAAAGATTGACTTCTAGCTGTACATAAAGAGAAGAAATGAGGCAGAGAGTGACTCAATGAATACACACCATGCTCTGAGCTCGAAGTTCAGCTTTTCAGCATTTTGTGATGTCTTTGGACTTTACAGGCACCAGAACTGTGAGTCCATAAACCCTTATTTATTTATAGTTCACCCAGTCTTAGGTATTTCTTCTAACAACACAATAACAAAATAAGATGCTGAGTCATTACATACAGCAGTAAAGATTCTCTCTTTAAGAGTGCAGTATTGAATTGCTTCACTATCAATATAATGAAAACATAGAACAATGTTATCACCCTCCTGCCCTTCTGCAGTCATCCTCTCTTCCTTTCCAAAATAACCTAATTAAATAATTATTTTCTGTTGATACAAATTTGCCTTTACTAGAATGACATGTAAAAGGAATCATGCATAGTAAAGGTGATTTTTATTTTTAAAAAGAAATTTTTGCTATAGGGTATATGCATTGGTGAAAGAGATAGAGACAGAGAGACAGAAAGTGAGAAATCACCCCCCCCCCCAGGGGGATGACCATGCCACAATCATATCTCCTCCATTTTCCTTTTGGGATTTTGGGCACTTGTGTGCACTTATGTGTGTGTGTGTAGGTGTATGTATTTGAATTTTGTATTTGCTCCATTCTTGTTATCATGTACCTACATATACACTGTGTATTTTTCTTTCCCATTGATGCTTTTTATATTTGTCATCAGACTAATGATAATTCTTATATGCTCATAAATGTCATCTACTTTTTTAGTAGGCCGTCATATTTTAATTGTAGTTCATCAAATTCCTCTCTCATAGTACCAAAATGTGGATTGTTAACTATTCCTGGTTGTGTTTACTACTTTCTCTCTTGAAAACCAGTAGTATATATTGCTTTTTTTTTTTTTTTTTTTTTTTGCATGTCTTAGAAAGTTATACTGAGCCTGGCTTGCTTCACTCAGTAGTAAATCTTCCATATTCTTCCACTTTCTGTCAAAAGTCAGGGTTTTGTTGTTTTTTATGGCTGGATAGTATTCCATAGAGTCCTGTTGAAGATCTTTTGATCAACTGGACTGGAGAGAAATGTTCACATATTGAAATGTTCACGTTGTAAGATAAACAATGTGACTGAATGTATATAAATAAATAAATTAATTAATTAAAAAAGGAAACAGAACTCAATAAAACCAATCATTCATAGCTTCACAGCAAGAATAAAGAATTCACATTTTAAAAAAAGAAAGTTATACCGAGTGCTGGACATTTGTTGGTGAAATTATACTAAAAACTGAGGTAAGGAATATTTATGAGCAGAAATATTTGATTCTCTTCTGTAAATATGGGGTGCTCAATTTCTACTTTGCAGTTGAGTTAGGTTTCGGTTTAATGTTGCTTGAGTTACCCTAAGTGTGCCACAGCGGTCCAGTTTCTGCAGTGGTAGATTCCTGCTACCTTGTGTATAAAGTGAGATGTGCACCACCAGGGCATTTTTCTCAGTGATTTTCTATTCTTCAGTGTCAGCAAGTTGGTCAGTCTCTATTACAGATAAGTAGTCTTTCTCGGCAGATGTGCTTCTCCCCTATCTGCATACTAGTGCTGCTGCTTGCCACCTAATAGAAAGTTCATAGTGAGTATAAGCAGGACATTCTCATGTGATCTTCACTGGTGAGGTTTTCACAACATGCTTACACATCTACTATGAAAGTGAAATTTTACATTGCATCAGCAGAAATTTGGTGTTCCAGTTTGTTTTCTGACTTTTTCTTAGTGATAACAGGTCACTGCTCTTCTTCCCCGCAAGAAGCAATGAGTTATGCATAGTATCATAGATTGAGGGTTATACATGGTTTTCTCTCTATCCTTTAAGTGTTGCTAACTTTTGTCTGTGAATTCTGATATTATGGTTTATTGCCCAGCCCACAGAACAGATAGGTTTGTCTTTTTTTTTTTTCCATATGGGGCATGAGCTCACCAGAGACAGAGACAGAGGCAGTGAGAGGGAAAATGAGAAAACTCCCTCCAGGGAGGTGACGAAACTGCAATCCCTTCTCCTCCATTCTCCTCCTGGGTTTTTGGGCACCCATATATGAGTCTGGTGTGATTTTCAAGCTTCCATGTCTGAGACTCTAACCATGGTCGACCATGTGGGAGGTTTTGCTTTAGGCCCTAGCAGAGTGGCAAAAGTTTACCAGGGACTGAAAGTGGGAGGGTTGAGGGTGTGAGGATTTCTTTCATTCCCTGGGAAGCAGATGGTTTTTCCTTTTATGGGTGGAGAGCTCAGTAGTTTGTTCCCATGCTGAAGCAAAAACCAACTAATTTTATACATACTCTTGTACATTACTGAGTGACACTTTCCCTGGTCTCCCGTCCTGAACTCGAACTTGATCATGTGCTTCTGATGGAGACCCACGTAATAAATGACAATGGCTCAGGGCACTCTTGTGTTTGTGGCTACTGGGCATTCTAAACAATCTTACTAGCCCATACTTGGTTATGATGTTTCGTTTCTTTTCTTTTCTTTTCTTTTCTTTTCTTTTCTTTTTTCTTTTCTTTTCTTTTCTTTTCTTTTCTCTTCTCTTCTCTTCTCTTCTCTTCTCTTCTCTTCTTTTCTTTTCTTTTCTTTTCTTTTCTTTTTTCTTTTTTGTCTTTCTTTTTTTTTTTAATGTTGGAGGGTACATGTTTGTGCCAGTGAGAAAGTGAGAGAAAGAGGGAGAGAATACCCCTCAGTGGGTCTGATTACACCACAATCCCCTTTCTTCCATTTCTCCATCCATCTAGACAAGATCCTAGGTACAAAACACACTTGTCCATCCTTTATTTTTATTTTTATTTTTTTCTTTTTTTGGAGAGGTTTTTGCTATAGAGCATGTGCGCTTGCCAGAAAGACAGAGAGAGACAGAGAGAGAGAAAGCTAGAAATCACCCCCCCGGGGGAATGGCCACGCTGCAATCCCTTCTCCTCTATTCTCCTCTTGGGATCTTGGGCACACACGCACACACGCCTGGTGTGAGTTTAAGCCACTGGGTCTGGGACTCCAACCGCGGTCAACTACATGGGAGTCCAGTGACATACCCATTACGCTAACTGCTGGTCCCCCCATCCTTGTTTTTCAAGCCAACGGGACCAGAGTTTAAATCGTAGTCAGCTGTGTGGGATCCAGGACTATCCACATTGTGCTTAACAGCTACCCTACAGGGTCAGCCCATTCATTAAGTTTCTATTTCATTTATTTAGTTTTCTTGTTCCCAACTTCTATAGCTGCTATTTCTTCCTCTCACACTCTTCCAAAAGCAGAGCATGCTTCTGTTTCTCCTAAAAGGGATCTGTCAGTATTTGTATTATGGTTTTGTAGATGGTTTAAGTTTCTAATAAAAATATGGTGAGAAAGGTTAAAAATGAAATTGGAAATCACAGACGCTCAGACTTGGTGGTATAGTTCATAGTGTACTGAACTACCATGTTGGAAGTTGCATAACCAACAGGTGTTTCAGAGCCCTGGTCTGAACAGCCTGAAACATGCTGGGTACATATGGGCACATCCAAGATGCCAGCATGCAGGAAGGCTTGGGGAAGGGGGTCATAGCATGAGAAGATCCTGTCAAGTGTCCTGCTCTCTCTCTCACACCCCTTTTCCTAGTAGATCCATATGTACTCTTGTATCATTAATAAAATAAACTTAAAAAAACTTAGAGATATAGCTATTCTTTGTAGGAATAAGAATCACATATCTCCTTATGTCTTAAATTATGAATAGACTCAAAATTTATGTAGATTAAAGAAACTTTTAATCAAGAAGGGTTTTCTACTAGCTTTCCTTCTTTTTCCTACTTTGTCTTTATCCTGAAACAAAAATGATAGATTTTTTACTTCCTATTGGGAATTCTAAATAATAAACTCAAATACATAAATTTTAAGAAGCAACATTGAAATGCTTATGAAAATTTAAAGAAAACTTTTCTAAAGCTAAAATGTAAAGATGTCTATCACGTATTAATAAAGTACTCTCTAACCCTCCATACTGACCACAGGTGAAATATTTCACGTAATGAGTGAACAGATGCTCTCAACAACTGCAGGAGTTTAGACTTATTGTGCATATGCACCCAAAGTTAGGTAAATAAAGTAAAACAGATAAAGAACTGCCTATGCAATTTTTTTCCTCAATAGACTGATAACACAATAACTTAGTTGAGCTAAAAGTTTTAAAATAAAACTGAACTAAGAAGAATTTAAGCTTTGCATAAAGAGAAAATAGTAGAAAAATTTGTTAGAGTATTTAGTAGTCTTCTTAGGGAAGTGCTGAAGACCTGACCTTCTGAATCATTTAATAAGGGCCTGGAGAAACACATACATATAAAATAGGACTCATAGAATAAGGGTTTATTTCTACTGACTGGCAAACAATCTAAATGTTTAATTCCTGTCAATATTTTTGGAGAGCAGTAAACATAAATAAATTACATAGCAAGTAGATTTTTGAAAGATAAGATTAAAGAGTAAATCTTTATACAAGATTTGGTAAAATTTTGTTATTTCTATGTTCATCCCATGAAATGTATAATATTAAAAAGAAGTTCTTTTATATCAGTGCACAACAATCATATGTCTTAATGAAAAAGAATAGGAAAACCACTAACACATTTTAAAAATTATAAATAGTTTGAAGTATTGATGCAGTATAACAAGATCAAAACTTCGGCCTTAGTACCTTAATTCATAATTTCTCAAAATTTAATGTATATTTAGATCAATCCAGGATCATGTTAAAATGCAGATTATGATTTAATATGCCTGGATTGAGGCTCAGGATTTTGTATTTCTAACAAGTTTTCAGATGATGTTGCTACTGATTGTCCAAAAACCACAATGAGGCTAGTAAGAATATAGGTTATTATGATTTTAGCACTAAAGCATACTAAGTCAAACATGGACATTCATGAAGTTAATCATAAATAAAATAGACTAATTATGGTGTTTTGGTATGTGTAGTTGTCATGTGTTTGTGGACTATGGGTGCTGAAGCTGGAATCAAGAACTCTATACAGGATAATGAAAGCTTGGGACCAGCAGTTGGCGTAATAGCTATGTCACTGGACTCCCACGTAGTCGATTGTGGTTTTAGTCCCAGGCCCAGTGGCTTAAACTCACACCAGGCATGTGTGCATGTGTACCCAAGATCCCGAGAGGAGAATGGAGGAGAAGGGATTGTGGCGTAGTCATCCTCCCTGGGGGATGATTTCTTGCTCTCTGACTCTCAGTCTCTCCCTGTCTTTCTGACAAGCACATGTGCCCTATAGCAAAAACCTCTCCAAAAAAAAAAAAAAAAAAAAAAAAAAGATAATGAAAGCTTAAATTAGTAAACAATATGGCAAAGTCTTCCAAATTTGAAATGGAATGTACGAGGAGACCCTAGAACTAGAACCCAGGACCTTCTCATTCCTCAGCATGGCGGGAGTGCTGTATTTTCACTGTGCCACTTCACCTGGTCTACTTTGCTTTTCTTCTTTTTTTCGAGACCCACTTTGTTTAATGCTATGAAATATGTGTATAGCTAAAATGAATGAAATTCTATGATGCTTTACCACTTCTAGCTCCGCATATATGTATATAATATTAAATATTGTAAAATTATGAGACAATTTGAAGATTAAAAGTGGAGACAAAACCAGAAGAAAATGTTCTATTATGCATTCCAAATCTGTTTGGATGTACTAGCAGTAATGACTACTTTTATTCTTCAACACTGTCAAAATTTACTTGTAAATAAAGTAAAACTTGCTCAAAATCTTACAGAGACAAAATTATGGGTCCAGATCCTAGAGTTTTGTGATATAATTCATACAATTTATAACTGTCATCCTTTTTCCCCTCATGTTTAGGATATGAAAACATATATTTATTTCTTGAAGTTGAATCAGAAACAATTTATTTTATTTTTTTAGACTTTGAATTATTTGCTGGGATAAATGGATTTGACATATTTTAAAGTCCCTGGGACCAGAAACTCTAACTTGAAGTCCCAATTTTATGTCATTAAACACTGAGTATTGAAATCTTCTCCTGGAATGTGTTCGCCCACAGATAACTTGAAGAAAGTAATTACAAGCTCAACACTAACACAAGTTTCTACCCGTTCTCATGCACAATCACAACTTTCTTCCCATTCCTCCTGTTCTCAATCTTGTCGAATTCCTTCTTGGCATATTGAAATCCAACTGCAATAGAGTTGTTTTCACAAAGGAGAAGTTTGGTGGTGGCTAGAGAATGTGGGGTGTTTAACTGGTAGAGGATATTGCTTGAGGTCGATGGTATAGCATATGGGTTTGGAAGGTCAGAGGTACTCAAGGCCAAAGGATAACTCTGCCGGAATCTGACTGATCATCATGACCCTGCTGACAACCTGAGTATGGGATATCTGCCATCTGCATGGCCCCTAGCAGCCACTGTCCACAGTTAATCTGGAGGCTCCTTTCTTATTTCCCTAAATTCATAATCTGCCTTACATTGTATCATTTATTTGAACAACAATTTATATAATCAGTTAATTATCTACGCATTTCTGAAATCTTTATGCCATGTATAAAGAAAAAGAGAGTGTATTAAAACTTATTTTTAATTTTTAACAATCTGGATAAGTCTGAAATCTTTATTTAGAAGAACATTATGAAAACAACAAATATCTAGAATAGTAGGGTCACAAATCTTTATATGAAAGATTTATAAGTAAGTAATAGGAAATAATTAAATATTTCACAAACTGCCAAAGCACAACCCCCAAAATTTGAGGTTGTAATATAAAAATGAGTTAGGCTCTCCACATTTTTTTTTGGTTTTTTTGGAGAGGCTTTTTTTTTTTTTTTTCTTTTTTTGGAGAGGTTTTTCCTATAGGGCGTGTGCGCTCGCCAGAAGACAGAGAGAGACAGAGAGACAGAAAGCGAGAAATCACCCCCCAGGGGGGATGGCCACACCGCAATCCCTTCTCCTCCATTCTCCTCCCGGGATCTTGGGCACGCACGCACAAGCGCCCGGCGTGAGTTTAAGCCACCGGGTCTGGGACGCGAACCGCGGTCGACTATGTGGGAGTCGGCGACATAGCCATTACGCTAACTGCTGGTCCCTGAGAGGTTTTTGCTATAGGGCGTGTGCACTCACCAGACAGACAGAGAGACAGAGAGACAGAAAGTGAGAAATCACCCCCTGGGGGGATGGTCTCCCCACAATCCCTTCTCCTCCATTCTCCTCTCGGGATCTGGGGCACACACGCACACACGCCTGGCATGAGTTTTAAGCCACTGGATCCGGGACACGAACTGTGGTCGACTACATGGGAGTCCAGCGACATAGCCATTACACTAACTGCTGGTCCCTATGTTCTCCACTTTTAAGAGTACTGCTTGAAGGGGGAGAAAAGTTTGAAATTAGTTAAAACAAGTTAGATAAGAGGAATAAATTCTAGGTTTTTATGACACAGTAGGGTGACTGTAGTTAACCATAATATATTGTCAATTTCAAGATAGGTAGAGTATTTTGTATGATCTCAAGTAACGACAATGTCTAATGTGATAGATTTGCTAATTACCCACATTTGATCATTATGGATTGTATTAATATATCAAATAAATAAATAGAAATGAACTTCAAGTAATTCATGGAAGAATGAAGATAAATTTTGACTGTGGTGCAAAAAAAGGTTTTTGAAAGCCATGCATAGTTTTTTTGTTACATTCATTTTCCATTATCTTTTTGAAGACACCTTTTATGTCTAATTATTAACTGTCAATTAACTAAAAGTTAAAAATGAGTACAATTTGACAGTACACTCTAAGGCAAAATACTTCATTGGGTCTGGTCTCAGGTCCAAAAGCATCAGTGTGGTAAGGAAGACTTGGAGAAATGTGAATTAATGGGACCAGCAAATGGAGTAGTGATTACATTGTGAATTCATGGGACCAGCAAATGGAGTAGTGATTACATTGCTCGAATCCTACATGGCTGACCACATGGCTGACCACAGTTTGAGTCCTAGACCCAGGGGCTTGAAACTCACATCAAGCATGTAAGTGTGTGTGTACTTGCCCAGAATCCTGAAAGGAGAATGGAGAAGAAATTGCTGTGTGGCCATCCCCCTGGAGGTGATTTCTCTGTAGTGGTTTCTGTCCCTTTCTCTATCCAGTGAGCATGCGTGCCCTAAGGCAACAGCCTCTAAAAACCAAAACAAAATACAAATTTGCAGCCCCATTGCAGACCTACTGAATCCAACAAGGGAAGGGCTGACTGACCTGTTTTAGGTTAGTTTACTACAGGATACTGTTTGGGAATTATTGCTATAAAGTGAAGTATGAAATATGGTAAAACATTAATACCTATTTCTAATATTTACTTATTTATTTCAATTTTATATTTAATCATTGGACATCTTTACCACATGCAATATGTTTTTTTTCAAAGCATGCATGCATTGCCTGTCAATCAAGTCAATGGTATTACCATACATATCACCCTCGACAGATTACTTTCATTTTTGTATCTATTACATTTTTTTTCCTCTGAACTTTCTTTGGTGCAAGTATTCTTAATTTAAAAATAAGGACAAAGGGACCAGCAGATGGCGTAATGGTTACATTGCTGGATACCCATGTAGTTGACCACGATTTGAGTCCTGGACCTGGCCACTTAAAATTCACACAAGATGCATGTGTGTGCCTGCCCAAAATCCTGAGAGGAAAATGAAAGAGAAGGGATTGTAGTGTGTCATCCCTTCTGTGGGGTGATTTCTTGCTATCTGCCTCTCTCTCTCTGATGAGGGCACATAGCAAAAATCTCTCTTAAAAAAAAAAAAAAGGAGAAAAAGAAAATGCACTGCATTATTAGCTGTATATTTGGCATTTCCTTTTGTAGCTCTAGTACATCTTTAAGTAATATCTCATTTAGTCTTTGTTCTCAAATTCGAGTAGCTCAATTTGTAGCTTTGATAATAGCTCCATTAAATTTACTATGTATTTGTATATGCTCTTCTTAACATTTTTTAAATTTCGTTTTATTTCTATTTCTTTTATACATTCAGTCATGTTACTTAGCTTACAAGGTGAATATTCGAACATATGTACATTTCTCACCAATCTAGTTACCATAAAAGAAAGTTATGTTCAATAGATTGTATATGCTCTTAAACTGAGCATTCAGTAATCATGTTTTGTCAAGGTTAATTGCGACACTATTAACTTCTATTGTATTTCCATGCTCATCACTCGTGAGGCTGCAGGTGTGACTGCTTTCTGATTGCGCTCCAAAACACGGTGTCCTGCACTCTGCAGCTGAGCCTCAGATGCTGGCAGCGCAGGTGTAGGAAAGGGTCATTGTGGGAAGCTAATCTCAGGGACCTTTGTGAGGCAGCATTTCTTTCCACAAAGTGGCTAATTATGAGTAGTGTGACACCATGGGTGCTCTTTTTCCTCCTGCTGGTACCTGACTCCCGTATTTGTGACTGTATAAGCATCAGTGCTGCCAATGGGGATTTGACATGGGCAATCTGGGTATCTCAAAGGAAATGCAAAATTTGAACTAAAATATCCATGAAATTGCTGCAAAGGCTAATTTGAGAGTAGGTAATTTTAGGCAAATGTTGAGAATGTGAAAACAATTTTTCTGCTGGTATAACTCTAAAGGACTTATGTAGCAGAACTAGACTAGGTTTTGAATATGAAATGGTTTTGAAAGCACGAAAAATGTTTTTTTCTTACACCAGTTACAGTCAGTCCAATTACCCTTTAAGACTTAGATGGGCAGTGATGGCATTTACTTAAATACATACATGTGATAATTTTGCTGTGTATGGATGTAATTTTTGTACGTATGTTTACATACTTATAACATGCATAGACTAAACATTCTTTTCCATGGTATACACTTTCAGGTTTTCTTTGGGCATCTCACTAGCACATTCAGTGACAATAACATTTGCTTTAGGTCAATTTGAGTCTAAGAATTTAATTTGGAGTACATAATGCAAATTTGTGAGACAGCCAGTTGGTGTTTGATTTAGAAAACTTTTACATCAATGTAGCCCTAGTAGATGCTAACTAGCTTCTGCAATAACTACACTGACTTCCATATTGCGATACAGGAACTTCATTGAAATATAGAAACAAGCATTCACTTAAGCTGAACTCAAAGATATACTGGAGCTTTCTATTGGTAATGTGAACCACAGACCAACACCACCAGCATGTTCTGTGAGCTTGTCTGAAATGCACAATCTCAGAAACTACTATAGAATGACTGATGTAGAATCTGTATTTTAACAAGATTTCAGTTGATTGCTCTGTTCAACAAAATTTTGGTTGCACTACCCTGGGGTGAAATGAATGACATTTGACATATTTGACTTGTCTATTATATTTTTCTTTGCTACCAATAATGAAAATGTATTTTAATTTACAAAGTTTTCAGTAGCTACTTTGGGGCTAAAATGCACATAAATTATAATGCCATCACCATAGGCATTTCTCAAGAGCATATAAACAATCCTTTGTTTTTATGTAAGTACTATGTTAAAATCCCTTTAATAGGGGACCAGCAGTTAGCGTAATGGCTATGTCGCTGGACTCCCACGTAGTCGACCGCGGTTCGAGTCCCGGACCCGGCGGCTTAAACTCACGCCGGGCGCGTGTGCGTGCGTGCCCAAGATCCCGAGAGGAGAATGGAGGAGAAGGGATTGCGGCGTGGCCATCCCCCCTGGGGGGTGATTTCCTGCTTTCTATCTCTCTGACTCTCTCTGTCTGTCTGGCGAGCGCACGTGCCCTATAGCAAAAACCTCTCCAAAAAAAGAAAAAAAAAATCCCTTTAATAGTTATTTGACAGTGAACAAATCACTTAATTGCATTGCTTTTAGTTATCTGTAACAAGGGGGTAATAATGTTAGTGGTATTATGAAATTGTTGTGAAGTGCACAATGGAATATTATTGTGATGATATGAATTATACATTTAAAATACTTTATAATTTATATACATAGCAGACATTCAGTAAACATTTACCCAGATTTTTAATATAATTTCTAATTTAAATATAATAATTGTACATATTTATGGATCACAGTGATTTTTTTTCAAAACATGTATATGTTGTATAATGATCAAATCAGGCCAATAAACCATCTCAATCATTTTTCATTCCTTTGTACTTTCAAAATGCACGCTTTGAACTATTTTGAAGTACACTTTGTGCTGTCACATATCATTACTCTGCTGTGCTAAAATACTCGAAAATCTCATTCCACTTACTTATTGCACTCTTGAATCTAGCAAGTTCTTCCTGTTTCTCCATTTGCCTTCTCTTTTCCACTGCTTGCACCCACTATTACAATCTCCACTTCCTTTTGATCAAAATTATTAACTTTCTCTAAGGGTATTTAGAGTGACAACATATTTTGTGGATTTTCTTTCAGTGCCTGATTTATTTTGTTTATTAGTCCTTTTAAATTAGTCCACATTGCCTTAAGAGACTAGGTTCCATACTTTTTTATGGCTGAATAATATTCCATTGTGCGCACGCGCGCACACACACACACACACACACACACAATATATATAATATAGATCATATATATATTATATATATACTATTTATCCATTTTTGAGCACTTAGGCTGGTTATATATTTAAGCTATTGTGAGTAGCACAGTCATAACGTGTAGTGCATGTATCTGTTTGTCAAAGATTCATCTCCTTTCTCTTGACGCTATCTGTAGTGATAGGATTGCTGGATCCTATAACAGAAGTACATTAGTATTGTTTTCTGCTCTTTGGCACTAAAGAGTGATTCTCATTCTTCAAAACAAGTTAAGAGAGGGACAAGGAATCAAGATGGGTAAGTGAGTGTGAATTTAATGATTTCATAGAGATTATTTGGTTGTCTTGATTCTTCATGATACCCTTTCCTCCTGGGAGAATAAAATAAAGTAAGGCGAGCCAATTGAGCTTCACTAGCCAGAGACGATTTCATGGAGTTTTTAAAGACAATAAGCTCTAAAAAATGCACTTGCCACCGTGAGGCTGACCTAGTTCGGCTAATTTCTGCCAGGGCAGTAGAGGGCATTGCTAGTAGCACCACAGTCTGCATTATTTTATAGCACCCTTCATCAAACGGATATAGCACCCCCAGAAAGACTGCTGGTAACATCAAAGGTAAACATAAAAAAAAAGAAATTTCAAAAAAAAATTTTTTTCAAAATTATTTTCAGAAAGAATGATGCATTTGAAGGAGAATTCTGACCACAGGGAATACATTTCACTTGTATTGACACATTTGTTGATTTTACAAAATAGCATATTTTTACTTAGGATCGGTGTTTCAGATTACTCAGGATCAAACTAGAAAGATGATATTTTGTGATAGCTATATCATTTCTAAGATGTAGTATCAGGAAAAAATAATACAGACTAAATTTCCCCTGAAAAGGCAATTTCAGAAAATGACTCACAGATAATTATAATAAATCAATGTAACACTACTATTTTTTTAATGAAAGAGAAAAAGACAACTAAAAATGACTTGTTGAAAAATGGAACTTTTTATACTTGCTATGTAGAAAGTCGCAATAGTTTATGGGAACATTTATGGAATATACAAAGCTGTATACAATCCAGAGTGAATGGTAATAATGATAGTGATCATATCAAAAACCAATGCTAGAATTTATCCTGCTTTTGTGAAGCGCAAATGTCTTTGCATGCATTGCTTCTGATTCTGAAAACAAACTACACAGTATTATTATTATTATAAGGTAGCATTATTTTTCTTTGCAAGACAAAGAACAGAATGTCCAGAAATGTGATAAGACTTCCTCCAGGCCTCAGACAGGGCGGTCTCAGGATATAATTAGAGGGAACACACTTGTTAGTCTTCATCAACATCTTTACGACACGCCAAAGAACTTCCCTTCTTCTTCTTCTTCTTTTTTTTTTTTTAGAGTTTTTTTTTTTTTTTTTTTTTTTTTTTTTTTGAGAAATTTTTCACTATAGGGTGCGTGCGCTCGCCAGACAGACAGAGAGAGAGACATAGAGACAGAAAGCGAGAAATCACCCCCCAGGGGGGATGGTCACGCTGCAATCCCTTCTCCTCCATTCTCCTCTCGGGATCTTGGGCACGCACGCACACGTGCCCAGCGTGAGTTTTAAGTTCGGGACGCGAACCGCGGTCGACTACATGGGAGTCCAGCGACATAACTGCTGGTTCCCAGAACTTCCCTTCTGAGAATAGTGTTTCTGCTCTTCTCAAAAATATGCTGCTGCTATTTTACCAGTTCAGTCTCATATACTTAATCTCTCTTCTGTTGTTCTATCTTCCCGATTAAATTCTGGGATAAAATATTCAACACATTTTATGACTTTTGACTAAAACATTGCTGATTTCCTTCTAGGCTTTGTTTTCCGGTTTTAAGGATTTTTGTCTTGTCTTGAGCTGCCGATAGGTTCATATACCTACTATTTGAACAGAATCCTAACTTGTTTCCTGGCTTTAAATTGTAAGCAAATTTCCTTGGCATTTCTTTGATTTATTAAAGCTAAAACTGCTTTTCTTGAAATTAAAAAATGCATTAAATAATACCTATTTAATGACCATAGTAAGCTATATAGCATAGCATGTACTAGGTGCTACCTTATAGTATTTTCTTTCTACTCAGAGTTTCCCCGCCTAAAGTCAGACATGTATTCATAGATATGTATATATCAACTGAACTTGCTATTGAAAGTAGTTAGATTATTTAAGAAATTTTGTGAATCAATAAAATGTGGGAGAAAAAGGAATAGAAAACTGTAAACACCTGAGATAGTGTGGGAGGAGGGTGGGAAATGGCAGAGGGTGAGAAATAGGGGAAAAATACACACATACACACACATACACATATACATGTATATATACACACACACGTACATATATATATATATATATATATATATATATATGAAACTAGAAATGGATAATTACTGATGATAACATGTCTGATTAAGCCACTATGCAGTATATTCTAGATGGGAAATCACATTTTGTATGCTGTGATGATGCTCAGGGAATGAATGTAAATTAATTAATTAATTTTTAAAAGTTTCAGAAGAAAATGACAATGCAATTGTAACTAGATTCTAGCTTTGTCCATATTTTTAGTTTTAGGTATTTTGTGAATCAATAAAGTATGGGAAAAAGTTTAGTATGGAATGGGGAGAGGGGAAAAGGGAAGAAAATACAAGTAAAAGTATGCTTAATTGATAAAAAAATGTGAGAAGCTATGCGCTGATAAGTCATAGAGTAATATCTCTGGCTTGACTGACATCCATAGTATTTGTGCTTGAAAAAGAAATCTACACTGTAAAGATGTGATTAAATGTAAATATACATATTAATTAAAAATAAATAAATAAATAAATAAATATGTTGCTACACTAATTCTTATATCAACATCCAGAGCCTCCACTGCACTGGTAATGGCATCAGATATGTGAGTTTGACTCCAAAGTCCCTATACTCTCAAAAATATATTTCTCCCACAATTGACCCCTGTAGACAATGATCAACCTAGGTACTCTCTCTCATTTGCTAGAAAACTACTTGCACGGAACAAACAAAAATTGTATTCCTATTAGCATCTTCATAAAAGCAAGGATATATCTAACATTAATTGTTCCTACACATCAAAGCTAATGTGACTCTCTTCTGTGTTTCTTCTGGGAAAAAAGAAATCTGTCTCTAAGGTGTATAAGTAGTTGGTGCCTGATATATGAGGGATCTTCATAATGTCCATAAAAAATGTTGTTATAACAAAACTATGCACGATTTGAAAATATTTTACATTGAGATAAATTCATATTGTCCCTCCTCCCCTGGAACTTTTTTTTTTTTTTTTTTTTTTTTTGAGAGAGAGGTTTTTCGCTATAGGGCGCGTGCGCTCGCCAGACAGACAGACAGAGAGAGACATAGAGACAGAAAGTGAGAAATCACTCCCCAGGGGGGATGGTCACGCCGCAATCCCTTCTCCTCCATTCTCCTCTCAGGATCTTGGGCATGCACGCACACGCGCCCGGCGTGAGTTGTAAGCCACCGGGTCCGAGACGCGAACCGCGGTCGACTACGTGGGAGTCCAGCGACATAGCCATTACGCTAACTGCTGGTTCCCCTCCCCTGGAACTTTTTTGAAGTCCCTGCCCTGTATACATTTGCTTTTGACTAAAAACCCTCCTAGTAAGGTTTGTTTCTTCCCTCAGAGGCACCCAGGGCTGCGGGAAAGGTAGCTCCCTTTCTCAAATGTGCTAAGTACTATAGAAAGTGAGTGGATCAAGAATTTACATTTTCTGAGTCTTCAATCATCACAACCTTTTTCTCTTCCAGGTGAAAAGGGAAGGTTAAAACTATTATACATGAACAAATTCTTGAATTTGTAAGATATGAGCAATCAAGCTTCCATTTGCATGCAAAAGATTAAATGTAATTGTTTCTAATTTCCTGCAAAGGCAAACTTCAGCCGTATTTTAAAATCTATGGATAGTTTTTTTTTTTTTTTTTCCCCTAGCTTGAATACATTGTATACAAGTCCAGTCAAAGATAACACCATATACATTATCATCAACAGATAACTTTCCATTTTTGTGTTTGTTAAATCTTTTTCTCCCCCCTCCATTCCCTTCCTCCCTCCCCCATTGTCCATCCCTCTCTCACTGTCTGTAGTGTCTATACTTGGAAGGAATAAAAGAAGGGAGAGCAACTCTAGATTTTATACAAACCCTTTTCTACCTGCTCTCGGCCATTTACTGGTCTGTCACTCTTTTCCCTGATCTTTTTTATTCCTCTTTAAAGTTTATTTTTTGCACTGAATTCTTACAACTTCTCTCACTTTTATTAATATTATTATTTTATATTCAAAACCCACATTTGGCAAAAAGGTTTTCAGTGAATGCAAGTGAACTCACATGCTAAAAAAAGGAAGTATGTTACCAAACTGGTCAGTATCTACAGCATTGAGCATGTGATATTTGAGGTTAAGGGTCATGTAAAAGAGAAACTGCAGAGAATCATATAGCTAACACTTAAAGAAGCTATTCATGAAAGTTTGATCAATGTCTTTAGAGAAATATTACCTTCGATTGATAGTCCTGAATCTATCTCCCTAGAAGCATGTCAGTGAGAGTTCCAAGGAGCTGGCTCTGGTATTGGCACGACAGAGAGCATCCTGACAGATTAGTGCATGCAGTGTGGGATGCGTCTCAGAATGTGCCCACGCTGTCTCCGTCTGGGCAGCATACCAGGTGACAATGTGTATTTGATGAGGACACATGGATGACTTGCTTTACCCTGACTACAGACTATCTTTCAAGGCACAGAAGGAACAAAAGAAGTACAAGTAGAAAGCTTGCTAGATATGACCACATACAACTGTAAAATGTCTACGTGTGAAAATACAGGAAAGAAAAAAATAAGTAAAGAAATTTAACTCGATGATACTGAAGTCATACAATATGGTCAATAAGCATATGAAGCATAGTGTACTTCAGCAGTCATCAACCAGAAGGGAATGTAATCAGAACAATGAGAGATCCTCATTGGAAGAGACAAAGAACCAAATGAAGATTAGGCACTTTTGTACATTATTACTGAAACTGGAGGAAACGCATAATAAAACACATTGGAAGGAAAGATGATCTGTCTATCTTAAACTTAAAATGTTTATTATCTTGATGCAATATTATTATTTCTTGGAATTTATAATGAAAAGACAATGAAAATCATGTAAGAAATTATATGTATATGATTTGTATTGCAGTGTTTATCAGTAAGCATTAATAAAAATGGATAAATCTTAGAATTTATATATGTCCAATAATTCAGCCACATATTGATAGCATCAATATGAAAACGGTTTAAAATCCTTATTTTATTTATTCATTTTTGAAATTTTGCTGAAGGGCATGTGTGTTCTCTGGAGTAAGAAAGAGAGGAAAAGTATCCCCAGGTGAGATTGTGATGCCATAATCCCTTCTCCATTTCTCTTTTTTGGTATTTTTGGCACACATGTACAAGTATCCATCCAGTGTATTTTTCAAGCAGCCAGGTCCAGAACTCAAATTGTGTTGTGGGCCATGTGGGATTCAGTTGCTCTAAACACCACACCACCAGCTGAAACCCCCATCTTTATTCTAAAGACTATGTAAGAAATAGGAAGAGACCAGCAGTTAGAGTAATGCTTATGTTGCTGGACTCCCATGTAGTCGACCACAGTTTGAGGCCTGGACTCGGTGGCTTAAACTCACGCTGGGCGCGTGTGCGTGTGTGCCCAAGATCCTGAGAGGAGAATGGAGGAGAAGGGATTGCGGCGTGGCCATCCCCCCTGGGGTATGATTTCTCGTTTCTATCTCTCTGTCTCTCTCTCTCTCTTTCTGGTGAGCGCACACACCCTATAGCAAAAATCTCTCTCAAAAAAAAAGGAATATAATTATAAAATTGAGTACAAAAACAATTTGCAAAACAACAAGCACCTTATAAGATCAATTATGTAATTGTAATATAAAAAATCTCAACACTGAAAATTAAAAATGGTTATAATTAGATGATGATTTTATAGTTTAACTAATTTAAAATAAAATTTATATATATAAATGTATCTAACATACAGAAAATTATATAATTAAGAGAAAATGTTTTCTAAACATAACCTTTCCAACCTCTAGATTTACTCACCAGAGGTAATAATTTAAAACCTCTCTTCTATTTTTGTTTTTAGATACATTAATAACACTAGATAATGTTTTTACATTACTCTTTCTCTCTCTAGTAGGTGAAAAATAAGCCCACCCCCACCTACCCTTCTCTTCCCTACTAATATAGTCATATCCTGATATGATTTTTCCATGGATTAAATTACAGAAGTAAATATGATGCTTAAGTCACATCTCTTATTATCTCAAAAGTAGAACTGATCCCTTGACTTCTCATTGATTAGTTGGGGCTGTAACTGCTGTATTCCTTTTTTTCCCTTCATACTCTTCTACCATTTTATTACTTATTTACTTGCTTTTTTTTAGAGAGAGATTTTTTTTTTGATTTTTGTTTTTTGTTTTTTTGTTTTTGCTATCAAGCGCATGCCCTAACCAGAAAGATAGAAACACAGAAAGCGAGAAATCATCCCCCGGCCTCCGGGGTGATGGTCACACTGCAATATCCTCTCCATTTTCCCCCTGGGAATTCGGGCATGCATGCACATGTACCGGTATGAATTTCAGGCCACCAGGTCAAGTACTGAAATTGTTGTCAGTTATGTGAGAGTCCAGTCCCTCAATCACTAGTCCACTGGCTGGCCTCCTACCATTTATTTCTAAAGTTACATGAACTGTTTTATAATATATTGGCACATATCAATAATTATTAACCTATTTCCTTTAGTCTATGTTTTTATTAAATAATTTTTGCAGATTTTCAATATACTATTAATTCTGATGCATATTGTGTATATATATATATATATATATATATTTTTTTTTTTTTTTTTTTTTTTTTTTTTTTTTTTTTTTTCATGCTCATGATTTTCTTCTCAGAGAACTTTGGTTTTACACTTCAATTCTCTTCCTGGAATTTTATTTCACTGATATCTAAGTTTGAAATTGCTAGTGATTGGATCTCAGATCTTTTTACTTGATTAATTCCCAATTATTCTAAGGTATATATTCAAATAATTTTTAAAGAAAAAATGTGCCCCAAATAAATGTCCAAGTTTTGTAATGACTTTGTTCTTACTTAGATATTATTGATAATTTATCATGGTGAGAAAATGCATTTCATTCATAAGTTAGAAGTCTTTGCCTCGTTGTTTTCTAACATACAGTTTACCCCTAAGAATTCTAAAACCAGTATGTTTTTCCTTACATTATTGATAATTTGCTTTTTCTTTGTTAATTTTCTTATAATCTTTCCTATTTTACTCACATACTGAATTTCAGAGCAACATATAAAGACATACATTTTGTGCTTGTGTGTGACTGGCAAACATATTTCTTAAGATCTGTTCTCTTTAAGCTTTTTAGAGTTATTATCTTTTCTAATTTTCTGTCTTCTATATTTTTTGGTTGTCCATTTCTCAAATACCTTCGCCCGCAATTAGATTGCTTGGCTTCACTCAGTGTCTTTTATTCTGGCTGTACCCCCATTCTCAATTTAGTTCATATTTGGTCAATGTGGCAAATGCAGCGTCTATTCATTCCATAGCTGATCTGACATTTCTTATGAACCTCATTCTACTTCTAGTGAGAGAGGTTTCAGTTACCAATATCACAGTCTTTTAAACATAGTCTATTCATAGTGCAACTCCCCATCAGTGTGGGTTTAAATAGTTCCCTTTTTATAAATGAGTCTCTTTTAGATTTTGTTCCTTCTCTTCCTCAAAATGGCAACTGCTATCTATCAGGTGCCTTACTGTGCCCTTGTTGTGGTTAAAAGGCTCTCAGACTTGTGAATATCCTTTGGATGTGTGCTATTTCCGGCTCTGAGGGGCAGGGCTGGTCTGATTAGTGGACAAGTAACCCTTGACTTTGTACAGGTCTTGTTTGGAGTGTGACATCTACTGATAGGATCTGGGTTCTTTTCCATTTGCCTTTGATCTTAAAGTCCTCACATTTACAGAATTCTTTTCTACCTTCTGAGATCTCTAACCTTTTACTCATCTGTTCAGCACTTCCTAATTATTTTGTGAAGTGAGTGTTTATTTCTAGACTGCTTGCTCACTACACAAAGGTTGGAATGTGGGTGGAGAACTGTATCCGCGTCTTAACTAATTGCTTCGCCCAAAGGTTCTCATTTTTAAAATCTATATAATCTCGCCAACACCATGGTGAGCTGGCACAGTTGTGGAAGCCAAGGCTCTTCAAAGGACCATGAAGTTCTGCCTGGGCTGGTTCAAGGAAACAAGACACTTGCTCTATGTCCTCATATTCCAGTGGACATTTGGTTACATTGTAAACCAACTGCTTACTAAAATTAGACCTAATAAGATAAAGTGACAGTAAAGTAGGTGGAGAGCTGGTCATTCTACTAGTTCTTCATTCTTCCTCTAATAATTCTTAAGGTTGGACTACACAAATCCAATCTCATGGCTCAGCTCAATGTAAGAGTTAGGAGAGAAATCAGCATTTGAAAGAGAAAAAGCAAATCAGGAGACATTTCACAAATACTATATTTACCATTGTTTTTCCAGGTGGCCACTACTACACAACTTAATCTTCTACAGAGCTTGAAACTTTCTGAGAAATAGTCACAGGAATCAGATGGATAGAAAGAAAATGGCATCTTTATTACTAACAGAGGTATGGGGTGAGTGTGGCTTTAAGAATATCACCACCTAAAATTGAATGCTTCACCTCAGCATTACTCCAACAGATACACCTAGTACTGACAGAACTGAACGATGGTGGCCATCTTGACCAGAGGCCAGTGCTTATTGTATGAAACTGTGGAGAAAGCAGACAACCTGAAGGCTAGGCAGTGTTTCAAGAAGGCTTGGGGACCAGCAGTTAGCATAATGGCTATGTCGCTGGACTCCTACGTAGTCGACCGCGGTTCGCGTCCCGGACCCGGTGGCGTAAAACTCACGCCGGTCGCATGCGCGTGCGTGCCAAAGATCCCGAGAGGAGAATGAAAGAGAAGGGATTGTGGCGTGACCATCCCCCCGGGGGGTTATTTCTTGCTTTCTGACTCTATGTCTCTGTCTGTCTGGCGAGCGCATGCGCCCTATAGCAAAAACCTCTCCCCCCCAAAAAAAAAGAAGGCGGCTTGGGGTGGGCTGAGCCTATTAAGCAAACATGTTACACCTTTGCCTTTGGGTAGAGGAGTGAGAAGAAGCAGAGCATAGCTGAATGTTTTCTTTCTATACTTCTATTTCTTGGGTTATGCAGTGAAAATATGTTCCTTTTGCATGGAAATATGATGAATGGAAACCAAATACTCTTTAATATCTTCAGGTTTTTTTTACTTTGTCTTGTTAGACTACACAAGTTATTCTGTGTTAGCTCTGATTGCAGCTGCTCACTTCAGTAAAGAAAAGGGGTGATTTTCCAGGATAGCTCTATTCCCAATGTCATGAGGCTACTTTCCTAGAGCCAATGCTACTTCCATTTTGGTCTTCCTGAATGCACTACAGGAAGGAAGTTTTTGACCAGAGGTTTTGCAATGGGTGAATACTTACTATTGCAGACCAGAAATGTCAGCATCACTTGGGAGCTTGTTAGAAATAAAGAATTTTTTAGAAATGCAGAACTTCCCACACAGTTGAGACCAGCCTATTCTATAGTCTAACAGGATCCCCAGGTAATTGTTATGTACATTAAAGTTAGAGAAGCACTGGGTTAGAACAAGTCATTAATTAAAGTAACTTAAAGGCTTTGCTGAACTCTAAGCTGAATATTTTCCCCCAGTTTCTCAGCGCAAGTTATGCATGGCCACTATCTTTAATGTACCTCACCAGAGATTATGAAATCAAATTAAATAGAAGTGGGTGAAATAATAGAAGAGATTAAATAACCATTCCAATAACCTGATAATAACCACAATTTATCTACATTTGGATTTAAGCTCCTTTCCATTATGGAGTTCATGGGAAGAGATTACAATCTCCAAACAGAATCCCCGTTCTCAAATAGAAACACAGAATACAAAGGTATCAAGATCCATAATTCTTCTTAAAGTAAAACGGTAAAATTAAGTTCTAAAAACTAAATTCCTTGACATCATGAACTACAGTTTCTTCCCGAAATACCCAGACAGACAGCCCCTCTGATGGCCATCGGAGGGATATCTCTTCAGTAGCTAGAGTCAGTTTCATTATCCTCTTACTCATGTCTTCTCACTCAGAAAGTGGCATTTAAGGCATATGTTCCTTTTAGCAATGTGTGGAAATTTGCACTAATTGTGGCCCTCTTCCCAGATCTTGAGATTACTTTCTTCCCTGTGCTATTGGGCATAGTACCAAAAAAGAAAAAAAAAAAAAAAAAAAAAAAAAAAAAAAAGGCCTTCTCATGACCAATATATCTATACAATACTTGCAGGCTCTGGCGATCTTTCTTTGCCTTTTGAATATTCCCAGTCTTGAGTAGCACTTGTTTCTACTCTTTTTTCTGTAGTAGTGAGCTATGCCTTGTCCGTCCCCCAACCCCCTCCACCTCTGTACTTTAAGGAAAGCTCAGCTGACTTAGCGGTTTAATCTATCTAAACTCACTTTCCTGCACCCCATGCCCCACCCCCTAGACCACATATAAACTGAATAATTTTTCCTAGATATGACCTCTTATTTTTCCCTTTCTTTGGTGGACTCGACATTTGTTTTTTCTATAGAATTTTCTAGTTTTATAAGATCCCTTTTGGTGACATAGAACAAATGAACGAGTACTGGGTCTACAAAAATTGGTGACTATAGGAAGAAATTTGGATCCTCACATCCTTGTTACAAATCTTTCTACAAAGGGGGCATTCTCCCATCAGACCAGACATGGATATGAATTATTTTATTTTCCATTTGACTCCTTTTCAAGGCATTTCATCTTCCCCCTACCTGTTCCCTCAGAGAACAGCAGTATTTCTCCACCTACTTGAAGTGGGTCACCTTGACACTCAGGAATCACATCAGTATTCGCATGGTTACCTTAGGACTCTTCCCTGCTCACGTTTGTCTATCTTCTCTCTAAACAGTTAATATTTCTTTAGCAATTCAGTCTTTGTTGTCATGTGATGAATCACTTTTCAAATGAACTTTACTTAATTAAATATTTAAGGGAATATCTCTCAAATATTTTTGTCCTATTTCTGAGATGAGGTTTCCAGTCTATAAGATCTTGCCTGTTTTCTGCAGATTCTTCTTTTTTTTTTTTAATCCATTTGCTTTTTCTGATCAACTAACGACCAAAACAGGTGTCTCTTCTTAATCACATTTTTCACTCTCTGCTTTTATATCTGTCTGGCTTAACTGCACAAAAACCTTTTTTTTTCTCTTTCATATGTGTGTATCTTTTCCTCAAAGTCACATTTGTCACACAAAAATTCTCTCCTTCTCCATCTTTTAATTAGTTTATACTTACCTTTTCACGTTTCACTAATCCTCATATTGAGAGGAAAGCAAATTTCAAAATCCATGCAGGCCCATTTGCAGTGATGCAGGTGGTGTGATACTGGGATCATACAGGAGAACCCAGAGTATGGATCCCAGGTAGACCTGACATGCCAGGGGCACTTGTGATTCTGACTGGCTGGGAAACTTGGGGGAGGATTGCCATGTGGCAAGGCCCTGTTGGGTGTCCTTATCTCTCTCTTCCATGAAAGGAGAAATAACGAATAAGCAAACAAAAGAAAGAAAGGTACTTATAAAAAAATCAATCTAGTCACTCCAAAATTTCCTGAGAAAACAGATTCCTAGAGACAGAATGTTCCAACTCAGGCTTTTAAAATTTCCTCCTTCAGGCTTTGTACTTGCCCTAATGTTATTGACATGTTGTTTGGCCTTAATCAAAGTTAATGTCTTGCTCTTCATATTTAATGGCCTCTCTTTTTATCATGTTTTTAAGAATAAAATCTATTGAGCTTATTTGGCTAGAACTACAATCCAGATCTCTTGAATCTAGAACTTTTAAGATATGGAATAATTCAACTCAAATCCTATCTGAGACCAAGTGAGGTGGTCTAATTCAAGACAACGTGTATGTAACTAAAGATTATTTTATTTTAGATATTTTATTTTTAGATATTTTATTTTAGATATTTTATTTTTAACCCTTAATGTAGTCACAGACTACATAATGACTAAAAGATGTGGGCTATCTGAACTGGCACTACCTAGTTTAGGCCTGGTCTCTGGATTTGTCTCTCGAAATTTAGTTGCATTTGCAATTATAAATTCTAATCTAAAGTGATTCTGAGAAGCACAAGAAAAACAGAAAAATAATCTATATTTCGATAACATAAATGCTTATCTAATGACTTTTGGCTTGGCTTAAATCAGCATAAAATTGGTCTCAAAGCCTCCTTTTATTCAGTCTAACTCATCTGCTCAGTGAAATCTGTCCAGATTTGGTGGGGTTATATTGAGTCATAAGGGACCATCTGAAGTCTTAGGTTAGATCAATGTCAACTGCAGAATAGCATCCCTGCTAATTAAGGCTAGTACAACCCAGATGAGTAACTCAAGGACCCATGAAAAGCAACTTAAACCTTAACAAACAGGTAATCTCCTGTGGATAGAAAGCCATGAAAAACTAAATTCAAAATGCATTACGACCTTCATTCTCTAAGGACTTTCAGCATCACTATTTCACAAACTCATATCTTATTTCATTTGCAAATATCAGTTCTTGTCTATTCTCAAACCGTTGGTTTAACACTAGAGAGTTAATTTAATAATCTGAAGGCCATTAGCCTTAAACTGTCTCCCTATTTTGAGTTCTTACATCAATAAATTGCAACCTAATTTAGTATGTAAACAATCCAAGCCTAATTTAGAAGTATATTTTGTAACAAACAGTGAAGTGCCAGCCAATCACAAGAAACTGAGCTTTAGCTATAGCAATGGAATGATTAGAACATGCCCAAATAAAGCAAATGCCCAGCTGTAGTCAATCAGGCAATTCTGATACTGTGCTTCTGTGTTCACCCAATAATAACTCACTGCCCACCTCTTCCGGTTCTGCCTGCTACACCATTCAATTCATGAATTTTTATGTGCTCAAATAAATTCTGTTATATTTAATTTGTCTGAAGCTCTTCATTTAACAATAGGTTGCTGTGCTTTTATGAATATTCCAAAACTTACCCCTTTTTACTTTTCTTAGATTTGAAACAAGACCCAACAGGGAAGTAGAAGGCAAAGTGCTTGGTGTCTCACTGATAATGCTCAATAAAGAACATACTAAAGTTTAGTTAACATGGCAAAATGGAGTTGCTTTCTCTTTCACTCTAGAATTAGGTAGTCTTAGTCACGTGGTTTCTGTTGCCACTGGATATCTCTGCATTTCCCTTCCAGGCAAAGGCTGGACTCTAAGCTCTCTCCATGGAGCAGCAGATGATGCATGTGTCTTGCAAAGCAGCTGGGTACGGAAGGAAACCTAGGAGACATTGAGTCAACCACACTCATTTCTTTTCTTAAATGCATTAGTCAGATGTGTTTCTCCCACACATTTCTTTCCTGGGGAGTGGAGCATAAAATTACTCCTTTCTGAGAAAGCAAGAGAAATCAAGAATAAACACCCCCTACTATATAATATAAATGTGGATGGAGGTGATGATTTCTGCACTTAGTTGATTATTTTTTTCATCTACTTTATAGCCAGTTATGTTGGAAAATAATTAAAAGGAATAAATATTGTCCTCCCCAATCCCTTCAAATATTAATTGTTCTTATTCTAGCAATTACAGTCTAAGCTATTTCACAAGCCTTCATCTCTTTAGAAAGCATGCCTGACCAGGCTTTAAAATCAATATTCCTGATAAATAGAATTTGATTGTAGTTTTAGTTAGTGCTCATTGAGTAAAGAGGCGAGTGACTTTTTAACAAGCTTATTAGATCACTGAACAATTTTATATTCATCTCAGTGAGGATGGTAAGGGAACTATATCTAATGAGGTCAGAGAGATACTGGTTCCAATCCCAGCTTCACTACCTGTCTCTAGACAATTGACATCTTTTTATATTTTCTCCCCACTTTTAAAAAATGAACATAAATACTTTAAAAGGATATTGTCATGATCAGATGAGAAAATATATGTAAATTGTATGGCATATTGCCTGACATTATTACTCAAATAAAGTTAACTCTCTATTAATAATTATCAGCACCATTAAAGATAAAAAGTCATTTTGTGGTATCATCCATAAATATTAATATTTTATATAGATTATACTAAAAATGATTATTGAGATAATTCCCTCAATTATCTCTCTTATTTTTCATCTGCAGAAAATATTCTTATTAGTCATTAAATTGTTCCCTAGTGAGAAGATTTCTTCATGAATTTCCTCTCTAGGAAGCCAAACAAGAGTAGTTAAAATATATATCTTAAGGTTTTGCTGTCTATTAACATCATTGCAAAGAACATATACAATAATAATTTTTCCAACATTCATCTGAGCATCTGTATACTCTAGGACAAATTGTTCTGGCAAATAATATGTGTTTCTTTGTGTGTGCTTGTGTGTATGTGTGTATATTTGGGGGAGCATCAAATCTGAGAGGGCTTGCCCATGTTGATCAGTTCTGAAGAACACCCTGGAGTCTAGCAGGAGAAGACATGAGTTTACGTGCATTAGGATGGAGTGCTTTGCTAATGGCCAGGTGGAGAATGATCCATGCCATGATAAGCTCAGCTTTGGCTCAGGTTTCATATGACAAGAACAAAGCATTTATAAATCAATTAAATATCAATGCAGACTCCCTGTTACTAAGGTGGGATTTGTACACACATTGCTTGAAGGTTAAAGTGAAAGGTTAGCTTATCAATGAACAGAATCAGCAGCATATATTTAGAGTTTAGTGCTTTCAATCTTGTGATGTTAATGTGGATGAAGTGCAAATACCTCTGGAACAAATGGCCTTGGGCCTGGGCCAATTCTATAAAGTGAAGGTAATGGCCACATGTCAAGTTCCAGGTCAGACCAGCAGCTGGGTTTCAGAGAGACAGGGCAAAGCAGAAGGGAGAGAAGAGCTCAGTGCTAGGAATCGACCATAAGTCTCTCTGTCTCTATATATTTGTATTTCCATTGGGTATGTGCACTCACCAGAGAAAGAGGTAGGAGAATCTCCCAATGGAGTGTGGTATGGCCATAATACTTTTCCCTCCATTTCTCCATCCCATTAGGATTTGGGACACATAAGCACATGCACCCAGAGTATGTTTTCAAGGAGCTGAGGCCTGGCCTTGAACTGGAGTTGGCTATGTTGGATCTGGCTCCCAATGCATAATACTTAACCATAGAACTGTCTTTCTGTTTGTCTCTTTGAGGAAATAATAACTATGGTGATGTGAGCAAGGTAAGGGAAAGAAAACATAACTGCCTTAAAGAGAACAAGTAAACTGCTTTAGAGTGATAACCAGAAAATTGAAACCTTAGTATTTTCTAGTTTTTCTATGGCAATCAGATAGATAAAATTCTCAGAAGTTATTTACTAGTCTGCCAATTAGACTGACCGTAATTAGTTAACCTTAGTTTGGAAACCTCAACCTGGAGGTAAGGTGATATGCAGTGGGAGTTTTAAGGTAGGATGTAAACAGAATTCTGCAAAAATTCTTACATGGACAGGATTACAAGACAAGATGATCTCTGTCACTGCCTAAGGCCTCGATAACTGTGACCAAATATTAGTTCCAGAAAATTATGAGGCAGTGACTTCTGTGATTATTTTGAGCCTGTGGTCAAGTCGAAGATGTTGTACTTAGTAATGAACAGATACCCTCAACACTGCTTCAGGCACTCCTGTTTCTAGTAAAACAAATATTAGTCAAAAAAATAGAAGAATCATTTTAGAGATTTTTGCTATGTCTGCTAGAAGCACATCCTTGACCATGTGAGTATAACTAAATTAAAAATATAGATGATTCCACTTGTCCATGAAAGTTCATACTATTTTACATTTTTTTTTCAAAATTTTTTAGAATTATTTATTTAAATTTGACTAGAGTGAGAGAGAGAGAGAGAGAGAGACAGAGAGAGAGAGACAGAAAGAGAGAGAGAAAAGGAAAGTGAGAAAGTAAGCCACCAAGTCCAGGACACGAAACATGGTCGGGCATGTGGGAGTCCAGTGCCACTTGATGGGCCCACTATTTACATTCTTAAACATAAAGGTTACTTGACTAAATGTATATCTTTATTGCTAATTAGAAAGATTTCAGTGATGGAGGGGCATAATTATCCCATCTCCTCACCCCCACTTCTTTGACATTAGGGAAGTTGGTATGTCTTCCTAGTTCTCATCATATGTGCCAATAAGAGTTATGATAAGAATACTAGTGACCTAACAAGAGTTATATTAGTGTCATTTTTCAAAAATAAACATAAAATCCATAATGTAAAACTGTTGTGTATATGTGTTAAAAAAAATCTCCACTAAATGCAAGGAGCCTGTTTTAGGATATCTAAATCCAATTTTAATAATCCAGCATTCTTACAGAATTACACCAGGAAAATTTAAACTTCTGTCAAAAACTTTAAAAAGTTAGTGAGATGGAACACCATGAAATAATTGTATTGTAATAAAAATTCTTGTGAAGATACCTCTTTCTGAGCTACCCTTTCACTGAAGGTAAACACTATTTTTGCCATTATTTTGCAATGTATTATGTATTATAAGTTATGACTTAGTGTTGGTCAAAGATTTAATTAATTTTATTTAATGTTGGAATTCAAATATAGATACAAATGACAAAACACATGATAGCATTGACCTTTAGCTGTACTTATTATGCTAAGGATAAAAGCAATTGTTCTGGGTAGAGAAAAATACTCAGAAATATAGTTTGTCAATTCTTTTTAAAAAATACATTATACCTATCATGATTTAAATGCCAGGCCTGGCTGCTTGAAAATCATGTCGTGTGATTGTGTGTGTGTGTGTGTGTGTGTGTGTGTGTGTTTGAGCATATCCAAAATCTTGAGAGAAATGGAGGAGAAGGTATTGTGATTTGGTTTACCCCCATAGAGGGTGATTTCCCATGTTCCCTTTTCCTGGTAATCATATACACCTTATGGCAAAAGCCTAAAAACAAACAAAAATAAATAAATTATAGGCCAGCCACACTGGTGCAATAGCAATACAGTGACCCATAATGCTGAAGCCATACCTGAAGATCTTGGGTTTGCATTTTGAGGTCTGCTGTATATGCTGAGTGCGTGCACATGTGCCTGTGATCCAGGCTGGCCCAGACTGGTGTGGATCACTGTAGAAAGACTCTGTTGGAGGTGCCTCTTTCTGTCTGTCTGTGGTTCTCTCTCTGTATGTCTCTCATAGAAGCAAAAACATTATAAAAACATCACTAAAACTATTTAAAATGAGGATCAGCAGGTGATGTGACAGTTAAGGCACTGGCTCCCACATGGCTGACTGTGCAGTTCAAGTCTCAGACCCAGAGTATTGAAAATCATGCTGGGGATGTATGTGTGTATGTCTAAAAAATCTCAGGAGGATAATGAAGAAGGGACTTTGGCATGGCAATCATCCCTGAAAGGGGGGGTGATATCTCACTTTCCTTTTTTCTCTCTCTGGTGAGCACACATGCCCTATAGCAATATATATATATATGTATATATATATATATATATATATACACACACACACACACACACACACACACACACATATATATATATATATATATATATATATAAATACAAATATGGAATAAAAACAGTTCATAATATCCTAAATAGTCTTAATATATGACATGTGTGGATAATGTATGTTTTAGTCTTTAGTCAATGTATTTGAATTTTTTAAGGTTTTTCCTAAAGAAGTAACTTGTTACGTGCCAATTTTTTTTAAAGAGAGATTTTTGTTATAGGGCGTGTACACTTGCTGGAGAGACAGAGAGACAGAAAATGAGAAATCATCACCCAGGGGGGATAGTCATGCTGCAATCCCTTTTCCTCCATTCTTCTCTTGGGATCTTGGGCATGCACATGCATGCACATCTTCCCACAATGAGTTTAAGCTACTGATCCAGTACTCAAACCATGGCTGACTACATGGGAGTTCAGCAACATAACCATTACATCATCTGCTGGTCCTATTATTTTTTTTAAAGAGAGATTTTTGCCATAGGGTGAGTGTGCTCACTGGAGTGATAGAGACAGAGAGACAGAAAGGGAGAAATCACCTCCCTCAGGGGGAATGGCTACACTGCAATCCCTTCTTCTCCATTCTCTTCTAGGGATTTTGGGTATGCACACACATGCACCTAATGTGGTTTAAGACACTGGGATCTGGGGCTCAAACCATGGTTGACTATGTGGGAGTCCAGTATCATAACCATTACACTATCTGCTTGTTCCATGTACCTAATATTTTAATCTGTATATTTATTTTAAAAATATTTAAGACTATCAGGAACATACATACTTTTAAGTTCTTATTTATTTATTTTTATTGTTTTAAGTTGTTTTTCCATAGAGCATGTGTGCTTGCCAGAAAGAGACAGAGAGAGGGAAAGTGAAAAATCAGCATACTCCCCTACCTTCCTGGGGAGAATGGCCATACTGTAATCCCTTCTCTTCTATTATCCTCCTGAGATTTGGGGCATGCACACACACATGCCCAATGTGGTTTTCAAGCCACTGGGTCCAGGGCTCAAAACTGTTTGTCATGTAGGAATCCAGCACCTTAACCACCATGCCTCCTGCTGGCCCTACACGTCTTGTTTTACATGCTGAGGTGAAATGGCTTACTATAGGTAGATCACTGATCAGAGTTCTTGACTTACAAGAGTCACTCCAGAAATTTCTTTCACAAAATCACATTTCAGCAACACAGAAAGGATCACAAAACTTCCTTACTTATGTGACACATTGAGCCTGCTCAATTAATTCAATCTGTCACTTCCTGGAAGAATGACAACTGAATTCAAGTCACCAGATAAAGTGGCTGCCTTCAAAGCCATACTGGAATTATGAAGGTGATGAGTCAACATTGTTTTTTGGTTTTGTTTGTTTGCTTTTAATTTAAGGTTTTGCCATAGATTGTGTGCACTCACCAGAGAGAGACACAGAGAGTGAGAGTGAAAGTGAGAAATCACTCCCTGTAGGGAATGACCAGGCCACAGTTCATTTTCTTCCATTTCTCTCCTGGGGTTCTGGGCATGCACACTTGCACATGGTGTGATTTTCAAGCTGCTGGGGCCTGAACTGCCACTGGTCATGTGTGAGTCCAGCGTCTTAACCACCATGTCATCTGCGGGTCCAATGTATTTAAATTTCTAGTATGATATTTTGGTGATAACAAACTGATGCCACTATTTACAGATCTCTATTCTAAGATTCTTTACAAATAAGCAAGGGTATAACTGGGAGTTATCAGCAGTCCATGAGTTTACATATGAGATGGTTACTGTGTGTTTTAGTACACTGGTTAGGGACAGTGGAGTGGCACTTCCATGGATTTATTTGTTGGTTTATTTATGTACTTGATGTTAGCCAAATATCTATTGTTTTTAAGTTACAAATTATCTGCATCCATAAAACTGGTCCAATATTAGGCTAAAGTTGGTATTAAGCATGAGAAATCTTCATTTTAAAACTTGTTAATAAAGGAGGACTCAATCCATTTTAAAGAGAGTATGGACTGCTTTGGTGGGGACTCTCCGGTTCATTTGGGCCAGGGAGATATATTGACTATTTTTATAACACTGAACCCTCAGAGGATCTGCAATAATGCTCACTGTACTGCCCAAGGCAGGCTATAAGCCCATGGCAAACTCCTTTACAATTCCCTAAATGCTGCCACATAGGGTTTGGTCCTATGAATTAAGTTCCAATCAATTTGTCAGCATTATGAGTATACAAAATAGCTCTATAGTTTATAGCAACTCAGAGAAAATAATTCTGTTGGCTGGATCCTTTTCTTGAAATCTATCAAAGACAAGAGGTCTCTGCTGGAGATCCCAGGTGTTAAACAACGATGATATGGAGCAAAGTATGATAAACAAAATATTCTTAAGGTAATCTATCAAACTCTGAAATGAATAGAGCATCAAACTGTTGATTGCCTTTGCCCATAGGTCATTCTCAGGAAACTCTCTACTCTGTCAGTGTCCTACGCATAGGAAATTTAGGATTGTCTTCTTTTTTCTTTCAGTGTTGTCACAGGATATATGCATGAGTGCACACTCAAGAGAGGAGAGGGAGAAATCATCCCGCAATGGGGCCTGGTCATGCCACAATCCTTCCTCCAATTCTCCATCCCATCAGGTTCCTGAGTAGATGTGTGCATACATCTTACATGTTTTTCAAGCCACCTGGGCCAACATTTCCTGGCTGGCCATGTGGGATTTGGATTCCCATATTCAACATTTGCCCTCTAGGCTATGGGGCTGTCCCAAAGACTGACTTCTTTATTCCTACCTCAGAATATGTTCAATAGGGACCAGCAGTTAGCGTAATGGCTATGTTGCTAGACTCCCACGTAGTCAGCCACCATTTGAGTCCCGGACGCTGTGGCTTAAACTCACGCTGGGCACATGTGCGTGGGTGCCCAAGATCCTGAGGGGAAAATGGAGGAGAAGGGATTGTAGGAGGTGGTCATCCCCCCGGAGGGTGATTTCTCATTTTCTGTCTGTCTGTCTCTCTCTGTCTTTCTAGTAAGTGCATGCACCCTATAGCAGAAACCTCTCAAAAAAAAAAAAAAAAAAAAAAAAAAAGAATATGTTCAATAGTTTCTGCTTTTACTTTTTCTTGTGAGAATTCTCTTATCTGAAGACTATAGATGTGATTTGTGAGAATAAAATCTTGAAAGCAAATGAAAGAAAACTTGTAGGAAAATCATAATAAAATGTTTCTTTTTATATTAATTTTTGAAGTGTTTTTAATTTCATAAAGCAGTAATCTTGAAAAGAAATGCTAGCTATGATAACTATAATCACAGGAAAGGTAAATTACTTAAAATTTTATTTATGGAATCTGAAAGATAGCCATAAGGAGAATCAACAGTTATAATACGCAGGAAAAAAAAAGTTTAAATCACAGTGAGTGTATTAATGTCTTACTTGAAAGCATCTAAAAAATAGGAAAATATAGGCCAACAAAAGTTAGATGCCTGATAATAGAGTTATATAACAATTCAACAACACAGATATAGATTATAAACAAGAGTTATTTTGAAGACTAGCATTTTACTTAGTGAGCATTAAAATTTTTTTCTGTAGTCAATAAGATTAGCAGTGATATATATTTTATTACTCACAAGACACTAAATATAGTCATACATTTCTTTTGTTTTAGCACATTACTATCTTGCGTTAAATAATCATTTTTCATATGAATATTTGTACATATCAGTATTATCAGTTATAATGAAGGCTTAATAAAAATTGATGATCTTTTTTTTTTTTTTTTTTTTTTGGAGAGGTTTTTGCTATAGGGCGCGTGCGCTCGCCAGACAGACAGAGAGAGACAGAGAGACAGAAAGCGAGAAATCACCCCCCAGAGGGGATGGTCACACTGCAATCCCTTCTCCTCCATTCTCCTCTCGGGATCTTGGGCACGCACACACATGTGCCCGGTGTGAGTTTTAAGTCACCGGGTCCGGGACGTGAACCGCGGTTGACTACGTGGGAGTCCAGCGACATAGCCATTACGCTAACTGCTGGTTCCCCCAATGATCTTTGAAAACTATATGGAAGAAGTATATGTCCTTGAACATAACAGAAATTAACAGAAATTCTCTGCTCACTAAGAACTTTTAAGGAAATTGATGTCTCGATAAACAATGTGTGATTTAAATAATAATGGTGTGAAAGGCAATGAAGCAACAGAATAATTAAGTCCATAGCTTGGAATTAAAATATGTAGAAGTTTTATTCAGTGAAGAAAATTATAAATATATTTAGTACTAAAGATTAGACCTAATTGTGAAGTGAATTAAAGACTTATTTATAAGATAAGAAAGGTCTTAAAGGCACTTGGAAGACAGAATTCAGTGTTTGGCAGGCAATTGTGAGTGTTCTTGGAAAAGAATGAGGAAAACATTGAACATTCATTCCATAGAAAAGCCTTAGAGGATGAGGGTGCATTCTTTTTTTAAATAGTAGAAACCTACTAAGTAGCTAAGATTTTAAAATGTGTTTTTATTTTGAATATACTTAAGGCTATCAAGAATATACACACTTTTTTCTTATTTATTTATTTATTTATTTCTTCTTTTTTTTAGTTTTTTGCCATAGGACTCTTGTGCTCACTGGAAAGAGACAGAGATATACTGAGATGGAAAGTGGGAAATCAGCCCCCAGGGAGGACGGCCACATTGCAATCCCTTCTCTTCCATTCTCCTCCTGGGAATTTGGATATGAGTGCACACATGCCCTGTGTGATTTTCAAGCTGCTGATCTGGGACTAGAACTGTGGTCAGCCATATGGGAGTCCAACACTTTAACCTCCTCACCACTTGCTGGTCCCATACTTTTAAGTTCTCTTCATGATCAAGAAAAACAGAGACAGAGAGAGAGAGACACTCCTAAAAGGGCCCTGATACCATGATCTACTTCTAGCTTCAGACACCCCTAAATCAAGGTCATACACATGTGTGTTGTGCTCAGAGAGGTCTTTGAATGTGAAGTTGGTACCTTCCCATGCCGGTCAGCCACCCAGATCATTGGTTTACCACTGTACCAAGAACACATATAAACAAAAGAGAAACAAACAAACAAAAACACTTTTTCCTGGGAGCAACAATGCATTGAAGTCTACGTACATATCAAAACCTCGATATAGTCTCTTTATGTATTGTATCTTCTTGTAAACCCAGGGGAAATACATTAACATTTTTTCAAACTATATTTTTACAGGTGTTTTCAGAATTATTTATATAATACATTTCAAGGTAGTAATAACTATGTCATCATTTTAAGATATTTATGCTGGAAGCAGTGAAGTATCAACTGTAAGGGTCTTCAAAAAATTGTGGAAAATGAAATTAAGGTACAAGTTTCTTCATAGTATACATTTTTCTATAAATTTTCTGAAGACCCCCCTTTATAATAGTGAAACTCAGATGTAGTCCATGTACAAGAAAATTAACACATGCTGTAGTTGGTCTCTCCTGAGGTTAAATCTGTGATGGATTACTTTCTGTGTCTGATACTTTATGTGGGTTATTAGACTTCCTTTTGGAGGTGAGATGAAATTTAGATATAATATATGCAAATATACCTTTTTAGGCACTCCATAAAAGACAGCTGCTAATTTATTGTAAACTAAAAGTCATCTATTCTTTATTATGTGGTCTGGGGAGAGCTGCCTGGTTTTCTATCCTAACAGTTAGGAAATGCCTCTTGTCTTCTGTAATGCTGTTCAGATTGTGCAAAGTAACACCTGTACGAATGACTTCCACAAAAAGGGGTGATGTTCTTTTCTTTATTATTTTAAGTGTGCTTGATCATTTAATAGTTCTTCCATGAGTGAGAGAAAAACAGACAGAGAAAGACCCTCTCCTCATCCCAGGGTCTTGACACTGTCCTCCAATCCCAGCTTCAGCCAGCCCACAGTCATTATGTACAGAGTACTCAGAGAAGTCTCCAGACTTGAACCAGGAAGTTCTTCATGTGGTATATCCTTGCAAAACTTCTCATTTTGAGCTGTGCCATGATCTGACCCATAATGATAACCATTTTCCATGTCATATTCCCGGTCCTTCCACTTCTCTGCCCATTTTAGATTAATAATCAAGAATTCCATCTTCTCTAAGATATTGCTTTCTTTAATTATATGTTTTTTAATTACTAAGAAATGATGATGACACTATGAAATTTAAATGGTTTACCAGGTGCATTGTAGAATAAATCCTCTTGTTCTTACTGTATGCTCCCCGGAAGTAAACCGTACAAGAAGGGCAAATAAAATATTAAGATAATTGAGTTCTGGTTTCTCCCTGTTTCTGCCTTTAATCTTTATGGAGTGTGTGCATTGATATGATGCCTATTTTATTGTATTGGGGTGTGAGATTTGTTTTCTAATTTTCCAAAATAAATTGGCTAAATTGTTGATCTTGATAATGTATTTCACTTCTACATTCTATGGTATCATCAAAACAATCTCCACATTAGTGAATATTTATTTTCCTTTTTGCTCTTCCCTACTTCTCACCTCATAAATATTACCTTCAATTTTGTTAGCTTGAGGAATGACATTCTGATATTAATGAAACCATAATTGTAATGACTATTCTTGCAAAGGCCATGGGCTTTGCTCCATTTCAGAAGTTACTGCTCATGTAGCCTGTATTGAGTGAGGAAAGCTGAAAAGATAAGGACAGAACAGCTAATGCACATTCCCAATCCTGAAGAAAACACTTTGAAATGCATCTTTGCCTTATATTATCATTCTTTATGTAGAATAGTGGTGTATTCCTTATAAACAAAATGTACATTTGTCATTGTTATGCTCTGTATTCACTGAACTCTTTAAGTAACGTTTCTTATGATAGAACAGTAAAATAGCCAAGATGTATTGTATCCACTATGGTATATGTGTATACACACAGTCACTATTTGAATATATAAATGTATTTTAAAGTATATTTATTAATGTCTTCTATAAGTGGGAAAAAGGGAGAGCAAAAAAGACAGATAAGAAATACTCTTAATGAGGTCTTGATGCCATGACCAAAATTTAGTGGTCATTTTCAGCCAGACCTGGCTCATGGACACACATGCACATGCCCAATGTACTCAGGGAAGGCTCTAGGACTCAAATACAGAACCTTCTCATGTGGGTCAGCCTCACAGAACATCCTGTTTTACTGCTGTGCCACCATACAGCCCCTAAATATATTTTTATATGAAACTCTTTATCACTGAATATATGTGTGTTAAATGGCGTGTTACATGTATGATTTACAGCTAACACATGTCGATATTCTTCAATATGTGTAACTTAATGAGAAGAGATAAATAATTTTTTTGGCCAATTTCAGTATACAAATATTGATTTGCATTGCAAGCGTATGGTAAGAGCACACTATTTGAAATTTATCATTCATAATTCTGTCTCAAGCAACTAATATTGGGGTCAGCAGGTGGTGTAGTGGTTAAGATTCTAAACTTCAACCTGGTTGACTGTGCTTTGAGTCTTGGACTGGACAACTTGAAACTCACACTGGATGTGTGTGCATGTGTGCCCAAAATCCTGAGAAAAGAATGGAGGACAAAGGATTGCAGTCCTCCATTGGAAGGTGATTTCTCAATTTCTGTTTCTCTGTCTCTCATTTTCTCTCTGGTGAGCACATGTATCCTATAGCAAAATCTCTAAAACAAAAGAAAGAAAGAAACTAAATAAATAATATAATTAATAGCATTCAGATAAAGATAAAATTGTTTTATATGAAGAAAATGATAGGCCTAATTTCTTGTCTCATGTCAATACAATCTGGTGAGTTTGAATTTTTGTGGGGCTTGAATAAAATATTTTAAATTAAAAAAACCCAAAAAATATAATTAGCTATTTTATTCTGGGATTAATGAAATGATTGTCCAGGCAAATAAGTGACAAGGAATAAAGACAAAGCATGGTTTAAATCATTGAATCTTAATGATTATATTAATAATACCCTTCATTAATCCTATTAATTAAGAAAATCTAATCCATGAACTATTCTATGGTAAGTATAAATAATGTAAATGCTCTCTTAGCAATAAGGTTCAGTATTGTTTGTAGACAAAACTCAAATTATAATATTAAAGTCTCTTTAAAAAGAGTTATTGAGATTTTATTTTAATGAAATTGTGCATAAAATTACTCAAAATAAGCCTAAAAAAGTAAGATACTTAAGGGGAAGACATGCATAGAGAAATGTTGCATGCTAAGAGTTTAGATCTTGTTTCAGTGAAGAAAGATCAGGATGAGCTATTTCTATCACAGATGCAGGGTACAGACTTTCTGGGGTTAAATTACCATGTAGTTCTATGGGATCCAGGCAGTTCAAAATAGTCTCTTGAGAAAGTTTAGGATGACTTTCTCTGTTTTCATTAGAACAAAGAGTTAATACCTTTTTTTGGCATGGAAAGTGTGAGAAAAGCCTAAAGTTGGGCTAAGGAGCAAATATTAAATAGATATTTTTGTATTTATCATCTCATTTAAACTTCATAATAAATCCATGTGGGTAGGTATTATTTATCCCTTTTAAAATATGAGAAACAGAGGCTCACTTGTTTGAATGTCATGTAACATAGGTAAAATTTAAACTGTAAAATATATTCCGGGTCTAAAGAACTGACAATCTTTGTATCCTACTGGCCTGTCTCACTTCTCAAGCAGAGGCATCACAGAGTCAAAAACATTATGAACCAAATTAAATATCTGAATTGCATTGCTTATCTGACCTGTATAATCCCCATACTTCCATTCCGAAGGAATTAACTTCTGAGACAATTCAAAATTAAATAATATTTTATGAAGAGAAAAGATGTTTTATTAGACAGAAGCTGTAGTGATGTATAGTGATTAAATGTATAAAATAAATTAAAATTTAAAAAAATCTAGGAGAAAGTGAGACAAGTCTTTCCTGTAACTTTTACTGTACTATATAAATGGCTAAAGAGCAATTTATGTTTTAAAAGGTGACTTGTACAACAGTTGAGTTAAGAAAATCAATGTTTTAGTGAAGAAAACCAAGAATGTCGTGGGGCTTTGTTGAACATTATTTCTTTGTAAATGAATATTGTAGAAATGAAGACTTTGACCCTAGAGTGATTCTGTCTTACACGGTTGTTTTTTTCTAGAGCTGCGGTAATTTACCTCCATCCACCTACTCACCCACCTAAGTGTGTGCCACTATCCCATGGCAAATTTGATGGACATGGACATGAGCCCCTGAGGACCCAGAACTATCTTTTTGGTTGTGACCTAAAGGCTGACAAAGATTATCACTTTAAGATGGATAATGATGAAAATGAATGTCAGTTATTTTTAAGAACAGTTTAGGGGCTGGTGCAAAGGATCAGTTGCACGTTGTTGAAACAGAGACAATGAATTATGAAGGCAGTCCAGTTAAAGTGACACTGGCAGCACTGAAAATGCCTGTACAGTCAATGGTTCTTCTTGGGGGCTTTGAAATAATACCACCTGTGGTCTTATGGTTGAAGTGTGGTTCAGGACTTTTGTATATTAGTGGACAGCACTTAGTACCTGTGGAGGAAGATTCAGAGTCAGAAAAGGAAGAGAACATGAAACTCAAGTATATCCGGAAAGCGATCTGCCCCTGGAGGTGGGAGGTTCCACAGGAAAGTATAAAATTTGCTACTGATGAAGATGAAGATGATGATCAAGTTGTTGTTGATGATGATTATGATTTTGAAGATTAGGAAACAAAAGAAAAAGCTCCAGTGAAGAAATATATATGAGACACTCCTGGCAAAAATACTCAAAAATCAAACCAAAATGGAAAAGACTCAAAGCCATCAACACCAAGATGAAAAGGTCAACAATCATTAAAAAAAAAAAGGAATAAATTTCTGAAAGGCCAAAATTACCTAGTTCTGTAGAAGACATTAAAGCAAAAATGCAAACAAGTATAGAAAAAGATAACAAGTATAGAAAAATATGGTTCTTTTCCCAAAGTGGAAGCCAAGTTTATCAATTACATGAATAATTGCTTCCAGATGACTGACCAGGAGGCTGTTCAAGATATCTGGCAGTGGAGGAAGTCTCTTTAAGAAAACAGTTTAAACATTTTGTTAAATTTTTCTGTCTTATTTCATTTCCGTGACAGTTGATATCTGGCTGTCCTTTTTCTAATGCAGGGTGAGAACTTCCTCTACCATGCTGGGTAAATGTTGTCCAGGTTCCATTGCCAAGAATGTGTTGTCTAAATGCCTGTTTAGTTTTTAAAGATGGAACTCCACCCTTTGCTTGGTTTTAAGTATATGGAATGTTATGTTAGAACACAGTAATAGTGGTGGTCAGACATGGAAATGGTGAGGAGACAAAAAATACATGTGAAATAAACTGAGTATTTCAATAAAGTAAAACAAAAAAAGAAAAAAAAAAAGAAATGCAGACTTTGGTTGATCCATCATTGACTGTCTTCTTTTCTACAGCTTTTTCTTTGACTAGAAATATGTTAATATAACAGTGAGATTTTCTCATTTAAGAACAAAAAACTGTGTATTTTTTTTGCAAAAAAGTAATGAAATGAAATAAAATAGATACCAAATTATTAAAGTGTACGTCAAAATTAAATCACAAGCTGTCCCATAGACTATTGGTTAAGGGAACCAGAACCCATATGGCCAACCATAGTTTAAGTCATAGTCCCGTGGACTTGAAAACACATGCCAGGCACCTATGCACATGTACTCCAAATCCTGACAAGATGGAGAAATACAGTAGAAGGGATTGAAGTATGACCATGCCCCTCTGAGAGGTGCTTCCTCCTTCTCTCTCTGTCTCGTTCTGGTGAATTCATGTGCCCTGAGGTTTTAAAAGAAGATCAATGATAAGCTGGTCACAGTAGTGCATGCCTGTAATACTAGCTATTTAGAAGGCTGAAACAAGAGGATTGTGAATCAAGGCCAGCCTGGACATAATGAAACTTTGTCTCAAAAAGCAAAAACAGGAACCAGCAGTTGGTGAACTGGCTATGTCACTGGACTCCCATGTAGTGGACCGTAGTTCAAGTCCCAGACCCGGTGGCTTAAACGCATGCCCGGCATGTGTGCGTGTGTGCCCAGGATCCTGAGAGGAGAAGGGATTGCGGCATGACCATCCCCCCTGGGAGGTGATTTCTCACTTTCTGTCTCTCTGGCTTTCTCCGTCTTTCTGGCGAGTGCATGCTCCCTATAGCAAAAATGTCCTAAAAAAAAAAAAAAAAAAAAAAAAAAAAAAAAACCAAAAAAAAAAAAAACAGTGCAGTGCAAAAACAAAGTAACATTCAATAGCAAAAAAATAAATGAACCTTTGAAAATGAGTAAAAGATCAGGAAACATGTATTTCAAAGATAACACAAAAATGGCAGATATATGAAAGGTGTTCAATATCACTAGTCTTTAGAGAAATGCAAATTGAAACTACTATGACATACTAGCTCATACTCATTATGATAGCTAGCATCGAAAAGAGGAGAGATGAGCTGAGTCCATGACCTAGTGGTTAAAAAAGCTGGATATTACATGACCAACCACGTGGTCTGACTCTCAGTTTCACTGGCTTGAAACACGTGCCAGGCATGTGTGCACATGTGCACACATGACCCAAATCCCAAAAGGATGAATAAATGGAGGAGATAAGATTGCGATGTGACTACATCTCAAGGGGTGGTAAGAGTGGGATTTCTCCTTTTCTTTCTCTATCTCTCTGGCAAGTGCAAACACCTTCTGGCAAAAATAAATAAATAAATAAATAAATAAATAAATAAATAAATGACAAGAGATAGCAAATGTGAAAGAAGGTATAGAGAAATGAGAACTCTGGTACTAATGGTGGAAGTGTAGAATGGCACAGTCATTATGGAAAATATTATGACAGTTTCTAAAAAACTTAGAACAATTATATGATCCCGCAACTTCTCCTCTGGTCATATAATCAAAGGAATTGAACTCACCTTGCTGTAAATATATCTACACTTCTGTGATTCCTGTGGCATTCTTCTCAATAGCCAAGATATAGAAATAATAAAATGCCTGTCGATGGATCAATGGATAAAGAAAATGTGGTACATACACAAAATGAAATAATATTTAGTCTTAATAAAGGAGATCCTGGCATTTGTCTCAACATACATGGACCTGGAAAATGTCATGATCAATGAAGTAAGCCTGGTAGAGAAAGACAGAAAAAAGAAATTTGAGTTACAAAGAGAAAGAATCAGTGGTTATCATGGGTGTGGGTGCGGGTTGGGATGAAATAGACAGAGGTAAGTTAAAAAATATACAAAATAGCAGATAATGTAGGTTGAATATATGTAAAGATCTCAGGCATACCACAAGGGCTATAGTGAATAAAAATTTATATTGGGTATTTGTGTTAAATAAGTAGATTTTAGCTGCTTTTGTCATAAAAAATGCAACTGTGAGATGATAGATTGCTAACCTACTTAACTAGAGTAACTAATTTACTATTTGCATTCTATTGTAAACCTTAAATTAAATTCCTTTTAAAATAAGTAAATGAGAGAGTAAAACAATAGTAAAACATATTTTAATGATTTAATATAATGATTTGTACTTGTTGAAACTGCTCGAATATCACTTTATTAACCTACATTGTACTATGCTGAAAATAAATAAAATTAAAGTAACACATACCTAGCTTAATTATACAAAAAAAACTTATAAATGATCCTACTACTATTGTAGTTTTAGATAGTATATAGATTAACTTCTAACAAAATAAATAGCTTGTTTTATGCATACCAGGACTTCTTACTGCTTTAGTAACTAGAGAAAAATTAAATGTGTTTGGTCGGTTAAAAGTTAGTTAAGAATAGTCTAGCAAATAGAAACCCATAGTAACTGAGAGTATAATTGTGCATACTTTATTTTTCTGCTTTTGTTCTTTCAGCTTCGGTGGGCTGCTTTTTGAGACGAATACTCACATTCTTTATCAACTCTTGAAAATGCAACAAAAACCAATCGAAATAGTTTTGCATGCTTCTTTCTTATACTATTGGAGTGTCCCTGAGCAATGGTTTAGGAAGTTCAATTTACATTATATAATAAATATAGTGAAATTCAGTTACAAATGACTTCTGTGATATACTTAAAAATTATATTAAATATATGAATCAATTTTTAGTTTGTGTGTGTGTACGTGTGTGTGTGTAAAACCGTGGCTATAATAATGGTAAATATGTGAGAAATACTTGTTCAAAGAAGGAATGAAGGTTCAGCAACACATCCTGGTAAGTAACGGAGCCAGATTACACATGGCCAACCACACAATTCAAATCCTAGGTCTTACTTACCTACCATGATAAAACTCCTAAGTTTAATGAGGAATTGTATCTACATATACATCAATTTTAAGTAAAATTATATAAATAATATTCATCAATTTAATATACATAATAAAGAGAGTAAAAGTCTCTTTGGGAATTTTTATTGTTTGAAGCTGACACTTATAAAATTAAAAAGATGATGATAAAAGCTGATGATATATATTTTCCAGATGGATATATACATATGTGTATATATATATATATATATATATATATATATATACACACACACACACGCACACACACACACATACACACAAACACAATATAGTTACTTTGGGAATTCTTAATCTCTAAAGTGTCTGCTTACTCTGCAATAAGATATCATACACTCATGAATTTATAATCCAAATTGGTATTTCTGTATACCAAAATTGACACTTTCATAAATAATTTAGTTTTGTAGTCTTATAGATACAAAATCATTTGCACACTATGGAATATAAATGTATTTACTGGCACTATCACTTGATGTTAAGTTTTCTAATTTGGTTCCCAGAAAAGGATACATTTTTATAATATTCTTGGATTATTTATGAGGTAATTTTGTTGATAAATCATTGTTCCAATAGTGCATAATTATACTTAAGAGCAGATTTCCAAAACAATATAAATTTATATTTTACAAATTTATAATTTATGAACAATAGGTCCTCCTAATCATGTTTGTTTTCCCCCCACTCTGGGATTTTTTAGATCAAAAGTTCTTGAGGCACCTAGTAGGAAAATCCCTTTTCACCTCATTTCATTATTATAAAGCTTGTGCTTTATTAATAATATACATGCCTGAAACACAGACTCCTAAAATTGGAGTTGCTAAAAGATATGAAAAATGAACTGATGTAATGAATAATAAGCTTGAAAGGGAAAGAAAGGACTAGATTTGAATTCTCTTAGTGTATTATGTAGATCCTGGTATTGTTATTTATTGCCATGGTAATAATATATTGTGTGTGTTTGTGTGTGTAAAAACAAAGCAAAACAAAAAATTCAGTAGCTTAAAACAAGCATTTATTTAGCCTAGGAGTTTGTAGGTCGGTAATTTAGGCTGGTTCAGCTGAATAGCTTTTGTGGCTTTTATTGAACTCATGCAGATGTTGAGAGTTGATTGCAGTCATAGGGATTAGAGGTGATTGAGCCATATGCTTTCTTTTTTTTCCCCCCAGTGTGCTAACCCAGGCATATTTTCAGTGAGACTGAAGCAATAGGTGAAAAAGCAAAATCACATTACACAAGCCCAGTTAAGACTCTGAATCACCATTACTAGCATTCCATGGACCTTAAACACACTTCATGGTGGAACCCAGAGTCATAGTCGACAGGCACCATGATGTTACATAACAAAGAGTATGGAACAAGGAACCACTAAAAATTGAATCTACTCATGCAATCAATGTATCAGTCTTTTTTTTTTTTTAGAGTTATTTTATTTAACTTTATTTATTTATTTACTTTTTAAAAACATTTGACCAAAGAGGGACAGAGCGAGAGAGAAACAGAGAGAGAGAGAGAGAGTAGGAGAGCAAGCCGCCAGGTCCTGGACTCAAACACCATTCAGTCATGTGGGAGAGAGAGAGAGAGAGACAGAGAGAGAGAGAGAGAGAGTAGGAGAGCAAGCCGCCAGGTCCTGGACTCGAACACCATTCAGTCATGTGGGAGAGAGAGAGAGAGAGAGACAGAGAGAGAGAGAGAGAGAGAGTAGGAGAGGAAGCCGCCAGGTCCTGGACTCGAACACCATTCAGTCATGTGGGAGTCTAACGTCCTTAATCACCACACCACCTGCTGGCCCCAATGTATCAGTCTTCAAAACTTTTAACCAGGACGTAACAAAGGCCAGTGATTAAGATGGAGCAAATAATAGATATAAGGGAAGATGGTTATCATTATTATTAAAACAGAATTGAGAGGACTTAACATTACGTTGTTATGATCAGAGTGGCTGTTGGTTAAAGAATGAGATTTCAGGGTCAGAAGTGGCTGTATTTGACTGCAGTTTGAGTCCCAGACCCAGTGGCTTAAAACTCACATCTGCTGTGTGTGCATCGGTGTCCAAAATCCTGAGGAGAAAGGATTTCAGAAGGGCTGACTACGCCCCTGGGGTGTGATGTTTTGCTTTCTTTCTCTGTCTCTTTGGTGAGCACACACGCCCTATAGCAAAAATCTATACACACACACACACACACACACACAAAAAAAAAAAAAAAAAAAAAAAAAAAACCCACGAAGAAACAAGCAAAAAAATTGACTGAAATTTCAATGATGGGATATGGTTTGCTAAGGCTTTCATAATAATAAAAAAATAATAAAAAAATAAAGGTTAAGAATAGTTTATTCAGGGAACCAGCAGTTAGTGTAATGGCTATGTCGCTGGACTCCCACGTAGTCGACCGCGGTTCGCGTCTCGGACACGGTGGCTTACAACTCACGCCGGGCGTGTGTGTGTGCGTGCCCAAGATCCCGAGAGGAGAGGAGAATGGAGGAGAAGAGATTGCGGCGTGACCATCCCCCCTGGGGGGTGATTTCTCACTTTCTGTCTCTATGTCTCTCTCTGTCTGTCTGGCGAGCGCACGCGCCCTATAGTGAAAAAAAAAAAAAACCTCTCCAAAAAAAAAAAAAAAAAAAAGAATAGTTTATTCAGAAAAAAAAAAATAAACAACAAAAACAAGATCAGATTTCTTTCTGTTTCTAAACTATGCATGTGCCTATAACACTTGATCTTAGGGAAAAGGCTGAGAAATGATGTGTATACCCTCTGATGTAAATTTTCTGTTCATATCTTTTTTAAGTTACATATGAGTTTGATTATAAAAAAGTGACCTTATAAAAAAAAAGAAAAGAAAATAGAACTCACCCTGTAGCCTAAACAAGAGACATTTATTTCCTGAGTTCTGGAGTCTTGACCTCCAGAATCAGGAAGTCAGTAGGTCCATGATCCCCCCGTAGGAGAAAAATGTCCTTAGCCCCTTCTACCTCTGGTGTTTTCTGGCAATCCTTGGCATTCTGTAGCTTATAGATGCATCATTCCAAGTCCTGCCCCTATAATTAGAGGGCTATCTTTTCTTTGTTTATGTTACTCTCTTCACATGGGGTTCCCTCTGTATGTGTGGGTTTCAATTTTTCTCTTCTTCTTAGGACACCAGTTATCTTGAATTAGTGCTGACTTTGACCTTACTCCACTATATGTTATCTTATATAGTTACAGCTGTTTTGGCTCTCTTTCCAAATAGAGACACATTCCGATGTGTTGAAGGCTAGGTTTTCAATGTATCTTTTTGGGGAACACAATTCAACCCTTAACAGTAATTGAATTAATGAAAACAATTTTTTGGGAGGAGAGATTTTTTAGTGTGTGTGCTCATTGGAGAGAAAGAGAGAGAAAGACAGAAAGTGAGAAATCATCCCCCTCCCCTAGAGGGGGTGGCCATGTCCCAATCACTTTTCCTCCACTCTCCTCTCAGGATTTTGGGCACACAAGCACCCGGTGTCAGTTTGAAGCCATCGGGTCAGGACTCAAACCACAGTCAACTATGTGAGAGTCCAGCGACGTAACCATTACGCCATCTGCTGGTCCTGAAAACAATTTTTTGATAGAGAAATAAATGTTATTTAGAGAATCCATGAGAAAGATGAGTTTGAATTGGAATAGTCTAAATTTCAGCTGTCAGACTAACATCTAGAGTTCTAAAATACATAAAAATGTAAGATTAATCTAGAAACAAAGGTGAGATTACAGTCAGAACATAAAATATCTGCTAAAACAGGGATTTTTCACTATAGACTGGGTAATAAATAAACCAACAGAAGAGAATAAGTACACAAATCCAGAGGAAATATTGAAGAAAGTTTAGAAAGTTAGGGAGAGAGAGCCAGCCAGTAGTATGATAGTTATTGTGGCTGGATCCCACACATCCCACTGCATAGTTTGAGTCCCCAATCCAGTGGTTTGAAATATGCATCATGTGCATGTGTGTGTGTGTGTGTGTGTGTGTGTGTTTGTGTATAGGTGTGTGTGTGTGTGTGTGTGCCCAAAATCCTGATAGGAGGATAGAATAAAAAGGGTTGTGATGTAGTCATCACCCCTGGAGGGTGCTTTCTCATGCTCTCTCTCTCTCGCTCTCTCTCTCTGTCTTTCTCTAGTGAATATACATGCTATAAAGCCAATTAAGAAATGAAAAAAAACACAAAAATGATAGGAAGAAATACAAATATATACAGTATCAAGGCCTTCTGTGGTATCACTGCATGATACTGGAGCCACATGGTTGGCATGGGTTTGTATCCTGGTTGAACTGAACATACTGGCACATGTGTAACTATGATCCTGGCTCACTTGTAAGCTGAGGGAGGATCATTGAATAATGAGACCCTGTCAAAAGTGCTTCTCATTCTCTCTCTTAAGAAATGAAGGGAACCAGCAGTTAGCGTAATGGCTATGTTGCTGGACTCCCACGTAGTCGACCGCGGTTCGCGTCTCGGACCCGGTGGCTTACAACTCACGCCGGGCGCGTGTGCGTGCGTGCCCAAGATCCCGAGAGGAGAATGGAGGAGAAGGGATTGCGGCGTGACCATCCCCCCTGGGGGGTGATTTCTCGCTTTCTGTCTCTATGTCTCTCTCTGTCTGTCTGGTGAGCGCACGCGCCCTATAGCGAAAAAACCTCTCCAAAAAAAAAAAAAAAAAAGAACAGAAAAATTTAAATGTATGTGGACTAGGATTAAGGAGAAAATATTTCACTTAATAAGTACCAAATTCACTATCTGAATAAACTAACCTTTTAAGATGCTTTAGTATAAACCTGTTAAGAGTTTAGCCTGGTATGATCTTTATATTATTACATATAAAAATAAACCTAAAATTTATAATAATTTAAATTATTATACTTTTATATTTAAAAATATTCTATTCATACATTTTAGATTTCTTTATAACCATATTTAATATAATTTGATGAAGGAGTTTCAATTAAACTTTTAGTAATAGCATTTATCTGCTTTTCTAGTAAAATGCATGAAGGACTGAGGATAAAAAAAGCCGAGCTACATTATTCCGATTATAGTATTATGGTTTATAGAACATATGGCAGATTTTGGAAATTAAAAAAAAATATTCTCTTGAAATACCTAGTTTTAGTGAAGTATCTACTGAAACTGCAACTGAAAAGAAAAGATAAAAAAGAAACATATTTCATCATAGTTTTAAGGAAGAGGAAAGTGTTTGGAAGGAAGTAACCCTTTTCTGAATCTTTCCAACACATTCTTCATTACTTCTCTATCACTGGGGTGCAGATTGCTCAAGGGAAATAAGAGCAATGGATATGAAGCCAGGCTATAAAAAAAGTTTAAATCTTGGAACTACTTTAAAAAATATTCAACTAATTAAAAAGAAACCAAAGTGAGAAGTAAATGTCACTAGCTCAAATGCCCACCTTCAGAAGTGATTAGTTTTTACAATCTGTCTTTTCCAAAGAATTCCTTGAAGATATAAATGAGTGGCTTTTGTTGTATTTCCAAGCAATTTTAGTTGGAATTTTGGCACTGAAAATATGGCATTAAGGGATTAGAAAGAAAAATGATGCCAGTATTATTTAAAAAAAAAAAAAAAACTAAAAATAATTGTGTGGTATTTAGTGGGAAAACATGAGATTAACAGGCTGCAGAAATAATAAATTGACCAATTTAGTACATGCTAATCTCTTGCTTTATAAAATGGAAATACCAAAAAATCTGCTGACAATATTGTTATAAAGAATGCATAACATAATGGATAGAAAGTGCTTGATATTATAAGCTCAACAATCGTGAAGTTTCTAACTTTTTAACTGAAAAACATTGTCTCTGCCTTTTGTACAACATATGACAAAGTCATAGAAGTTCATTGTATGGTTAATTATAAAAATACATTAAAGTCACAATCTTCTATTTATTGTAATATACTTCCTTTTACCTATTATCTCACAAGATTTTACTAAGGCTGCTTCTAATCAAGATAGTTTTTACATATGAATTTTCTATGGTAGATGCAGTTGTATGTGTCCTTTATTTCTTGGGTTTTTATCAGAATTTTGATTTCCTTAGATATATCTTTGAAATTCAAGGAAAATAGGCAGGCGTCAGTCATTATGGCCCTATCCTCTTTGTAACTGTATGTACAATTTACCATATAAATTAGGCACTTACTAAAGTGATGTTAGGTTGTAGAATTCTGGTTATGAAGAGTGAGGCAAGTGGCTAAAGATCCCTAGAACCCAGGTTGAAAATGCTGTGTAAAAGGAAGCTATATTTGCACTTGTACCAATTTCCTTTCAGCTGGAGGGTTTTCTGGGGATTCTGCAGTTGGACAAGAGCCCAGGTCACTCCTGACAGCTGCCCTGGGACAGGGGCAGCAGCTGGTTCATATGCTCATGTATTGATTACCCTCCAGATGGGATGAATAGAAGAAGTAATTATAAATTAGTGCAGAAAATTAGGTTTAAAATTCTGACATGAAGAAAACAAACTCCAAATCAAGGTATTTCTTAATTGATATGGTTAAAGGTTTATTTTCCATTTCATATCAATAATAAATATGTTTTGGGACCAGCAGTTAGCGTAATGGCTATGTCGCTGGACTCCCACGTAGTCGACCGCGGTTCGAGTCCCGGACCCGGTGGCTTAAACTCACGCTGGGCGCGTGTGCGTGCGTGCCCAAGATCCCGAGAGGAGAATGGAGGAGAAGGGATTGCGGCGTGGCCATCCCCCCTGGGGGGTGATTTCCTGCTTTCTATCTCTCTGTCTCTCTCTGTCTGTCTGGCGAGCGCACGCGCCCTATAGCAAAAACCTCTCCAAAAAAAAAAATAATAATAATAATAAATATGTTTTTAAATAAACACCCAAATCCTGTTGCCACACTTTTCAAAAATATTTATTCAGTGCTATAAAATGAAATTCAGCCCCTTGTCAATACTGTGAATAAATGAAAGATGCCTATTCAGATCCCTCCCCCCCACTTTTGAAAGTTCTTGTGGCCCTCTCTGTGTTTGATTGGACACAAAGGTTTATTGCCTCAAAGTGTCACTGAGAACAACATTGTCTCAGATTCTCTTTCACTACATAACTGCATAACTGTGAGTCTTTGCTAAATACCTGCACAGTATTTTCTCAACAAATAGTTAGATGTATTGTCACTGAAGGAAGTAAGAAATTTGCAAATACATATTAACATTTTAAGTTTTCAATAGTCTATTATAGTCAAAGTTTTACTCACATCCATAATTGACTCAATAAGTAGAGGCATAAGTGGATAAGAAATTAATACTATAAGTATTTTGACAAAAGTCAAACATTGTAAGATGCTGTGTATTTTGGGAAACAAACACAGATAAAGGTTACAACAGGATAGTCATTAATGAAAAGAACGTAAATAAGAACTGTGTAGTGTGTCGAAAGCTATTTGCCCATTTGCTAAATGTATCTCAGTAACCAGGGTGCGGCAAATGTTGGGTTGTAAGGAAAAGTCATGACACATTTTTGCATAGAAAAATACCCCATGACTTTTCCAATGACTCAATAATTCAGTAAGGATTTTTTTTTTTCAAATAAAGTCTAATGGGACCAGCAGGTGGTGTGGTGGTTAAAGTGCTGGACACTCCCACATGGCTGACCATGGTTCAAGTCATGGACCTGGTGGCTTACTAACTCACTTTCTCTCTCTCTCTCTCTCTCTCTCTCTCTCTCTCTCTCTCTCTCTCTTTCACTCTCTGGTCAAATGAAAATAAATGAATGAATAAATAAAATTAAAATAAAATAATTATTAAAAATAAATAAATAAATAAATAAAGTCTAATATGGCGAAGTAGAGAGGAAGGAATCATAGAATATTTCTCTAGTTTTATTTGAATATGTCACAGTTTCATTCATCTATTACCTATTCCCAATGAGATGTCAAAATATATGTGTCCCCAAACATTTAAAAATAAATATGCCTGTCTCGTGAATATACAATTTAAAATGTATCATCTATTGAATAGGGGCTGTGTGAAAGATTAGAACCAGTGAATGCAAAGATAAATAAGACACAATCTCCTTCTTAGAAAAGTTCACTTACAGGTACAAAACCATTAGAAATGGTTAGCTCAGTGATAATACCTAATATTTGAAGTTATACCTATAGGATATATATATACACACACACACATATGTATGTATAACTATTAATATACGTTTGATATCATACACACTCATATGTACACAAGTTACATTGACATTGTCTCATATTGTCTCAGCTGCTCAGAGTCTTGAATATAACAGAAGGACACCAATTTTTTACCAATAATTATTTAAAAAGTATCATTGAATGCAAGTGGTATTTTTACAAATGCAGCGTCTTGTCCTGTTCATTTGGTTATGATTAAGGCATTATGATCTAGTTGGTCAGCTTCCAAAAGCATATGATGTGACACTATAAAGAAAAATTAGTATTCTGTTCTCTTTGTTTTCTCATAAATATACATTATCAAGTTTCACTAGCAGAAAAGAGAATATTTATTTCTAACTATAGTAAATCTTCCTGTTGAGAAACAATTTTTACTTACAAAGATAATTTCAGATAATCATTTTTTAAGAAATCTGTACTCACATAACAACCTAATAACCCTTTATAGAAGTAGACCTTAAAGAGATTCTAGAGACAGTAGCCTTTTATGTATTGAATAATTGGTTGAATGTCAATGAGAATTACTCTTTTCCTTGTTTAGGCCAGATAGAGTGTGCTGAAGTGCTCTGTTAATATTTGCCTTCCCTGGAATTAAAGGCACACCCTCTTAATAGAAATTTTTTTGTGTATGTAAGTGCAACAGTATTTTAGGAAGCTTATTATCTGTATTTTAGCATCTTCAAATATTATTTTAACTCCATATGTCTATTTTCATCAGAAATATTTCAATATTGCAAGATACTTTTGTCAACAGAATGGACATAAAAAGAGAAAGAAAAATAAGCCTTTGGACTTAATTTTCTGAAGCTCTTACTTATTTTACTCAATACCAACACATTATATATACTTTACTTATAATATGAATAAATTCCATCTATTTTACTCTAAAAACAGACATACAATGACATGTAATATGAAATCTTCACTTCTTTTCACTTTAATGCCTTAATACAATAACAAAGCAATTTGAGGAAAATATGGGATGATTAAATATCACCTAAAATTTCAAGTGGAAAGGACAAAAGACAGAATGCATTCAGTGTAGTTTATGACACTGAGATTTTATTTTAAGAAAAGCACTTGTAATTCTAGTCAGCATGTATTTTCCTTATAAAAACCGTGTTTAGCATGGTTTTACTAGTCTCTTGCTGGCTTACTTAGCATATTTCATTATGGTCCCATAGGTGATATTTGTTCTAAAGTTTGAGATTCTACAAGCATTTACCTTGCAAAGGCACAGGACACTCCTGTCTCTTTTTACCCTTTGAGCCTACAATGCAGGTGATAAAATGTCACTAAAATAACACATACTCAATTTGATAAATTTAAAAAGATGCTATCTATATGGTACCCATGTCTCACTGTTTCACATCCTCCTGCCTCACCCTCCCAAGTAGCTGGGACCACATGCATGCATTGCTGTTCTTGGTTTTGTTTAGAGTGAACTGGTATCAACCCTTGGCCTCCCACCGAACCATGTGGAGAAGCAGTAGCATCTTACATGTGCACCACTGCAACTGGGCTTATCATCAATTTCATCATTGTTCAAGATGTAAAGTTATAGGGACCAGCAGATGCCATAATGGTTATGTTGCTGGACTCCCACATAGTCAAGAGTGGTTCAAGTTCTGGACCCAACAGCTTAAACTCACACTGAGCACATATGCATTCATGCCCCAAATCTCAAGAGGATAATGGAGGAGAAGGGATTGTGGCATGGTCATTCCCCCTGGTGAGGGGATGATTTTGCACTTTCTGTCTCTCTGTCTCTGTCTCTTCAGTGAGCACACACTCCCTATAGCAAACATCTCTCAAAAAAAAAAAGTAAAGTTATGCATTTAGGATTTCTTTCTTTTTTTTTTTTTTAATTGCCAGAGGTTACATGTATTCACCAGAGAGAGACAGAGAGACAGAAAGGGAGAGAACAGCTCACAATGAGATGTGGTCGCACAGCAATCACTTGTCCATTACTCCACCCTGTTGGGATTTTGTACATGCATGCTTATGTACCTGGAGTGTTTCTTAAGCCCGTGGGGCCAAGATTTGAATTGTGATTGGCCATGTGGGATCCAGCTCCCTTAAAAACTAGGCCATGAAGCCACCTCAGGATTTTAAATGCATATGTCAAACATTGCTTATGCTTCTTACATATGTGATTATGTTACATGCATTTTAATCCATCACCCCTAAGTATCAACGTATTGATTGTAAACATGTACCTGCAATTCAAAAAGTTGTTTAAGTGAGGAGACAAATTCAGCACACTCTGGTTCAGTATTTAGTATTTCTAAGCAATTGGTAAATGAAGAATAATAAATAGAGCATTATAAATATGTTTTACAAGAATGCTTTATTTATGACGTGTTAGTGTATCTCTCTCAGGTGGTTGACACAACCCATTAAACAGTTTTTCTCTTTTCCTTGTGTTCTTGCAAAGCTGCTCCGGGTAGTCAAAGGAATGAAGTTCGAATTATGTCATACTTGGAATAAAATCCTTAGATTTAACCCTGGTGCCCTAAAGATATGGTTCCCACTCTTATTTTTAGCTAAGCAACTTCTCATCTGGTCCTACTTTCCCTCTCTGCTTTTTATCTTTTGCTCCCAGAATATGAAATCACAAAAAAAAGAGTAAACTTTGTTCATTGTCCTTTCCTGTTTCTGGGCCTTTTTGTAAATTCTCTACACTATCAGTATTCTCTTTCCTCTTTTCTCTTTCTTTTTTCTTTTTCTTTTTTAAGTTAGGGTCTCACCATGTCACATCTTTCTGCCTCAGCCTCATGAGTAACCGGGAAAAGAGGCATGTGCCCTCAGTCTACTTATTCTTCACAGTTCCCTGCACATACATTCACAATAGTCCCCCTAATTCACCCAAATTCATGATAAGTGATTTGCCTCAGATAAGTCCTGCCTGGGCATCCCCGCACTACCTGGTACCATATACTTACGTCCTGTTTTCCTACCTAGAAAATATTGTCCTATATGGTCTTAGAGTTAGAAATTTCTGTGTCTGTAGTGTAAATAAAAATACACAGGCAGTGCCAGCAGGTGGCTTGGTGGTTAAGGTGTCTGATCCCACATGGTCGACTGCTCTGCTAGAGTCCTGGACCAGGCAATTAGAAACTCATGCCAGGCAAGTCTGCATGCATGCCTCAAACCCAAGAGGAGAATGGAGGAGAAGGGGTTGCAGCATAGGTATCTCACCAGGGGGGGTGATTTCTTACTTTCCCTCTCTGTTGAGCTCTCTTTATCTCTCTCTCTGGTGAGTGTGTGTACCTATGCCAAAAATCTGCAAAAATAAAATAAAATAATTATACAGGGACCATGGGGCTAGCATGTTGCCTGATGGCAAAGGAAGCAAAGGAGGGAGAAATGGAGAAGGAATTGTGGCGTGACCATCTCATAGAGAGGTGCTTTCTCACTTTCCCTCTTTCTCTCTGTCTCTTTCTAGCAAATAAACATGTCCTCTGGTAAATAAAAAAAAAAAAATCACAACAAAAACAAAAAAAAAATACAAAGGATAGATTGTATAAAGCATACAGATGTTTTTAAGTGGTCCTAGTTGGGTTCAGACTCCTATATAGATTTCAAAAAAACAGAGGAAGGGAACAATCTTACATCAAAGGATTTTAGAGTACAAAAACATTTTAGAGATTAAATAGATTAAATCAGACTATTTTGTGTAACAGAAGATAAAACTAAAAAAAAAATGCAGAATCAACTGGAAAGTTAGAGTGTTTTCTCTAGCTGGTTAATGGACAGACTATATTGCTAATTGATTCTTTTAAATCCATTTCATTGTTATTTTGACATCCTGAAAAATTTGCTGTTTATAGTGAAGCATAAGAAACAATGAGATTTTTTTTAAGTGAGGAAATAATGAAGTAGAAAAATCAGAGGAGGGAAATAAGTGAGGAGAATTATAGTGTCAGATCACAAAGATGTTAAACAAGCAGCATTACTTGGAGTAGAACACCTGATTATCAGATTCCTGGAAGACAAAGCAGAAAGAGAATTACCATTCATAAGGAAAATTCTCAGGGTCTATTTAATTACACTTATGGAGTTTCCCAATGGCAGTTTTTTTTTTCCTAAGTTATTTTTCATATAAATGTCACTCTATTCTATAGAATAGGATATTCTCATCATTCTTAAAGACATTATCAACTTGAAGAGTTCCTCGCCTTATAAAGTCTCTCAAAATAGGCTTAAGGCATACTGTGAAACAGAATTCACTAAGTTTACACCTGGAAGGGGCCTAAATAAACAGCTGTGTTCTCTATTGCTCTGGCTTAAAATAAAAATAAAATAAAGAATTGAAAATAAAAGCACAACATATCTCAAATGTGTACAGCGTAATGTACATAGAATGTTGAAAATTGTAAATATGTTTTTATGGTTGGTTTGATTATTACACACTGCATACATGCTTTAAAAAAAAACAGCATAGCACAGGGACCAGCAAATGGCATAATGGTTACATTGCTGAACTCTCATGTAGTCAGCCACGGTTCAGGTCCTAGACCTGGTGACTTAAAACTTATATACCAGGCGTGAGTGCGTGGGTGCCTAAGATCCCAAGAGGACAATGGAGGAGAAGGGATAGTGGTGTGGCCAATCCCCCTAGGGGGTCGAGTTCTCACTTTCTGTCTCTCCAGCAAGCTCATGCATCCTATAGCAAAAATCTATCTTAAAAAGAAGTAAAACCATAGTGTACTCCACAAGGATGTACAACTATTACATTTAAATAAGAAATTACAATAAAAAATGTAAAAAAAAAAGAATTGGGAGCCACCTAAAAGTCTATGTATATGTTTAGAATCCAACATACTGTCAGTTTTTTTACAATAAATATTTAGTTAAGAACTACATGGATATAATATGGATTTAGCAAAATACTTATACTAAGGAAACTAAGAATTGTAAAGCATAAATCTTTCCTGGAGTGAAAGCACTAATAATGCTAAGCAGTTGTTCATATTATCAAACCAGCAAGCAATGAATAGAAAAAAGTATATAATGCAAGAATATTTTTACTTAATTTTTATTTTTTTATCAGCTGCATATATTATTCTCAGAAACTGCTTAATATCATTTATCCTGTGTAAGAATCCCTGTTCTTTTTATTTATTAGCTAATGAAAAATTTAGTTCTCCTATTTTGAAATAGAATACAATGCCCTTTAACTATCCCAAAGAAACATTTTTCTAAAAGGCTTAATAGTGTGAATTTAGGTCTGAGGAAAGGCTGAAAATCATCTAAATTCAAATTAAGTCAGGAGAATTTCTTCTTTTTTATTATCCCTTTCCACTTTTTCTGTTCACATGTATTATTTAATTTTCATTGTTGCCTTCTGGAAAGCAGAAAAAAAATGGTGCTTCCTTGTAAGTCCTCAGGGAGACTAGATTTAATCTCTGTTCTTGATTCTGTGTGTTTTCTAGCTTTTTAACAAATGAAGCTGCTTTATTTATTCTTTTCTTAATTAAAAATTATCTTTTGATTTTTTATTCATTTCCCTTGTTTCACAGTTTTTATTCATATCTGCTATAATTTCTGTTCTTTTTCTCTTGCTTTCATTTCACAAAATTTGTTTTTATCTTTGATAAATTTTAACTGGAACCCTCATTTATTATATTTGATTACCAATTCGGTAAGGTATATTAATTATCGATCTTAGCATTATTTTAGTTATAGTTTGTTTTTCATACTTTAAAAAGTACATCAGAATCAGCAGATGGTATAATGCTTAAGTCACCGGAATCCCATGTAGTTGGCCGTGGTTCGAGTCCCAGACAAGGTGGCTTAAAATTCATGCCAGGAGAGTGTGCATGTGCACCGAAAATCTGAGAGGAGGATGGAGGAGAAGGGATTGCAGCATGGCCATCTCCTCTGGGGAATGATTTTTCACTCTGTCTTTTTGTCTCTCTGGCAAGCACATGTGCCTTATAGTAAAAATCTCTCTAAAAAATGTATTATTTATCTTCAAAATTTAAGTGTCAGAAATTAAGTTGTACTTTTGAGAACCATTTAATTTAGATAAAGTTACTCTTATTTCTTCTATGCTGGTTCGTATTTTAAAAATAAAATTCGATTTGATGATGTTGATGGGGATTTTAATGTCTTTGTATTGATTGATATACATGGTCTTCCTTTTGAAAAAATAAATGTAATACACTGTAAAGTTATATGTGATTCAATGTAATATAAACATGACTATGATAGTAATAAATAAAATTTAAAACAAAAAAAGCAACTCTAAATTGATATTATTATATAATGTATTCTAAGATTTATGATCTTTTAGCTTTTTTCCCTCTAAAACCTCTTTAATTTAGTGTTATCTATACACTTGAAGGCAATTCTTTTATATAATTAATGTAGTTTCTATGCTTAAAATTTTTACTAATAGTTTTATATTTTTAATTTAATATTATTTTAAAAATCAACTTTCTAACAGTTTTCATATAATGTCTTTCTGGTCTGTTACATATAATTTAGTTTTGTTGGATTTGATACAGAAATTTTCTTTTTTCTTAGAAAAGCAGAAGAGAAGTGCATGAAGAGCTATATCAAGCCCAGCTGTGGTGGCACAGTGGTAATACAATGCTCTTACAAACTGAGATGACCTGGGAAGGGTTTGCAATGCAAGGTGTCCCTGTGGTCACCAGGCAAGAACATGCCTGTGTCTGTGGTCCTGACTGGCTGAGGCTGCGAGTGGCATTGTGATAGCAAGAGCTTGTTCCAGGTGCCTCTTCTTCTGTCTCTCTGTCTCCTTCTTTCATGGAAAAAAGAATACCTAAAAAATCTACAATTAATATTATAATGTGTCAAACACACAAGGAAGTCAAATGTTAAAAAGTTTAAATGAGGGGCCATTTGGTGGCACAGTGCTAATGTAACTGGACCCACATGGGAAGCCTAGGTTCATATCCCAAGGCCTCCCAATACTTTCCAGGCCGTCTGTGATTTTGGGCTAACTGAGGCCAGGGTGGATCGCAGTTTGAAGACCCTGTTGCAGATACTTGTCTGCCTCTCCTGGAAGAAATAATTGAAACTGACAAAGAATATATTTAGGACTGGTCATGTGGCATTGTGTTTAAGCGCTGTGCATAGGCAACTAGATCCCACAAGGCTCACCAAAATTAAATCCCAGCCTCAGTGACTTCAAAAACATGCTAGGCTTAAGTGCATGTGCCCAAAATCCTATCAGGAAAGATAAATGCAGAAGAAAATATTGAGGAGAGATCACACACATTGAAGGATATACATACTCTCTCTTTCCCTCAATCTCTGTGTCTCTGTCTCTGTTGAGCACATGTGACTTTTAGTAATAACATTTAAAAAGGTTAATTAAGGTTTAATTAAGTTACATGATTTCTTTCACACATTTGAGAACTCTTAATATGCAAGAATGCAACTCCTTTGAATTCATCTGAGATACTGGATCATATAAATCTTCAACTCTGTAGAAAAAGTATTTCATGTGCAAATGTAATTTGATTTTACTCTCAGTAAAATTTTGTATTACTGCATATTTGTGAGACTGCATTTTAAAAATTTTGTTAAGTCCAAAGATTTTCCATGCCATATCTAGGTATAGATCTGGATTTTCAATCATATTTTCTATAATTAAGGTCTCCTCTTAGTCTATGTTTTTTTCTTCAGGGGTCATTCTTTCTATCATAATTCTGACAAGAGAATTTAAAAACTTTTTTTTACCCTTTCTTAATTATTTCTTTATTGAAAATGCATTCCTCCTGGCACATATCTAACATATGCTTTGTCGTAGTTGTAAAAATTGTATTCTTCATATCTACATTCTGAGAAAATAGAGCTTTCATTCATATTTTATGAGATGTAAAGATTTTGGGCCAGCAGATGGCATAGCAGTTATGTTGCTGGGTTCTCAAATGGTTGACTTCAGTTTGAGTCCTGGACATGGTGGCTTGAAACTCACCCCAGGAGTGTGTGCATATCTGCCCAAGGTCTTGGAGGAGAAGAGATGCTGTGTGGCCGTTCCCCTTGGGGGGTCATTTCTCACTTTCCCTTTTACTGTCTTTAACACTTTCTCGCTTTCCCAGTGAGTGCACACACCCTAAGGCAAAACTACAAAAAAAATTTTTGATGACGGAAACAACACAATGATGTTCAGATAGATGAAAAACATTTTTTTAGCGTTGCTATTAGTTGCATTCCTCTGCTCCACAAAAAAAAAAAAAAAAATACAAAAACAAAAAAACAAACAAAAAAAAAAAACAAGAAGTAAAAAGAAAAAAAAAGAAAGAAAGGAAGGAAGAAAAAGAAATAAAAATGTAAGCTGCTCAGAAGGCTCTCACTGGGAGTTAAATGGGTGGGACAGGTTATAACCAGCTGGAACCATCAAGGTGGGGTTAGCTAGGTTTTGATGGCTCCTTTTGGATTAGCTAATTAGAATAAGTTTTTTAATCTCCACGGTATGAGGACTTTCTGAATTCTCTGGCACCTGGTCCTAGGGCAATTAGGGCAGGTGTGGAGTGGTTCAGAGTGTGAGAGGTCAGTAAATGAAGTGGGTAGTGTGTGGGCTTAATTGGCCATTCAAGAACTGATTGACCTCTAGCCATGGTCCTGAAAATCATGCCAAGACAACATTCGGAAAAAAATCATAGCATGACTAGATAATGAAAATAAACATAAACTCTGCTCTCCTCTGTGTATACTGTGGATTTGAAACTTATTTCAAGTTTACTTTTTTACTGGCCATTTTATACCCTATCACTTATTGTTTTCACATCTACTTTCTTCCTGATTATTTTTCATGGGGATCATTTCTCGAAATCTATCGTATATGCCAGACCACGTTCTCTGTTAGAACATGTTTCTTTGTTTATATTTGTCTATTAATTTCTGTACTAAATTTAAAGATAATTAGACAGAGAACAAAAATAATCACAATACTATGCATAAAGGTATGTAAACATAGTAACTTTTTTTTTTTTTTTTGAGAGGTTTTTGCTATAGGGTGCATGTGCTCACCAGAAAGAAATAGAAAGACAGAGACAGAAAATGAGAAATCACGCCCCCCAGTGGGAATGGACATGCTGCAATCCTTTCTCCTCCATTCTCCTCTCAGGATCTTGGACATGCACGCACATGCACCCAGCGTGAGTTTAAGCCACCGGGCTTGGGACTCGAACCACAGACGACTACATGGGAGTCCAGCGACATAGGCATTATGACAACTGCTAGTCTCAACATAGTAACATTTTAGAATGAGTTCTTTAGATATTTTTTATTAATGAATCTAGAATTGCAAGTCCCAAATTGTTATTCATTAAATTATCTTCTGAGTGACTTTTGTTATTGATAATCTCTTGTCTGAAGTTATCTTTCTGAGTTATATGTACTGTTATTCATTAAAACTATTGCCTGTATCACCTTGTTACAAGTCACTGCTGTACATTGTCAGTCAAGACTATAAATAATAAAATAGTATTATAAGTGAGAATGCTCACAGAATCACATAAATTACATATTTCAAAGCTCTAAGACCGAAATCAGAGCATCATAATACACTCGTCTAACCAAATCAGTTATATTAAGGAACATTCACTATTTTATTGTATTAAGTTATCACTGAGTCACTTTGAATATGCAAGCATATGTTTGACAAACTATTTTATAAACTATTGATGTATCACACAAATGTTAGACCCTGTTATTTTTGCTTATTTTCTCTGACACATGAAAGTTAATTAGATTCAGTATGATTTGCATTTAATTTAGGCAATGATAATGCTTTTATTATTTATATCAAAGACACATAATATAAAATGTTAAATATACTCATCTTTTTATTATCATACAGATGTTCTGCTAATTTATACTGTCAAAATATTTACTACGAAACTAGTCAACTTGAGTGTATTCCACTTTCTACTACTTAGCTGGTTTATTCAGTGAATTATTTTCTTCTGAGGGCTTTGTTTCTACTCCTCTGAGACATACATAATTTTAAAGTTTAAATAGATCTTATAATTACGTAAACCATCATCTTCAGTTTTCGGTGGAATTAACCATGACACAGAAGGTTAAATCAACCAAACCAACTACTAGAGTATTAATATTTACAGTCGCAAAGAAACTTACCTTCCACCTTTGCATATTCCTTCGCATGTTATCCTCTGTTTTAAGCTTCATCTGTATTGATACTGATGATAATTTGATATTACTTTACTACATAAAATCTCGCCCTATGACATAATTTCTCTAGAGTCTTTATTTATTGTGATCAATTTTGGTCATATGAATCTTGAAAAATATTTTAACATAAAGAATTTGAAGAATAATTCCATATAACATAATAAAAGATTAATTCAATGAGACAAACACAACAATGTCAGAGTCATCCTGTTATTATGAATACCTTTCAGTTATATGGAGGGTAATGCATGTTGATGGATGATAGCTCTAGAAACCCACTCACAACTCCATAGGAAGGATTCTCGGAACCCCCACATATGCAAATAGAGATTGAATAAACCTTAAAACTTCAGAGTACAATGAGAAACACCAGATATATCTTAAAATCGCACAGACATACTTAAAAATGAATAAGAGTAAAATGGATTGTAAATTACTGATGGATAGGGCTCATTTTGAAGATGATCCTTCATATTTCTAATGCATATTTAAAACTTTTATGGAAATCTACAGGCTGAATACCCAGCTATAAATATCACATCTAACCCGTGTAAGGAGGCAATTGCTGATTCTATTTTTTAAAACTTGTCTTTTAACAAGCAAGCCTCTTTTCTGTTGGAAAAGCATTTTTTTTTTTTCAGCATGAATTCTGTATTTTTTATTTCTTCTTTTATGGATTTTTTTCAACAAGAGTGACCTACATGTGAAAATTTTGACATCACTTATATATATCAGTGTAAATTAAGTCATGGAATTGATATGTAATCCCTATTTACTATTTCCGTTTTTAGTATATTCTGTAAAAATTTCTCACCAGAGAAAATTCATATTATAAATTCAATCTTATCATCTGATAAGGCTATTCATAAATCACATCAGTGTGCATGAGAGTTATAGTGTTAACATTTTATGTTAAGTTATATTTCAAAACTTTGAATTTTGTAAACTATTTTCTAAGCATATCAAACCAAGAAAGTAGAACTTTTTGACAGGCTTTAAAATTTAAAATATACAATAGCAAGGCTTTAGCAATCTTATAGGATGTTTGAAAAAATTACTTTCAATCAGAAACCTAGTTCTGCTAACCTTAACACAGAAATATATGTTCAATGGCTAATTTTTATGGCAATAATTTTTCCCTTAAATGCTACTAAGCTTTTGAAAATATTCAGGCTTCTTCTGTGTTTAGAATCATTATAGAAATCATAGATTAGAAAAGCCATTCATTCCATAGTTACCTATATGCACTTGGGAAAAAAAAGAAAAAGAGAAATTCAAAGCATTTCTAATGTATAGTAAAAAATTCTAGGCTGAGGGAACCAGCAGTTAGCGTAATGGCTATGTTGCTGGACTCCCACATAGTCGATCGCGGTTCACGTCCCGGACCCAACGGCTTAAAACTCATGCCAGGCGCGTGTGCATGTGTGCCCAAGATCCTGAGAGGAGAATGGAGGAGAAGGGATTGCGGCGTGACCATCCTCCCTGGGGGAGTGATTTCTCGCTTTCTATCTCTCTGTCTCTCTCTGTCTGTCTGGCGAGCGCACACGCCCTATAGCGAAAACCTCTCAAAAAAAAAAAAAAAATTCTAGGCTGAATCAGGATGAACAAAAACCTGAATCGTATTTAGATTAATTAATATCTTTTGTGAATCTGAAATGTGAAAAAAAAAAGGTACGGAAAGCAACTGTAGATAAATGAGACAGTGTGGAAGGAGGGTGGGAAAAGGCAGAGGAGGAGAGGAAAGGAATCAAGGGGGAAAAAAGAAGCAAAATATATAAGAAAGAAGAAATAAAAAAATATTTGTTGACAATGAAATGTATGGTAATACATGTTATACATGGAATACAGTGCATTCTGGATGGCGAAATTCATTTCGTATGCTTCAATAAAGTACAGTGAATGAATGTAAAATAAATATATTTAAAATAAAAAGTAGATAAAAAAGAAATTCTGAATAGATCTTCAGTATCAGTTTTTATTTTTCTTTACACTCTTTGACCCAGTTCAACCCAGATCCTTACTCCATTTGCAGAATATGTTTTCTTATCATTGTTTTTATGTTTATCCTAGAAGAGAAAACTTTCAAAATACATTCCTGTGTAAGGAAGTACATCTTGTCATTCATTTATTAGACTTTTATTGCAAATGTATATGTGGTATGTGTCAAGTGCTGTCCAGGGGCTATAATGTATTAAAATATAAACAATAACAAAACGTGGTATCTCTGTTTTACTGAAATTTATTGTGTAGAATCTGAGACAAATGTATGCAAAATAATAACTGAGAAATGGCTATGAAGGAGAGGTGAATATTTCTGTGCCAATGTGATTGAACTAGATAAGAGTCAAGAGAAAATATCCTTGAACAGGTAACAACTGAGCTGAGTGTGAAATTCAAAGTAGCAGTTAAATAGATAAAGAGTTTAGTACGGATTAACTTGGATGGGAAGATGGGAAATGCTTATGTATAAGTAAGCTTTACTTTTCTCTCTTTTGTCTGTTCTCTCATCATATGATTCCTATTTATGGACACCTAACTAGTCTATGAGTAAGTTTCTATCAAAATTGTGGAAAGTGTTCTCTCTGACACTTCTATTAAAATATGAGACATGATTCAGGTGCTTCATAGACATTTATATTCATAAATGTCATTACTGATATTCATTGTTTCCAATCCCAATGTGATATTTTAATACATAATTGGTGGGGCTGGCAGGTGACATGGTTTTTAAGGCACAAGATTCTGAAATGGCCAACTGTGGTCAGACCCTGAACCTGGTGACATGCTTTCTTGCTTTCCCTCTCTCTACTCAAATTAAAGCATAATATTAATAATAATAAAATAAAAAAATAAAATAAACACATAATTGGCATAAATTTGTTAATTTTCTGGAACTACTTTGACAGTTTCTAAATTAAAAATCAGAAAGTTAAGTTAAAAAAATCCTATTGTTGGGCCAGCAGGTGGCATGGTGGTTAAGATGTTGGACTCCAACACGGCTGACTATGGCTTAAGGAGTAGACCTGGTGGCTTGCTTTCTCACTTTCTCTCTCTCTGTCTGTCTCTCTGGTGAGCACATGTGCCCTATGACAAATTTTAAAAAATAATAAATAAAATTAAATAAATTAATTAAATAAATAATTCTTTAAAAAATCCTACTGTTATATCTAATTACATGTAATGTGCTCAGTTAAAGTTGATTATTCCATAGTTGTATATGATATTTCATAGGCTTCATTAAGACTCAGGATAAACACAAAGTAGTGATATACATAAAAATTATATATGTCTAGGTCAGGAACTACAAGGAAAATAATTCCTTATATTCTTCAGTTTGTTATCAATACCTATGTACATGCTCCTTATATAGTAATAAGTCCCTTGACACTTGAAAAAAGAAATTCAGTACTGAGTTCCATAATCATAGCTTCCTTCTTTCTTTTTCTTGAGAGGTTTTTTCTATAGGGCATGTGTGCTCCCAGAAAGACAGATAGAGACAGAGACAGAAAGCTAGAAGTCACCCCTGAGGGGATGGCCACACTGCAATCCCTTCTCCTCCATTCTCATCTTGGGCACACATGCACACATGCCCGGCGTGAGTTTAAGCCACTGGGTCTGAGATTCGAATTGTGGTCAACTTCATGGGAGTCCAGCGATGTAGCCATTATGCCATCTGCTGGTACTATTTTAACAAAAATAATAAAGATCTTTTTCATCTTTGTTTTATGTTTTCAGATAAAAATTAATATGTTATCATTTACCTTGATTTTGAAGAAAATATACATTATAGAATGTCTTTGAGCTTGAAAGTTTAGTTTACATATCCCAAAACGGCCTATATTATTTTCATTCCTCCCATTGCATTTGCAAAACCCAAACTTCTTAGAGAAAATCAAAATAGGTTATTTGGGGAGGGGGAAGTTGCTTTCAATTATTCCCTGTTGATCTCAGATACTTGACACAGATTCTAGAGTGTTTAACTTCCTCCCAAGGAATTACCAATACCCTGTGAGAAATCAGGTCTTTATGCAGTAGCATCATGATCGTTTTTAGTGAAAGGAAATGGACTGTGATTATTGAGCTATTGTTTCCCACGAGTCCTCAACAAGATGCATTAGAGAAAGTTAATGAGTAGTTTTGTCTGTTTCTTATTATCAGCGTGATCATGTGATGCATTGTACAGGTTGCTTATGGGGAGAAGAGTGGCATTTCTCTTTGGAAAAAGAAGCTCCTACTTATCTTTATAAGACTTCACAAAGTTTCTATTAATTAGTAATTTTTTAAAACAATAATACTGCCAGGTTTCAAGGACAAATAGGATTTCAACTTACATAAAACGAAAGTCTCAGGATTCATGATATTTGTTTGTAGGAAAAAATTCCAAATAACTCTGAAAAAGAGATTGAGGATGTATTTTGAAAGGTAATATTCAAATGTTAGAAGAAGGGACCAGCAGGTGATATGTTAGTTAAAGCCCATATGGTTAACCACGATTTGAGTCCCAGATCCCACATTGGGCATGTATGTGTGCTTGAACAAAATCCTGAGAGGGGGAACCAGCAGTTAGCGTAATGGCTATGTCGCTGGACTCCCACGTAGTCGACCGCGGTTCGCGTCTCGGACCCGGTGGCTTACAACTCACGCCAGGCGCGTGTGCGTGCGTGCCCAAGATCCCGAGAGGAGAATGGAGGAGAAGGGATTGCGGCGTGACCATCCCCCCTGGGGGGTGATTTCTCGCTTTCTGTCTCTATGTCTCTCTCTGTCTGGCGAGCGCACCTATAGCGAAAAACCTCTCCAAAAAAAAAAAAAAAAAAAAAAAATCCTGAGAGGATTTTCTTGATTTTGGTGAAGAGAGATTACAGTGTGGCCATTCCTCCAGGGCGTGATTTCACATTTTCTTTCTCTTTTTCTCTCTTTCTCTGGTGAGTGCACACACCCTATGGCAAGGAAATAAAAAATGAACAAACAAACAAAAAGCCCTGAAAAACAAAATCTACAAATATTAGAAGAATACAATTTGTCTAGATTTCTAGTCTGTCATATAAACTTAAAGGTTTTTGCTTTGTTCTAACAAGTATAAAGGGGAACTAACTGAAAGCTCAATGATCTTAAATTCCTAAGAGAATGAAGTCACATAGCAAACCACTGGCCCCCAGATTAGAGAGAAGAGATGAATGCCGAGAAAGGCAACCTAAGGAAGCAGAAACTCTGCTGCTGAAATCTCTGTGCCAGGGGAAGAAAATCTGGACAGTTACTGAAGAATTGCCAGAGGCGCAGTATTGATAAGTCTGAGAGCGGAAAACGATACGGAATTCTCGTCATGGGGAGAGAGAGATGGTGCATATGCTCTTGTGAATTTTACTTTCAGGAATTCTACTAAGTCTTCAGAGTAAGTATCGGAGAAAAACAACTTCATGCTGCCAGCGGAGAGGTAACTGTGAGTTATATTTAAATATTCCTAGAACACTCTGTTTTTGTTAAGAGAGGTCCTCAGGAGAAACTGTTTAACTAGAGCCTAACCTGTTGGAGTTTTATCAGAGCCTAACTGACCCGGGGAAAGAAAGATATCCAACTCCAGCTGGCTCTAGCCGTCCATGTGGAGGAAAACAAATATTCAATTCTAGCCCACCTGAGCCATTCTATCTCAGAAGGGGTTAGCAGAGGAACTAAGAAATACATGTGAAATTCATGGTCCCGAGGCAAAGGTTCACTAAAAGACTGAAACCGAATCACAGAATTATAGAACACTTTCTGCTCATACCTACCAGATATTACTGAATGCCTACTGACAGCAGTTCCTTTTACCCAACACATCGTCTCTGACTGTCAAAAGCAAAAAACAAAAGCAAGGCATACTAAGAGGCAGCAAAATAGTTTGTGGAGACAAAGCAAATGGAAGAACCAGACTCAGAAGTAGTGAGGATTTTGGAAGTATTAGACTATGAATTTAAAACAAAGATAGCACTTTGCTAAGTTGCTGTAATTTTTTTGCTTTTATTTTCTAATTTGGACTTGAGATTTATTTTTTTGAGAGTGTCTATGAGCCAAAATTACCACTTTCATGAAAAACCCAGAAGACTATGGCATTGGGGGCAGCAGTTAGTTAGCATCGTGTTTAAGGTGTTGCACCAATGCACCCTGCATTGGTGACTGCAGTTCAAGTCTTGGACCTGGCAGCTTGCTTTCTCACTTTCTCTTTCCCTCTTTCTCTGTCACTCTTTGGTCAAATTAAAATTATAGTAATAATAAATAAAATAAAATAGTTTCTTAAAAAAGGAAATAAAGTGGGACTAACAGTGCAATGGTTATGCTACTTACTTCCACATGGCCATCTGCCGTTGGACCTGGCAAGTTGAAACTCATGCTGGGCACGTGTGCATGTATGCCCAAAATTCTGAGAGGAGACTGGAAGAGAGGAAATTGTGGTGTGACAATGCCTCCTGGGAATGATTTCTCACTTTTTGTGTTTCTGTCTCTCTGGTGAGCATACATGCCCTATAGCAAAAATCCCCCCCCCCCCAAAAAAAATATAGAGGATGAATATAGAAGATTTAATGCTAAGTGAAGCAAACTAGACTATGAAATAGAGGCATTGCAGGTCCCCTCTTAATAAATACTGACTGTTTGCACAAGATGCTGTATTCATTTCCTTTGTTTTTAATTGCCAAATGATATGTGTGCTCACTAGAGAGAGTAGGAGAGGGAGCACCTTCCAGTAGGGTATGATCATGCCACAATCTTATCTCCTTCATCCTGTCAGGATTTGGGACACACCTGACATGTTTTTCAGAATCTCAGGGCCAGGATTCAAACCATAATTGGCCATGTGGAATCCAGCTCCTGTAACCACTAACGACACCTGATCCGGTTTCCCTTTTCTGAATACCCAGAAGTGGAAAATACGTACAACTTTTATTTGTCAATTAAGTGTAAATAAAGCTAAAGAAAAAAAAATGATCTAACCTTTTATCTTATTTTTTGTGAGATAAGGACAGGAAGAATGTTCCTCCAGTTTGTGGGACAGGAAATACGAAGCAGTTTGTCTGGTTTACTCCAACATTATCCTCTTGCTAACTTCCAAACAATTGGCTCAGGACCTCTATTAAAAGGTTTGCATGATATACAAGATTTACAGTGGGATTTCCCAGGTGAGTGTGGAGTGGAATCAAAACTTGGAAGGGCAAGATATTCAAGGGACCAATTACGAGAGAAATGCCTTAGTGAAATCTACTGTATGTGATGACATTTTCTTACCTGAATTCCAAGATGAACCGAAGACATCATTAGGATTGGTAAATGGTAACAGTGATGCACAACAAAATAGGTAAGCAACTCTAAACTATCAGATCTCAAAGTATGACTCAGAAATCCCTGAGCATCTCTATCCTGTGTGACAAATGACCAAGTACACATAAAGATGTCTGCTGCATACCAGGATTTAATGGCTGCATAGAGGGAAAAAAAAAAAAAAAAGTCTGCAATTGTTTTGTTTCCAGCTGAACTGACTTCTTTTTAAATGGAGCAAAATTTTTACTTGAAAGAACAACTGATAGCTCTACTTGGATTATTATTACTTAGGTAATTGACAGACACATGTGCCAAAATGAATAAAGTGAGGCTTTCACTAAAGAAAAAAAAAACACCTGACAGTATTTCTTGGCAATGATAAAATGTACTTTTAAGTAGAACTTATAATACAAGAAATCTTATACCTTTACTTTGAGTTAATCAGTATTTCAGTCCCCAAAGTATTTTATGTAAGTTTAACTGCTTTAATGACTGGATTTTTGATATTTTATACAGAAAAGATGTTACAAAATCATGCACAAGTAGATAATTTTTTTGAAAGCGCAAGAAGATGAAGTATGATATAATTTGATTGATATACTTTCGGATTCATCAGCCTTTAAGAAACTACAACTTGTCGAGTATCCTCAGTTATCTGAAAGACTATTATAATAATCCTTTGTTTTACAAATATGGATCTGTGTAAAGCTGTGTTTTTCTTATCAACTTCAAATAAAACATCAGATCAGAACAAAAATTAAATGCAGAAGCACATATGAGCATGCTATTTTTGGCATAGGGCATGTGCGCTCACCAGAAAGACAGAGAAAGACAGAGAGACAGAAAGCGAGAAATCATCCCCCCAGAGGGGATGGCCACGCTGCAATCCCTTCTCCTCCATTCTCCTCTCAGGATCTTGGGCATGCATGCACACACGCCCAGCGTGAGTTTAAGTCACCGGGGTCTGGGATTCAAACTCTGGTTGACTACATGGGAGTCTGGCAACATAGCCATTATGCTAACTGCTGGTCCCTCTGTCTTCTTTTTTAAAAAATAGTTATTAAATTTAACTATTTATTTATTTATTTTAATTTGACCAGAGAGGGGCAGAGTGAGAGAGAGAGGAAGTGAGCAAGTCTCCAAGTCTGAGACTGGAACCTTGGTCGGCCATGTGGGAGTCCAGCGCCCTTAACTACCATACCACCTGCCAGCCCCAAGTATGTTGTCTTCTAGTAAGCCAGACATTAAGGAGATCTGCAAAAAATACAAGATGCTCTCTTCTTACTATTAATACATTAGATTTGGAAAATATAGTATTTATAAGAAGATGAGTTTCTATTTGTGTAATATGTTTATGTATATTTAAATAAGTTTGCTGGAGGGAAAAGGCTTCTCTGTGGGACAAGTGAGAGGTGGGAGACAGGGAAAAACTGGATTTCCACCTGCAGAAAGATGAATCTGAACCCCTACCTCTCACCTTTGACAAAAATCAAGTCAAGTTGGATCAAGGATCTAAATCTAAGAACCCAAACTATTAAACTGCTTCTAGAAAACACTGGGGAAAATCTGGGAGATATTGGTGTAGGGAAAGACTTCTTAAGTAAGATCCATAAAGCATAGTTGATAATCCCCAAAATAGACAAGTGGGATTACATCAGACTAAGAAGTTTCTGCATGGCAAAAGACACAATAATTAGTGTGAATCGACAGCCCTCAGAACGGGAAAATATTTTTGTTAATTATGCATCAGATAAGGGACTGATAACCAGAATATACAAGAAACTCAAGCCTCTGTTTAGAAAAAAGATGATCAACCCTATTAAAAGATGGGAGAAGGAGTTGAAAAGAACACTCACTAAAGGTGACATACAAATAGCCAGAAGGCATATGAAAAAATGCTCAACATCCTCATCATAAGGGAAATGCAGATTAAAACAACAATGAGATACCACCTAACCCCAGTCAGTATGTCTAAGATTAAAAAAACAAAAAATGATAAGTGCTGGCAGGGGTGTGGTGAAAGGGGAACTCTTTTTCACTTCTGATGGGAATGTAAATTGGTCCAGTCACTGTGGAGAACAATTTGGAGAGTCCTCAAAAATCTACAAAGAGAATTACCATATAATCCAGCAATCCCACCTCTCGGTATCTACCCAAAGGACAGAAGAATTCTTCATTGGAAAAGTGCTTGCACATTGATGTTTATTGCAGCACTATTCACGATTGCTACGACATGGAACCAACTCAAATGCCCTGTACGGATAAATGGATTGAAAAACTGTGGCACATGTACTCTATGAAATACTATTTGGCCATAAAAATCAACAAAACCCTGACTTTTGACAGAAAATCGAAAAGAAGAGTTACTGCTGAGTGAAGCAAGCCAGGCTATGAAGGAGAGACATTGTAGGTCCCCACTTAGTATATATTGAATGTCTGCACTTTATGACTGAAACTGATTGACTAAAGGTTGTGCAAACACAAGAGATGGGGGTGAATGCCAGATGTGGTGTGTGTGGAGGAGTGGGCCCTAAGGAAGGACATTTGGAGGAGGGATACAGAGGCAGAGCATTGATGGGATGGGGAGGTGTGGTATTATTGGTTGAAGATATTTTGATCAACTGGACTGGGGAGGGAGAAATGTTCACATATTGAAATGTTCACTTTGTAAGCTAAACAATATGATTGAATGTATACAAAAAATTAAAAAAATAAGTTTCACTTTGAATTTCTCAGATTTAGTTTCTGATACAGCAAATACATATGCACATTCCATATAAGCAAGTGTACTTTTGTACTATCAGTTATTTTTAATCCAGCAAAGAAGGGAAGTTTGAGAATTACTGTTTAAGATCAGAGATTGAGAACTTTTTTTTTTAATCTATAAAGGGACAGATAGTAAATATTTTGGACAATTCAGGCCATAAAAATCTCTGTTCAACTACTTCATTCTGCTGTTACTGTTCAAAAGCAGCCATAGATAATGTTTAGTTAAATGACTATGGCTGAGTTCCAATAAATCTATCTTATTTAAAAAGAAAACATGATAGCAGAGAATAGACACACAGGCTGTAGTTTTTCAATTGTCTGTAATTAATAGGATTTCAGAAAAAAAAATATAGGGAAAATAAAGAAAAAAGAACCAGAAAGCTATTGTATTCCAAACAGCAATAAGATATAATATCATTATTTATTCTTCTTATTAATATATAATACTAATTAAAGTAGGTTGAAGGAATATTTTAGAAATGACAGAAGACAGGAATATACTATATTTATTCAAGTAGTTTTCAATTGGTGTTTGTGAAGTCTCCAAACTTGTCCTATGTCTGACCTTCCCTTTCTTTTGAAGAAGCACATATAGGAACATCAATTATAAAATAGAAATCAATTAATTACTCCATCACTGGGTGGGCCACCCACAAAAGTCACAACAGCAAAGCAGAAGACAATGAAGTACCACAAATAGAGAAGAGATATTTCTACAAAGAACTCTCTGAGATGTAGGTTTACCAAAAAAAAAAGTTGCAGCTGTTTATCAAAAGATAAAATATCTCAGTCCACAGGACCAGAAGATGGTATAATGGTCACATCGCTGGACTCTCATGTGGTCTACCATAGTTCAAGTCCCAGACTTGGCAGCTTAAAACTCATAGTGGGTGTATGTATGTGTGTGTGTGCCCAAAATCCCATGAGGAGAATGGAGAAGGGATTGCAGTGTGATCATCTCTGTTTCTGTCTGTCTCTCTGGCATGTGTATGTACCCTATAGGAAATATCTCTCTTAGAACAAAAATAAAAATTCAGTACATGGAGACTCCTGTTTTTCACCATACATATTTAGAATTGTCGTATTTTCTGTAATTAACATGTTATTGATTTAATAACAAATATGAACAATCTAGCAATCAGTGTTATATCTAACAGTAAAACAGAAGACACATTCTTATAAATAAAACATGACTTCTTTCATTTATTGGTAAAAATATTTTTGTAAATTCTGTCCAAAAAATACAGAAAGGAGGAATCATGAGTCTAAAAATTGAAAAGGATGAGGTAAAATATCTTGTTTTTCTGCATGATAATAACATGCAGTAGCTAGAATTATTATTTTCTTTTTTAGTTTTTGCTATAAGGTACATGTTTTGCTATAAGGTACATGGCTTTTCCCAGTCCTTCGCTTTTACTCTTTGTATGTCTTTATCCATGAGGTGGGCTTCTTGTACACAGCAGACGGGAGGTTTATGATTTTTAATCCATTCAACCAGTCTGTGTCTTTTAATTGAATAATTTAATCCATTAACATTCAACTTTATTATTGATATTTCCAGACTTGTCCCTACCATTAAGTTGCCATAACTGTATTCAATAGCATATAAAAAAGTTTATTCATCACGATCAAGTAGGCTTTATTCCAGGGATGCAAGGTTGGTTAAACATATACAAAACCATAAATGCAATACACCATATTAACAGAAAGAAAGATTAAAAAACCACATGATCATTTAAACTGATGGAAAAAAAGCATTTGACAAAATACAACATTCTTTTATGATTAAGATGCTCAGGAAAATTGGCATAGAAGGATCATTTCTCAGAATAATAAAAGCCACCTATGAACAACCTATAGCTAAGCTTATAGTAAAAACGGGTACAAGACAAGGCTGCCCACTTTCTCTGCTCCTATTCAATATAGTACTGGAAGTCCTAGCCAATGCAATTAGACAAGATAATGAAATAAAAGGCATTTCAATATGGAAAGAAGAGCTGAAATAGTCTCTGTTTGCCGATGACATGATTATATACATAGAAAATCCGATAGTATCCAGAAAAAAACTTCTCAAAGTAATAAATGCATAAAATGGCAGGATACAAAATTAACTTACAAAAATCTATAGCATTTCTATATACAAACAACAAGCAAACAGAGAGAGAACTGAAGAAAGTAATCCTGTTTACCATAGACACAATAAGTATAAGATATTGTCTCATTTGCATTATAATAAACATCATTTCACTATGAGATACAGTTTGGAATAGAGGAAGGAGCAAACTCTATGTGGGTATTTTATTTAGGAAGTGACTCCATTAACTCAACTATGAAATAAGTAGTGATTTTGGATATGAAAAGAAGTAAAAAAAAAAAAAAAGAACTTGAAAAAGATTTAGAGGGTGAAAGAAACCTAATTTGGTGTTTGATTGCATATTAGATATTATGTAGGTGGACTTATTTTAGAATAACTCCAGGATTTTCCTTTTGTAGGAAAAGTATTTTACAGAATATGTAAATCATGGAACAAAAGTCTGGCATAGAAGGGAAGGTATTAATAACTAGCATTGTGTGATCTCCCAAATTGCTGACTGTTTCTTTGGAAGGTGTCTCAATGATGACTCTTTCCAGAGGCAAATGTAAAATGTGTGTATCACTTGCCTGGGTTTTTTTTTTTTTTTTTTTTTTTTTTTTTTTTTTTGAGAGGTTTTTGGTATAGGGCATGTGCACTCACCAGAAAGAGAGAAACAGAGACAGAAAATGAGAAATCACCCCTGAAGGGGGATAGATGGCCACGCTGCAATCCCTTCTCCTCCATTCTCCTCTCAGGATCTTGGGCACTCATGCACACGTGCCCAGCATGAGTTTAAGCCACTGGGTCCAGGACTCGAACTGTTGTCGACTACATGGGAGTCCAGCAACATAGTCATTATGCCAACTGCTGGCCCAAACCATTTTCCTTTCTCAAAGTTTATAATTATATTCTGGAGTTTGTGGCCTTAATGTGTATCAGCAAAATTTGTACATAAGGATCCTGTGCTCTTAAGTGCTTCATTTGGTCTAGGGGGAAAACAAATAACCTTTTTTGTACCTAAAGTTGTTTTTCATATTTCGCTCCTAAAAGTCAACAGAAGCTAAAACTTTGGAAAAAGCAAGGCAAACATTTTGCATTGCAAAAAAATGTGTTTATGAAATACATTTGAAAAATTTTCCATGCTTAGAGTATACATATAAAGTACATCCTAATAATATAAATAATCATCTCTTAGTGATGCGATTATTATTATTATTGTCATTCTGAAAACTCCTCAAAGAGTGTTTTCATTTTAATCAGAGTAAAAATAATTTGTCTTAAATAACAAGATACATTCTACTACTTCTGTGTGGTTGGGCTATTTTACTAGTCTCTAAACCTTCTGATGCTCATCTGTAAATGAGAACAATAATATTAATAAAATACGAGTGATGTGAAGGATAATTTTGATTTTGCCAGAACAGCTCTAGATTTTCTCATTGTAGACAGATATTTCCAAGTTTCAATGACCCTTCTCTTTTTATATTATTTTATGTATTATATCTTATTTTGTCACACAGATTATTGGCTACTTTGTTTCCTTAGCCACATTCTAAGCAACTTAAAAGAACTCTCCCTCTTCAGTGCACACGACACATTGTTTTTCATCTTTACTCCCACAATTAGGGTTTGTTAAATTCTTTTCATAAGTGATTTACCCACTTACTCTATCAAAGTAAGTTCTTCCATCTTCATAATGAGGGAGTTGGAGATTATCCTTAATGCTCCTTCCAAATTTAGTGTAACATCATGGAAACAGTGAGCTGTCCTCTCTTCAAAACAAGAACTGGGTAATAAGATTGCCTCTGAGAGCTAAATCACCACACAATAGATGTAATTAGCCATCTGTTGGGAGTAACTCAAATTGTCTCTAAATGTATTACTGAAAAGTTTGTAATTCCTAAATCCCCCATCAGAGTGGCCTGTGATCATCTCAGGAGGCAGTACTGGAAAGGAGCAGGCATTTAAGTAGAATCCCAATAGACCGTGTGAATTCACTCTCATACTTGTAGGTGCTTACTGAAAGTAAAACAGAAGGGGCAAATGCTGACAGGGTAGTTAGTATTATGAGGACAAAACCATGTGTTAAGCCCCCTTGATCCTAAAGGCTAATATATCAACATTTTGTTCTATTCTTTTCTATTCTCTTCTTACCATGTAGTTGGATTCTCATACATATCTACACCAAAAAATAGAAAACAAAGGTGATGTATTGAAAAACCTTTTACTTACTGAAGGAACAGTTATAATGCAGAGCCTAATATGCAAACAGAATGAAAGTATAAATCAGCTGACAATTTGGGAAAACATTTGAAATCCCTCTCCCTCATCACATTACCCATTTAAGGATGGGTATTTACCATATGGCAAATAGTCTCAAGTGGATGAATATTTGTTTTCCAAAAATTAGCATTATCATTCATTTCTTATTGTTTTCTGTTTATTCCATGTGGTTGATTTAAGCCAGACTTTCAGATACTTCCCTCAATTAAATGCTGAAAGTATACCTGAAATTTGAGAGTTTCAGAAGCTGAAAATGATACTCAACTTTATTATTTGGGTATGAAGGGGGGGGGAGAAGAAAAAAGATAACTCTTCAGAAGGAAGACTTGAATACTCTTCTTTCTACTAGTCACATTGGGGGTTTTTGTGTTCTATAAATTCAGTGCAAGTTCACAATGTATTCCTTTTAGGTAGCCTTGAGAGCTGACACTATTCTTAGATAAACAAAGGTAATAATGACGCCAAAATTTAATGTGCCTGATAGAACTATGTTGCTCCTGTTAGATAAAATATTCTAAAATCTGTAGTATCTTCCATGTTATAGTTAGCTGTGATTATGTCACTGGTGATCAGTAAAGACAATTCTGACTTTCATATGGTTGTTATGAATGTTTGACAGCATGAAAGAAACAAGAAGTTCTTTTCTTTGTACTAAAATTATTTGAGAACCAGAGTCTGGGACATGGCAGAAACTCAAAAAACATTTGCTGAGTAAAAGGATAAATATAAAATTTTTTTTCTTATAAAATCTTCAAGTCAGCTCCGTGAGATATTAAAAGCCATACAAAAAAAAAAAACAAACAAACAAAAAACAACTTCTTGGGGCAGCAGTTGTCACAGTGGCTCAGGTACTGGACTCCCACATGACTGATTGCAGTCTGAGTCTCAGACCTGGTGATGAAAATTGTGTCAGGCATGTGTGCATTCATGACCATAATTCTGTGAGAAGGAGAAAAGACTGTGGTGTAACCATTCCCCCTGTTGGGTGATTCCTCACTTGCTCTGTCTGTCTCTGTCTCTGTCCAGTGAATGCATGCACCCTATGGCAAAAAACCTGAAAAAAAAAAATTACTTTCCTGGGCCAATCTGTGGCCTAGCGATTATGTGAACTGGATCCCATGTGGCCAAGTGTTCTTCTGGAGTGCCAGACCTGGCTGCTTAAGAAGACACTGATTTCCAATTTGATGATAAATTAAAAACAAAAAATCTTTTGCTGCTAGATGTCTTTTCTAAAGATGATCTTTTCTCAAACCTATAATTTTATTATAATATGAAAATATGTATTAAAAATAAGTTGTGGGGAGCAGTAGTTAGCGTAATGACTATGCCGTTGAACTCCCATGGAGCCGACCGCGGTTCAAGTCCTGGAAATGGTGGGTTAAACTCACGCTGGGCATCTGCGCATGCGTGCCCAAGATCCTGAGAGGAGAGTGGAAGAGAAAGGATTGCGGCATGACCATCCTCCCTGAGGGGTGATTTCTCACTTTCTATCTCTGTCTCTCTCTGTCTTTCTGGTGAGCACACATGCCCTATAGCAAAAATCTCTCCAAAAATAAAATAAAATAAATAAGTTGTTAAAAAATGCTCAGGAAACTATAGAACAATAATAGTGTACCACTCTCAGAAAAAAAAAAAAAAAGAAAGAAAAAAGAAAAGAAAAGAAAAAACGCATTGGGTGTGTGTGAACACATACGTAAAATCCTGAAAGGAGAGAGGAGTGGAAGAGAAGGGATTATGGGCAATCTTGCCCATGCAAGGTTCTTTCTCTCTCTCTCTCTCTCTTTCTCCCCCCACATCTCTATAAGTTCACATGCCCTCTCAAAAAAGAAAAGAAAAAAAAGTTACTTTCCAACAAATGAGGACACACAATTTTAGAAAATGGTATTTAAGTAGCTAGCCCTAACAGTATCATCTTTGAAGTGGGAAGATGGAATTACTACACAAAATGAGCTGGATCTAAACACTGCATTCCCATACCTAAATGCCCTTATTCCAAAATTACTCATTTTTACCCATTTCTTTCCAAAACAATCATGTCAATGTTACTTTTAAATAAAGTTGATATAAATGAATAGTAATTGACTATGTGTTATTCAAACAGTACTATAAATTTTACTAAAATTAATTTTCTAACAATTGAAGATTGATGAAAAATACTGAAATTAAACCACATACGAGGTAAATCTACTTTGACATAATTTTTGAGCATGTATTGACAAGCATAACCAGCTTTTTAAAATTTCTTAAATTTCATTTTCTTTTATACATTTAATTACATTATTATCTGGCATACAAAATGGATATTTCAACAGGTGAACGTTTCTCCTTAGTACAGCTGATAAAATTACAAAATATATTCAACAGATAATACCACATTTCTTTGTGCCACTAATGCTTTGCCTCCCTCTTTTTCTTCTAAATGTCCTTCCTCAGACCCTCCTCTTTCACACACAGTATATCTGATATGTACATCTATATACTGTGTTTCTATATCCTTTAGTCAATTAGTTTCAATCATAGAGTACAGACACTCAGTATATATTAAGTGGGGACATACAATGCCTCTCTTTTCATAGCCTGGCTTACTTCACTTAGCAGTAAATGGTCCATATTCATCCACTTACTGTCAAAAGCCAGGGTTTTGTTGGTGGTGTTTTTTTTTTTTTTTTTTTTTTTTTTTTTTTTTTTTTTTTTTTTTTCAATGGATAAATCGTATTCCATTGAGTATATGTGCCATAGTATGGATAAATAGTATTCCATTGAGTATATGTGCCACAGTTTTTCTATCCATTCATCTGTTCATGGGCATTTGGGTTGTTTCCATGACTTAGCAATCGTGAATAGTATTCTTAAGTATTCTTCTGTCCTTTGGGTAGATTTCGAGTAGTGGGATTGCTGGATCATATGGTAGTTCTATTTGTAGATTTTTGAGGAATCTTAAAATTGTTCTCCATAGTGGCTGGACAGGTCAGTTTACCTTCCCACTAGCATTGTAAGAGCATTTCTCTTTCACCACACCCCAGTCAGCACTTATTGTTTTTTTAATCTTAGACATTCTGACTGGGGTTAGGTGGTATCTCATTGTTGTTTTGATGTGCATTTGCCTTACGATGAGAGATGTTGAGCATTTTTTCATATGCCTTTTAGCTCTTCCTATGTCATCTATAGAGAGTGTTTTTTTCAACTCATTCTCCCATCTTTTAATAGGATTGATTGTCTTTTTTGGAACAGCTGGTTGAGATCCTTGTGAATTCTGGTTATCAGTCCCTTATTTGATGCATAGTTTACAAAAATATTTTTCCATTCTGAGGGCTCTCTATTCACACTAATTACTGTGTCTTTTGCCATGAAGAAACTTCTTAGTCTGATGTAATCCCAATTGTTGATTTTGGGGATTATTTATTGTGCTTTGGGGGTCATATTTAACAAGTCTTTCCCTACCCCAATGTCTCCCAGAGTTTCCCCAGTGCTTTCCAGTAGCAGTTTTATAGTTTGAGTTCTTAGATTTAGATCTTTGATCCATCTTGACTTGATTTTTTTTAAAGAGATTTTTGCTACAGGACGTGTGTGCTTGCCAGACAGACAGAGAGAGACAGAGAGACAGAAAGCGAGAAATCACCCCCCAGAGGGGAGGACCACGCCACAATCCCTTCTCCTCCATTCTCTTCTCAGGTTCTTGGGCACGCACGCACATGCACCCTGTGTGAGTTTAAGCCTCTCAAACCATGGTCGACTACGTGGGAGTCCAGCAACATAGCCATAACTCTAACTGCTGGTTCCTTGACTTGATTTTTGTCAGAGGTGGAAATCTAGTTTTTCCAGAACCACTTTCTCAAGAAGTTTTCCTTTTCCCACTGGATTGTCTGGTACCCCTTTTCAAAAATCAGTTGACTGTATGCTTGGGAACTTATTTCTGGGGACTCTATTCTGTTCCATTGGTTCGCATATCTGTTTCTGTGCCAGTACCATGCTGTTTTGATTACCACAGCTTTGTAGTATATTTGCACTCTTCTTGCGCAGAATTGCTTTGGCAATATGGGGTCTTTTAAGATTCCAGACAAACTTTATGATTGTCTTTCCTATCTGTGAAGAATGTGTCTGGTACTTTGATTGGCATTGCATTAAATATGTAGATTAATTTAGGTAGAATTTCCATTTTGATTATATTAATTCTTCCAATCCAGGAACATGGGATATACTTCTACTTTTTTGTGTCATTTTCAATTTCTCTTTTTAGTTTCTTGTAGATTTCTGTGTGGAGGTCTTTAAATTCTTTGGTTAGATTTATCCCTAAGTATCTTATACTTTTTGTGGCTATGGTAAATGGAATAATTTTTTTTTCAGTTCTATTTCAGTCTGCCTGTTGTTTGTATATAGAAATGCTATAGATTTCTGGGTTTTAATTTTGTATTCCGCAACTTTATTGTATTCATATATTACTTCCAGAAATATTTTCATGGAAACCATTGGGTCTTCTATGTATCCAATCATGTCATCTGCAAAAAGAGAGAGTTTCAGCTCTTCTTTTCCTATTTGAATGCCTTTTATTTTTTCCTCTTTTCTGATTGTATTGGTGAGAATTTCCAGGACTATATTGAAAAGGAGTGGAAAAAGTGGGCATCCTTGTCTTGTACTCATTTTTAGTGGAAAAATTTTCAGCTTTTCTCCACTGAGGATGATGTTTGCTATGGATTATTCATACATAGCTTTTATTGGAGAAATGACCCTTCTATGCCAATTTTGCTAAGAGTATTTATCATGAATGGATGTTGTATCTTATGAAATGCTTTTTCTGCATCAATTGATATGACCATATGGTTTTTATCTTTCTTCCTGTTAATATGGTGTATTACATTTATGGTTTTGTGTATGTTGAACCAACCTTGCATTCCTGGAATAAAACCTACCTGATCACGGTGTATAATCTTTTTATGAGTGGTTGGATACAATTTGCTAATATCTTGTTGAGAATCTTTGCGTCTATATTCATCAGGGATATTAGTCTATAGTTTTCCTTCCTTGTCCTGTCCTTATATGTTTTAGGGGTAAGGGTGATTGAGGCTTCATATAATGAATTAGGGAGAGATTCACCCTTTTGGATCTTTAGAAATAACTTGAGCAGAATGGGGGTTTAACTCTCCTTTGAAAGTTTTGAATAATTCAGAGGTGAATCCATCAGGGCCAGAGCTTTTCTTTGTTGGGAGGTTATTTATTACTGATTTAATCTCCTGGCTTATTATGGACCTATTCAGACTTTCTATATCCTACTGACAAAATATTGGTAGATTATATGTGCCCAAGAATTTGTCCATCTCATCCAGTTTGTCTTGTTTCTTGGCATACTGATGTTCATAGTATCTTCTAATAATGTTTTGTATTTCTACTATGACTGCTGTTATTTTGCCTGCTTCATTGCAGATCTGATTCACCTGGTCCTTTTCTCTCTTCTTCTTAATAAATCTTGCTAGTGGCATATCAATTTTGTTTATCTTTTCAAAGAACAAGCTTTTACTTTCATTAATTTTCTGTATAGTATGTTTATTTTCTATTTCATTTATTTCTGCTCATATATTTATTATTTCCTTTCTCCTGGAATTTTGTTTTTGATGATGCTTTTCCAATTCTCTAAGGCATGATGTTAGGTGATTCATTTGCCTTCTTTCCATCTTCCTCTTATGTGCACTAATTGCTATGCACTTCCCTCTTATGACTGCTTTAGCAGTGTCTCAAAGATTATTGAAACTCGTGTCCTCATTGTCATTGGCTTCCATGAATGTTTTGATTTCAGTCTTTATTTTTTCAGTAGTTGTGGAGTCATTCAGGAGTAGGTTATTTAGTTTCCATGTATTTGAGCTTTTTTGAGGATTTCTCTTGCAATTAAACTCAAGTTTAATTCCATCATGGTCAGAGAAGATGTTGGATATAGTTTCTATGCCTTTGAATCTGTGGAGGATTGCTTTGTGCCCCATGATGTGGTCAATCTTCAAGAAGGTTCCATGTGGGGGTGAGAAAAAAGTGTGTCTCATGGTTTTTGGATGGAAAGTTCTATAGATGTCTGTTAAGTCCATTCGATTTATGGTATCATTTAGATCCTTTATATCTTTATCTATTTTGTCTAGATCATCTGTCCAGAGGGTATAGTGCAATGTTGAGGTCTCCAACAATTAGTTTGTGGCAGTCTATCTCCCCTTTCAGATCTAACAATCTTTCTTTTCTTCACATATTTGGGTGCTCCTGTGTTAGGTGCACAGGTATTAATAAACATTATATCTTCTTGATTGATTGACCCTTTTACTACAATATAGTGCCCTTCTTTGTCTCTTTGAACAATTTTTGTTTTAAGGCCTATTTTGTCAGAAATTAGTATTGTGACTTCAGTTCTTTTTTGGTTCCTATTTGCCTGGAAAACCTTTTTTAAACCCTTCACTTTCAGTCTATGTATGTCTTTATCCATGAAATGGGTTTCCTGTAGGCAGTAGATAGAGGGTTTCTGTTTTTTAATCCATTCAGCTAGTCTGTGTCTCTTGATTGGAGAATTTAATCCATTAACATTCAGTGTTATTATCGACGTTACTGGACCTGTCCCAATGTTTATGTTGGCCATTGTCTTAGTTGCCTTTTATTCCTTTGTTTCTGGCTGTTACTTCTTTAGCTTTCTTGGAACAGTACTATCTTCAGAGTTTCTTGAAGAGCTGTCCTGATGTTGGCAAATTCTTTCAGGTTTTGTTTGTCTGAGAAGATTTTAATCTTTTTTTCCCATATGAAGGATAATCTTGCAAGACATAATAATCTTGGTTGAAATTGTTTATTTCTTAACACTTTTGATACATCTTTCCAATCTTTTATTGCTTGTCTTGTTTCCGTTGAGAAGTTTGATGTTAGCCTGATGGGGTGACCTTTGTAATTCACTTGTCATTTCTCTCTTGCCAGTTTTAGTATCTTATTTGTATCTGTGGTCTTTGCCAGTCTGGCTAAGATGTACCTTGGGGAAGAACTTCTTGGGTTGATTCTGTTTCGGATCCTTTGTATTTCTTGGGTCTGGATGTTTGAGTGCCTCTCTAGACTTCAGAAATTTTCTTCCAAGATTTCGTAGAATAGAGTTTCCATGCCTTTATTAGTTTCTTTACCTTCTGGAATACCAATTATTTGGATGTTAGGGTGTCTAATGGAATCTAGTATTTCTTGTAAGTTATCCTCATGTTTTTTGTTATTTTCTCTATCTTTTTGGTGATTTTCTCTAGATCAGAGATTTTATATTCTACATCAGAGATTTGATCTTTACCATGGTTTAATTGATTTTTAATACTTTTGAGAGAATTTTTGAATTCCTGAATTACAGACTTCATCTCTAATAGTCCCATCTGATTCTTTCTTATCATGTCCATTTCTTCTTTCATATCGTGGAATGGCTTTCTAATCTTCTGTAGTTCATTGTCCCTTTTCTGTTCCAACTCATAGGATTTGGTCACCATGAATGTTCTAAATTCTTTCTCGAACATTTTGGTAACATCCTCTGTTTTTCCAAGAAATGGAAGGGAGTCACTGTGTTATTTTGATGGAGACATATTTCCTGCTTTATTCAGACCTGAGGCTCTTCTTCTACTCCTAGACATTGGGAGATGCATTCACTTTGGAATACCTTTTAAGAGAATATTTCCTCGAATAGGAGCAAGTGTGTTTCCCTTTTGCTGTGGACTGAAGATTGCCAAAGTCTCTCTTCTGTTGTGTTTAGCAATGTGATTTGAGGAGGAGTATTCTATTCAGGTGTATGAAGAAAATTATCTCCTTTTTCACAGATGGTACAGTAAAAGAAAGGATCGCAGAGTCTTAAAATACTAGAAAATTTCAGAACTGTAATTCTAGACCTATCTAATCTGTCCAGGAGGGTGGAGATAGAGGAAGAGAGGACCAAATAATTGGGAAGAAAGTGAGAAGGAGAATAAAGAAAAAGTTATGTGCTGCGCTAGTGCAGTGTGTGATTTTGCCAGGAGTCTGAAGATGGAAGTGGGGTGGCTGTAGAGCTGAGGGTATTCCTGTGTGGTAAGGAGAAGTGCAAAATTTACAAATGAAAGAAGAGGAGAAGGGAAAAAACGCCTACCTGGCTGACCGAGGTAGGAGTCTCTGGCTTGGAGGTCCCGGGGCTGAAGCTGGGGCGGGGGCCCTGCTTCAGTGTCACTTAGGTCAGGTGTCTGAAGATGGAAGTCCAAGCATAGCCTTCTAAATGGCTTTTGTATTCTCAGATTATTATGTCATTATCACAATTACAATAATATTTTATATATTTGTTATTTGTATTTATACTGTGCAAAGTTATAAACTCTCTATAGCTCACAAAACTTTTTCAAAGGGGTCAGACTATGGCTCCACAGTAAAATATAATACTCTGAAATATTTCTAGATGAGAAGATTCCTAGTTCATGTCCAGATACTGCCCCTTCTGTGCACTGGACTCCCTCGCACATATGATCTGGGCTCTGGCTAACGTTTGGGGATGGATTGTGGCATTGAGGCCCTATTGGTTGTGTGCCCTCTCTCTCATGGAAGAAATAAATAAACTTAAAACTATTTTTCAGCACCATCCTTACCGTCATCACCACTCAGAAATATCATAATTTCCATTATATAGGTAAGAACTCAGAGATTCAGAATTTAACCTGCTTGATTAAAATTTAAATTAGGGATAATTTCACTCACCCTTTCCCTATTTGAAAACCTCTTATTTTAGTATCTTGTCTGATTGGCTAGGACTTCCAGTACTCTATTGCAAAGGAGTGGAGAAAGCGAGCAACTTTGTCTTATTCTAATTTTTAGTGGAAAAGCTTTCAGCTTTTTCCCATTCAGTATATTAGCCATGGATTTTTCACATATGGCTTTTATTATGTTTAGAAATGTCCCTTCTATGCCAGCTTTGCTGACAGTCTTAATCATGAAAGGACCTTGTATTTTATCAAATCTTTTTCTGCCTTGATTGATATGATCATATGACTTTTATCTTTCTTCCTGTTAATGTAGTGTACTGCATTTATGGGCTTGGATTGTACTGCATTTATGTTGAACACCCCTGTATTACCGGAATAAAGCCTACCTGGTTATGTATAATCTTTTCTATGTATTTTTGGGTACCAGTTGAAAGGAAAAAAAATAAATTAGGTTTTATTTGGTTTCAGAAACTAATTTTTCCATGTGTCTGCTGTCCTTCATTTAGGATACATGGAAAATATCACATTATCATTATATAATCTTTTTCAAATGTTACAAAAATACCAAACTTTGCCTTTGTATGCATAGGTGAGTTTTGGTAGTAGATGGACCATTTAGAGGATTAACCATTTCATAAGAGCTTAAAAACAGGAACAAAAGCAAAAACAAAAGAAACAAATCAACTTCCTTTATGAATTGTACAGCTTTCTCTAAGTTCTAGCTGTACTTTAAGTTATCTCTGACCTTATATCTTCCTCTAAATTTACAAAAAGACTGTTGCTTTTGAATTTAGATGTCATTGAGTCAAGATAATGCTCCAGGCCCAGGTGCATGCTACAGCTGTGGTAGGATACCACTGTGTGGTGCTGGAGCAACACAAGAGGCCTGGGTTTGGATCCCAGGTCAACCTGAACACACAAGGTGAGCTTGTACACGCCTGTGATGCTGGCTGGCTGGGAGACAGAAGGGAGGATCCTGGCGTGGTGAGACTTTATCAAGTGTTGGTCCTCCTTTTCTCTTTCTTTTTCAAGAAATAAATTAACTTAAAAAAATAGCAATCTGGGGTTGGCGGGTGGCGTGGTGATTGAGGGCACTGGACTCCCACATGGCTGACAAAAGTTCAAGTCTTGGAACTGGCGGCTTGCTTTCTCTCGTTCTTTCTCACTCTTTCACTCTCTTACTCTGTTCCTATCTAGTCAAATCAAAATAAATAAATTAATAAATAAATAAAGTTAAATAAAATAATTCTTTACCAAAAATAGTAATTTTCTGGGTTCACTCCATGGACTGGTGGTTTAGGCAATCAGATTACACATGGTTTTGCTACTTGAATCCTGGATCTGGTGACTAGAGAAACATGCTAGCCTTATGTGCATGTGTGCCCAAATTCCCAAAAGTGAGGAAGAGAGATGGAGGAGAAGGGATAGTGGAGTGACTGTGCCCCATGGAGAGTGCTTTCTCTTCACCCTTTCTCTCGCTCTCTAGTGAGTGCATGTGCCCTTTAGCAAAATAATAATAATATTCTAAGTGTTTTTTTTGATGAACCTTAACTCTCTCAATATGTATGTGCAATAATGCAACTCTGTCTGAAGAGCTCCTGTATTTGCTAGAGTCAAACCATGTAAAAACTGGTACCAGCAGTTGGCGTAATGGCTATATCGCTGGACTCCCATGTAGTTGACTGAGGTTCCAGTGCTGGACTTGGTGGCTTAAACTCATGCTGGGCATGTGTGTGGGCATGCCCAAGATCCCAAGAGGAGAATGGAGGAGAAGGGATTGCAATGTTGCCATCCCCCCTGTAAGATAATTTCTTGCTTTCTGTCTCTGTCTTTCTGGCAAGTGCCCTTTAGCAAAAAAAAATTTATATATATATATATATATATATATATATATATATATATATAAAGAGATGTTGAGGAAATTTATTCCACAAACAAAACTAAGGACTATGTAAGGCCAATGTTGAGGAAATTTAATCCATAAACAGTAATTAAGGACCATGTAGTGCCAATGCTTTCTGGTACATATTCTGGGCAATTGAAAACAGTGATTTTCAAGGCATATGTGTTGTACTTGGGGATTTATTGGAGGTGGACTCCTGCTGGAACCTGATACTACTAAGAGAAGGGGCTGATATGGCTTCGTTTCTACAGAGAACATTAGCAAACCATTACAGTTCAGTCATGTATTAGACACCAATGGTTATGGGTGTATAAAAACCGCATCAGCAGTTCAGATCCTTGATGACCCAGTCAACCTTGATGTCAAAAATAGCACAAAGTCAAAGATTCATTTAACTGAAGAGACCATAGACTTCTAACACCCATTTTTAAATGTAGAAACGTACACCTATCAAGGTCAGCACCAGCTTTATCTACACTGTACTAAAAGTTAAGGGTAGCATGAAAATTAATGAATAACACAGATCTGCCTAAATTGTCCTAGTTTTTGTTGCTCTGAGCTGCTGCTAATCAAATATACTATGAGTATATATGGTTTATCAAAAGGCAAAATGGTTTCCCCAGGAATATCAGAAATTATATACATCAGGGGGGTTCCCATTACTGTGTTAATATTTAACTATCTCTTATATCTTCTCTGTATTTTCTTCTAAGCTCTCTCTTTTTTTTCTGTTATGAATAGACTATTCAACACATTAGTTATTGAGCTTGCATGCTTTTTGTTTAAACCCATCATCTCATGTTTCAGTAACTTAAAATTCATTAAATTATCTATGTAACAATGTATGGTGCTCTTCAAAAATATACAATAGAACGATATTAAATGTTTTCACCACAAAAATGATAACTCTGTGAGGAAATACAGATGTTAAATAGCTAGATTTAGTCATTGCATTTATTCATTTTATATATATATATATATATATATATATATACTTCAAAGTACCTTATTGTATCATTAAATGATACAATTTTTTTTCCTGTCAATTACAAAATTACCGAAAAATGTACCTAACTAGTAAAAGATAGCTACATATGCACAATTGAGCAGTTGATAGAATGTGGAAGATAGGGAAAGTGATTAGCTGTCAATTTCCTTCTAGATAGTATTTTAATACATGAAATATGACTATTTTCCTTTTTTTTTTTTGGAGAGGTTTTTGCTATAGGGCACGTGCGCGCGCCAAACAGACAGAGACAGACAGAGAGATAGAAAGCGAGAAATCACCCCCCAGAGGGGATGGCCATGCTGCAATCCCTTCTCCTCCATTCTCCTCTTGGGATCTTGGGCACGCACGCACACACGCCTGGTGTGAGTTTAAGCCACCGGGTTCGGGACTCGAACCACGGTCGACTACGTGGGAGTCCAGCGACATAGCCATTATGCTAATTGCTGGTCCCTATTTTCCTATTTTTTATAGATGATGTATTTGAGGTCTAAACAGATTGTTATCTTGGCAGAGATATTTCTCCAATCTGATTGCATATCTAAATTTTACTGCTTTGAGAACTATGCTTTTTATCAATTTGCTGCTTATCTCCCTGATATCTTGTTATTATTGCTCAAATGGAGTATGGCTTGATTAAAAAATACAGGAAAAAGTAAAAACAAACAAAAAACATGTAAAATTCACAGAGTTTAGCCATTAAAGTCAATGAGGGAAGTGAAATGAAGGAGAGATATTTCTGGGAAAGAGCCGCAGCAGCTGCAGAGTTGAGACTGAGGGGCACAGGGGGACTGGCCACAACAGGATGTGCTGGTGACTCCAAGTGAGAGAATCGGTTTCCTTAGTAATTAGCTGGGTCTCCCCAGGGTTATTGTCCTTTCCCTCTCTGAATATCAAGGTCCTTTTTTCCTGTTATTTCTCTCTCTCTTTAGTTTATTTATTTCCTTTATGAGAGAGAAAGAGAGAGAGATAGAGAGAGAGAGACTCCAGATGCTTTTCCTGCCGTGTTTCTCCCCCAGTTCCTACGGCCAGCTGTGACCCCAGGAGTTCTGGGAAAGTTCACAGGAGCCTTCTCACATGGCTTCCGGCATCACTCAGCAGCATTCCCTGCTGCCTGTGCCACCACAGCCGTGTCTTGGTCCGTTCTGAACAATGCATTTGGCACAGGGAATAGGAGTAACTGCTGAAGACCCACTGGTGGGGAGGTCAACTAGGAAACCCCTGTGGTAATCCCAGCATGAGCTACTAGAGATCTGATTTTGTGAAATGTCTGAAAATAGCAAACAAAGGAAGGCTCTGAGACACTGAAACAAAAGAGGCAAGACTTTAGTAACCACGTGCAGACTTTGATTAAGCCTGTTACCTGAGTAATAGAACAGATTGAAGTATTTCCGATCACAGACTTGGCAACAATTTAACTTCTCTAGCCTGAGTTTCCTTATTTGTCAAATGAGAGTAATAGTACCTACTTAGTGTTGGTTTAAGGATGAAAATAACAACATAGGTACAGAGATTGCATTAGATTTCAGCATATAGTAGGTGCCTAATAAACAATGGTTTTTATTCCCATCAATCTTATTGATGAGAATAATAGCCACTAAGTGCGAACAGAGGAAACTGAATTCCATGTGGCTGGCAAGAGTCTGAATCCTAATCCTGAGAGCTTAACGAACATGCTGCTTGCAAGGCATTGCACTGTTGCTGCACCAAACATAGTAGTAGCAGGTAAAAATCAGAGAAAGTTAGCTCTAATGCAATACAAATAGCTGACATAGTTACATGGGAGCAGAACATTGATCTGTATACATTTTTGTATATGGTAACACTTGACATTGTATACTTTTGGCTACTATGTATTCTATAATTCCCACTGTGTTTCTGTTTTCTGAACCACAGAAGATACTTACTTAATTTAAATTACTTTGCATCACTGAAGAAAAGTCCTCACCAATCTTATTTTCTTAGTTTTATATTTGTAAGAGATGTGATGAAGAAAAAAAGAAAATCAAATTCCAATTATTTTTTGTTGCCTTCTCCAAGTATTATTTTAAATAAGCATAAGCATGTGTATAGATGTTTATAAAATTATCTGTGATTAACTATAATCAATTTGTCATTTGAACTGTGTTAAGGATAATAATAAAATAAAAAGTTATACCAAGCATAAGTCAGGAGGGAAAACAAAATGGTACCAGGTGATAGAATAGTCTGAAATATTTCTCCATTATATTTAGAAGAAGTACAGTTAGTTTTATATCTTTCGGTTTTATGTTTTTAGGAAAAGTACTAATAATTTCATTAATGTTACTATTATAAACATAGTGGCTTATGTACAGGTAGTATCTTATAATTCTTTCTCAATTGTTACCATAATCAGCTGGATCCCACATGGCCAACCATACTGTTCAAGCCCTGATCCCGGTGGCTTGAGGAATGTGCCAAGCCCATGTATGTGCATGCTCAAAATTCTAAAAAGAGGGAGAAATGTAGGAGAAGGGATTACAATGTGACTCCACAAGGGGATGCCTTCTCCCTCCATCTCTGTCTCTCTGGCAAACACATGAATTCTCTGATTAAAAACAACAAGAGTAACAAACAAAAACAAACAAACCAAAAAAAAAAAAAAAAGAAAAAAAAAAAACATTGGAAGACTTGGAAGAAAAAAAGAATGAATTGCTCAGACTTACATGTTATTAGTTTTACAATTTATTTCTTTCATGAGAGAGAGAGAGAGACAAACACCCTCTGTAGTATCTCAAGCTACAATTCCCACCCCTCTTCCCCAAGCTATCCAAAAAGTCAAGAACACCAAGATCATGAGCACATGTGCATTTGCAAAGTCTGAGTCACTCAGGAATCCTATGGATCCCAGGGTTGTAAGGCATTGCTCTGCTGCTGCACCAAACATGAAAAAGACACACGAATGAGAGAGAGAATGACAGAGTAGTGTATGTTTGCATATTATTAATTTATAAAGCCTAAGTTAAGATACTTTTTTTTGGTATAGGCACTTGAGATCTCCTGAGACAGAGAGAGAGAGAGAGAATGAGAAAGCATACCCCAGAAGGATAGCCATGCCACAATCCCTTCTCTAGGGATCCTGGGCACACATGTACATGTACATATTGTCTTTCTCAAGCTTCTGGGTCTGGGACCCTAACTGCACAGTTGGCCATGTTTAATCTAACTGCCTTAAACTCCACACCATGTGCTGGCCAAGACACAAACATTCTGATGCACACTGTGGGATTCTTTAAATTATGCACATTCCCACAGTCTTCTTCAGTGGACCAACAGTGAGAAAGAAGAGGAGGTGAATGGGAGTGCAGGAGTGAAGGTCAGATGTAAATGAAATAATTGTTTGAAAACGGGGAATCCAGGCCAGCCTCCTAGGGTAGCCATTAAGTGCTGAACAGAGGAAGCTGGATTCCATGTGATTGACAAGGGTCTGAGTCCTAATCCTGAGAGTTTAACAAGCATGCTACGTGCAAATGCATGCCTAGAACCCTGATAGTATCGAACATTTAGGAAGGGGGAATTGCAGAATGACCAGGCCCCTTTGGGAAATGCTCTCTCTCTCTCTTTCTCTCTCTCTCTCTCTCTCTCTCTCTCTCTTTCTCTCTCTCTCTCTCTCTCTCTCAGTCTCTCGTGCATGTGCCCTCTGAGTGGGAGGAAATCAATGGGAAAAAGAAAGAAGTAAAATAGTTTAGGGGCGCAAAAATGGAAAATGGTCTGTTGATGAGAATGTGCATAGTAATGTCTTTGACTAAACCCTTATGTACTGTGTTCATGATGGGAAAACTCATTTGGTATGCTGTAATGATGCACAGTGATTGGAAGTAAAAAATAAATATTAAATAAATAAATAAATAAGTAGTCTGATCATTTTTACATACGGTTTAAAATTATAAACAGTGGAATAGCTATTCAAGCAACTCACTTCTATTAAGTAAATAATTAATACAATCACCAAATGCATATTGCATGCTTACTTACTCTGCTTTATCCAGTGCTGTGTAGTTAACACCAGACCTTCATTAAAATGTTTTCTTTAGAGCCATATGCATACTTTTTATCTAGAACTACTATTCTTGCCATAAAAGATACACAATGGAAAATAACAGACAGCTGCCTGAAGAGGTCACATGACTCAAAGACATGCAAGAAATATATGAACAAATTATTATTTTGTAAAATATCAGGGCAAGATAAACACTATGAAGTAAAGCCCAGCAAAGCAAGAAATGGGATTGTATCCAGAAGACTCACGTACATAAGATGTTATGATTTCTGTTTTCATGGTTTCTTTCTAATTTGGTCTTGAGGTGTCTCCATTAAGAGTGAATACAACCCAGGGACCAGCAGTTAGCATAATGGGTATGTCACTGGACTCCCATGTAGTCGACTGCAGTTCGAGTTCCGGACCTGGTGGCTTAAAAGTCATGCCGAGAGTGTGTGCGTGTGTGTCCAAGATCCTGAGAGGAGAATGGAGGAGAAGGGATTGCAACGTGGCTTTCTATCTCTCTGTCTCTCTCTGTCTTTCTGGCGAGCGCAGGTGCTCTACAGAAAAAAAAAAAAAAAAAAAAAAAAAAAAAAAAAAAAAAAAAAAAAAAAACCTCTAAAAAATAAACTAAAAATAAACTGACCACAACCACTTGGAAAGCTCTAGGCTGAGGATATAGTTGGATCAAGGAGTGTTTCAGGTGTTTCAGTCAGTTAGTCAGTTAAGACACAATGAGTAGCTGAAATAAGTATTCATGAAGCAGAAAAAATTTACTACTTACAAATCCCAGAGAAATCTGGGGTGTTAACAGGAGGCCTTAGGGAAATCTGGAGGTGGCAGGGAACTCAATCAGTAGAAGGGGTGGGAGAGAGGAAGAGAAGAGAGAAGAGGAGGGAGAAGGAAGAGGGAGAAGGATGGAGGGGGTTAGCAGGAGGACTATATTATGACTTTATTTAGGTCTGCAGATTTTCCTTTGGGGATTGTTCGATTCTCTAATTTAAAAGACACTCATAAAAAAGAAGGGCATCTATGTACATAGCTCTGGTGTTAATCAATAGATGTTATGCTGGCCAGCAACTGTGGGTTTTGCCGGATAAGGCTCAATGGGATAAAACTCAAGTGAGCTATACCACCAACAGCCATATGGGGCTGGGGCGTAGTTTTAGTTAGGCCAAAGGTGACAGGATATGACTGCATTTTAAAATGTATGCCAGTGAGCCAGCGGTTGGCATGGTGGCTAAGACATTGGACTCCCATATGGCTGACTATGGTTTAAGTACTGATCTGGTAGCTTAAAAATGATGCTGGGTATATGCCCAAATTTTCAGGAGGAAAATAGAGAAGGGACTGTAGTGTAGCTATACCCCTTGGGGAAGGATTTCTCACTTTTTCTCTCAGTGTCTCTGTCTCTTTTTTGGTGGATATTTGTGCCCTATGGCAAAACACTAAAACAAAAACAAAAAACTTATGTCAGGATAAAAATGAATGCTAAAACATCAACTATGTTTTAATTATGTATAAAGAAAATATGTGTGTGTGTGTGTGTGTGTGTGTGTATGACATAGGAATTTCATACTTTATACTTCAGACAGACACAGGCTACCTGAAACAAAGGAGAACATTGTACTTGATATTATTGTTTATTAGTTAGGACTGATAAAGTCTTCCATTGGGCACCAGGCCAAAGGACAATGACACTTCTCTGAAATTAATAGGGGTTTCAGTAAAGTCCCTTTCAGCCAGAATTTTGATTTCTATTTTGATTAGCAAAATACTCTTTGTGATGCACTTTATTTTCATATTAGAAGCTATAGCATGGTTTCTCTGTGTCAGGAGATAGACTTTTCCTGCTTCACATAAAGTCTTGAAAGATCTCGTTAATGCTTTGGAAAAATCAAGGACAATGACATCTACTACATCTAAGGATCCTGCATTGGCAGCCACTAGCATAGCGAAGGTTCATGGGACTGTACATTAGAATTTATCCAGGGAGAGTGACACCAGACTGACTTGTAGACTTCATACTCATGAGAACTATGGACAAGGTATTTGCCTATTTTATTTCAATTTCTGTAGATGCATGCTCAAATATTTTCAAATCTAATTTTTGCATTCTGAAACTCAACTTGGTCTTCAAAGAAGAAAATCATTGCTGAATCTGTTAGTATTTGGCCTGTGAAATTTCTGTCATTGTAAATGGAAAAAGAAAGCAATCCAAATGTAAAAATGAAGTGTTTTAAGAATATTTTCCAGATAGTAAATTTATCAGGGTTTTTGCTTGGGTATACATACATATAGTTAGTAAAATCTACCTCTAAATAAATTCAGATTTAATATTTAAATGGTTACTAAGAAAGATGATATACTTTATTATTATTATAATCATTCTTCTTACCATAAGCTGTGAATTTGTATTTTTTGAAGTGTATAAATACAGACATTTTTATGATATCCACATATTTTGAAACCATCATTACACTTTTAGAAATTTTTATCACCTAGGAAAAATTACCTGTTTGTTATTGCCTCTCATTGCCTTCTCTTCCATCCTTTCTAACCCTAAGCAAACCATTAACCAAATCCCCTTTTTTAAAGTTTGATTATTCTAGACATTTCATAAGCATGGATCTTATGTTGTCTTTTGTGACTGGCATCTTTCATTTAGCATAAAGTTCATTGCTACATCTAAACTATATTTGAGTTTGACCAAAAAAAAAAAATGTGACTACAGTATTGAAGCACACTGGAAATAAGTGGCGTATGCCATCATATCTTCCTATTTCCACGACTTCAATTTTGAGTTACACGAGCAACGTGGATCCCCTGATGTGACCAAGAAGGCACCTGAGGATGTCTTAATTAATTTGGGTGAAGAAGTCACCATGCTAACTGACAAAAGCTCTTGTCTCATTTGGTGGTCTGAGCCTGGAGTTAGAACACTCTAATGGAGAAGTGCCAAAGGGAACCTGCAGGCAGATGCAAAATAAAGCAAAGTTGATCTGGGGCCATATAAATGGGTATTGCTTTAGCAATAGGTATTTTCTCACTTGTTATCATGTTTTGATTTCTGATGAGCAGCATTTTATAACAGCTGCAACAAAGAGGAGTTGAGGCATGTAAAAAAGAATCAAGATAAGGACTGTTAGAGATATTTTACCATCCTGGAAATTAAAATCCATTCTATTTCTACAATCATTCAATTATGTAATGTTCAATGAACAATTGGATAACTATGAGAAGTTAATCTGTCCCTTAGAAAACAAAGGAAAATATCCAGTGCTCCAATTAATAAGTCTTGAGACCAATATTACCAAATATTGGAATTCTTTGCTAATATTAGTCTCAAGATTTATTAATTGGCCACTCACAAAGGATACTAAGGTCTTTTCAGGAGAGTTTACTCGAAGGTGCTCCTTCTCCACAGGCTGAGACCACAGTGGAAGCCTGGGTTCTATTTTCAACCATGAGAGAGAATGAGGCAGGAGACTTATAACATGACTATGCCCTGTGCTAAAAGAAAATGAATAAGGAGTAACAGGTGGCATAATATTTACGTCACTGGACTCCCACGTAGTCAACTGTGGTATGAGACCCAGACGCAGTGGCTTAAAATCACATTGAATGCATGTGCAAGAGGGCCCAAAATCCTGAGAGGAGAATGGGAGGAGAAGGGATTGTGGCATGGCTATCCTTCCAAGGAATGAATTCTCACTTTCTGTCTCCCTGTCTCTCTGTCTCTCTGGTGAGCACATGCGCCCTATAGCAAAAATCTCTAAAAAAAAAAAAAAAAAAGAAAAAGAAAAAAAAGAAAGGGATAAACAAATAGAATATAACTAGTTAAAATATGAAAGTATTAGGTCACCAGGGAAGTTATAAGGTATTTTTCTGTGTTTCTTTTTTCTATTCAAGAATACATTATAACTTTCTTGACAAGCCATATAATAGAATTTTTGCACACCTTTGATATGAACTCAATTCAAAATTGTTCCATGTAGTCAGAACTTTATTTTACTATCAGAAAGTGTGTATGTTGGGTACAAAAGAGTTAGTAAGATTTATTTATTTATTTATTTATTTATTTATTTATTTATTTATTTGAGACATTTTTGCTATAGTGCACATGTACTCACCGGAGAGAAAGAGAGAGATAGAGAGACAGAAAGCAAGAAATTGCCCTGCAGTGGAATGGCCATGCTGCAATCCCTTCTCCTCCGTTCTCCTCTTGGGATCTTAGGCACGCATACACATGTGCCCAGCAAGAGTTTAAGATCAAAGCATGATTGACTATGTGGGAGTCCAGAGACGTAATCATTATGTCATCTGCTCATACCCAAAGGAGCTAGTTTTAATACAAAGAAAAGTTGGCATAAGTATTTCACAGTTCAAGCTTCTCATATAAAACTGTAATTTTGTAAATATGTCTTCATTCCTTAGACTTAGATGTTGTACTCTCTAAGAAATTCTCTGCCTGGTCCCAATATAGGTGGTAGTGTGTTACACACAGGTCTGTAGTACTAGAAGCCACATGATACACCATAGGTTCTAATCCCTGGTCAGCCTGAAAACATTGCTGGACACATGCAGGTGCCCAAAATCCTGAGGAGCTGGAAAGCTGGGGAAAGAGGATTGCTGGGTGATGAGACTCTGTCCAAGATACTTTCTCTCTTTCTTTCTCTCTCTCTCTCTTTCATGTGCTATCATAGAAAGAAAGAAAGAAAGAAAGAAAGAAAGAAAGAAAGAAAGAAAGAAAGAGGAAGAAAGAAAGAAGAAATAGAGAAAAGAAGAAAGAAAGAGACAAGGAAGGAAAAGAAATTCTCTATCCAGTTAAATTCTATAAGTAATCCTCATTTTCAATATCCAGTTAAAATATTGCCCCTTCTCAGATTATTTTCTGACAGCTCAGAGTGTATTCTCTATCTTTGTCTAAGTTGATACATTTCATTTTATCCTAATATGAAACAAACTAGGTTGTACTTGAGGGGTTTACTTCTACTTTATTTTATTTCAATCTAGTATAAGTTGCTGGCATGAAGAGACAATATGTTTTATCACAACCTCAGTGTCTGTATTAGATTATTTAAAATGAATTGAAAAATTGAAACTTTTAGTAATAAAGTTTTCTCCAACAATCAGTGATAAATTACCAGTCACAAGACGTGCTGCAAATCCCCAAATCTCTTCTTTAGAGAACCTTCGGTCTTTTCTTATGTCTACAGATTTGGGGTTGGTGGCAATCTCTTCTGCATCTTTGTTCTGCTCCTATCAACAGAATAAGAGGAAAAGAGGGATGGGAAAATGGGAATTTAAGTTAGGCTATTTTGTCTCCCAGTAGCAACCCCATTTATGCATGAAAATATACTCGTGTGTACTCTTCCTTCATAATGACTTCCTTTCGATAGTCATTTTCAAAGGCTGTTGAGAGGCATGAAGCCTTAAATGCAGTCTGATCAGGCCAGTAGGGGAGATTTTTCTCTCCCTAGGAAGTTTTCTTGCAAAGAGCTTTCATCTGAGCCAGTTGCGTTTTCTCATGTATTGGGTATTGTAGTGTTTTTTTGCACAGGGAGTAGGGAAGATTCATCATACTCCTGTGTATCAGCACATAAAAATTTAATTTTGCTACAGATATGTATACATTGCCCTACAGGCATACAGATGCTGTGTGTAGCAATGGAGTTGCTGAGAGAGAAGAACAGGAGTTCAGCCTGCTGTACATGGGAGGTTAGAGACTAACTTAACATGAACCAAGGCCCACAGGTTTACTACATCGGCTGCAAGATGTTAGGTCTATGCATCATCAATTCAAGAAAAAGAATGATGCCCGTATAAAAAGTTACAAAGTGAATAGTAGTATAATGGTTAATGTGTTTAAATATATTGTGAGACATTTTGTATAAGTGGTATATCTCTTGCTGTCATCATAGAGAAAGTTAGTAATGACAAGTTGTAATTCTTTCAAATACATTGCCAGAATATTCAATGTGAGTTGCAGAAACTCAATTTAGGTCATCAAGCCAAGGCATTATGAAAATCCTTGTGTGTGAACTAATGTTCTATTTTTAGCTATGCATTCAAAAACAAAATAATATACTAGGAAAGGGGAAATAATTTGTATATGAAAGAAATCAAAGTAAACCAATGAGCCAAATAATAGACTGTGTTGAGGGCATAGGATGTTTTCTCAAACCTATATGTGGAATTGCATATTGGAGTAGTCTTTCTGGAAAGCCAACTGGCATTTTATAGAAAGATAAATACTCATTAACTTTTTGCCAGATCATTCAAATTCTAGAAATTTACCATAGGGGATAATGAGGATTATATTCAGATTTTTATGGTTGATGATGAGGTTTCTGCAGAACTATACATAATAATAGAAAAGTATAGTTAATGTAAACATTTAAAATAGAGATTTGAATGAATATCATGATTATATTATATAAATGACTCTCAAAGAAACATATTATATCTCAAATACTACTAATGATTTCAGGGAACTATGATAATATAATTGGGGAAAAGATATTTTACAGTGACACTTGAAAAATAAATGTTTTAAATATGTGCATAGATGATACATACAAATGAGAATTAGAGTGCATTTCTGTAGAGCAGGAGTATGTGTTCAATTTTCTTTGCATTTATTTTCCAAATATCTGTAATAGCATACGTTACTGTTAGGAATAGCAAAAATGCTGTGATTTCTAAAACACTTTTGTATCACAAAGTCATGAGCTAAATATATATCTGTGGATTAACTTCAAAAAGTACATAACTGGGAATACTAGTCAAAGTCCATTACCTTCAGGATAAATATTTAGAAAGGTTAAATTTGAACTAGTATTCTCTAGCACTGGTCCTTTAAAGGGAAAAGCAGTGGGTTTTGGTTACATTTTTTTAAACTTTTTTTTTTTTTTTTTTTTTTTTTTTTTTTTTGGAGTACGCTCGCCAGAAAGACAGAGAAAGAGAGAGAGATAGAAAACGAGAAATCACCCCCAAAGGTAGACGGTCACTCCATAATCCCTTTTCCTCCATTCTCCTCTTGGGATCTTGGGCATGCATGCACATGTGCCCAGTGTGAGTTTAAGCCACCGGGTCCGGGACTCAAACTGTAGTTAGCAACATGGGAGTTCAGTGACATAGCCATTATGCTAACTGCTGTTCCCAATTTTTTTTAACTATTTAAATTTTATTATTATTATTATTATTATTATTATTATTATTATTTTGACAATAAGGGATATATTGGTTTAATGTGCCTGTCATACAAATTACCTCAAACTTGATATCATAAAATAACATAAATTTATTCTCTTTTTAACTATTTTAAACGGATATAACCTATTAAAATTTAAGAAAATATTCACTATCTGTTAACCACAAATCTTTTTTTAATTTATTTTTTATTATCATCATAATCTTGTTTATATTACATTGAATTGCATATAACTTTACAGTGTATCACATTGCTTTTTCAAAAGGGAATGCCATGCATGTCAGTCAGTACAGAGACATTAATCTCCCCACTTCAACATTCAATATCTTTTCTATGTTTTTCCCAATCATTATTATTATTATTCTAATTATTTTTTTTAAACAGTCAATCACTATTTCTCATTTTGCTTGTAAAAAGACTTTACCCATCATGAAATACTTCTCAGACCAATTCAGTTGAGAATACTATACATGCCATAATCAACAGGTAATACGCCATATCTGTTTCTCACTAACGTCCTGCCTCTCTATTTGTTCTCTTGCTATCTTTCTCTATCTTCTTCTCTTCAATCCGCCATTCCACAGTCTTATTCTCGTTAAGTACTTTCACTTCTTTTATGTCCTCCAATATTTCGCTCTCTACCATACAGTGTGGATAGTCGGTATATATTAAGTGGATACATACAATATCTTTCTTTCATAGCCTGGCTTACTTCACTCAGCAATAGATCCTCCATATCTGACCACTTTCTATCAAATGCCAGGGTCTTGTTATTTTTCATGGCTGAGTAGTATTCCATAGAGTGTTAACCACAAATCTTGAGCAAATTGCAAGATCCAAAATTAATTACACATTTTTTTTTTTTTTGGAGAGGTTTTTTTTTTTTTTTTTTTTTTTTCGCTATAGGGCGCGTGCGCTCGCCAGACAGACAGAGAGAGACAGAGAGACAGAAAGCGAGAAATCACCCCCCAGGAGGGATGGTCACGCCGCAATCCCTTCTCCTCCATTCTCCTCTCGGGATCTTGGGCACGCACGCACACGCGCCCGGCGTGAGTTGTAAGCCACCGGGTCTGAGACGCGAACCGCGGTCGACTACGTGGGAGTCCAGCGACATAGCCATTACGCAAACTGCTGGTTCCCCATTAATTACACATTTTTATGCATTGTTCTTTGAGTGAGGAGAGCAGTATGATTCAAGACACAAACATTATTATGTGTCAACAGATCTTGTTTTTCCTGTCCACGGGTCAAAGCATACATTGATTTATCCAGTTATATCTAAAAGAGAACCTGAAGGTGAGGTAATATAGATCAGAATGGCCCAAAAAGGTACCAGAGTAACTTTGACTGGACCATGTTTTTATAAGGACGGGGTGTGGTGAGAATTCAAATCAAGATGATTCAAGCACTAAGCTGCCTCTGATCAAGGCTGAGGCCCCGTGCTAGGCCCACATTTGATTCCTGGACTAGCCTGAAGAGGACAGGTGTGGTGGTGCATGCCTGTAACCTTGGCTAACTGGTAAGATTGTGACATGCTGAATCTCTGTCAAAAATATCTATTTCTCAATTTTTCTCACTCTCTCACTAAAAAATAAAAATCAATTTGAATGAGGATTGTTTTAAATACAAAATTGTAAACCAAAATAAGTTACAAGCTGACACATTTTGAGACATTAGAAATATGATTATGTAGGAAACCTGCTTTATTAGTTTGGATTCATTCCTGGAATGACATTTTTCAATGTCTTGCATAGTGACATAAAATCATCTTATTATAAGTATTTTAGGCTAGAGAGACTAAGAAGCAGAAAGCATATAACAAAATGCACATACATTATGTGGGTATACACATATATTTTAAGATATTATTATATTATTCTGGATAACAGTATAATTCTAAATAATGTATTATTTTGGGTTGTGTTATTCTGGGTAATATGATAATAGTTGTCTTATTGCATGTATTATTCTGGATAATAGCGATATAAATTTAAGTATTTATTATCAAAAAACATACTGGATATAATTGGTAGTGGCAATACTTTTGTTACATGTAATAATGTAATAGTAACACTTGTGCTTATAACTATATTTATTTAAAAATAAGTATTGGGTTATTAGGAAAATCAAGACATGTTTTTTTTTTCTGTTTTTCTATGCAAAAATGTGTGATGACCTTTCTAACAACCCGATAATACAGAATTAAAATCATCAACACAAAGTTCATTATAATTAAAAGACTAAAATCAAGATTTTTTTTTTTGCACCATTTTTGCCTTTCTTTCTTCCTTCTTTCCTTCCTTCATTTCTTCCTTACTTGTTTGCTACAGGGTATGTGCACTCACTGGAGAGAGAAGAAATGGACAGAAAATGAGAAATCAACCCCCCACCCCAGGGGAGAATGGCCATACCGCAATCCCTTCTCCAGTCTCTTCTTGGGATCTCAGGCTTGCATGCACACATGCCCAGCGTGTTTCACAAGCTGCTGGGTCCTGGATTTGAACAACACAGTTGGTCATGTGGGGTCCAGTCACCTTAATCACAATGCTACTAGCTGACTCCAAGGAGATTATATATCAATATATATTTGTGTGTGTGTGTGTGTGTGTGTGTGTGTGTGTGTGTGTTCCATTGAGGGATATGATACTCCACAATTGATAATTTAGTAATAACAGTCATTCACATATGGGTAATTTAGTAGTAACAGTCATTCATACAGCCTGAGATGGTATAACAAGTCGTATTAAAATCTGCAATGTGGAAAAGGAGTTCAATTTGAAATGCATAAAGCACTTAAACTCATTATTTTAGTGTATATATATAATGTGTGTGTGTGTGTGTGTGTGTCTGTGTTTGTGTAGTTTTTATTTTATTTTATACATTTAATCACCCATCATCATTTAGCTTACAATATGAATGTACCCAACATGAAATACACTTGACACCAGTCCAATTGAGGACGCTGTGCACATTATAATCAACAGGTAATAATCCATTTCTGTGTCCCATAAATGTCTTGCCCCTCTATTTTTCTCTTTAATTCCTTTCCTTGCACTCTCCCCTTGATATATCATATAAAAATCCATTCTCCTGCTCCTGAAAAAAATCAGTGTTTTAAATAGAATATCTGAACTAATTTTTTTTAAAGAAAGAAGAAAGTATTTTTCCTAGACTGATATTTAAAATACAGATGTATTTTGTAGCCAGCTTTATTGTACTGGGGTTAGGTGCTACATGGAGGGAGCTGGCTCCCACACAGCCAACTGGTATTTTGGTCCCAGCCTAGCGGGGTTTTATGCCCAGGGAGGCCATGCATGGCCGGGATCCTGACAGGATGGAGAATTGAAGGATCAAAGATTGTGGCATGGCCAGGTTTCATCGGGGGGGAGGGGGGCTTGTTTCTCTCTCACATGTGTGCACACATATTCTCTGGCAATTAAAGTAAAATGACTTTAAAATGTAGATGCATTGTGCTTGCTGGTGGCATGATGATTAAGGTGTCTGGGTCACACGTTGATAACTGAATAAAGTCCCAGATCTAGACCCTTGAAAAACAGAGCAAACGTGTGCTTGTGTTCCCAAAATCCCCAAAGGAGAGATGGAGGAAGGAACAGGAATTGCAGCATAATCATGACCCATGGGGTGGTGTTTTCTGCTTTCCTTCTCATTGTCTCACCCTCTGTCTGGGGCAAGTGCACTCACTCTCTGGGAAAGTTTCGTTTTAAGTACACGCTTTTTAAATAACCACAAAAGTGTAAAACAATAAGACGATATGTTAAAATTGATAACTTCATATTTAATGCAAACTTAGAAGTAGGTGCTTAGTTTTATTTATATTTTTCATGCTGATTATATACATGTACATAGGTGTGTGTATGTTTACACACACCTTTGTATCTATGCACACATTCACACACACAGAATGAGAGAAAAGAGAGTCAGAAACTGAAGATTGAGATACAAAGAAAGATAGGAAAATGTTTCTTTTTATTAATGGACTTTCCCAGTGAAGACTGGATCCTCTTGTGTATTCTTCCATATTCATACATTAATCCATTCATGTACTCGATTTTTTTAGCTTATTGTTAATTTTATGCTATGTGATGACAGGCTTTTGGAATATAATTATGAGTAAAATTTAATTTCTGTAATCAATACATTGTAGTTCTAAAAATCAATACAAATTAAAAATTTCAAAATATTAGTGATAAATTATACAGATAAACAAAATGATAATTTAACTATGTATACTTATATACCATAGAGATAAATCCAAACATATCTAAAGTTTATCATATCTTGGGACGAGCAGGTGGGGTGGTGGTTAAGGCACTATAGATTCCTACATGACCGAACATGGTTCGAGTCCCAGACCTGATGGCTTGCTTCTCACTTTCCCTCTCTCTCTTTCTGTGTGTCTCTTTATGGTTAAATTAAAATGAATGAATGAATGAATGAATGAATGAATAAAATTAAATAAAATAATTCTTTAAAACATAAAATAAAGTTTACCATAACTCTTTATAATTTTATACATTCTGATTCTCATAGTTTTCTAAATTTATATGCTATTAAGGCTATATATTTGTGACTAAATGAAAGGGATAATTACCACTTTAGTCTACAAAATTGTTAGAACAGTTAAAATTTAAGCAAAGGCAGAAATTGTTTAGTGAACAATTGAATGTTTACAGAATTATATGCTAATTATCAATTTATATTTTTACTGTCAGAGAGCACATGTGCTTGCAAGAGAGACAGAGAGAGAGAGAACACTCCAAACGGGGACTGATCTTGCCACAAACTCTTCTTCATTTGCCCTTCCTGTTAGTATTTGGAGCAAACCACTGGGTACTGGATTTGCACTTCAGTCAACCACATGGGATCTGGATCCCTTAACCACTGTGCCACAGTGCTGGCCTATCAATGAATTCTCAGCTACAAATCCAAATGTGATGGCCTGTTCTGAAGGGAGGTTTTTTGCCTAAATGCTTTCTTTTAGCCATTTGGTATGATATTGAGCTTCATCAGAGAGGACGTTGGAATGACAGACACTGGAATGACGCTGCAAGGCTTTTCCCTGGTTCCAGTGTACTCCTCTCACCAGGCTCCTTCGACAGTCAAGGCTTTTCCAGGAGTAGGCTCCAGCGTGCCCGTGGCTCTACAGCACGAGACTCCTGAAGCACACACAGCTCTTGTGGCACTGGGCTTCTGCACAGCGAGTGTCTGATCCAAGGCTAAACACCTGCAGCATGTGTGGCTTCTCCAGTGCTTGGTTCCTGCAGAATGGAGTTTGTCCAGAACCTGGACCTCTTGGTCCCCTTGTGGTTCTCTAGCTCATGGATCTTATAGAGCAGGCAATTTCTCCAAATTCAGATTCTGTAGAACACAGTGGTTGATGAAAAGCAGAGCCAGTAGATTCCCTGGCATCCTTTTCTGGGTGATTTTAGAGTAAAGAGTCACAGTGAGGCATGTTCTCACATACGGCTTTTTCTGGCACATTGGCGGGCATGTTCCCTTCAAGTTCTGCTTATAGAGAGTCCCAGAAACCCCTAATACTCAAAGAGCCTTCACTGCCTTATCCAGCAGGGGCTGGATCTAAGTCCTGGTGAAGGGAACACTGTCCTTTGCATGCTCCAGCCCAGTCCTAGAGCAAGTGACTGCACTTTTTATGTGTTTCTATATTCCTCAGAGTTCTCTTCACCTCTACTCTTTATTAGCCAACATCTCTTTACTCCAAATTCCCTGTTGCAGATAATTATTCTTTACATTAAAATTTCCTTGTTCAAATAAATAACTGTTCCTTTCTTTTTCTTCAGTGGATCCTAATGGGGAGATTATTGAATAGTCACATTAACAACAATAACTTAACTATAAAATGTCAATGAGGTTAATTTCTATTTATTTATTTAGTTAGTTATTTATTTAATATACCTTATACTACACAAGTCACGAAACACTGAACAGGTTACAAGCACTTCTATACTTCATGTTTTTAATAAGACTTGAATAAATAAGACCCAGTGATGGTATCAAAATGGACAAACATCTCCACAACACGATACATATTTAGACAACTCAGGCTCTTCACTTGGGAACACAGAGGGTGCTTTAATCTACACGTTGTTAATAGAAATATCTTAAACTGGGTGATATGTTAAAAAAAATTAGATGTGTATTGACTCCCAATTCCAGTGGCTAGAAAATAACCAACAGAAGCAGAGAGAGTGGTAGGTATATGAAGAGAGCGAGATTAGGGCTGACAACTACTCTCTCTTTTATAACAACCCACTCTCATAGGAGAATTAATCTCTTCTCATGAGAGGTGGAACTCACTGAGTTCTCTCAGGAGACAGTGTTAACTCATTAATGCCTCCTTCATACTAATAACCCCAATTCAATTACTGCCCACTTACACCAAGTCCCAAAATCTGACCCTTTGAAGGACAAATGATTATTCAAACTGAAACAGAAGGAGATTATCTGTCTTCAAATATCTGAAGGTTTATCATGTGCCTGAAGAATTAGATTCATTTTATAAGTTCATAGAGGAAGAAATGAGTAGTATTTAGAGAAAAAACAAATGTGGCTGTAATGGTAAGAAAGGACTTCTCATAATTGACCAGATTAAAATGGAGTCATATTTGTCTGTCATTAGACTTTTTTAAATTAAGTTCAGGTGTCATCATCTCTTTTCATTTATTAGTGAGGGATAATTTCTGCCATGGAGTGGATGCCATTATAATCATCTTTAATTTTCAAAGTCATGAATTGATACATCTTTCATCATAATATGATTAATAACTATTATGTAAAATAGTTTGTAAAGAATTTTATCTTTATCTTTTAAAGCATTTGTTTATAAATTTGCATTTTTGATTAGCATTCATATGTTTTTTTTTTTTCATTTTAGGTTATGTAGGTCAGTGAAAAGTTTTCTTTAAATGTAGTTTTACAACTCTGTGTGCCTGAAATATATGAGTTCAGAGCAGCAGTGTAATCAAACAGAGCAAAACTCATATAGGATTTAAAAAATAAAGGCATTGTGGAACAGACACAAAGCTTCTTTTCCTGTGTTAAATAATTTCTTAAAATTATTGTTCATTAATTACTCTACACTATCCTGTTATCTTTCCTGGAAAAGAGGGCACTGATAGGGCTCATGAGTCATGTAAGCTACTTCTTAAGGTGTTAGCTAACACTCCATGCACAATAGCGTTTGAGTAAATTTAGCAGTAATTTAAGAATAAAATGAACTAAGCTGGCATCTGTCCCAGGCACTGGAGTAACAAGAGAGCTTCAATGAACACAATCAGGAATCTGATTTCACTTTTCATTCTTGCCACTTTTGCCATTTTGAATCACTGTTTCATTCTTGGATTATTGATGCATTTCTAACTTTTATGGGATTGTACTATTTTATGATTCATTAGCACTAGTATGTATTGTCCCTAAATATTCTTCCAACTCCTGTGCTATTTTATTTTCAAATTCAGAAATGTAGCACTTTTCTTTTTCTATCATTCTCTTTAAATTAACATATCTATTTCAACTGAACAGTTAGGAATTTCTGAGTTTGTGGATCAAGTCATTTCATTCTATTTTGATGATCAGTTTAGTAATTCAGAACCCACAAAATATTTCTAAACCATATTACATGCACCCATGCATATATTTATTTAATTCATATGAATATGTAAGTAATCTTTATTTAGTGTCTAAGTCAAGAGTTATGTTAAGTACTGGTTATACAAAAATGAAAATAATGTTTGTGGTCTTTTCCCTGAATAGAAAGTCAAATCTAGTATGAAAAGTGTACTTGTAAAAGCTGAATATAGAAAAATTGTGGTAGATGTGTTATGTTTGCCTGCTCCTGATTAGAGAGAAAATGTAAATATAACCAGAGACAGAGGCCAGGATATCATGTAAACTTTACTCGGAGTGCTAGAAGAAGGGACAAGACACAGTAAACTTTATGAATAAAATAGTGTACATGCAAATTTATGGCTCCACTTAGGTTGATATGGTTGGAGCCTGAGGTAGAAGTGGAAAAGTGAGGGACCAGCAGTTAGTGTAATGGCTATGTCGCTGAACTCCCATGTAGTTGACTGCGGTTCGTGTCCTGGATCTGGTGGCTTAAACTCACGCCAGGCAGGAGGAGAGAGGAGAATGGAGGAGAAGGGATTGCAGCATGGCCATCCCCCCTTGGGGGGGGGGGGTAATTTCTCGCTTTCTAACTCTCTGTCTCTCTCTGTCTTTCTGGCGAGTGCATGCACCCTATAGCAAAAACCTCTCAAAAAATAAAAAAAAAGAAGTGGAAAAGAAGTGAGAGGCACTGAATTTAGGAACACAGGTAGACCTCGGGATGTGAAACATAACAAAGCTTGAGCTAGCTCTTACAGTGTATTACTTTTTAATATCTTTATAGAGGAAAAATCATAATTCTAATTTATGCTAAAAATAAACCAAAATAATTGACTCTTTCCTTTACCTTTGTATGTGACAGAGGCTGCAGATGGCATACCTAAATTGAATAATTTGAAAAGCATTTACTAAAGAGGTGATTTAAAGGTAAAGGAATAAGATAGAACTGCAGAGACAGTATGGTGTCTCAAGAAAAATAAGATGTAGTGGACATAGGAGTAAGCATGAGAGACACCTTGGGCTGAGGGGCAGAGTCAGGACAAACGATAAAGATGGAAAATGCATAGCCCAATCTCCCTTTCGTAAGTATGATATTCTCCTACTTATTAACTGATTTTCTGTGGTCTGCATTTTTGTATCCTCCAAAATTTCATATGTTGAAAACTAAACCCCAAGGACATGATATTAAGAGATGGGAGTAGGGGGATGTTTTTTGTGCTTTATAAAAAACACCACAGAGAGTCACAAAGCCCCATTGCCATGTAAGATTATAGCAAAGAGGCTGCTGACTGGGACATGGGTCCTCACAGGACACTGAATCTGCCTGATATTGGGTTTCTCAGCCTTCAGAATGGAGGGAAATACATTCCTGTTTTTTATGAACTACTTAGTTTATAGTAGTTTGTTCTAGCAACCTAAACAGACTAACATAAAGTCAATAAAAAAAAATGGATAATAAATATATTGACCATACGTGTCTACCTCCAGTGCAGAGAGCAAGGTGGAAGATGGCCAGGAAGGGGTGCATGACAGATCATTCTTGCATTCAGTGTCCATCCTATATACAATGTTCAGATCAATAAGAGCTTTTGAAGTGGCTTCTTGCATTTCTCTGTTTTCCTTGCACAAATATATTTACAGAGGTAAGAATTTGAACTTTATACGTATGTGAGATTCATTGAAGATTTTTTACAAAGAAAATTATATGTTTATGTAAATTTTTAAAAATCAATATTCATAACCTTCTAAGCTGGAGGAGCAAATCCACTGGTAGCCCAATAGTTCAAGCAAATGAAATTATATGTGTCAATTATGAAAGCAGCATGGAGGATAGCTAGCAATAAAATAACAAAAGATTATCAAGAGCTAATGTAAACAGTGTTAAACAGATTTTTGTTTGTGTTTGAATGAGAGTGTGTCTGTGTGAGGAGTCATGGTAGTAATAAAGTTTATCATAAATTAAAATTGATTTCAGGGATTCATCTTGGAGTTACTGGTCATGACATTCTCTTAACACAGGAATAAACACATCTGGTCCTTTGGTGAACACAAGTATATTCAGTTGAAATGTTGAGTTTGAGATGGCTATGAAATGTACACGTGATTCTTAGGGGTAGATAACTAGTCTGAAATATACATCTAAAGCTCAAAGTAAAGGTATGGATTAAAGAAGAAGAAACTGAAGAGGAAACCATGAAAATAAGTAAGATTTCCCAGGGAAATCCACTGTAAAGAAAAGCTGGCATACTTGTATTGATCACATTTGCAAATTTATTAGATACACACAAAAAATAAAATCAAATCAAAAAGATAAAATCAAATCAAAAAGATAAAATCATGTGATTTTTATTGATTTAAAACAAAATTTTCATTACTCACAGATGACACAATTATATGGCAGAAACTGTCTTTTTTTTAGAGAAATTTTTGCAATAGGTCATGTGCACTTGCTGGAAAGAAAGAGAAAGAGAGAGGCAGAAACTTTCTAGAAGAAAAGGACACGAAAGAAATCATGCTATCAATAGGTCTAATAAGCAAATTTAGCAATGTTGTAGAACACAAAATTGATTATATATCTATATGTTAGCTATGAAAATTTAGAAAATGAATTTGAAGACTATCATGTATAACAGCATCCAAAGACATAGGATTATATTTAATGGAACTTATTCAAAATCTTTATGTTAAAAAAAAAAAAGCAGGCAGTTTGTGGCATGTTGGTTAAAGTGATAGGATCCCACATTGCCAGCTGTGGAGCTTGAGTCCTGGACCTAGCATTGAGAAATATGTGTATGTATGCCCAAAATCCTGAAAAGAAAAACAAAGGAGACAAGATTGCCTTGTGGTCGTCCCCCATAGAAAAGTGCTTTATTTTTATCACTTTATCACTTTCTTTCATTCTCTCTCTCTCTCTCTCTCTCTGTCTCTCTTTGATGAGCATATATACCCTCTAAAAATAAAATAAAATAAACAAAAACTGAGCCTGTTCCAAAGTCTTCTGATTAGGAGAGCTGAATTTCACAAACCCTACAGTGATTTAAATCGTGGCCAAGGTTGCTTGTAAAACAGACCAGATGCTTGTTCATGCATGCAGGATGGAAAATGAAGTAGAAAAGACTGTGGCATGATAAAAGCTCATTAAGTGGTGTTTCTTCTCTCTTTCTCTTTCCCAGTGTCTCTCTGTTTCTTTCTGGTGAGTGCATATGCTCTCTGGCAATTTAAAGAAAAAAGAAATCATAGCTGAGTTAAATATTTTTAAAGTCCCAAATAAATGAGAGATGTTCCACATTCATGGATTAAAAGTATGAGAATTGTTAAATGTTTCCAAAATGCTCTATTTATTCAATATGATATTAAACAAAATCCCAGCAGACATTTTTGCAGTTGATGGGACACTTTGTCTAAATTTATGCAAAACTCAAAAGACTTAAAATAAGTAATTTCAAAGAAGTAAAACAAAATAAGATTGTCTCTTTCTGACTTCAAGTTTACTAAAAGTTAGCATAAACAATAGTATTATCAAAAAAAGATAAATTGAACAACAAGTCAAAAGAGACTGTTTAAAAATAGACTTACATGTATGATCAAATGATTTCTTTTTCAAGGGCATTAAAACAATTTGACAGGGAAAGAAAATTCTCAACAGATGGTGTTGGAATTACTGAATAGCTCCATGAAGAAAAAAGAAGTAAAAGAAATTTAACTTCCAACTCACACAAAGTTAATCTGAGATACATCGTTTTGAATTCTGATGTAGAGGCTAAAGTTAAATCCACTAGGCCAGCAGGTGGTGTAAAGTTAAGGCTGCTGGATCCCACATGGCTAGAGGTGTGGTTTCAGTCTTGAACCCAACTTGAAATCATGCTAGATGTGCGTGTGTGTGTGCGTGTGTGTGTGTGTGTGTGCTCGAAATCACTAGAGAAGAATAGAGAAGAAAGATTTATGGCATGGCCATCCCCCTAGAGGGTGATTTCTTATCTTCCCCTTCTTTCTTCCTTGTCTCAGGTGAGTGCATTCACCCTAGCTAGCAAACTAATAAAGCTAAAAGCCATACACACACACACACACACACACACACACACACACAAAGAAAACAAAACAAAAACAAACAAACAAAAACACTTATCAACCTTCTAGAAGAAAATAGAATCTATATATGGGAACTTCAAAAAGTTCATAGAAAATGGAATTAAAATGTAAGTTTATTTTGGCACAAAACAGTTTTGAAAACCATGCATAGTTTTTCATAACACAGATTTTTCATGAACTTTTTCAAGTGTTTCAAGTTTTTTTTTTTATTTTTTTAATTTTTTGCCTTAAGGCAGATATCCTAACCGGGGAGTAGGGGGTGGGGGGAATGGTGGTGGCGGTGGTGGTGGAGAGAGAGAAAGAGAGTGAAAAAAATCACCTCCTCCTGAGAGGGATGGTCATGCTGCAGCACCTTTCCCATTCTCCTCCTTGGACTTTGGGCACACATGCACAAGTGCCTAATGTGATGTTCAGTGTACTGGGTCCAGGACTCTAACTATGATCAGCCATGTGGGAGTCCAGCTCCTTAACCACCACACCACCTGTTTGCCCACTCTTTACATATATTAAGTTAGGCCTTTTTTTTTTTTAATTTTGTCAATAAAGAAGTAGATTTAAGTCAGAATTTTTAAACATTCTCTTCACCTAACTTCTATAAGGAAGTATGTTGGCCAGCCAAAGACCAGGATCAAATACTTCCATACACCTAATTAAGTACTTACATCTTGAAAATATAAAGAACTCCTACAACTCCTTAGCAAAATTGCTAGCAATGCAAAATGACTTGTGAAAGTCTTGACTTGATAATTCATCAGAAAATAAAAATGCAAATAGCTAATAATTACAAAAAGTACTTAAAATCAGTCATTAAGAAAATGCAAAACTGAAATTAAATATCACTAAATACCTTTTAGAATGACTAAAGGAAAAAGGCATCATCAAATATCATCAAATATTGTCAGAGATGGGGAACAACCGAAATATCAGTTTTTGGTGGAAAGTAAAATGGTGCATTCTGGAAAAAAAAATGTTAGATGCATATAAAGTTAATCACAATTTTATCTTATAACTAGCAATTCCATTCTTATGTATTTATCTAAATGAAATGAAAACATATGTCTATTAATGTATTCTGTTGCAATATTTACTGTTGCTTTTTGTTTGTTTGTTTTATTAATGCTTCAAGCTGAAAAGAACCTAGATATCTATTGGGAGGAGCATGGATAACCAAAATGGCATAGCTATTCAATGGAATGATGTTCTGCAATTCACATAACAAACTGCTGTCTCTTTCAGCAGTATAGGGCTCAGAAAGCATATCTTGAATAGAGGAAATTAGACAAAAAGGTACATTTTCTAGGATTCTATTTAATGAAGTTGCACAAAAGATGAATGGTGACTGCAACTGCATCAGCGGCTTCTCAGATTGGGGAGCAGATATAGATATGGGTTAGAAATGCACACATTTGCCATTTGCAATATGGAAAGTATTGTTATTGCATTGCATGAAGACTACACTTCCAAAATAAAATTAACTGTATATTTTTCAGTTTTTCGTATAGACGTATTATGTATGTCCTTGTCAACCAATTTTATACTAAGTAACAAAGCTACAAAAAGAGCCTTTTGTATCTTGTGGATTATTTTCAGTAGAAAGAGATCACTATTGTAAATCAATGAATTTTCATGAAATATTATGACACGACAATCTAAAAAATGTTAACTATCTAACATTCATTGTTTTTGTATATGCTTGATATTATTGTCTGATATAACAATTCAAATGAGTGTAGGTTGGGAAAAGTAGCAAAATGATAATCTGATTGGCTCTAAAATATTCTCTCACATTTGTATTAAATACCAAAAAAAAAAGTTTTTAGAATAATCCTTATAACAATATGCTTTGGAAATGTTATTAAAATATGGGCTGCTATAGTTTTTATGTGATTAAACTTCATTTCTCAGAGCATAATCTGTGTTTCAAAATTAGAACACATCACTGAAGTTGGAAGAACTTAAAATTTAAAAGAAATAGTTCATTAAAAGAAATTCCAATATCCCTATGAATGTTTTGCAGTATATGACAAGAAAGTGAAGAAGTATATTTAATATAAATTATAAAATTATAAACGAACAATTGATTTCTCATTGAACTGAAATTCTTAGCTCAGAGGTAAAGGTATGTTACACTTTAATTAGTGTGATCCTGGTGAATTATGTAATTCTTTTTAGTCTGCTCTTTATTATTTTTTTCTTTTGTTTCTTTGGTAACTACATAATACTGTAACAATATAAATCAACAAAAGCTATCTACTTCTTTTGTTTTGTTTTCTTTTTTTTTTTTTGGAGAGGTTTTTGCTATAGGGCACGTGTGCTCGCCAGACAGAGAGAGACAGAGAGACAGAAAGCGAGAAATCACCCCCCAGGGAGGATGGCCACACCTCAATTCCTTCTTCTCCATTCTCCTCTCGGGATCTTGGGCACGCACGCACACACGCCCGGCGTGAGTTTAAGCCACCGGGTCCGGGACTCGAACCGCGGTCGACTACGTGGGAGTCCAGCGACATAGCCGTTACACTAACTGCTGGTCCCTATTTTCTTTTTTTTTTTTTTTGACATAGAGTGTGTGTACTCACCAGAGAAAGAGAGAGACAGAGACAGTGAGCAGAAAAATGGGAAATCACACCCCTCCCCCATGGGGAATGGCCATGACACAATCTTTCTCCACTCAAGATCTTGAGCATGCACGCACCTGTGCCTGGCATGATTTCTATCCACTGTGTCCAGATTCAAACCCCAATCGGCCATGTGGGAATCTAGTGATGTAACCACTATGCCATCTTCTGGCTGCTGTCTACTTCATTGTATATAGAAGCTAAAACCTTTTAGAGGGTACTATTAGTCACAGACAAATTCCATTACTGATGATAAAGAACAAAGGATGGTTTTTGAGAATGTATTTGAAATGAAAGTTAAAAAAAGAACAAGAGTTGTTTTGTCTCAATTATTCATGTGCAAATATTATTTTAAACATTTTATGATTTCTTATTCACATTCAATCACTGTACATCTCTATAGCACACAACATGGTTTTTCAAAATATATGACAATCAAATCAAGCATAGTATCATGCACATCATTATCAATGGAGAACTTTTCATTTGGTGAGTGGGAAGGGTTCAGTAAATACTACTTTAGGTGGAAAGGTATGACGAAGACTGCAATCTTTCCCAGTAGTTGTGATGGTTAATTTTATATGTCATCTTCCTTAGACCATGGAGTGCCCAGATATTTGGTCAAACGTTATTCTGGGTGTGTATGTGAGGAGGTTTTTGAATGAGATTCACATCTAAATTTGCAGACCGCCAAGGCACTATACATGCTTCCTCAGAATGGAAGGGCCCCGTCCATTTAGTTGAAGCCCCTGAACAGAACAACAACAACAACAAAAAGCAGAGCCTCTCTTAAAGAAAAAACGATTCTGTCCTGACTGCTTTGAACTGTGACATAACTCTCTTCTGATCTTCCAACTTAAACTGAAACATTGGTTCTGCTTGTAACTTGAGGCTCTGGTCTTTAAAGTGGAATCACACGTTCAGCTTTCGTACTTCTCAGGCCTTCTTCTGGATTTTACTTATTAGAGATAACTGCACTAACCTCTAATAGTAAATTTCTTTATAGATATCTATATACACCTTATATATTCTTTGCTTGGAGAACCTGGACTAATGTAGTATTTTAGAACAGCAAAATCCAGCATAAAAGACAAGAGAAGAAGCCTAGCTGTCTTTCAATAGTGACATCAGAACACTGTTATCCCTTGTACTCCCCACCTCAAAATGGATTCGTAGATAAGAGCTGGATCTGTTATACTTTACTACACAGGTTAGAGGAAGAATGGTGATGGCAGTGAAAACAAAAGTGAGGTGAACTTACATGATTATCACAGATAAGTATTTGTGTTAATAGAAAAAGCCCTAGTGTTCTTTAGAATAACACTACACTGTGTTCAGGCATGTATTAACTCATTGCAACATTCCTTTCATCAGAATAATTCTTTATAAAAATAAATAAAAAATGACCTTAGTTTTTTTTTTTTTTTTTTTTTTTTTTTTTTTTTTTTTTTTTTTTTTAGTTATTTTGAAATAGATAATGTATGTCCAAATTATAGAAGATAATTGTCTCAATCTGCCATTTCATTCCTAAACAAAAGTTCCCGAGAATGGGTGATTTATAAAGATAGAGCTTTATTTGGCTCACGGTTCTGGAAGCCATAAAGTCCAAGAGCTTGTGAATGATATTTGAACAGTCTCTGTTCCAATGTCACAACATGACTGACAGATCAGAAAGGTTAGCAGACATGTGCAGAGACAGAGAGCGTCAGTCGATCAGTCAGCTCAGTTGTATATAGCCAACTCTTGCAGGAGCTAACCCCTTTTGCAAGAATGATAGCTCAATTCTTCCAGCGAGAAAGCATTTATCTATTCGGAAGATGGTATGCTCCCACTAGGCCTTACCTCATAAAGGTCTCATTACTTCCAAACTGCCATTACATTGAGACCAAGCTTCTAGCACATGAAACTTTGTAGGGCAAACCATTATTCAAACAATAGCAAAAATATAACAATTATAATCTCAATACCCAGATTAAGAATAAAGTTAAATCCAGGTCCCTTTATATCCTTACCAATCTATGTTATCCCTCTCCCCCACTCTCACTGTACAAAAGGCTATTGTTATCTGTAATTTGCCATACACCAGTTCTACAAAAACTGTCCAATTTTGTTACATATTTTTCCCCAAACAAAACATAACATGGATTTTCATGTTTTTAGTCCTTGAAATAATTAAAACTTGTTATTTTTTGCTCAATCCTATATTAGTGTGTCCCCTCCACATTAGTGCATGCTTCTTCAGTTTCCTCATTTTCCCCTTCTCAGTGCTGCCTCACATTCAGTAGGGATGAGCTGGTGGAACTACCATTTTGATAATTGTGTCCTCTTTCTTTCCCCTTTTAGTAAAATTGAAAGTACCCTAATGAGTATTTTAGGCATTTTCTGAGGGAGAGCACTGACTTTGGCAGAAGTTTGCATGCCACAGTTGTTTTCCCCTTTGAGAGCTGAGCTGAAGTGTTAATTACTTATTCCAACTGGCAGTCTTGCAAAAATTTCTTTGAAAGCAAGGGCTAAAATTGTGAAGATAGTAGCTGTGAAATAAGAGCAAGACAACCCACATTTACACCAAACAAAGTAACAAAAATGGATTAAAGCAGCATCCCTAAAACTGACCCAAAGCCTTAAATGGAAGAAAAGGAAAAGGAAATATATGCAGATCCCAAAATGGTTGGGAGTGTTATAGAGGGAATAGACTTGTATAGATCTGTCCTTTAATTCAAATATAGGGTTGACACTCTTTTTTCCAGCTCACAGAAAGTGGGATGTTTTTACAGGAAGTACCAAAGAATTACAGAATTCTAAGTGAGTCATGATTTCTCTGGACTCCATCTGTGTGGCCAGATAGTGTACATCTTCTATGCAAATTAGAGTGATGATGATGACAATGATAAAATTAACATTATTTGAGCTATTTTGAGCCCAGCAGCATTCTAAATATGTTTCATACAACTGATTCTTTTCTCAATAATAATTCTATGGAACAGTACCTATTGCTTTTTTTTTTTTTTGTAACAAATTTTACAAGTGAAAATATTGAGCACAAAGAAGTAAACTATCCAGTTTCAGAATATCTTTATTTTTAAAAAGGCAAAATTAAAATACATGCTAGAAGTTGCTTATTTCATCTAAATACTATTGGTAAACATGCCACCCTTCATCATTTTTGCTAATCCCTCAGGATGAACAGCACACTATACTAACAATCTCATTTGAATCTTTTCTAACCTGTTCGAATACAAGCCCTTTAGATGTTTGAAGTCTGAGCTAGTTCTTTCAGATTCACCAAAGTAAAGGAAAGAACTTGGACATGGATTTGTTTTAAAACTTGATTTGGTTTTTTACTAGTCAGATGACTGGCCATCTATCTTCTTATTTTTAAAGTGGAATAATAATAGTACTCTATGCATTGTTGTGATAATAAAGAAGCTATCTTTGGTGGGGTTCCTGGAATTAGATGTGAGACCTGCAACTGAAAAAAAATGCATGAAGGAACCAATGTTGTACATACAGGGAGCTACATATCAGCAGTGAGAGTGAGCTAAAATTCCAGAGGTAATCTTAGAGACATCTGTTCAATAGGAACAGCCTTTCCACCACCTCTGTCACCACCTGCATGAATTTAAGTAAAAAGGGTAAGTTCCAGGGACAGCTTTTAGGTAAGGCACAGTGGATAAACAGAAGCTATTTCCTCATCTGTCTTCTACAAAGAAGAGACAGAAAGCGAGAAATCACCCCCCAGGGGGGGATGACCACGCAGCAATCCCTTCTCCTCCATTCTCCTCTCGGGATCTTGGGCATGCACGCACACGCGCCCGGTGTGAGTTTTAAGCCACCGGGTCTGGGACGCGAACCGCGGTCGACTATGTGAGAGTCCAGTGACATAGCCATTACGCTAACTGCTGGTTCCCTACTATCTAGTCTTTATCAGCATGGCTATCTATGCTGCCATCAGTCCAATTGAATCCATAGAATATGAACTTGAATAATCATTATGAGTAACCAAGAAAAAGACATCAATTAACTAAAGAGTACCACCAAATGAGACAATGTTTCTCTTCCTCAACAGCTTTGTTCTTCTAACCTGAATGGTAGGGTATAGGGAGATGAGGGGACAGATGAAAAAGCGTGTTTTTGACCCTTATACTTCAGGCTGCTCAAGTCATAATTTTAGTTTGCACTAGTTGGGGGTTAAAGCTAAAAGAGGATAACGTTGAATTAAATGTGCAATTGGAAATATAAAACAAAAATATCAATGTTGTAAGATCTAAAAATATCTGTTTCACTAATTTGTAGTATCTAAAATGTATACTATTAAACTGAGGAGCCATTAAGGAAGTCAGCTACCCATGGTAAAGGTGAGAGTATTGATGGAACATGGCTGGTAGCAATTATTGGACAAATAACATAACAGAGTCTGCAAACACCTGCAAGTCAAAATTGCACACTTCATCAGTGTTAAGCTATTGTTTTTTCTGTGTATTAAGCTTTCTATACTCTGTTTTGTGTTGCTGAGCCTGGGACTACAAAAAGCATAGTTCTCATTTGTCAGCTGGCTTCATGCAATGTTCTACCAATAAGGGAAAATAAAGGGCTACTGAAAGACTGCAAAAGGGAAGAGACTTGTTCTGTTGTTTACCTGTTAGTTAGTCAGAATTGCTTCTACAATATCCCCTCAACTCTTCATTAAATTCTAGCTTTCTTGGTATTCCTATCACTAACTAGACCATGCCATCTCTTTTTTTTTTTTTTTTGGAGAGGTTTTTTTTGCTATAGGGCGCGTGCGCTCGCCAGACAGACAGAGAGAGACAGAGAGATAGAAAGCGAGAAATCACCCCCCAGGGGGGATGGCCACGCCGCAATCCCTTCTCCTCCATTCTCCTCTCGGGATCTTGGGCACGCACGCACACGCGCCCGGCGTGAGTTTAAGCCGCCGGGTCCGGGACTCGAACCGTGGTCGACTACGTGGGAGTCCAGCGACATAGCCATTACGCTAACTGCTGGTCCCAGACCATGCCATCTCTTTTGAGGTATGAGTCATAGATCCACAAGTTACCTCATTCTGGTTTCTAGGTCCTGATCTTCCCAACCTCTTCTCTTTTTTCTCTCAGCCTTAAGGTTGACATTTGCTTCTTAAAGTTACCATGAATGTTAAATTGGTGTACTTAGTTTGCTTTTCCAGCTTTCCAATACTGGTTGAACTATTGAGTGGTTGGAAAAGTCATGACTTATTTGTCTCTGTTTTCTATGCAAAAATGTATCGTGCCTTTTATGATGACCCAATATTTCTTATAAAAGTGATGTTTCTTTTGCTTTCTTGATTAGACCATGATTGATATACAGTAGCTAGCAACTTGGTAGGTGGTAGGTACTCAGTAAATAGGTACTCATCTACCATCTTCTAGCTGGTGATGGAAATAGAAGAGGTAGAAAATAGAAGTTGGAATTCTGCTTTGCTTTTCCCTACCTCCAAAAATATTTGCTTACCAATGTTAGGATCATTGTCTTCAAAATAGAACCATAAATATTTTGTCCCATAAATAACCTGAATAGGATAAATCTCTATATCTCTATCATATTATACATAACACTATATAAGTATGTATATATACATATTATGCACATGTGTGTATGTATGTGAGAGAGAAAAAATAAAGGAGCATTGTATAAGAGTCTACATTTTATTTTTTAGAGTTTTTTGCTAAAGGCGCGTGCGCTCGCCAGACAGAGAGAAACATAGAGACAGAAAGCGAGAAATCACCCCCCAGGTGGGATGGTCATGCTGCAATCCCTTCTCCTCCATTCTCCTCTCGGGATCTTGGGCACGCACGCACACGCGCCCGGCGTGAGTTTTAAGTCACTGGGTCAAGGACGCGAACCGCAGTCGACTACATGGGAGTCCAGCGACATAGCCATTACGCTAACTGCTGGTTCCCAAGAGTCTACATTTTTTTATTCTTATAGTGAGTTTGTCTAGAAATGATACTAAGAAGTCATGTATTTCACATGATAATCTTGAATTTCAAGGTCCCAACCTGGTGATGTAGCAATGTACATTTGTGATCATTAAAAGTTACTACTTCATTCACTCTATAAAGAGTTAAAGTTGAATCAATGCATAATTAAGGAATGTGATTTATAGTCATGTCTCTGAGTGGCACTTTTCCACCCAGAATTGATGGTCCATTGTGCCTTTCAAGAATGTGGTTACATCTGTGTAGAATCTTCCTTGTTTGGGGATATGAATGACCTGATGTTGTATTTTTATCATTGACTATTCTAATTAGATTTTACTTCTTGCCTTAATTTATTTTCCCATGTACTGTTTCATGGTTATTTTTATTCTGATGATTTCACATTCCTAACTGAGCAGCCCAGGTATCTCCTGAGAATGATGTGAACTGCAGTTGTTTAACAAGGTTGAAATCTCATTCTGCAGCAAGAAGACAGATGCCGCTTATGTTACCCCAGTGAATCTGAAGTCTGTAATCTTTAAACATTTTAGATTTTTGAACCTGGAACCCCTGGGTAACAATTAGTTTCTAACAATGGACTTCAATCTTCTTATAACAATCTCTGATCACTCATAATTTTATCTATTCAAATAGAACAATACATAAAAAATGAAACAACTTTATCTTTCAACACCTGTATCCTCTAAGTGAGCTAAATTTTTAATTTTCTATCATCCTGAGGCTTCATACAATAGAAATAAATGTTTGTTTAACTGGTTGCAGTGGGTCGTTTGGGAAAAAAGTGTCATGGATAAGATAAGAAAAAAAAAAGACCCATATAGCAATAGAGGAAGTAGAATGTTGAAAACCAAAGATTAATTACTATTATGTAAATATATACTCATCTCTGAAAAAAGGTCCACATGTACAAAAATGTGTAAATAAGTATATGAAAAATATGAAACATGTAAGTTCACTTTTTAAGAAATTTTTGCTGTAGGGCATGTGAGTTTGTCAGAAAAACAGAAACGCAGAGACAGAAAGTGAAAAATCACCCCCCAGAGATGGCCACTCTGCAATCCCTTCTCCCTCTGTCTCCTCTTGGGATTTTGGGCACGTGCACATATGTGCTCAGAGTGAGTTTAAGCCACTGTGTCTGGTACTCGAACATGGGTTCACTAGGTGGGAATCCAGCAACATAACCATTATGCCTTCTGTTGGGCCCATGTAAGTTCATTTTTATGTACTTCAGCATGACAATGGCATAAAGTACTGTGCTATTATGACATCAGGAGCTATCTTAACATTTTTGCCAGTATATCTCACCAACACATTGTTAGGTATATGAAACTAAGTGCATTTTCCTAAATTTCATGTCTACAATGCTTCCTATATATATACACACAAATGTTAATGACTCTTAAATAAATCTACAGGTTACCTTTTGACCATTTAGTGATCCCTTTGTTTGTCATATCTATCTATCTATCTATCTATCTATCTATCATCTATCTATCTATCTATCTATCTATCTATCTATCTATCTATCTAGTACCTAATTACTGCTAGACCTTGTAAGTAGGAACAAAAACACCCACCAAAACTCACTGCCCCTTGAAGTTCATTCAAATGAAGTGCTATACATACTGGCAAATAAGTAAATAAAATATACAGAGTATCAGACAGTAATGTATATCATGGTAAAGAGCAAGGCAAGTCAGGTCAATAAGGCAGGGGTGTGTGTATCACATATACTTTGCTTTTAATTTATAATTTTTATTTGTTATTATTTTTATTTGCATTTAATCACTGTACATCTATACAGTGCACAACACTTTTCCTAACTGGAATACAGTGCATATTCATCAAGTCAAAGACATTACCATATATATAATATCAGCAGCAGGTAACTTTTAATTTTTGTGTATAGTAAATTTTTTTTTTTAATAAGCTTTTTATAAAGGAGGGACCAGCAGATGGCATAGTGGTTACATCACTAGACTTTCATGTAGTTCACTACAGTTTGAGGCTCAGACCCAACAGTTTAAAACTCAGGCCAGGCACGTATACGTGCATGCCCAAGATCCTGACAGGAGAATTGAGGAGAAGTGGTTGCAATGTGGCCATTTCCCCTGTCTCTCTGTCTCTCTCTGTCTCTCTGTCAAACACATGTACGCTATGGCAAAAATCTCCCTCTTATAAAAGTAAATAAAATAAAATAAAAAGAGTTAGGAAGATCTTAACGAGAAGAAGCTTTTTATTAAACACCTAAGAAGATGTGAGGGGGGAAGAATGATTCTTGTAAATAAAGGTGAAGAAAAGAAAGGCAAAGAGGCCTTCAGAAATCAGTGTGCCAGAAGGGCTTAAAGACCAGTGAGGTCTGTTTCTGAAGCTGAATAAGCAAGCAGAGTACAAAGTAAAAGATGTAATCAGAAAAGCAATTGGAACTTAGTTTCTATACTTTCCTGCATTACCATGACTATAGATTTCACTAAAATTAAATTTGGAAACCACTGCAAAGTTTGGAGCACAGATGATAAATCAAATTAAGGAGGAAAGCAAGAAACCTGAGTAAAAGGCTTGACAACAGTATAACAGGGTGGCCCTGGTAAGTGTCTGGATTCTAGTGTATCTTGAAGGTAGTTTCAATAGAATATGATGATAGATGACATATGATATATGAAGGGAGAGAATGATCCCACACATAATCATATTATACCTGTCTGTTCATTGACTCCATACAATGACCCTATCATTGTTTAAAATGTTTTTTTTCAATATTACCTCATTTAATTTAATTAAAAATTAATAGAGCTCATTACTTTTCTCATTTTACAAATGAGAACACTAAGATATCCAGAAGGAATTAATCTTTCCCAAGTCTGACACTTACATGTGACAAATCCTGCATTCCCATCTAGTCAACCTGGAGCTGCTGTCCAGTTTCCAATCTCTGAGCTCTGCTATCTCTTTGTGATGACTATCAAAATGTTTGTTTAGAAACATTAAAAGAAATACTTGCTATTGAATAATACATGAAAAACTAGACAAGACATTAGGGAAAAGATAAAAATTTAGTCTTAATTATGGTGTTGGAGATGTTAAGAAAGGAGTTGACGGTAATAGATAACCTCCCAACAAAGAAATGCCCTGGTCTAGATGGCTTCACTTCTAAATTCTATAAAACATTTAAAGAAGAATTAATCCCCATTCTACTCAAGTTATTTTCAAAAATTCAAAAAGAAGGAGCCCTCCCAAATTCATTTTTGAAGTCTCTATCATTCTCATCTCCAAAACAGACAAGGACATGACAAGGAAGGAAAATTACAGACCAATATTTCTGATGAATATAGAGGCTAAAATTCTCAGCAAGATGCTAGAAAATCATATCCAACAACATATTAAAGAGATTATACATCACAACAAAATAAGCCTTACTCCAGGCTTGCAGGATGGTACAACATACACAAAACCATAAACAAAAAGAAAGTTAAAAACCATAGGATTATATAAATGTATGCAAAACAAGTATTCGATGAAATAAAAACATACCTTCATGATTAAGACTCTCAGCAAAACTGGTATGGAAGGGTTATTTTTCAACACACTAAAAAAATATTTATGGAAAACCCATAGCTAACATCAAACTTAAAAAGGGAAAAGCTGAGAGCTTTTTCAACTAAAAACTGGTACAAGGCAAGGCTGCCCACCTTCTCTACTTGTTTTCAATATAATGTTGGGAGTCCTAGCCAATCAGAAAAGAGAATAAAATGAAAGACATTCAAATAGGGAAAAAAGAAGTAAAATTATCTCTGTTTGCAGAGGATATGATTGTATACATAGAAGATCCAAGGGTATCTACAAAAAACTCCTGGAAGTAATAAATGAGTACAGTAAAGTATCAGGAAACAAAATAATATACAAAAATCTGTAGCATTTCTATATATGAACAAGCAGACTGAGTTAGAAACAAAGAAAGAAATCCCATTTACCAGCCACACAAAGCACAAGATACCTAGAAATAAATATAGCCAAAGGAGTCAAGACCTCTAAACAAAAAAAAAACTATGAAAAATTAAAAACGACAAATTGAAAATGATACAAAATAGTGGAAGGACATCCCATGTTCCTGGATTGGAAGAATTAATATAATCAAAATGGCAATTCTACCCAAATTAATCTACATATTTAACACAATCCTAATCAAAATACCAGGAACATTCTTCACAGATCTAGAAAAGACAATGATATAATTTCTCTGGAATCATAAAAGACTCTGTATTGTCAAAGAAATTCTGTGTGAGAAGAGTGGAAGGGGGACATCTCACTTCCAGACCCCTAAATTTATTACAAAGCTGGGATAAGAAAAACAGCATTGTATTGACACAAAAATGGACATGTGGACCAATGGAACAGAATAGAGACCCTAGAAATAAATCCCAAATCATACAACCAACTGATTTTTGACAAAGGGTACCAGTCAATCTAGTGGGAAAAGGAAAATTTTTTGGCAAATGGTGTTGGAAAGACTGAATATCCACCTGCACTAAGATGAATCCGAACCTCTATCTCTCATCATTAACAAAAATCAACTCAAAGTAAATCAATGATCTAAACTCAAACTGTAAAACTGCTGGTGGAAAACACTGTGAAAATTCTGGGAAACATTGGGGTAGGCAAACACTTCTCAAATAAGACCCCCAAAGCACAGGTGATAATCCTCAATACAGAAAAGTGGGATTAAGAAATTTCTGCACAGCAAAAACACAGTAATTAGTATGAGTTGGCAATCCTCAGGATGGGAGAATATTTGTGTACGTTATACTCCTTATAAGGGACTGATAACAAGAATATATAATAATTTCAAGTGGTTTACTCAGAAAAAAAAAAGATTAGCTCAATTAAAAGATGGGAAAATGAGCTGAATAAACTCTCTAAAGAAGACATACAAACAGCCAAAAAGCATTTGAAAGAATGCTCTGCATTCCTCATCATAAGGGAGGTGTGGATAAAAAACACAATGAGATACCACATAACCCCTGTCAGAATGCCAAAGATCAAAAAGATAGAAAGTGGTAAGTGCTGGCAGGGATGTGGTGAAAGAGGAACTCTCCTACATTGTTGATGAGAATGTAAATTGGTCCAGTCACTGTAGAGAACAATATGGAGGTTCTTCAAAGTTCTGCAAATAGAACTACCATGTGATCCAGCAATTCCACTCCTGGGTATCTACCCAAGGGATAGGAGAATGCTGTTAGAAAAGTGCTTGCACATCTGTGTTTATTGCATTATTATTCACAATTGCTAAGACATGGAACCAACCCAAATATCCATGAATAGATGAATGGATTGAAAAAGTGTGACACATATACTCTATAGAATACTACTCAGCCATGAAAAACAATGGGATCCTGGCATTTCTTTCATATTGGATGAATATGAAAGATTTACTGCTGAGGAAAGTAGGCCAGGCTAAGAATGAGAGACATTGTATGTCTCTATTCAATACATACTGTCAGCACTCTGGAGTAGAAACTGAAAGGCTAGTAGTAGCATGGGAAATGCTTCAGGGATACTGAAGACACTGTGGAAAGAAGGTAAGAGAAGGGGGACAGTGTGAGGAAAGAAATTACAGAGAAAAATAGAGGCAAGGCATTTATAGGAAACAAATGGATTATTATCTGTTGAAGATAATGTGTATATAATACTCAACTGGACTGGTGTGAAATGTATTAGTGTTGGGTAAATTCACTTGATAAGCTAAGTGATTGAATGTATAAAATAAATTAAAATATAAAAAAGAAGAAAGGAGTTGACTACATAGATGCCCCAGTAAAAATGGGGATTGAAGTTGTAGAGGTAAAATTTGACATCATTAGTCTTTGGATGGTGTTTCAGCTCATAGGCAAAGGTTTTACAAGAAATAAGTGTAGGTAGACTCCTTGTTACTGCATCTGTTTTACATTCCACTGTTTTATTTTTTAAAACCAGATAAGGAAAAAAATAATAGCAATACAACGAAGAAGAAACAGCATTTGAGGCATATTATTAAGTGTTATACTATAAATGCTTTCCTTTGAATATATTTTATACATCTATTTTTCATTATGCTTTTTTGTGGCTTCAGTGGTGAACAATTGTGTCCAGTAAGTGCCTTCTTATTCTCTTTAGTTTTCATGTATTAAAATAAAATCATTTTGAAAGTGGAATTAAGTTTTAACCTAGAAATTTATGTGAATGACGAGAAAGAAAGTTCCTAACAACGATAAAGTAATTTGAAAGCAAATAGTTCACCTCACACAATGAACTGGTTGTAGAATTCAATATAAGGTTAATTCTTATGCAACCTCCGTTAGGCGTGTATGTCATAGAAATATGAGAAAATCTGATTGTGGCACTGCTTCATTTGCTTTACAGTTTTATTGCCTAAAGAAGGTGATAAACAATGAAGTAAATCTGTAATGAAATTCAGTTTTATTTAACCAAAATATTATAGTACATACTATGTGCCAGACATTGCTTAAGCATAATACAAATATGAACTCATTTTATCCTTCTGATAATTCTATATGGTAGGAATTCTATTACTACCAATGTAATACAGAGATATTAAGCGTATTTAAAGACATACATTGACTAAATGCTGGTGCCACAATTCACACCCAATAATGGGAGCAAGTAGATTAGTTTCTGATGTATGCTTTTCTTTTATATGGAAACATTACTGTAACCCGTCACTCACATTTTAAAATATTTATATGATGACCACTTGTATTTACATGCCAATGATTCAGCAGCAGAGATTTGCTTGTAACTTGAATACATTTGTTTTTTAATCTGATTAGTGTAATTTATTTATTTACTAATTAAGGTTTTAGTTATAGGGAGTATGCACTTGGTGTGATTTTCATGCCAATATTTCCAGGACTTGAACTGTTTTTGGCCACGTGGGAGTCTAGTGCCTTAACCACCATACCACCTCTTGGCCCTGCTTGAGCACATTTTTGATGACGTGTTTATTTTATTGAAGTTCAAGATAGTGATTGACATTTCTCAACTTTCCTACAAAGAGGCTTTGCTTAATGTAATACTCTTTATAAATTCTCATATCTACTTCTCTATGTTCTGTCTCCTGTCCACCTACTAGAGAAGGTGTAGTTAACTACATTTTCTCACTTCGTAAGGACTATGGACAGGCCCAAACATGGTAGTGCATGCAGTTGTTGGTTGAGGTGACATGAGAAGCTGGGATTTAATTTCCTGACAACCTACCTGTCTGGTGTGGTGGCGAGGATATTTAGTCCCAGATACTCAGGAACTTATGGTAAGTCTGTATGGTACAGTGAGACCTTGTCTATAAAAATAAAAAGAACTATTACTTTAAGCTGAGAGGAAATTTATGTTTTTAATCTAGGTTCTTATTTTTTTTCCCTTGGGAAGAAACTGGAAAGTATAATACAAATTTGTTCAAGCAATACTTAAGTTACATGAAGACTTAATCTAGAACAGAGTCGGTGAATTTATTCTGTACAAGCCGACAACAAATATTTTTAGCTTGGCAAGCCAAATACTGTCTGTCCTATATTCTCCATTGTTAATTTTAAAGCCTTTTAAATTGTAAAAGCCATCCTTTGCTTTCAAAACTGACAAGATCGGGAGGGATAAGGACCAGTGACGACCCTTGCCCAGACTTCACTCTCCTGACTCCCAGATCTATCCAGGAGCCAGGACAAAAATGTGTAATCCATCAGATAATCAGAAAGCAACACAGAGGCACAAGAACTATGAGAAACCAAGAAAATGTCTCTCCCCTAAGGGAAAAGAATATCTCCTCATCCTCCACAGACAATACAAGGGGATGCATGGAAATATAAGATAAAGAATTTAAGACGTTCATTATGGCAAAGCTCACAGAGATGGAAGAAAAAAGAGAAATGAACTCCAGAAAATGCAGGAGAAAAGAGACAATGAATTCCAGGAGGTGACAAAGTACTTATATGATGGGAAAGAATCAAATGAAATTGTTAGAGATGAAGTCTGTAATACTGGAAATCAAAACCTCCCTTGAAAGTATTAAAAACAAATTAGATCATGCAGAAGATCAAATGTCAGATAGATAGAACCTCTGATCTAGAAAAATTCAGCAAACGGACTAAGAAAATAATCCCCCAGAATGAGCATAACATACGAGTAATACTAGATACCATTCGACGTCCAAACATCCAGATCATTGATATCCCAGAAGGTGAAGAAACTAAGGGCCTTGATAATCTATTCCATAAAGTCCTGGAATAAAATTTTCAAACTTAGACAGACACTCAAATATCCAGACCGAAGTAATACGAAGGACCCGAATAGAATCAACTCAAGAAGATCCTCTTCAAGGCACATCATGGCCCGATTAACCAAAATCACAGAGACAAGATACTAATTTTGGCAACAGAGAAACATCAAATTATTTTCAAAGGACATCCATCAGGCTAACATTGGACTTATCACTGGAAACAATGCATAGAAGGAAAGAATGGGAAATTATATTCAAAGTGTTCAGTGAAAACAGTTTCGACCAAGAATACTATACCCAGCAAGATTTTCTTTCCTATGGAAAAAAAAGAGAAAAACATTCTGAGATAAGTAACACCTGAAATAATTAACAAACACCAGACCAGCTCTCTAAGAAGTGCTGAAGGGAGTGTTATACCAGGAAAACTAAAGTTGAACACACAGAAATAAGAGTACAAGTGAAACAAAGCAAAAACAAGAAAATGGCCATCCTAATGGTAGGGACAAGTGCAGAGTTGAATGTTAACTTCCAGAGTGTAAATGGAAAGATCAGACCACTGTAACACTGCAAATCAATAGAAGAGAAATTAGTTATGTGAGTCTGAACTATTGAAATAGAATGTTTTCACTTTAGACTAAAACACTACTGATTTACTTCTATGCATTGATTTCCAGATTTTTGTCTTTTCTTGAACTGTTGATAGATTCATCTACCTACTATTTGAACTGAATCCTAACCTTTTTCCTGGCTTTAAGTCTTAAGCAAATTTCTCATTTTTTTTCTAAATTTTGATGTATTAAAATTAAAATTGCTTTTCTTCAAGTTAAAAAATACATTAAAAATACCCATTTAATGATTGCAGTAAGCTATATAGCCCCAGCTAGGTGCTACTTTAGAGTATGTTCACTTTACTTACTGAGATTCACACCTAAAGTCAGACATGTGTTTCTATATATATATATGTGTATGTGTGTGTATGTGTGCGCATATATATATATATATATATATACATATATATATAAATATATATATAATCAGCTGTGCTTACTACTGAAAGTATTTAGATTAATTAAGATCTTAAAAAAGTCATGGAAAACAACACTAGATACCAGAGACAGTGTGGTAGGAGGGTAAGTAGAGAATCAAGAAGGGAAAAAAAAGCAAAATATATAAGAAACAAGAAATGGAAAATTATTGTTGATGATAACATGTATGATAATATCCTTTATTTGAGCCAATATACAGTGTATTCTGGATGGAAACTCTTACTTTCTATGCTGTATTGATGTACAGTGAATGAATATAAATTAATAAATTTAAATAAATTTAAAAAAGAACTTAAAAAACCTGACAAGATCAGGATATAGGAAATACTTATCGACAGTAAGTTTGCATGTTTTTGATACAGATGTATACTTTTTCGCAATAGCTAATTTCAAATGTACATTGTGGTTATAAATCCATAGATTTATCTTTTGTTTGTTTCTTATTTTAACTTTGGACAAATACTTCGCAAGCAACATGCTACTCACTGGGCCCCATCCTTAATACTGAGCACACGGGAGTGCACCAGGCAGGTCAAAGCTTTATACATAGCAAGTTTTCTCTATTGTAGGATACAAAATAAAAACATGTAAAATAACGGAAAATTAAAATATTAATAAGTTTAGTGGGAATGGATAAACAAAGTACTAGGATAGGTTGAACATTAAAGCCAAGATTTACTTTATTTTGGGTGGTTAAGGGAAGTCCCTCTGAGAAGGTGTCATTCAAACAGCAATATAAATGAACATATCAGAAGAATAAGAAATGCCAGTGCAGGGCCATTGGCAATAGATGAGTGGTCTAATACCAGAGACTAGTGTTTAGGTGTGCCTGAAAGTTCAGCCCTCTTTCTTGAGGGCTTAAGTTGCCTGTCAATGTAGAATTTTTACCTGTTACCTGTCAGTATGGAACTTTTACACTCATAGTCTATGGGTTAAAGAATTCAGTCAAAAATAATATAGATCAGAGTTTAAAACATTCAAGAAACAGAGAATAAACAAATCATTATTTCTGACATAGTTAATTGAGAAGGGTTATAATAAACGAAGTTGGATAGGAAAGAATAACTCTATTATGGGATCTGCAAATTATTTTAATTGCATAAGAAATTTATTCTAGGTGTTATGCAAGAATAATAGTATCATATTCATGCTCTAAAACTTTTATCCTGGAGAGTATATTATAAGAATCAAGAGTGAAATTTGAAAACATAGATATAATTCCTAAAATAAAAAAATCAGGCAAACTAAAAATGCTATATGGTATATATATATATATATATATATATATATATATATATATACACACACATAGTGACTATCTATCTGTACAGTAACCATTTATTTTATTTTCCGGAATTTCAGGTTTCTCTTTCAAAAATTAATTTAAAAAGAAGAGCACTTTTGTACAGTAAACATGAGAAATAAAAGAACAATAGTTTTCTAATTTTAAACATTTTTTGTTTTCCAAAATATTAGAAATCAGCAGATTCCAGACTCAGTTGTATTGACTACCCTGGGTAATTAATTAATGTGACTTCATAAATAACTATTTAATGATGTTATTTCTTAAAATCAAAAGTCTGGCAATAGTTAAAAGAGCTTTTGATGTGCACCAATGACTCCTCCTTTGAATCTATTGATTTCCAGTATAATCATTAGCCTAATTGGTGCATTTTATTCAACCTCAAAATGTGGTTCATTTGTTATTGTTTCCAAAATTATGACTGCATATTAAGTGGAAATAAAGAGGAAACAAATTAGGAAAGAAAAAAATAATAAGGAAAATAAGGTAATAACTAGAAACAATATTAATCACTTTCTGGCAAAGATAACTATTTAAATTGCTGTTTATATGGGACATATTTGCTTGATGCAATAATAGCTAAGTTTTTATATGTTGTCAGATGCATTTAGTTGTATAACAAAATTTGCTTAAATCCTGTTGATCTCCTAGTATTATATTAGTAAACACCTAGGTAGGTTAACCACTTTTGTTTCCTCCCCAAAACATTACTACACATTTTTCTCAAAGTAGCTATTTGTAGAGTGCTCTGTTCTAAATGAAACCAGACCTTTAAATACGTTGGTTTAAAATTTCTAAAATTTTGTGTTACTCAAACTCCATTATAGAGATTATTCTACCTCAACTGAGTTAATTCTCCACCTCTCAAACACTCTAGCTTTACAAAACACTGTCTTCTTTTCATTCCTGAAGTCTCAGGTCAAAATTATCTCCACTAAGAGCTTCTTGATCACCCTAATTAACTCCTCATTTACTGGCTACTGCAGCATCTAGTTTTCTTTCTTCTCAAGTCTATTTCAACCCATGATAGCCTTTCATGTGAGTGTTTATTGGTATTGGCTGCTTTGCCTCACTATATGTACATTTTTCTAAGGATTCATAAATAATTGAGTTCGCCACTGATTGCCTCTTACCCATATTCACCAGCATTATGTGTAATTGGAACAGAAAAAATACTGAACACTCAAGTTAAAGATAATTTGTAGTTTTATCAACTGTACTAGGGAGAAATGTTTACCTGTTGACATATCCATTTTGTAAGCCAAATAATGTGATTGAATGTATAAAAGAAAATGAAATAAAAAAAGTAAAAAATAAATAAATAAAATTATTTTAAATTTCCTATATCATTAAAAATACATGTCATAAAAAAAAAGAATTGTGTTAAGTTAAATAAAAATGTCATTTGTTGAGATGTCAAAAACTGAGGAATTCTCAATACATCCTGCACTGCTGAATTGAAAGTCCTGATATGTGACTTCTCAGGATAAAAGCACAGCATTGCCAAGAAGTATGGTAGAACCCTTCAGAATTAATGTGATGGGATGAGGTCAGAGGATGAAGGTGAGTAGTGGAAAATGGGAAATATGTAAGTGAAGTAATTCAGAATCTTGTCTGAAATCAGAAGTATTTGGCAGGGGCAAAGTGTACTCACTCCTTGGTCATGTAGTAGCTATGACCAAGCTTTTGTGATGTGACAAAAACTCTGTTTTAAAAAGGAACTACACAGTAGTGTAGTCATGAATTTGTCAATTAAGAAAAAGGGAAGGTCAGATATAGGAAATGTTTATTTATACCTAATAATATCGCTTATAATAGTGATAATAATAACAATAGTTATTGGCAAGCAAGAATGCTTTCTTTTTTATTTTTAATTTTTTTTTCATTTTGCCAGAGGACGTGTGCATTTGCTACAGAGAGACAGAGAGAGCGGGAAAACTGGAAAGCACGCTCCATGGGGAAAGTCACGTGATGATTCCTTTACCTCTCCCTCTCCCTCACTTTGGGATATGGGGCATGCACAAATACATTGGGAACCAACATACTTCCCAAGCCTCCTGGTCAGCTCTGTAGGATCCACTAGGCCATGAAAGAGTTCCCTCCTCTATATTTAAAAGCTACATTATTTATTTAGTCTTCCTGAACAAGATGTTACTTAGGGAAGAACCAGGAGGCTATAATGTAAGATAATTTTAATTAAATATTGAAATTAAATATAGAATTAAATTTAAATAATTTTTCTAAATTGATTTCCAAATAATACATAATGATTAAACTCTTGTTAAACAGTTTGTAATTATAATTTAAATATTTGCTACATTTGAGAACATCTAAAAGAAATTTTTTGGTAAAGAACATGAGAAAAAGAGCAACATAAAGACATTAAAACAAATTTAATATGTCAATTTAATTCTATTGTTTCTTTTCTTGCTATAGAGTACATGGACTCATTGGAGACGGAGGGAGAGAGAGATAAGAAAGCACCCATTAGTGAGGATGGCTACATTTTAATCCCTTCTCTTCCATTCTATGCTTGGGATTTCAGACACCTAAGCACATGCACCCTGTTTTCCAAGCCATTGGGTGAGGGACTCAAACCGCACAATTGGCCATGTGAGATGCAGTTGTCCTAACCACCATGAAATAGCCTGGACAATAAATACATTCTGAAAATGAACATGTGTTAATTTTTGGTTCCATGCATGTTCATAATTTTTTCATGATTTAGATAGTAAATATTGATTTATTAATAAATAACTAAAGTAGAAATTGTGCACATCATGTTTACTAACCATATGAATTAAAATCAGAACTTAATAGTAAAGATTACCTAATAATCATGATTAGAAAATTAGGCTTATATTTCACATACACAATCCCAAAAGTATTTTTTTATCTTAAAAGGAATTAAAACCAGAATATTTGTTTATTTACATTTAGAGTCTAATGTTAAAATAAGCAATGTTATTGGAACTCAATAACAAATTAAATATTCTAAAAACTAATTAGTTAAATATTAAATTTGCAAGACACAGAAATAAAAGGAACTAAATGAAGAGAATATAGAAGAAAAAGATTAAAGGAAATAAAGGTATAAATATTAATTAAAAAACAGAATATATTCTCTCCTCACACTTAAGTAATTCCAGGTAGATAAAAGGATATAATGTGAAAGAAACAACACAGGGACCAATAGGTGGTATGGTGGTTATGATTATGGTGCTGGACTCCTGGACCTGGCAGTTTGACATGCATGCCCAAAATCTCAAGGGGAGAAAGTTACTGTGGCATGGCCATCCCTCTTTGGGGGATGCTTTCTCACTTTCCCTCTTTCTGTTTGTCTCTGTCTCTTTCTAGTGAGTGTACATGTCTTATGGAAAAAAAAAAACTTAAAAAAACTAGAAACAATACAATTTCCTGCTTATATATAGAGAAGATCATTCTACACAGAAGAACTATGTAGGAAAGTCTTAGGTAAATGATTCATAGTTTTGAGCACATTATATGAAAAACGTATCTGCACACTTAGGTAATTTAACAAACAGTATAAAGCAATCTGGGGAATGGTTTGAAATATAAAGGGTTATCATCATTATTCTATATAAATTCTTTGAGATTATTTATTTTTTTCCCATTAGCAAGACAGACAGACACCTCTGTTAGGGTCTTGAACGCACGATTCACTCCAGCCCCAGCCAGTCTGGATAATGGGCATATTCATGCGCAGGATCCAAGGAAATCTCTGACCTTCGTCCTGGTACCTTCCCATGTAAGATTGCCTCCCAGAGCATCAGATTCTACCTCTTAGCCACCATTTCCCCCCTCTGTATGGAATAGATGATGGTAAGAACACATACACTGAATGATGGTAAGCAAAGAAGTGAAAAACTATAAGGGGTTGTGTAATCATTGATTAGGCAGTGTAAATAGTGATTAGCCAACTGTTTCTGTTAGGTGGCAATTAGAGAAGTTAGGATCCTATTCTCTCCAAGGGACAGGGAGTTCAGGTCCTAATCCTGATGACATTTTAAAGGAATTGTATTTTTCAAGTCACTGGTGAGGACCCGAACTGCAGTGGACCATGTGGGATCCAGCACTCTTAAGGTTATGTGTCCAGCATCCTCTAAGTAAAAGGTCTTGAGAAAGATTCCTAAATTGTGGATAATTTACACACATATATCTCACAGAGACAGAGAAATGAGTCACAATTATAGAAACTTAGTAAATTCTCCGAGAAAGAGTGGTGACAGGCCAGCTAGGGGCATGTTGGTAAAGGCAGCTGGATCCCACATGACTGATGGTGTGGTTCAAGTTCTGGACTAAGTACCAGACCCAGCAGCTTGAAAACATGCCCAGTGTGTGTGCATGGATGCCCTAAATCCAAAGAGGAGAATGGAAGAGAAGGGACTGTGGCATGGTCATCCTCCTTGGGTGGGAGGGGTGATTTCTCACTTTCTCTCTATTTATCTCTGTCTCTCTCTGGCAAGACTATGTCCCATATGACAAATTTTAAAAAATGAAAAGAAAAAAGAGAAAAAGGAAAGAAAATGTGGTGAAGAACCTATCTTCAGGTACTGGAGAACCAAGAGTCAGTTCTTTGCGCAGTGTTGTTATCTCAGTCAGGACCTTTAAGGAGCCTAGGAAGGAGGCCTTGATGTGTTAGAAACTATGTTAGTGTTTGTCTTTTGAAAATTTTTAATTAATTAATTAATTATTATTTTTTTTACTGATGGGAGAGGAGGTGGACAACATCATTTGTATTGAGAGTCTGTAGTTTCTATAGGCCAAGATTGAGACCTATTTTAGAAAAGGATTCAGAGTATCCTGGTTAGAGTATGGTCAAGGAGCAAATCTGTCAGAGCAAGAGATCAAATGTCTTTAAGATTGCATACAATTTTGGGAACCAGCAGTTAGCGTAATGGCTATGTCGCTGGACTCCCACGTAGTCGACCGTGTCCTGGACCCGGTGGCTTAAAACTCATGCCGGGCGTGTGTATGTGCGTGCCCAAGATCCCGAGAGGAGAATGGAGAAGAAGGGATTGCAGCGTGACCATCTCCCCAGGGGGTGATTTCTCGCTTTCTGTCTCTATGTCTCTCTCTGTCTGTCTGGCGAGCGCACACGCCCTATAGCAAAAACCTCTCCAAAAAAAAAAAAAAAAAAAAAAAGATTGCATACAATTTTAACATAAGACATCATGAATGAGAATCTGATTTGTAATTTATTAGTTTGGATGTGAAAAATCTCTTCTAAAATATCAAAACATATTTTAAAAACAAGTGAGAAATAGGGTTATACACAAAACATAATACGGTGCCTGGCATAAAGTTGTACCAGAATAAATATTTTATTTTAGAATAAATTAAGATTCACACTGAGTCACTACTGTAACTCGAAATGTATTTTTGAAAGATTGATTTTCCTATATGTAGGTTGGTAATAAAATTGATAATAAAGTTTGTTTATGAATCTTGTTCATCATCATCAGGACACTGTTACATTGACTGTTTAGATACTGTGGGAAAAGAAATCGAATCTGTGAAGTGTGCCAGGGCTTCATAGTTGCTATTTAAAATGTTTTGCTGCTCACCTTTTTTTTTTTTTCCTTTGCTTTTTAATGAACAGCTTGTTTCTGAAGTAGACACACACAATTTGGCACAGTTCACCACAGCTCAGCACAATATGGTTGAATTGGCAGTCTTTGCTCTGAGGAAACCATTACTGTCTCAGCAACGAAACTTCATTAGTCAAATCCCAACAGAATGAGATCTTTACAAGGCAGGGATAAGACTAATGGTGTGATGAGGTCTCTGATATGCTAATCTGTATACTTGAAGAATATTTACCATAGAAAATAGGGCTAACTAGATTACAATGAGTGTGACTATTCTTGGGTAATTAATTCATTATAAGAAAACAAAAATTTTGTGTGTGTGTGTGTTTTTTTTTTTTTGTAACAGAATTGATTTTAGTAACAAAGAATTAAAACCTTCTTTACTATTAACATATATTATGCATACAGTTAACTTAAAAATATTTTTCCGTGGGACCAACAGTTAGCATAATGGCTATGTTGCTGGACTCCCATGTAGTCAACTGCGGTTCGAGTCCTGGACTTCGTGGCTTAAAACTCAGGCTGCGCACATGTGCATGTATGCCCAAGATCCCCAGAGGAGAATGGAGGAGAAGGGATTGCAGCGTGGCCAGAGTGATTTCTCACTTTCTGTCACTCTGTCTCTCTCTATTTGCCTGCCGAGTGCACGCGCTCTATAGCAAAAACCTCTCAAAAAACATTTTTTTTCTGAGCTTACCAGTGTCATTAAAGTATAATAGTTCACTAACAATAATAAAAATTGTTTTTTTAGAGATTTGGTGTTAAATTAAGCATTATATTATTCTAATTTATTTAAAATAAATATTTATGTATTTTTAAAATTATTTTTATCATTGTTATTTAATTTTCTATAGGGCATGTGTGTTCATGAGAGAGAGAGAGTGAGAAAGCGAGCCACAAAGTTCAGGACTTACACTGCCTAAACCACCACACCACCTGCTGGCTCCAAGCATTGTATTTTATACTCTTCAATTTACCAATATTCAACAAGGGACCAATACATCTGAGTGGTAAACATTTCTCTATATCCTAAGACCTTTTATACCAGCTATATTTTAGGCATATTTCACAAATTAATAATGCTTTCCTACACTTGTCACATATAAGAATATATAAATGCATGCTATTGACAACTCCATCACTATTAAGAATCATATTAGTTCTTGATTGTAAAAGTAGATATTTGGAAATCAAGGAAAATATTTTAACTTGTCAAATAAAATCACCCTAGGCCCAAATCTTCTCTAAACTTAGATACATAAAGCATACATGCACACACACATACACATGGATTATGTGCAGTTGCGGATTACATATCAACGTGAATGTGTTCTAAGAAATGCATCATTTGGCAATGATGTCAGTATGTGATATCAGTGTGCGAACATCATAGTGTGTACTCAGGGAAACTTAGACGGTATTATCTTCAAGCTATAATGTCAATAATAAATTATAATAGTTATGTTAAGCACATAGAGAGAATTCTGTCAATACATTATCAAGTTTTATATATGATATACTTTGCATAGAATTCTAGATTGCTCAAATAAGATAATGTCTGAGAAATCCTTGAAAATATCTAAAATAAATATATTTTAGCAATTATAATGTGAGTCATAAGTCATATAATTTACTTTTTATTGGTAATATTGGCAAATAGTGAAAGTGTTATCACATATAAAATGAATTTGAAATTTAAATTTTGATTTATATTCCTTATTTTTAATAGATTTAACTCTCGAAGATCATTTACCAATATAGAATAAATGTTCATTGTCTGAACATTTATAGTTAAATATAGTTACTCTGTATGCAGCTGTATATCTAGAACTTAAAACATATCATGTAGTTACTCATAATAAACATTAATTATTTCTAAACTTATTAGAATATGAACAAATGTTTCTGGAGATTCCATGTTTGAACAAATGTATGCATAGTCATTTTGTTTAAATATATGAAACATGGAAATCTGATATTTATTACAGTTTCTTAATTATTTTTAGATTCAACCAGCTTTAAAGATATTGCAAAACTATTAAGGATTATCCTGGGAAGGAATTAATTACTTGGCAAAAAGCCCATGAGTTCTCTGTATTATTGGGGTCCCTGCTTATATAACTTGTGTTTACCACATAAACTACTTTAATTCAGAAACTATTTTGGTATGCCAAACAATGTAAATTTTAGTAAATTGCTTCTTATATAATAAATTGTTTTCCATTGGAATATTCAGTGTCAGGGACCTCATCTGCTCTATCCTGAGAACTACCTTGTTAAACATAAACTGGTGGTTTGTCCCTGTGCATTCTTTTCCTGCACAAGTTCACCTGTTGATAACTCTCTCTATGTAAAACCATATTCTGGATTCAGGGACTTCCTTTCCTGTGCCTCTGAAATTAAGGGTTGGAAGACTGCCAATCAATGAGCATCAGTAATTCTACGGCATGTTCTAGACAGTTTCTTAAGAGGTCCCGACAGCTACAGGAATTGAAACCAGTTTCCCACAGTGGTAACTTAATCAGGAATATACCTTATATTAACTGCATTCCTTTCTCTGTATAAATTGTATATTCTTTCTTTCTATAGTTTTCCACAAAAATTCATGCATTCATATCTTTGTTTCAGGTTTTTTTATTTTTTATTTTTTATTTATTTTTTTATTAACTCAGACAAAAACAGGTATTACCAGAAGTGGTTCTAGAAGGCAAATCCTCAAAGTGGGTTCCTAGATGTGACTGCTTGCCTATCAGGTGGTAATAAAGATTTTATTCCTGTCTGAAAGGAATATCATACAGGACCAATATTCCCTGAGAGGAGAATGGAGAAGCAGGGATTGCAGCATGGCATTCCCCCCTGGAAGGGGATTTCTTGCTTTTTTGTCTCTCTTTCACTCTCTGTCTCCCAGGCGAGTGAATGTTCCCTATAGCATAAATAAATAAATAAATAAATAAATAAATAAATAAATAAATAAAATACAATAGCTGTTGCATCCTATACCGTGATCATTGCCATGAATCTCACTTGCAGTTAATTAGTATTACACATAGTCGAAGTGAAGGCAATAGCTTATCCAACACCTTTAGTGATTTAAATATACAGGGTAATGGTAACTAGGAGGACAGTGAGGTTAGCTAGTGTGTGGTTATTCCTGCAGAAGTTTTGAAAAAGAGGAGGATCGTTTTAAGTCATTCTATTTTCAATTCATAACTAAAAACCAGTACTTGCATGATGTTGTTCAAAGAAGTCATCATCTTCTGCATCTGTGGCACAGATTATGCTGAAAACAGGCTCAGTGTTTGACCATCAGATGGGAAAATTCAGTGTCCTGATGAGAAAAGAGTGGGAATTTGGGACAATATATGGGGATTTCTGGATAAATATGTTTAAGAACATTCTATGCACACATTTATGTAAACCCTTTGCTGACAGAAGCATCCGTTTCCCTTCTCTTGTGTAGAGTAGCCTGCCAATGTCTGGACATCATCAAAGACCAGAGCTGAGGGGGATGTCTTGTATGTTGATTTGCAAATTTTGCCTGTTACCTGTTCTCATTGCCTCTGTAATATACTCCATATGGCCTACAAGGAGGAATAGAAGAAAACTGATTTTTTACCAAAGGAACTGCAGAAATATTCCTGCTAATATTTACCAGGAAGAATCAAGAAGGCATTCAAGTGAGGCCTTCTTAAATATGTTAATTACAGTAGAAGAGTGCAAATAAACCGTACCATAAAGGAGAGCAAACTTACATGAAAAGACTCTTTTTGACTCAGTAATTAATTTCCTGGCAATAATGTCAGGAAAGGAACTTTGAATGCTAGAGATATAATGGCTTATAGTAAATGTGTGCACATGCTGGAACAGCCTTGGCAAGAGTATCGAGGTAAAGGTCAGAAGTCTCAGAGATATGGGTAGGATAGAATAGATTTTTATGTAAAATCAGTGAACTCCTTTACTGTTTATGTCCCCAGGAGGCTCAGGAGACTTTTTTTTTAAATTTCATTTAAATTTCTTTTACACATTCAAGCACATATATCACTTAGCTTGCAAAGTGAATATTCCAACATGTATACATTTCTTACCTATCCACTTGAGAATACTATACACATTATCTTCAACAGAAAATAACCCATTTCTTTGTCCCATAAATCTCTTGCCTCTCTATTTTTCTCCTTAATGCCCTTCCTAAAAAGCAGTGAGGAATGTGGTGGTTTAACAGGAGCACCAGAACTGCTGAGAAGATGGCTGTTTTCCAGGTTGGAGTGTGGAGATAAAGCACTGAACCACACATAGCAGTGTTAAAGTGAATGATAAGATTCTGATAAAGCAGAAGCCGAGCAGTGGTAGCATCTCATCTTATCAGAGATAAATTGAGTGTAATTTCAGTATGTGCAGACACCTTGAAATGCTAGTAGATTCCTTACCTATAGGATACTAAGTAATAGTCTATGGTCTTTCTAGGGGTCAGATAGGCAATGAAGTTGCTTAAATTACACATATCAAACAGTTATTCAGGAGAAAGATTATGTTAACGGCCATAAATGGAAACCATGATTTCGTCCCTCATTGTATACTTAGGCTAATCCCCAAATATAAAACCATCAATCTGAACGGAGACTAGATCCTCTGGAGGAAGGACACTGCAAGTCTAGCATAAATTTTTATAATAGCTTTTCTTAGGTCTTCTCCAATGGGACATTTTGCCAAAAGTATGTACCAGAGGAAGGACAACTCAGATATTTTAAAAATATTGGTTAGATGATTTGACCTGGCACTGAGACTGGGTTGTCATAATCCCTTTTTAGAATTGAGTCATATGAAAGCAGTGTGATAAATGAGTCCTAGCTGACACCAATTTTATGGTGGGATACATGAGTTTCTTATCCCACTTTGTGGTTTTCTTTCGTTGTTAAACTGTATGCTCAGGATGAATATATATACCAAGTTGCAGAAACTTTGTAGGGTTTCTCACCCTATAGAATAAAAATTATTATGATAGAAAAATTCTGACTAAGTTAATCAGAAACAATAGCCATTCCTTAAGTGAAATGGCAAGTAGTTATAACATATTCAAACACATAAAAGGTACAGGGTGACTGCTGTATGAGCCCTGGAAAGGCAAGATGCACAGTGACAGAGCATAGTAAAAAAAAGGAATTGCCAACAGGCTACATAAACCCTCCTGATGTCTACTACAATGTACTACCAAAAGGACTTGATTGTCTAAACCTTCAAGAAAATTTATGGTGGTATAGTGTATTGACAGGGTCTTTTTTTTTTTTTGTCATTGTGTTTTTTTGTTTGTTTGTTTGTATTTAGTTTTTTTGCATAGGGTACATGCAACTCAATGAAGAGAGATAGAGAGATACAGAAAAGGAAAGTGAGAAATTAATGCCACCACCACCCACCCCACCCTGCATTCCAAGTAAGGATGGCTTTCCACAATCCCTTCTCCTCTATTCTCCTCTCAGGATCTTGGGCATACACACACATGTGCCTGACATAATTTTCAAGTCGCCAGGTCCAGGACTTGAACCATGATTGGTCATGTAAGAATCCAGTGCTTTAACCATCATGCAACCTGTTGGTCCCAATAGTTCCTGTTAATGATACCTGGTAAACATGAAACAAGTTCTCTAGAAGCCCTGATGAGAAACATGTGTACCTGTGGCTAGGAGATAAACCCTACCACATTTCAGATTTCTGTCTATCTATGGGATAGTCACAATACCCTGACTATTTTCTCTGAGTAGCGAGGATATATCCAAAAATCTCCAGACACAAAAACTACATAATTACATTCCAATAACCAAAGTCCACATCCAGATGAAAAACCTCACCTACCAGGAAGACTAGCATTACCCAAACACCTTGCTAGCATTGTATTTGTTGGCTATTTCCAGCCCAGTGAGCTCTCTGCAGAGCTAATGAAAGAGATAACTAAAACAGCCTCTAGTGCCCTCTACATTTGCTTCTCGTCAATATGAAAAGGCCTTTCGAATATTTTAGATATTTTAGAATTGCTCTTCAAAGCAATTGTACTAGCTTCCACTATTAATGACAGAAGTATGAGAGTTTTTATTAGTCTACATCATCAGCAACATTTGATATTGTCAGACTTTTCAGTTTTTTTTAATTTATTTTTATTTGACATATGAAATTGTTTGTATTTATTATGTACAACATAATATTTTAATGTACATATACATTATGGAATAGTTAACTTTAGCTATTTAATGATTGTATTACTTCAAATAGTTATCAGACCTTTTAAATTTTGCCAGTCTGATGCATTAAAAAATGTATATAACATGTAGTCTTAATTTCTTTGGTTTATTTTGAGTTTGAGAGCTTTTTTTGTTTTTAATGGCCATTTAGATTTTCTTCTCTCTAAATTGCATGCTTATTATAGCTTTTACAATTTGAAAAAAATACTTCTGTTGTTTTCTGTAAAACACTTCTTTATATAGGGTTGTAGGGAAAGTCATGACTCACTTTTGCATAGAAGAACATAAAAAAAATACATCATGACTTTTGCAACAACCTAATATATTTATTTCCCAATTATATGTGCTATAATTATATGAGGATTTGTTAATCACATGTGACATCCACTTTAATTTCTGTATAAAATATTAGAATAAACAGCAAAGTACTATTATGAATTTTAGCAATAGTATAACTGACTTGTCTTGTACAAGAAATAATTTTTTACATCAACACTATATAAGAAAATTGTGCATCTTTTCTTCTACATTTAGTTCTTTATTATTCACAAGAGAGCTATCTTTGAATTTGGTAGACTGTGGAGATGTATTCTTCCTCTATCCTATCATAACTAGATGCCTTTTCATCACATATTACAGAATCATTACTTTCATAACAAATTTTCAATGGCGTTTCAGCAATATGTCAAATGTCCATGTAAACATGGGTCTATTTCTGTATTTTCTATTCTGTTATTAATACACTTGCCTCTAATTATTATCTAATTATTTTAATTTGATCATAAGAACTATTATACCATCTGTTTTCAAAAACTTTTGAGTATATTTAATTCTATTTTCCTTTCTTTATATCTTAAACACAATAAGTCAAAGTCCATCATGAAAATGATTTTGATTGCAATTTATTGAGTATGGTTTTGTACAATATAATACTTATTCATGGGCTTGTTAAGTTCAGTCAATTTATTTAGTATTACATTACCATAATTTATTTTCATTATAATCTTACAAAAACTTCAAAAATAAACTCTCTTGAATTTCATTCTTGTGAGAGGCCTTACCTGATGATACTTTTGTGCTACTTCTTGAGTTTGGGAGTTCCAGGAAAAACACTTCAATTCTAACTTCAAATTTAAAATCACTTTTATGATAATAGATCATAAAGTATAATTGTTGCTATTGTCTGATTGCATTCAGAATCAAAATAAAAATAAACAGGAGCCTAGATATTCCCAGAACCCAAGCATAGTTTTAGACTTTCAGTACATACTTATTTGAGTGTTCTGGCTGCCAGGAAGTTCAGAGCTAAATTGGAAGCTTATGTGCCATAAAAATCGTCCTTCGTGTATGTAGTAGAATTATAACGGTCCTAAAATTTTAAAATGTATATAAACTAGCTTGATTGACCTTGAGTTGTTTATTGAGGTTGTAAAATAATATATTTTATTTGATTTTTTTCTGGTAGTATAAAATCTGTTCCTGAAGATATCTAATAAATGACTCTCAGATAAAAACAAACAAACAAAAAAACAAGATTCACTTTTTCTTCTTAATACATATTTTTTTTTGGTATTCTCTCTCATTGAGATTGTATTACTATCTTGAGATGCTTAATTTTGCAGTTTCACAGCCCCTGCTTTGTTTTTGCTGAAAGCCCTTTACAAGTGTCAGAGTGACTTTTAAACTCTGACTTCCAGTCTTGGTAACCCACTTCTACCTCATTTCCTAAAGCTAAACTATTTGGAACATGCACCGGTGTGATTTTTACTTCCTCTTCATTTGTGTTTCAAGGCTAATCCTTTACCTAATTGAGAGCTCAGCAATACACATAAGTTTGTTTAATATACTTTAAAAGCCAAAAACGCAATAGTACTTCTACTTTTATGAATAATTAAAGTAACACAAATTCACACGCAGTTCAACAACAAAACAAAATGTTACGGGATTTCCCACAAGATAATTAATATATTTATTTTACTAATGGATATATAAGTAATTTATATTCAAACACTCAGAATATTAGTAAACTATGGAGCTTAAATTATGTTTATGCAAATAAATACACTCATTCACAGAGTGTTAAACAAAATCTCTTGGAAATTGAAAAGCTTCGTTGAGAGAACATGACTAGTCATTTTCAAGAATCTTAGCAATTGAAACTGAAATAATTTCAGGACAATACCAATCATGCACTGATTTCAAAATGATCATTAGAAATTTGTGAAAATTTATATTATCTATACGTGTACATATTATTCTAGGAGTTTTACAACACCAATCATCAGAAGTATTAGTGAAATTCTGAATTAAAATTCTTGGTAAACCTAAGTTTTGTACTCAATTATGTTTTGAATGTTTTTTTTTTATATTTAAAATTAAAACTATTTCATCCCTAAAAGACTCTCCTTTCTGAATAGCATTCTTACATGTTTGAATTAGATTATCATCTTTGAGGGCAATCCATTATGGTCACCATATATTGGCCATTTATGAATAATGCTGTAATCAGTTTTACTCTTTTTACTGGATTTTACTTTTGGTTTTATAACTCTTCATGCAACCTTACACCAAGATTTTTTTTTTAACTTCATTTTCTCTTTTGCATTCAATCACATTATTTAGCTGACAAACTGAATATTTCAACATGTGAAGATTTCTCCCTAGTCCAGTTGACAATATCATAAAAGTATCTTCGACAGGTAATACCACAATTCTTTGTCCCATTAATGCTTTGCCTCTCTATTTTTTTCTTCTAAATGTCCTTCCTCAGACTCTTTCATACACACTGTATCTGGTATTTACATTCATTTACTGAAGATTTTAAATCAATTTTATTTCTTTTTAAAATAGCGTAAGAATTTTCTATTTCTTCCCTCATAAGGGTATTTTGAGATTGGATGAATCTAATAAAATCAGACATTTGTGAACTGAGTCAAACCTAGGTTATGTGATCTTCTTGAACATCTTATTATCCAGTAGTTTGGATGACTAGTATAATGATAAATTTGTGTGCATGATGATGTTCCCAACTGCATTCTGAATCATCAAAGAAAGGCTAGATTAAGTTTAGAATAGTTTTAGTTCCAAGTGACTCATCTGTCTCATTAATCTCCTAAATCCAGCTTCAAAATCCTTCAGAATATTTCTTCAGAGAAATTCACATTCATAGCACTTGGATTAGTGTTCAAATAGTTTCCTTCTAAAAAATTTTAGTGGCAAAATATGCACATTGATAGGTCATAACTTCTCAGTACCTACTTTTCAGTATGTGTGGCTTTGAGCAATTTACACAATCTTCATAAATATCTGTAAGATTGGTAAAATAATGCCTTGTCATGCAGTATTGGCAATGTATACAATCGGCTTAGTTCAGAGTCTGTCAGTATTTTATACACATTTTCTCTCTTAATTGTCATTATTTTGTTAATGTTTTTCAGTCATTTTTAAATTACGTTTTTATTGTTTCCTGAACCAAAACTATAAATTATTTTCAGGGCTCACAGGTGGCCCAGAGGTTGAGGTGGCTAGATTCCACTTGGCTGAATGCAGAATTTGAGTCTGAACTCCATGGCTTGGAAATCATGCAGTGGGCATGTGTATGTGTGCCCATGTGCCTTATAACAAAGTAAAAATAAATAAACAAACAAATTATTTTATCTCATATCTGGCCCACAGATCTCCCACTTCATATCCAACAGACAAATGGGACATTCATGGAGCAAAAGTACTCTCACAACTACCTATTTTTCTTGTGTGAATTTAGGATTTAGATTATCATCTTTCTTCATCTGGTACATTGTTTAGATTTTCTGTGATTTTAAAATTTATCTCTATTTTCTTTTGTTTTTCCTTTTGAGAAATTTTTGCTATAGGCTGTGTGTACTCACTGGAGAGACCGTGAGAGACTGAGAGACAGATAGCAAAAACCATCCCCCTGGCCTGATGGCCACACTGAAACCCCTTCTCCTCCATTGTCCACTCAGGGTTTTGGGCATGCATGCACACACACCCAGTGCAAGTTTTAAGTCACCAGATCAAAGACTCGAACCACTGTTGGTCATGTGGGAATCCAGCAACGTAACCATTATGATATCTGCTGGTCCCTATCTCTATTTTCTGCTATTTGCTTTTATTTCTCTTTTTTAAATGAAACTCAGTTTCATTATCTAAAGCAAGAAGATAATCAGTTTGTGAACTGTGAAGATTGAATTGTGAACAGTTTTGAAATCTAGCACAGAGTCTGAGAAATAAATATCGCACAATACAAGAAACTATGTTCACTATACCATAGCATGATTTTTTGTTTGTTTTTGGAAGGTTTTTCCATTCGTTCATTCATTCATTCATTCATTCATTCAGTAAGGAAGGAAGGAGCATGAGAGATGGAGAGAGAGAGGCATTTTTGACAGGAACTCACTATACCATGACCCTCCTGCCTCAGATTTTCAGTTAGTTAGGATTTTAGGCATGTGTCTCTGCACCTGGCCTGTTTAGATTGGCTGAGGAGTTGTACTGGAGCCTCCCATGCACAGCTAGCCTTGTGCAGAAATATCTCACTGTTTATGCATCTCAGCTGGGTTCCATGACATAAACTTCTAGTTAAATATTATTGCCCACTAAACCATTAAAATTGTACTTATTTCCTGTTGCCACTTTCTCTCCCTACTAGTTGTCATATATTCATCATACTATTAATTATTTATGTTAATCTTTAAGGACCTCTTTGCCTAAACAAACCTTACAACTTTTTGAAGAAAAAGTTGATCTTTTCATGATATTTCATTACTGTAAATAAACCTGATACTTTCAAGATTACAAAGTTATTAAAGTAAGAGTTTAAGGGACCAGTAGATGGTGTAATAGTAACGAAGCTGGGCTCCCATATAATAGACTATGGTTAGAGTCCCGGACCTGGCTTAAAACTCACATTAGGCACATGTACGTGCATGGCCAAAATCCTGAGAAGAGAAGTGACTGTGATGTGACAAGTCCCCCTGGGGTGGGTGTGGAGTGATTTTTTTCCTTTCTGTCTCTCTGTCTCTCTCCTAAGCACATGTGCCCTTTAGCAAAAATCTATCTACAACAAAACAAACAAAAAGATAAGAGGTTAAAATATTCACCTCATTCCTTTCTCACACTTTGGTGTTTCACATACAATTTGCCTGTAACAGCTCAGATTCTAACAGAGGGGAGGGATAAACCCAATGCTGCATATAAGCTCATTGGTTTAAGAAATCTATGAAGACAGTGCTTGTGAGCCAGTTCAGATGCTCTTGAGCATTTGTTCTTTGATTTCTCCCACTCAAAGTTCACACAGTTGAGAAAGTAATGCTTTTTAAATGCTGCTTTTTGCTAACATTTAAATGGGAGAAAAAGAACGATAAATAATTACCTGGTTGGGTAACACAAATGTGAGTGGTGCAACATGCTTCTGTGACTTGTGGCTCCCTTCCCTAAGGTTCTGGCTATAGTGCTGGATTTTAACCCATTTCCAAGAATGATGAGAAGGTTGCATAGTAAGTATTTTCAGGGAACCTTATACTCACATGCCAAATAATCAGTAGTCTAAGAAATAGAAAACATTTCAATAAAAGGGACAAATTTATCATTTTACATTTACTGAAGCAGAATCCTTTGAGCAAATGAAAAAGGATTTTTACATATAAATGTTTAAAATATATTAAGATAAAATAAATTATTAATATAAAAAATATATTTTATGTATTGAAAAATGCCATTTAATTAAAGTACTCAAAAGATAGAAGAGGAGAATCATGTTTTGAAAAAGAACAATTATTGAGCTGAAAATTAAGATGGAAAATCATCTAACAGGAAAAAATTATTTTTTTTAATTACAAAGAGATGTGATAGGTAGATATAGAGGGGGTGACATCAAAATAATTGACAACAGGGGGACCAGCAGTTAGCGCAATGGCTATGTCACTAGACTCCCACGTAGTCGACTGAGGTTGGTGTCCCGGACCCGGTGGCTTAAAACTCATGCCAGGTGCGTGTGCGTGCGTGCCCAAGATCCCGAGAGGAGAATGGAGGAGAAGGGATTGCAGCGTGGTCATCCCCCCTGGGGGGTGATTTCTCACTTTCTGTCTCTCTGTCTCTCTTTGTCTTTCTGGCGAGCGCGTGCACCCTATAGCAAAAAAACCTCTCCAAAAAAAAAAATAATAATAATTGACAATATAAAGTAAGAAAAGGAAAATATTTAAAGAAATAATGGACATATTTCACGTAGTTAAAAAAAGATGAAAGGCCTAACATCTAAAGTTAAAGATGTTATTCGATAGTATATTGATAGTATATGGAAGCGAGAAAGAAAAAGCCACACTTAAGTATATGTTAGTAAATGTAACAATATTAAATCCTAAGAGAAAATTCTAAAAGCATGAAGAGGAAAAAATGCAAATTTTTAGTATATGATTTACAGAGGGTGTTGGAGTTGGAATTGTCCTTCAGAGATTCCTTCCTCACATACATACAACCATCGATAGTCATTGGATGTGGGTTGCTTCTAGGAAGGGCACATTACCTTGGATAGGGTAGTTCTTGTCAAATGAAGTTAATTCGTGGAGAAGTTATTCATAAGAATCATCAGCATCCAACAATCTTGGTGCGATCAAGGCGCTGTCAAGAGCAACCACTATCATTTGTTTTCTTCAATAACCCCACATGTCTCCCTGCTTCTGCCCTTGCCTGCAATACCTATTCTTACACCCAGCCAGAATAACATTTTAAACTGTAGATCTGATCGTTTTACTCTTACAATTAAGTCTTTCAATAATCCCCATCTACTTGAAGCCAAAATCTTTCCAACAATGATCAAAGGAGAAAAAATGAAAAGATTATTGCGTTAAGCAATATTTATGTAACTAAAGACAGATAAAACTTGATATAATGTGGAGAAAACAGGCTTTATGGATCAGGGCCTTTAGGTTGACTATGAAAGAAACACACAGACGATTAATTTAATATACCGAGGATATAAGAGGAAGATAAACTCACAAAAACCATCTTCTCAGCCAAAGGCAAAGGTAAAATATAAGATGGCAAAAGCCACAGTGAATATATTAAAATAATAATAAGTGAGTTGAAACACATCCTCTCCTTGTCATTTCTGGAGCGCTGTGCTACTCCAGTGATGGGCATATAATTTGCTTGTGATTTCGTAGAAATCATGTTTACTCATTATGGTTTCTAAACGATATCTCCCATGCTTTATGCTGAGTTCACATAGCAGAGATGACTCACAAAAAGCAATGGTCAGAGTTTACTAGCAGACTAATGATAGTCAATTTTCTAAGAAGCATTTGTCTCTGTTCTTTCATTTTTGTCTCAAATTCTTTTCTTTTCTTTTAGTTTTTCTTTTGAAATTTACCAGAGGGCATGTGCACTTGTCAGAAAGTGATTCAGAAGACACATAGAGAGAGGGATAGGTAGATAGAGGGAAAGTGAGAAATACACCCCCCTCCTTGGGGTATGGTCATGCTACAATACCTTCTCCTCCATTTCTCCTTTTGTGACTTTTGGGCATGCATGCACATGTACCTGGCATGTTTTTCAGTAAGCTGAATTTGGGACTGGAATTATGCAGTCAACCAAATGAGTTCCAGCTGTTGTAATCATGTCACCTGCTGACCCCTCTCAAACTGCTTTCTATCTTGCAATCCCTCCTAATTTTGAGGTAGAGGATACAATAGTCAAAAATTTATTATGCAAATGAATCTCAAGGATCAGTGAACTTTTCTTTTCTCTGTAGATTAAGAGGCCCCTCATGATTTGTAATGACCTTCTCTTTTTTCAACATTAACTATGCAGTCACACGGGACACCTTGTCACCTGCGTACCACATCAATCACTTGGCATTTTGCACTGGCTGTTCTTTCTGAGACTCTTTCTCCAAGTATTACTTAACACCCTCCTCTTTTTTCAAATTTTTGCACAAGTCTCACCTCCTCAAAAGGCTTATCTTTCTGTCCTATTTATTACAATACTCTCTGCTCTCAATCTCCCTTAAATTCTTTGTTTTGCTTTTCAGTTTTCCCTAAGAACATTTATCACCTCATATCATACTAATTTATTATGTTTATTTGTCAGTCTTCTTCACTACACTGTAAGCTTTACTAAAAGGCCTCCCTATCTTCAAATACCACCTCTGACTTTATAATAAAGCATTGATTCTGAAAAGACTTTGAAAAGTTAAAATTATGTTCTAAATGTGATAAATATCAATGTGTATCCTATACGTGTATGATAGTTTGTATGCTTGAAAATACAGTTATTTAAAATGAGAGGACCAGGGCCTTAGATACTGAACCATCATCCACTGCATACTTGTCTTTGGGAAATTGATTTAAACTGTTGGATTTGCATGGCTAAGACTGCTGACCATCTTTATTCCCTGATTCAACTCAAATTCCTTAGCATAGATTATGAGACTAGATTCACATGCAAATGGTTTATTCTAGAAATGTTCCCAGTGAAGTAGGTAGAGTGAGATAGCTCAACCCCACTCTAAAGACAAAGAAGCCAAGCAAAGATGCAATTCCAGTCCAAGTCCAGCTTCACCCTGACAATGAAGTGAAGTATTAGGATATAAATTGTGTCTTAGTGTTTGTCCAGCAAGGAGGCAAGATAACTGAGTTTAATACTCCCATAAATGTTGGTATAAACCTTTTCCTCTATGCAGTTCTATCTGGGACCTGGGAGAATTAAGTCCCAGTCACTGCCATCCAGGCAAAGTGACGCTAACAGCCCCAAATTAGTCCTCTGCCATATATGGTAGCTGGAGCTAATGGAAACAAAGGACATAGCATCATGGGAAAAAGTACTCATAAGTATTAAATGGTGTTGAAGTACACATATTTAGAGCAGTGCCAGCATCTATGGCATACCTGCAGAAGGAACTGGTTTGATAAATCAGCAAATTGTATTACATTAAAGACTTTAAAGGGGGACCAGCAGATGGTGTAATGGTCACATCACTGAAATCCCATATGGCTGACCACAGTTCAAGTACCCGACCCATCACCTTGAAACTCATGCTGGGTGCAGGTGCTTACCCCAAATCACAAGAGGATAATGGAAGAGAAGGGATTTTGTCATGGCCATATACCCTGGGGAATGATTTCTCACTTTCTGTCTCTTTTTACCTCTCTACTAAGTACATTCACCCTATTGCAAAGATCTCTCTAAAATAAATAAAGATTTTAAAGGTCTAAAGGGCAGTTCTAGGTTTGGATCTTGAGCAACATAACTCTTGTTGCTGGTTGGTGCTGAAAGGGGATAAAATGCACACATACAGAAATGAAGCTGAGACAGTACTAAGATCTCCCTGAACCCAGGGAGTTAACCAATGTAACTTTCAATCCACTGAGATCTGTATATACTACTGCAACCCACACAAAATATTCATGAAGTTGTCTTCACTGATAAATCATAAATTTCAATTATGTTATCTATTAAACTATCTGCAAGAACTCTATCTTTACCAGGAATAAGGCATTTGGAAATCCTAGGATAAAAATTAGAAATTAAACTATATGCTGTTAGAAAAATTAGTTAAAGTGTCATAAATGCTGGAAAAGTAGAGATGCTACAAGCAAGCCAAAGGAACTTTTATTTATTTACTTAAGTAGCCTACTAAAGTGTCCAATTTGTTCAGTGAATTGTGGCTAATGGAAGAGGCAGTAAAGTCTCAAAATTACTAACTACAAGCTTCATTTCTTTCTACTTCCTCTACCTGCTGAATGGAAGGAATGGAAAAGAACATTGCAGTGGAAATGGGCAAAGTAAAGTGTGAAAAAATAACCAAAGAGGATGAGTAATTAAGAATAAAAATTAGGGAAAAAAATAAAACAGGATACTTAGGAGTTCTCTGCACTTTCATTCTTAAAAAATTGCTTCCAAAACCAAAATAAAAGGAATACGTGAATAGATAATTAATTTTCTGTACTATAAAGAAATGATCTAGGGACCAGCAGTTAGCATAATGGCTATGTCGCTGGACTCCCATGTAGCTTACTGTGGTTCGTGTCCCGGACCCGGTGGCTTAAACTCACGCCAGGCGCGTATGTGTGCGTGCATTCCCAAGATCCCAAGAGGAAAATGGAGGAGAAGGGATTGCGGCACGACCATCCCCCCTGGGGGGTGATTTCTCGCTTGCTGTCTCTCTATCTGTCTGTCTGGTGAGCGCACGCACCCTATAGCAAAAACCTCTAAAAAAAAAAAAAAAAAAAAAAAAAAAAAAGAAATGATCTCAAAATTCATTGACTGATTGACTAATTTGCTTGGTTATTAAAGATCACCCAGTATCCTGTACAGGAATCTAGGTATATAATATTGAACATCTTTAAAATACAATAAATTTTCGGGACCAGCAGTTAGCGTAATGGCTGTGTCACTGGACTCCCATGTTGTTGACCACGGTTCGAGTCCTGGATCCAGTGGCTTAAACTCACACCGGGTGCGTGTGTATGCATGACCAAGATCCCTGAGAGGAGCATGGAGGAGAAGGGATTGCGGCGATGACATCCCCCCAGGGAGTGATTTCTCACTTTCTGTCTCTCTGTCTCTCTCTGTCTGCCTGGCGAGCACACGAGCCTGATAGCAAAAACCTCTCAAAAAAACTTAAAAAAAAAAAATAAAATACAATAAATTTTATTTTGTAATGTTGTGTATTGCAATAAAATTATATTCATGCAAAATCAAATAAAATAGGTAAAAATCAATATATATATATATTATATATATATATATTATATATATATATATATATATTATATATATATATATATATATGTAATATATATATATATATTTTTTTTTTTTTTTTTTTGGGGGGAGAGTTTTTTGCTGTAGGGCATGTGCACTTGCCAGAAAGACAGAGAGACAGAGAGACAGAAAGCGAGAAGTCACCCCCCAAGGGGAATGGCCACGCCACAGTCCCTTCTCCATTTTCCTCTGGGGATTTGGGCATGCACGCACATGCGGCTGGTGTGAGTTTAAGCCACTGGGTCTGGGACTCAAACCACTGTCAACTACATGGGAGTCCAGCAACATAGCCATTACACTAACTGTTGGTCCCCATATTTCTTTTTAAACTACAGAATAATAATTAGACTAAACTAGACAAAGATATCTACTTTGAAATAAGCAGCCAGGTATCAGCTAGAGCTACAGCACATCTTTTTTTATTTTTTTTTTTTTTAGAGAGAGATTTTTTCTGTTGGATGCATGCACTTGCTGGAGAGAGAGAGACAGAGAGACAGAAAGCAAGAAATCACTCCTGGTGGGGATGGCCACATATCAGTCTCTTCTTCATCATTCTCCTCTTAGAATTTTAGGCATTGAAATACGGGCACCCAGTGTGAGTTTCAACCCATGGGGTCCAGGACTCAAACTATGGTCGGCCATGTGGGAGTCCATACATAACCATTATACCACCTGCTGGTCCCCTCAAAATTTATTTATTCTGTGTGAGAGAAAGAGAGAGACACCCTAGCAGGTTCTTTATATTGTGATACACCCTTCTCTCAATCAGCCTGAATTATGAGCACACATACATGCTCAATGTACATTTAAAGAAGTCCCAGGACATGAACTCAGGATGTTCTGATGTGGGTTTGGCATCACCAAGTATTGTGTTACTTTTGTACCATCATCTGGCTCTCCAAAGCATCTTTAAAATAGGAATGAATACAGAATAAATAGGGCTAAAACACTACTTGCAAACCCTTACTCAAGACCAGGAAAAGAAATGACCATAGTTTTAAAAGCTCCTAAATTTGAACCTCTTTGATTAGAATAGTTCTATATGATGAAGAAGCAGCATTGTTAGAAAACAACTCTATAATTTGAAGCAATCATTTCCTAAAAGCAAACACTTGTCTTATTTCAACCCTTCATAATGTCAGCAAATCAAGAAAACCATACAATGGCAGATTTATTTAGAATCAAAGCAAATAAAGATAAGAGCTATGGCAAACATTTCTAGAAGCTTTGTCTAACCAATCCTTTGGAATGGAATGGTTTTAGCTGAAAATGGCTCTACAATTTTCTTGGAATGTTTACCATTCATCAGAAAAATGACTGTTTCTATAAAATTTGACCAAAGAGTAAGTAAAAAATTATGCAAGTAATGACTCTTCTACTGTTAAAAATGTGAAAAACAAACTCCAAATTGCTTGTAATTGAATAAAAGGTAGGGTTATTTGTTGTCTTTTGTTAGTATTTCTAGCGTTTTTTTTTCTTTTGGGTTAATGGTAATTCTTATTTTCTTAGTTGGTTATGTATTGAAATATTCCGATGTAAGAAAAATGAGAATGTAAACAGGATTTTTTACTGGATTAAGGTACAGTTATACTTTATAACTAAAATTTTAGCATAATCAATCAGAGTGCTGATATGATTAAATTTAATAATAAATTCAGAGCACAAGGAATTTTTATAATAACCATTAGGCTATATTATTACTTATAGTGATATTTCATATGCATTAAGAGAAATAAAGGAGTAAAGTATTTAGCACTCACTATATGGAATGATTAAGCATCATAGTGAATGTGTGTGCATGTGTGTGTGTGTGTGTGTGTGTGTGTGTATTTAGAGATGTTTGCTGTAGAGTGCATGCACTCACCAGAGAGACAGAAAGAAAGTAATAAGTCACCCCCTCGGGGAAGTGGCCATACCACAATTCCTTCTCCATTCTTCTCTCAGAATTTTGGGCATACTTGAACACATCTGCAAAGTGTTTCAAGCTGCCGGGTCCAGGATTCGAAATGTGGTCAACTGTGTTGAAGTTCAGAGCTTCAACAACTACACTGTCTTCTGACCCACTGAACATATTTTTGAAAACTATGCTTTTGCAGATTAAGTGAAACACAAGTCTCTTAAGAATGATAGATTATATATATTTTAAGAACAGCTGGTGACATGGTGGCTAAGATAGCTGTATCCCACATGGCCAGCTGCACATTTCTAGTCCTGGACCTGGAGACATGAAAATGCACAGGGTGCAAGTATGTGCATGTCCCAAATCTTGAAAGGAGGGAGGAATAGAGGAAAAAATGGCAATGTGACCACTCCCTTTCTCACTTTCTCTTTCTATCTCTCTCTCTTATGAGCATATGTGCCTTCTAATAAATTTTAAAAAGAAAGAGTTTTCCTAAAATTATCGACAGATTAAATTTCCTCCCTGACTTTTATTTAGTTCATTAAGCATAATTTTTTCTTTTTTACTCTTTTAAATATAGTATAATTATTTTATAACCGATTATAGTATAATTGATTTTAAGAGTTAAAATAGCATTTAAGGGATAAAGGAAAATTCTCTGTAAAACATGTTCTCTTTTTAAATGCATCATTCAATTTGTTGTACTAGTATTTTGGTTTATATTTCTATACCTATGATCATGCTAAACATTGACCTCTGATTTTTATTCCATGTAATAACCTGGCCAGATTTTGTTTATAAAGTTATGTTAAATTACATTGGACTTGTAACATATCTTGCAAAATGCTTCCTCTTTACTACTTCCTAAAACACCTTAGCTTACTAAGGCCTTCACCCTTTAATATTTGTTAGAACTCACTGGGGAAATTGAGTCTGTACTGGATGTTTTCTTTTTTTTTTTTTTTTTTTTTTTTTTTTGAGAGGTTTTCACTATACGGCGCGTTCGCTCGCAGGACAGAGAGAGACAGAGACAGAAAGCGAGAAATCATCCCCCCAGGGGGGATGGTCACGCCGCAATCCCTTCTCCTCCATTCTCCTCTTGGGATCTTGGGCACGCATGCACACGCGCCCGGCGTGAGATTTAAGCCACCGGGTCCGGGACGCGAACCGCGGTTGACTACGTGGGAGTCCAGTGACATAGCCATTACATTAACTGCTGGTTCCCTGTACTGGATGTTTTCTTTACAGGAAATTTTAAACAAGATTTATTTATTTAAAAGTTATAAAACATGAAATTTCTGTATTTTTACTAAAATTTATTTAATATGGTGGCCAGCTGGTGGAGTGGTGGTTAAGGAGCTGGAGTCCCACATGGTCTACCCCAGCTTGAGTCTTGGACCAGGTAGCTTGAAAATCATACTGTGTGAGTGTGCATGAGTGCCCAAAATCTTGAAAGATAAATTGAGATGAGATTGTGGTGTGGACATCCCCACTGGGGGAAGATTTCTCATTTTACCTCTATCTGTCTCTATCTCTCTGGTGAACTCATGCACCATATGGCAAAAACTAAAAAAACAAAACAAAACAAAACAAAAAACTAATTATATACATGAAACACCTAAACTTTCTAACTTACTAGCATAATTTTTAAAATATCCTCATCCCCTTCTTGCTCTCTCTCATTCTGTAGTGACAATCTTTCTGTACTGATATTGCATTATAGTGCCTTCTTTCATTTTAATCATTCTTGTACTAGACTTATCAAGTATATTAACAATCTCATAGAGGCAACTTTTGGATTTATTTATTCTTACTATTTTTTTTTTCTATTTTAAAATTTTTATTATTCCATATTTGTCGAATATTGTTTCTTTTCAAAAAGTTTTTAAATAAATACTTAAATGATTTTTTCACTTATTTTTTCAATTTTTGTGTTGCCTTCTTGCTAAGCACACATTAATTGTACATTACCAATTTAATATTCAGTGTTTTCTGTGTTAATCATTCAAGTTTTTAAAGTTTAAGTATCTATTTTCTGAGCTAGATAAAGAGAGCGAGAAAGCGAGAGAGAAAGAAGAGTTCCCTTGGTAGAGTCTTGCCATTCTCACTTGCCCATCCTCCTAACCAAGATAGATCACAAGTGTGCTGCCATGCCCAGCACACGCAATTCAACATGGGATCTGAACCTGGGTACACCATGTGGCTCCAGCATAGCAAATCAGTACCCTGTCACTTGTGTTACAGTGGCTGAATCGCATTTCACTTTTTCCGAATTTTAATTATAAGCTTAGTTTTATAGTCTTTCAACTATACTCTTAATTTTGGATAAATGAAATATTTCACATTTGCTCCAGCTTTGCTTATAGTAAAATGAAGATAAAAAATCAACTTTACTACCATTTTCCTGTGAAGTTTAAATGTGTTAGAAGAGAATTCAGCATATATATGTTAGTCGTATTATTATCTGACTTGACTTTGACTAGTGTCAAGTGTCCTGTATTCTCAATGAAATCTTTACAGCAACCATAAACTGATACTTCACGAGGTAAAGTAACTTGTTTAAAGTTGTACATTTTTTAAAATGAGTGAGTAAGCCCATGTTATTTCAGAGTACATATTCTGTTTATTCTCTACTTCGAACCTTTTATTATACACCGAAAAATATAAAATTTGAAAGTCATGGGAAAGAGTGTTGCAAAATATTCTTTCTCAATATCTTCCCTTAACAGAACATGGCATTTTTGGGGGGTAACCATAATCACAAGTGGAAATATTAAGATTTTTTAGCTCCTCTACTAAATAGGGCAGAAATATAAAAGGTATTTCTAGCCTACAAGGTACACATAGATATTGCTTTCTTTCTATTAAATTTTCATAGAAGATAGAATTGCTGACTATTATATAGGCAAAAGGTGGAAAATAACACAGCCAGACCAAGAGAATTGTTTGGCCTGTGGCCCAAAGTCTAAACTGAATAGATTTTCTTCCTCTCTTTTCCTAACCATACAATACATTATGTTTTTCATCTATAGTAAGAAATCCAGAGACTGGTCGGTAAATACACCCTACAAAACCCATCAGGAATTTCTATTTTTATTCATTTATTTTTTATTTCACATTCTTTTATACATCTTTTATTCAATCATGTTATGTAGCTTACAAAGTGAATATTCCAACATGTGTATATTTCACCCTTGTCCAGTTGTTAGTACTATAAACTTAGCTTCAACAGATAATACCACATTTCTTTATCTCATTAATGCTTTGCCTTTCTATTTTTCTTCTAAATGTCCTTCCTCAGACTCTACTCTTTCACACAAACTCTATGTGGTATTCACAACCATTTACTGTGTTTCTATATCCTTTAGTCAATCAGTTTCTGTCAGAGTGCAGACACTTGGTATATATTAAGTGAGGGCATGCAATGTCTCTCCTTCATAGCCTGGCTTGCTTCACTCAGCAGTAAATCTTCCAGATTCATTCATTTTGTGTCAAAAGCCAGGGTCTTGTTTTTTTTTTTTTTTTTTTTTTTTTTTTTTTTTTTTTTTTTTTTTTTTATGGCTGAGTAGTATTCCACAGAGTATATGTGCCACAATTTTTCAATCCATTCATCTGTTCATGAGCATTTGGGTTGGTTCCATGTCTTAGCAATTGTGAATAATGCTGTAATAAACCTCACTGTGGAAACACTTTTCCGATTAAGAATTTTTTTGTCTTTTGGGTAGATCCCAAAGAGTGAGACTGCTGGATCATTTGGTAGTTCTATTTGTAGATCTTTGAGGAATCTCCAAATTGTTCTCCACAGTGGTTAGACCAATTTACATTCCCACCAGTAGTGTAAGAGAGTTCCCCTTTCACCACACCCCCGCCAGGATTTATCATTTTTTTTTTCAATATTAGTCATTCTGACTGGGGTTAGGTGGTATCTCATTGTTGTTTTGATCTGAATTTCCCTTACAATGAGCGTTGTTGAGCATTTTTTCATATGCCTTTGGCTATTCATATATCATCCTTAGAGAGTGGTTTTTTTCAACTCATTCTCTCATCTTTTAATAGGGTTGATCATCTTTTTTTCAGGACAGCTACTTGAGTTCCTTGTGTATTCTGGTTATCAGTTCCTTATCTGAAGTATAATTTACAAAAACATTTTCCCATTCGAAGGGCTGTTGATTCACACTAGTTACTGTGTCTTTCACCATGAAGAAACTTCTTAGTCTGATGTATTCCCCCTTATCTATTTTGGGGATTATTGACTGTGCTTTGGGGGTCTTATTTAAAAATTCTTTGCCTACCCCAATGTCTCCCAGAGTTTCCATAGTGTTTTCCAGAAGCAGTTTTATAGTTTGATGTCTTAGATTTAGATCTTTGATCCAACTTGACTTGATGTTTGTCAGGGGTGAGAGGTAGGGGTTCAGATTCACCTTTCTGCAGGTCGATATTCAGTTTTTCCAGCACCAATTGTTGAATACGTTTTTGTTTTCCCACTGGATTGACTGGTATCCTTTGTCAAAAATCAGTTGACTGTATGCTTGGGAGTTTATTTCTGGGGACCCTATTCTGTTCCACCTGTCTATTTCTGTGCCAGTACCATGCTATTTTGATTACCACAGCTTTGTAGTATATTTTTGGGTCTGTAAGTGAGATGCCACCCATTCTATTCTTCTTGTGCAGGATTGCTTTGGCAATATGAGGTCTTTTATGATTCCAGACAAATTTTTCTATTGTCTTATCTAGATCTGTGAAGAATATGTCTGGTACTTTGATTGTGATTGCATTAAATATGTAGAATAATTTGCATAGAATTGCTATTTTGATTTTATTAATTCTTCCAATCCAGGAACATGGGATGTCCTTCCACTTTTTTGTGTCATTTTCAATTTATATTTTTAGCTTCTCACAGTTTTCTTTGTGGAGGTCTTTAACTTCTTTAGTTAGATTTATTCTTAGGTTTCTTATACTTTTTGTGGCTATGGTAAATGGAATTACTTTTTTCAGTTCTATCTCAGTCTGCCTGCTGTTCATATACAGAAATGCTATAGATTTCAGTATGTTAATTTTATATCCTGCATCTTTACTGTATCCATGTATGACGTAGAGAAATTTTTTTCATGGAAACCATTGGACTTCTATTTATACAATCATGTCATCTGCAAATAGATTTTCACCCCTTCTTTTCCTATTTGAATGCCTTTAATTTTTTTCCTATTTTTTGACTACGTAGGCGGGGACTTCCAGTAATGTACTGAAAGGGTGTGTAGAAAGTGGGTGTCCTTGTATTATACCCGTTTTTAAATTTTTTAAAAATTTTTTTTAGAGGTTTTTGCTATAGGGCGCGTGTGCTTTTCAGACAAACAGAGAGAGACAGAGAGACAGAAAGCGAGAAATCACCACCCCCCCCCCCCCAGGTGGGATGGCAATGCTGCAATCCCTTCTCCTCCATTCTCCTCCTGAGATCTTGGGTGCACACGTGCCCGGTGTCAGTTTAAGCCACCGGGTCTGGGACTTGAACCACGGTCAACTACATGGAAGTCCAGCGACATAGCCATTACACTAACTTCTGGTCCCCATATTATACCCTTTTTTAGTGGAAAAGCTTTCAGCTTTTCTCCATTCAGGATGATGATCACTATGGGTTTTTCATAGATAGCTTTTATTGCGTTGAGAAATAATCCTTCTATGCCAATATTGCTGAGAGTCTTTATCATGAAGGGATGTTGTATCTTATCAAATACTTTTTCTGCATCAATTGATATGATCATGTTGTTTTTTATCTTTTTTTTCCTCTTATTATGGTGTATTACATTTATGGTTTTGCATATGTTGAACCAACCTTGCATTCCTGGAATAAAGCCTACCTGATCATGATGTATAATCTTTTTTATAAATTGTTGGATACGATTTGATAATATCATGTTGAGAATCTTTGTGTCTATATTCATCAGAGATATTGATCTATAGTTTTCATTCCTTGTCCTGTCCTTATCTCTTTTAAGGATAAGAGTGATGGAGACTTCATAGAATAAATTATTGGAGAAATTCACCTTTTTGGATCTTTAGAAATAACTTGAGCAGATTGAGGTTTAATTCTTCTTTGAAAGTTTTGTAGAATTCGGAGGTGAAGCCATCAGGGCCAGGGCTTTTTGTTAGTCTTGTTGATGTTGGAGGTTATTTATTACTGATTCTATCTCCTGGCTTCTTATGGGCTTATTTGTACTTTCTATATACTCCTGGCTCAATCATTTGGGTCAGTTCTAGGTCTTAGCAATTCTGAATAATGCTGCAATAAATATAGATGTGAAAGCACTTTTCTGACTGAGAAGTTTCCTGTCCTTTGGGTAGATACCCAAGAGTGGACTTCCTTGATAATATGGTAGTTCTATATGTAGGTCTTTGAGGGACCTCCATATTGTTCTTCATGGTGGCTATACTAATTTACTTTCCCACCAACAGGGTAGGAGAGTTACCCTTTCATCACATCCCTGCCAACACTTATCATTTTCTGTTTTTTAATCTGCACCATTCTGACAGGGATTAGGTGGTATCTCATTGTGATTTTCATCTTCACCTCCCTATGATGAGGGTTGTTGAGCATTCTTTGATTAGCTTTTTGCCTGTTTGTACGTCTTCCTTAGAGAGTTGTTCGTTCAGCTCATTTTTCCATCTTTTAATTGGATTAATCATTTTTTTTCAAGGAAATTATTTGAGGTCCTTTGTATTCTTGTTTTCAGTCCCTTTTCTGTAATATAGCTTACAAAAATATTATCCCATTTTGAGGGTTGTTGATTCAGATTAATTACTGTAGCTTTGGCTGTGCAAAAACTTCTTAATCTGATGTAATCCCACTTGTCCATTTTGGGAATTATTGCCTGTGGTTTGGGGGTACTATTTATGAAGTCTTTGCCTACCCCAATGTCTCCTAAATTTCCCCAGTGTTTCTACCAGTAGTTTCGTAGTTTGAACTCTTAGTTTTAAATCTTTGATCTTCTTGGAGACAAGGGTTCAGATTCATCTTTTTGGGGTGGATACTCAGTTTTTCGATCAATTGGTACCCTTTGTCAAAGATCAGATGGCTGTATGTTTCAGGGTTTATTTCTGGGGTTTCTATTGCATTCTATTGGTCCACATGTCTGTTCTTGTGTCAATACCATGCGGTTTTATCACAACTTTGTAATATATTTTGGGGTCAGGGAGTGAGATGCTGTCCTCTCCACTCTTCTTGTGTAAGAATACTTTTACAATATGGAGTCTTTTATTTTATTTTATTTATTTATTTTTTCATGTTCTCTTTTTTATTTACATTTTTAATACATTCAATTACATTGTTTAGCTTACAAGGTGATCATATGATTCCAGACAAATTCTATGATTGTCTTTTCTAGATCTGTGGAGAAAGTCTCAAAGTTAAAAATGAATACAGTAAAGTGGCAGGATGCAAAATAAACTTATAAAAATCTATAGCATTTTTATATACAGACAAGCAGATAGAAGCCAAAGTAAAGAATGTAATCCCACTACCATAGCCACAAAATGTATAATATACCTAGGAGTAAATCTAAGCAAGGAAGTCAAAGACCTTTATAAGAAAAACTATAAAAATATTAAAAAAATAAGTAGAAAAATGAAACAAAAAAGTGGAAGGAAATCCCATTATCCTAGATTAAGAAAATTAATATAATCAAAATGTTAATTCAACCCAAATTAATTTACATATCGAATGCAATCCCTGGCCAATTACAGAGCATATTGTCTTCCTAGCACGCAGTACTGTAGATCTAACCAGGGATTTTTCAAAGTCAAAGTCCCAGACCCATATCTAAAAATGTTGATTCATTGGTAAAGGATAATATTTGCATTTTTAAAACATTCTGTTTCTAATTCAAGTGGTATAGAAAAACACATTAAGAGATATGCTAATTGGAAGAATGTATTGTTCAGTCCATAATACTTAGATTACATAAAAGGTACTAAAAAGCATACAAGTCCTGACTTTTAGAACACATTCTGAAAAATTGTCTCTCTTTTTCAGACCCTCATACCAGCCATAGGAAAACTCCAATTCCTAGAACAGAGGGCTAATCGCCATTTGCATTAGTAAATTAAAGAGACCTCATTAGAGGGGCCAGCAGTTGGCATAATGGATATGTCGCTGGACTCCCATGTAGTCAACCATGGTTCAAGTCCCGGACCTGGTGCTTAAACTCATGCCAGGCACATGTGCATGAATGCCCAAGGTCCTGAGAGGAGAATGGAGGAGAAGGGATTGTAGCATGGCCATCCCCCCTGAGGGAGATGATTTCTTGCTTTCTGTCTCTCTCTGTCTTTCTGGCAAGCACATGAGCCCTATTAGCAAAAACCCTTCAAAAAAAGAAAAAAGAAAAAGAAAGAAAGAACGAAGGAAAGAAAGAGAAAGAAAGAAAGAAAGGAAGGAAGGAAGAAAGAAAGGAAGGAAGAAAAAGGGACCTCATTAGAATAAAACATTAAGACAGCTTTTAGGGATTTTCTTTTCTTTTTAATTTTTTCTCCCTTTTCTTTTCCTTTTTTTCCTGTTTTTTTGCTTTCCACCCTGGAATCATATGTGTCTTTTGCAAAATAGAAGCTGTTTTTTATTAACATTACAAGATCTTATTGTTTCAACCTTCATAAAAATGAAGGAAAAGTCCTTTTTAAGGATCTTGTTACCAGTTACCATGTAGAGTCAGTTGGAGGTTCAGTCGTTGCGCTGGTAGAGTAGGATAAAACAGCACTGAGGGAGGACGTTAACTTGGGGTTTTTTTGTATTCTGTACTGTGTATTATCTGTAGGTTAAAATGTAAATGAAATCCTTACATTCAAAGGAAGTGTGCACCTGTTGCCTCTCTGGTAGGGGTTCTTTGCAAAGGAATGTTTATTAGAAGATATTTTAACTCCTCTGTTCTCTGATCACTCTTGGTAACTGGAAAGTATCTCTGGATTTTCTGTAGAGCCCAATACTTGCTTCCTTGATAAATAAATGAGATGCTGCAAGAACCACTATTTTCCTTCTATTTCTGTAAAAAATTTGTTTCTCTTAAGTGAAAACAGCAAATGGCTACATGGTTTAAATTGCAACTGTGCCAAGATATCATTTCAAAACCTACAAGACAAAAAATAAATTGTATAGTGGAAGAAAACATAAAAAGCAAATAACGTAATGAGACTATATTATGTTCTCCCACCAAATCAACAAATAAATTTTAAGCCTTTTCCTGCTCTGTTTCTTTCACTTTCTTTTGTAGTTGGCAGCTAGAGTGTTTAAGTCAAACAATAACTGGATTATGAAAGTCTGTCAACTGCCTTTTTTTTTCCCCTAACGAACACAATTTTTAGATTCCTGGCTGAGTCAAATAATTCCTACACTGAATGGGAAAATTAACCCATGCAGATCAAACTGAAAAACAAACAAAAATATACAGTTTTGGAGTGCTGGAAAATGTCTGAATTGTTTTATACCCATATGTAAAGGAGTAAGATTTGTCATTTAAAAATACTGCAATTTGGGACCAGCAGTTAGCGTAATGGCTATGTCGCTGGACTCCCATGTAGTCGACCGCGGTTCGAGTCCCGGACCCGGTGGCTTAAACTCACGCCGGGCACGTGTGCGTGCGTGCCCAAGATCCTGAGAGGAGAATAGAGGAGAAGGGATTGCGGCGTGGCCATCCCCCCTGGGGGGTGATTTCCTGCTTTCTGTCTCTCTGTCTCTCTCTGTCTGTCTGGCGAGCGCACGCGCCCTATAGCAAAAACCTCTCCAAAAAAAAAATAAATAAAAAAAAATAAAAATAAAATAAAAATACTGCAATTTAAAACTGTGTGTCTTACTCTACTTGGGCTGAGATAGAATAATATCATCAACTGCGTGGCTTATCAACAGAAATTTATTTTTCATGTTTTAGAAGCTGGAGTCCAAGATCAAGTTCAGTGTCTGCTGAAGGCCCACTCATTCCAAAATGGTGTCTTCCAGTTGTATCCTCACGTAACAGAAGCAACTAGTTAATTCTCTGGCATCTTATTTATTTTTTTAAATTCGTTTTTATTTCGATTCTATTACTGTACATCTCTATAGTGAACAATATGATTTTTCAACATATGCATGTAATACATGACATTAGAATCAGAGATATTACCATATTTATTTTCAACAGAAACTTGACTTTTTTTTCCTGTTAAATATTTCTTTCCTTTGCCCATTCTCCCTCTAGCATCTACTTTTCTCTCTTACAGCCTCTGGCATCTACACTTACCTTCCCTGTGATCATATCTTCATAGAATTCAGACATTTGGTATATATTAAGTGGGCATATACAAGGTTATCTTTTACAGTTTGGCTTATTTTGCTTAACATTAAGTCCTCTAGATTCTTTTTTTTTTCTTTTTTTGGAGAGGTTTTTGCTATAGGGCGCGTGCGCTCACCAGACAGAGAGAGACATAGAGACAGAAAGCGAGAAATCACCCCTCCAGGGGGGATGGCCATGCCGCAATTCCTTCTCCTCCATTCTCCTCTCGGGATCTTGGGCACGTACGCACACGCGCCCGGCGTGAGTTTAAGCCACCGGGTCCGGGACTAGAACCGCGGTCGACTACATGGGAGTCCAGCGACATAGCCATTACGCTAACTGCTGGTCCCAGTCCTCTAGATTCTTAAAAGCAACTAATTTTATCATGAGTTCTTTACCTTCATGACCAAATTACCTCCCAAAGTACCCACCTCCTACTGTCATCATCTATGGGGTTAAGATGTTGGCATATAAATCTGGGGAGGGGGCAAAAATTTATATCATAGCAATATATATATACATTATAAATTGCACTTACTGTTTATTACATAGTCAACAGTAACTTGTTGGTGCTTGCATTTCTTAGTATTTACATTCACTTATAATCTATATCCTTGACAAAGAATAATCTGTAAGACAGAGTACAATTTCTTGATTGGTTTTTATCTTCTTGCTTCTGTATGCAATATATTGACCAAAAAAAAAAAATCAGTTCATGAATAATGCTTTGGTCATCTGATACTTTTCGAATTAGTTAGGGCTCACATTTTACTCTAATGCTGACAGGAGGGGCAATGAACTGTGAGATAACTTTATAATTAGGTTCATTTTACTTTGTCAGTAACTAAACCTTTGAGACAGTAAAAGAATTATCTTGAACAGAATTATGTTCTATAAAAAGTGCCATAAGCATTTTTTATTATTTTTTTCTATAACCAACACAGATTTTCAGTGTGTTCCTATAACTTGATTATATTAATTAAACTCCCTATATGGAAAAGATAAGGAAATCATAGACAAAGAACACTGACCTACTTTTTGAAACAATAGTTTCTCAAATGTGGTCCCAGTAGATTTTATGAAGGTTACTCAGAACTGGATAATGATTAAAAAAATAATAAACAAAGGATGATGGAAAGCACTTAAAGGTGGTACCATTGGGATTTAAAGCAAAAGAAGTAAATTAAACTAACAAAGTAATGAGCCCTTTACTGTGAGCATAATGACGACAACTAGATCTAATGTTTTGTTCTGTTGTGTTTTTTTTTTGTTGCAATTCCAAATTGCTATTCATTAATATTGAGTTGAAGAGACAAATGAAAATAAATACTAAAATGAAGACAATAGACAAATATTTGTTCAATATTACAATGTGAATGACACTGCATTTAAAACTAGGAAGAATAAGAAGATGAATACTCTCTGATATCAAAAAATTCTTTCTTTACAATCAGAGTTATTAAAACCCCAAAATGGCATTAGGAAAATGAAAACAGGTATGAATGCACGTATTTTTACTGATATTCCATAACTAGGTTAGTAGACAAGTGCGTCTTAATAAGTCAGTGTCTTCACTAAGTCTGGAAGCAGGTTCCAAATCTTTCTAATAATCTAGACAACTATATCAATTGAGAAGTATTAGCATAGAAATAAATTTTTAAAATCATTCCTAGAAGGGACCAACAGTTAGCATAATGGCTATGTTGCTGGACTCCCACGTAGTCGACCGTGGTTTGAGTCTTGGACCCGGTGGCTTAAACTCACGCCGGGCACGTGTGCGTGCATGTCCAGGATCCCAAGAGGAGAATGGAGAAGAAGGGATTGCGGCGTGGCCATCCCCCCTGGGGGGTGATTTCTTGCTTTCTATCTCTCTGTCTCTCTCTGTCTGTCTGGCGAGTGCACGCGCCCTATAGCAAAAACCTCTCCAAAAAAAGAAAAAAAAATTCTGCTTAGTATTCCAATTTAAATAAAATATGTCAGTGGCACATCTGGAGTAATTCTTCCAGTATTTTAAATCATACTGTAAATCTGGAGATAAGAAGTATTGCAGGCTAGTAATTCAATCCTTTGTTTGAACCTTGAATTTTACAAACAAAAATAATCTTTTGAAAGCTAATGAAAAATGACTGCTAAGATTTTTGGTATAATGAGAAACTTCTTTCTCTGATCCAAACATAATAAACCCAACAAAAAGTATTTATGAAGAATTTAAAGACATTACTATTAATAATAATAAACATAGATAATCACCATGGCCTTGATAAAGAAGAAATCTGTAACCTGAAGTTGTGGTTGTACAGAGAACTGAGGACTGGGTATATGGAAAGTCGGAATGAAAGCCATAAGGACTGCCTTGGAATGAGAGTTGAACATACCCTACAAATAAGCCTGGCTTTGCATCGGATGTACAGAATGTATACAGTAAACTGAGTTGGTGTTGGTCTTTAAGACTATGGACTAGGGCCAGATGGCTACTCCCACTCTCCTAAGCTTGAAACTGGAAAGAGTATTTCCTCATTTGTAAAAGAGGTGGGAGCGAGGTATACACAATTTGCTTAACAAGAGACAAGGTGTTTTTTTTTTGTTTGTGTTTTTTTTTTTTTTTTTTCCCTTATAAGCAGAATCATACTGCATGCATTTGGAGAAATCTAAGAATCTACAACTTAGATAAGAGACAATATACAACCCATAGGACTGATCTTTCCAAGGGAAAAATATATATAAATGTTATATATACATAAATGTTTATATATATATATATATATATATATATATATATATGAATAAATTTTTATATATATATATTATATATTTATAACAAAAATGAGCTCACAAAAAAAAAACATTCTGAATTGCAATAGTGAGTCCAATGTCATAACTAATACAAGATTGATATGATTGACAATGGGTCTAGGGGCCAGCAGTTGGCATAATGGCTATTTCGCTGAACTCCCATATAGTAGACTGTAGTTTGAGTCCCAGACCTGATGGCTAAAACTCACGCTGGGTGCATGTACGTGCGTGCCTAAGATCCTTAGAGGAGAATGGAGGAGAAGGGATTGCGGCATGGCCATACACCCAGGGGGTGACTTCTCACATTCTGTCTCTGTCTCAGTCTTTCTGGCGAGTGCACATGCCCTATAGCAAAAACCTCTCCCCCCCCCCAAAAAAAAAAGACAATGGGTCTAACAAATAGGCAAATTTATGTTTGATTAAATTAGGTTAATAATGCATTTTGAAAAACAGCTCTTTAAAAAATGAAAAAGTAGTAGAAGATGCATAGTTTAGGCAGCATGGGGAGATAATATAGATAAAAGCAGAATTATATTAAAAGTTTAAAAACTTAAAATAAAAATATGGCCATTGAAGCAATGAAAAAGTAACACAATAACAAAATTAAATAATACAATAAAAAAGTTGAAAAGAGCTGTGCATGGTTAAAGTCAGAATTAGCTCACTAGACAAAAGAATTTAACCTAATGTTTCAAAAAGCATCAGCAAAATTGTAGAGGAAAGATATGAACTATATGTAGTTCAGAGATATGGAGTTTACAATAGAGGCTGCATCAAGGTGAGTTCTCAAACCAAAGAACAGTGAATGGAGGGAGTTAAGTGACAGAAAATTATTTGGAATTAAGGAAAGACATAGATCCTCACTTAGAAAATTGGACGTAAACTGAGAGGTATTCTTAAGCTTAAATGAACAGTTGCAAAAAAGACAGTGAATCCAGGAAACGGGGCTGGGGCAAAGGAGAAGCCATCAGAGTGAGAAGCAAAATTAGTCACAAGAAATGCTCAGGTTTCTTTTCTGAGCAAAACAAATAAGCAACATCTTTAAACTGCTAAACCAAAGTCATCTGTACAATTCTATACCAAGTTGTATTTTCTTTTGTAAGAGTGAAATAAAAACATCATTGACATAAATTAAGAATTTTCACTGATTACAGACTTACTATTATTAAAAAATATATTCCAATAAAAAAGATGTCTGGAGGACCAGCCAGAAGTGTGGTGGTGAAAGGAACTGGATTCCACACGGCCAACTTTAGGGTTCAAGTCCTGAACTCAGTGGTTTGAAATATACACTGGGCACCCAAAATCCTGAGAGGAGACTAGAGAAGGAATTTCAGCATGGCCATCCACTGTGAGGGGTGAGTTCTCACTTTCTCTCCTTTTCTTTCTGTCTGTCTCTAGCTAGAAAGGAAAAAAAATCAAGCCTAGGTTAAAAGTGGGAAAGAAAGGTACAATAATCAAAAGCGAGCACAGAAATTATTTAGTTTTATATATATATATATATATATATATATATATATATATATATATATTATATTTATTATATATATATATAATAGTTATGAAGTAATAATTTATTAATTAAAAATATCATGAAAATAAAATTCTAAAGCTCAAAAGGAGAAATGAAGAAGCTGAGATTGAGCAAGAAATAGAGTACTTTTTGAGAAAATCTAAAGTTAATAGATGTGGTAATGAAATGGCAATCACTACGACTAAAAGTAGAATGGACACATTTCTAATAGCTTGTGAAATAGTAAAAATAAAATAGTAGGTAAGTCTATCAAAAATCAGAAAACAAAATAAGTAGCAACAAAAAGAAAGAGTAAGTTGCGGGGGAGAAGGGAAGAGAATAGAGAAAGACAGCAAGAGAACAAAGAGAGGCATGATATTTGTGGAACACAGAAATGGTTTATTACCTGTGGATAACATGAATAGTATTCTCAACTGGACTGGTCTGAGAAGTATTTCATGTTTAGTAAATTCTCTTTACAAGCCAAATGATATATAGTGATTAAATGTTTAAAAAATGAGAATTAATAATAATATTCTGAAAAAATGATGAAAAGCTACTTGGTGATGATGTCTTTGTAATGTCTCTGTCTTGACTGAGATGCATAGTAATTGTGCTGGAAAAAGAAATGTAATATACTGTAAAGATATATGTGATTCAATATAATATAAAAAGATTATGATAATAAAATTAAATTAAAAAAAGAAAAGGAAAGAATAACTATACTCATTAGTAATCAAATTAATATATAGAGACTAAACTCTGCAGTTTAAAATTAGAATCTCAGATTGAGTTTAAATTCAAGAATATGTGTTTCATAATTCATTATTAATTTAATATATAATAAATTAATTAGAAACGAAATCTCACACTGAAAGCTAACAGTGCATGAATTTTGTGAGACCAATAATAACCTAAGGGAGAAGACAGGAGTTGTCAAACTTTGCCTTAGGTCTTCTACATCTTCATGAGACTAGTTTCTGGTGCTGTGTTTATCTCAGGTTTAAAGTCAAGGATTGACAGGTTGTTGTTCATATGGCCATTTCCTAACTTCTACTTGCTAAGAAAAATCAAGGCACTATAAATCGCTGTTAACTGCAGAGGACTCTTTTCTTCTTTCTTTCTTTCTTTTTTTTTGTTAAGGGTTATCTATGTCAAATCTCTAGTCTCTTGAGATTATTTACTACTTATATGAATTTGTACCTATTTATGTAAAAAGCAAAATTTTCAGTAAACATAACAAGGGTCATTATGAAATTTTTTTTTGTATATCAAAAGCTAAAAAATTGGCACAAACACAGTGGCATAGGTGATAGGATGCTGTCCTGTGATGCTGGAACTATATGGAAAGGTCAGAATTTCAAATCCTAGGTCAACATGAACTCAGTGCACTCATGATCCTGACTGATTGAGTGGGGGGATAAAATGTGACAAGGCCTTGTTGGGGGTCCTGGTTCCTCTCTCTCTCTCTCTCATATGGAATATATATATATATATATATATATATATATATATATATATATACACATATATGTATATGTACATATATGTACACACATATTAAGAAAAGAAAAAAATCTATGGGACCAGCTGATGGTGTAATAGTTACGTTGCTGGATTTCCACATGGTTGACCACCGTTTGAGTCCTGGACACAGAGGCTTGAAATTCACGATGGACACACGTGTATGCATGTCATAGATCCTGAATAGAGAATTGACAAGAAGGGATTGTGGCATGGCCATCCCCTCTTGCTTTCTGTCTCTCTGTATGCCTCTGTCTCTCCCGTAAGTGCATGCATCCTATAGCAAATATCTCTCTCAAATAAACAAACAAACAAACAAACAAACAAGTGTTCAGGCTGAAATGGCAGACCTAATGCTTTTTAATCAAAGTAGTATTGTTAATGAGATTATAATGTGTCTTAAAATAGGAGACTAATCCAGATTAATTGTAGAAGGCAAGAGACTATGGCCACACTTATTTATGAAAAGATAATGAAAAAATACCCTGGGGCTGCCTTTTCTTGGAGCTATGAGTATCAACCTAGGGAAGGATAACACAGACAGAATCTTGAGACCAGGAACTGAGCCCAGATACTCTGTATCACTGTAGATGCAAAAAATCAGAGATCCACAGGGACATAGTGTAGTCAGGCAAAGCTATGCTTAGTAGTTGATGTGACAACAGGGACTGCAAACCATGGAACTGTAGTGAATCAGAAAGAGGTTTTAAGGAGTGCTGGTAATAAAGGTTGAGTAGAATGAAATGAATTAGATGAGGGCTCAAAGAAATGAAAATCCTTTTGGAATGGGTACCAGCAGAAAACCATTGAAGGCTCAGTAGTCACTCAGGTTCGCTGGGAGAGTGGAATGCTTGGTCGTTTATGTAGTTGCACCGTGTATTTGTTTTCATGGTTCTTGATTACAGAGTAATCTTGTTATTGTCTTGTTCTATCATGATTGCAAAGAGAACACGTCTGATGTTGATAGTCTGTGAAAACGTTTATTTTCTGCAAGGGAACATGACAGCCTCGCTGATGGGAACTAGACTAGATACAAGATGCCAGCTGTCACAACTGTGTTTTTTTTTTTTTTTTTTTTTTTTTTTTTCAGTACCACTACAGAGCAACACTGATATGCCATGACCTATTTCTCCATGGGTACTAGGGAGGATTTACTGCAAGCAATTGCTGAGTCACAGATTAGAGAGGATGTACAAAAGTAGGGGTGGGGGAAATACATCTTGTAATCAAATGTATGGAAAAATTGATGAGAAAATTCTATAATACAGAAAAGAAACTAATTAATAATAACATAAAGTGTGCACACACACCTGGCATGCTTTTTATTTTTATTCTTTCTTTTTTTATTTTTTGGAGAGGTTTTTGCTATAGGGTGTGTGTGTTCGCCGAAAGACGGAGAGAGACAGAGAGACAGAAAGCAAGAGATCACCCCCCCAGGGGGGATGGCCACACCACAATCCCTTCTCCTCCATTCTCCTCTCGGGATCTTGGGCACTCACACACATGCACCAGGTGAGTTTAAGCCATCAGATCCAGGACACGAACCACGGTCTACTACGTGAGAGTCCTGTGACATAACCACTGTGCCAACTGCTGGTCCCAAGAATAATGTTTTTAATCAGGAATTTTATAAAGGTCTTGAAATGTAGATTACCTGACATGAATTTTATTTTTTAAAGAATTATTTTATTTAACTTTATTTATTTACTTATTTTAATTTGACCAAATAGAGACAGAGTGAGAGAGAAGGTGAGAAAGCAAGCCGCCAGGTCTGAACTCGAACTCCAGCCAGCCATGTGGGAGTCTAGCACCCTTAACCACCACACTACCTGCTGGCCCTATGACATGATTTTTCTAATTATGAAAGTATTCCAGGAGCATATAAAAAGATTTGCACAAAAACATGTCAGATCAACTTACTAGAACAAAATGATGAAATTTCTACTCCTGGTGACAACGGACAAGGATTGACTATGTAGTAGACAGTCTCTAGACTAAATTAAATAGGCAAGTACAAAATAAGGTTGTACCTGATTCATCAACATCACTGGTAATGTCAAATATTTTCATTTGTGTTTACTTTCAGACACCGAAATAATAAATGCATGCATTTGGAATTTATACAGACCTTGTTCTTTGATTATATTTAAATGACTTTTCAAAAAAGCCTTCTAAATCTCCCCAGGCTTCTCAGATGAAATAAATAATATAGGCAAATTAAATATTCACATTCCTTTTTAAAGTTCTTGTTCCAGTATCACCTGGAAAGTGGAGTAAACATAAAATGAGTTCTAATGAGCTTTTGTTTTCCTTAAGGCCAGCGTGAAGAAGTGCAGTTTTCTCAAAAATCAAAGGTAAAACGTGTTTCCTCAATTTTAGTAGGAACCAGCAGTTAGCATAATGGCTGTGTCGCTGGACTCCCACGTAGTCGACCGCGGTTCATGTCCCGGACTTGGTGGCTTAAAACTCACTCCGGGCACGTGTGTGTGCGTGCCCAAGATCCCGAGAGGAGAATGGAGGAGAAGGGATTGCGGCGTGACCATCCCCACTGGGGGGTGATTTCTCGCTTTCTGTCTCTATGTCTCTCTCTGTCTGTCTGGCGAGCACACACACCCTATAGCGAAAATCTGTCTCTCAAAAAAAAAAAAAAAATTAGCCAACTGTAGATTTTTTGGATAAAGGGTTTAAAATGAAAAGAAAATCTAGAAATGTGTGTTTTATAGATACATTTTAATATTTCACTAAGCTCATCTATATTTCTTCAGTGACAGGATATTTATTTCAGGGCTCAGTATTGTTTCCAGAGAGTAAGTAGAGTTTAATGAAATTCTTATCACACACAAAAAGGTCATATGTATGAGTGAAAAAAGTCAAATGACCATGTATTAGTTCCCTTCTCTTAATATACTGTATTTTTGGAGTAACTTGCAAAATGTTTGTAAACTATTTAATAATTTATCATTTAAATTTTAAGAGGCAAGAAATTAACTCAAAGCTACAGAGATTTATATTAAGAATATCTGCAAAAATAAATACCATATAGAATTCTGATAACTGATCAAATCAAGACTGGCATCCTAAATGAGAGATTATTTTTCTCTTCTATTTATTCTCCTGCAAGAAATTACAGCATTTTATTCTTAAAATAAAAGATAGAGGGGGCAGCCCATGGCCTGATGTTTGCAGGAGATGGAGTCCACATAGCTAAGAGTATAGGTGGAGTCCTGGATCCAGGAGATAAACTCTCTCAAAATCCTGAGGAGAGGGAGAGATGGAGGAAAAGGGATGGTAGCATGACTATCCATAAGGGGGTGATTTCTCCCTCTCCCTCTCTCTTTCTCTCTCTCTGGTGAGTATATGTCACCTTGGACAACATTTAAAAAGAAAAAAGAGACCAGTAGATGGTGTAATTGTTGTTGCTGGACTCCCATGTAGTCTACTGTGGTTTGAGTCCTGGACCTGGCAGCTTAAAACTCATGCCAGGCACATGTGTGTGCATGCCCAACATCCAGAGAGGAGAATGAAGAAGGGACTGTGGTGTGGCCATCTCACTGAGGGGTGATTTCTTGCTTTTTGTCTCTGTCTCTCCAGCAAGTGCAAGAACATGTGTCCTATAGCAAAAATCTCTCTCTCTCTCAAAAAAAAAAAAAAAAGAAAAAGAAAAAATAATATGGAGCCAGCAGGTGGTATAGTGGTTAAGGTAATGGATTCCCATGTGACTGACAAGGTTTGAGGCTTGGACTGGTATCTTGAAAATAACTCTGGGTGCACGTGTGTGAGAGCCCAAAATCCTGAGCAGGGAATGGAGAAGAGATTGCAATGTGGCCATCCCCCAAGAGGGTAATTTCTCACTTTCTCTCTCTGTTTCTCTCAGGCCAGCACTCACACCCTACAACAAAAACAAAATTAAAAACAGAAATGACAACAAAAAACAATCTGTGGAAACTAAATGTTTCCATTTACTATGGTATCATAGAAGTATAGAAGAGACAAAAAGGTAAATGAATGTGTATGTTTGGTGTGTATTTGTATCTGAGTTTATTGCTCTGTGATGCACGTGTATGAGAAGTGAACAATTTTACACTTAGTGCTTAAAATTCAGATCAGTTTCTTCCTGAATAACGTCCTCTGATATCTTCTTAAGATCTTTTACTTTACAAAATGTGCAATTATAAATTCTTCCTCTACCTGTTTGAGATGTAAATCTACTCTCAACCTCTTACAGGTGGTTTTATAATCCACGAATGCCTTTATCATCAACTTGTGGGCCACCCCAGATCAAGAAAGTTAGTGGCCTTACCTTGTAGTCTCTTTGGGAAGTTAAGAGCCTAACTTCTATAAGCCAATCAGCAAATAACATAGATAATTACATTGACCAACCTTCTCATAACATCATCCAGTACTTTCCCACTACTTCACCCAAGTGCTTCAAAACTTCACTACTATTTACATCAGTAGAATTCTCTCTCCATTTTGTAACAGTTTTGACCTCTATTTGCAATAGTCTGGAATGAAGTCCTCCTTGCCTGTTTGATTCTTTCTGGTACAAAGTGGTTTTTTGACACAACATGTAATTTCTTCACCTCATTTGAAAAAGGAAAAAAGCATGATAAAAACTTGTATGCATGTACTCCCTCTTCCCCATCCAAATTACATGAATGGACAATATTTTGTTTGGCTACTGATTTGGAAATACTGTAATTTCACTTTTATTTTTTTAAGATGCACTAAAGCAATAGACCAGATCACGGCTTACCTCATATTTTCCTTAGCATTTTATACAAAATAAATATATGGTCACTATTACAAAATTGATGTACATGTGATATAAAATTATTTTAAAGATGACATAAAGAATCATGGCATTAATAATTGATCCCAAGTGCTAATTTTACTATGAAAAGTTTATTTTTTTTTAAATTTTCTGAATCAGTGCTAAAAATCTTTTAAAATTTTTTAATTGACACAACATTTGTACATATTATGGGGTATAGTGTGATTTTTTAGTATATGAATACAATATGTAATAATCACATCAGAGCAAATAGCCTATTTATTATCTCAATAGTATATCATTACTATGTGTTGGGAGCATTCAATATCCTCTCTTTTAATTATTTTGCTTTATCAGTCATTTATCGTTACCTAGAGTGTCCCACTAGGCTATGGAACCCTAGATTTATTCTTTTTTGATAATTTTAATTTTATATCTATTAACAAATATCTCCCTTGCCCACTTCTCCCTCTGCCCTTTCCAGAGTCTACTAATCATTATTATACTCTGTCCTTCTCTAAGGACAGCATTTTTATTTCCACGCATGAAAGAGAACATGTGATTTTTCTCTTTTGGTGCCTGACTTCACTACATAGTAGTCTTTTAAATGTTCATGTGAAATGTGTTATGAAAAGCAAAAATGAAAACAAGTTCACATGGATTTCAAAAATGTTTTGGACCCAAAATAATTCAACTTTAATTGCAATTTTTTGTAATCTTTTTGAATCCTCTTATATTTTGCTTCACTTAATGATGAGGCTAGCTCATCCCTATTAGTTCAAATGAAGTATTTTATTCTTTTTAATGGCTGAGTAGTATTCCATAGTATATTTATACCACACTTTCTTTTCATTCAACTGTTGATGAACAATTAGGTTGATTACACATCCTGGCTATTGTAAATTGTGCTGCAATAAACATGGGAGTGCAACCATCTTTAAAATGCTCTGTAACATCTTTTCTGCATCCATAATAGCAACGTTACGTTAGAAGAAAATATAATTTTCTATTTGTAAATGGATGAACAGAAGTTAGTCAAAATGAAATTATACACAAGTATCGTTTTCTCTGTGTGCTCAGGTTCTAAAGACAATTTTATTATGTGTTTATATGTCTGTTCAAAGAGGCTTAGCTTAGCAGCAGCCCTATGTGGGTTAGACACATCTTGGAGACACAAACAAGCGCCTCTTTGAACTGAACGTAGGATTGTGATCATTACACTGAGAGGATTTCACTGGATTCTTACCTGGCTCACACATAACAGTCTTCAAGTTGGCAAGTTTGTATGTCATCTCCTCCATATGGAAATTTTTGTAGAGATGTGACAAATTTATAAAAATAAAATTAACTAATATGTAAAATAAAAAAGTTATTGCTTGTAGAAATTGTGTTCTCCAAGTTCTGTCTAAACATGTTTTACTATTCCACAAGCCATTCCTCATTATTCCTATCTTCATGTAGTACTAGAGACATTCATGAATTATCAAATGCAATGAACTTAAGCATACAGCTCAGAGTGATGTTGAGCATTTTCTATTCTTCTGTACATATTACATAATCCGCATAGAAATATCAAAAGGCCTGAAGTCATTTTACGTTTTCTTTGAGTTAGGCCTGGCACCCGAGTGTGGCTTCCAGTGATAAGCTGACCCCGCTGGAGTCCATCAAGCCTGGGCAGTAAAACTACTGAAGATTTAAACATCAAGTCAGAGAGATGAAAAGCAAGCTATAACTGCCCTGCATGCTAATTATCTATGTGCACTTTGGTTGTTGTTCTACTCTAAGTAGATTGGTAGGGAGGCACTTTCTGTCTTACAAAAGTAAATAATTTTACAATTGAAATATAAAGCACATGGTCAACTCTCATTGAATGGCTAAAGATTATGAAATAAAAAGGTTCCACCATTAAACAAAAGTGCAAAATACATAAATATCTTCTTTGTCTAAATGTCTTATCTTCATGATTCCCTTCTTTCTTTTCATCAAACCTGTTCTTTCCCAGTTCTAAAATCACAAGCCCTTGATTGACTCCTATTTTCACAGTTAATTGCCATCTGAATTTTCTGGTACTGTAGTGATAGTTCAGTTCAGAAAAAAAACATGTCAAACACATTTTCCTTACCATTTATCAATCCCTCCTTTCTATTATTAGATTAGGATACTGAATGTGAAAATATTCAGACATGAAGACCATTGATCATGAGACTTTGGAGTCTAATGAATGAACTCAGATGACGTTTCAGTTCTCTGATGACCAATCTTTTTTTGGAGAGGTTTTTGCTATAGGGCGTGTGCGCTAGCCAGACAGACATAGAGAGACAGAGAGACAGAAAGGAAGAAATCACCACCCCAGAGGGGATAGCCACGCTGCAATCCCTTCTCTTCTATTCTCCTCTCGGGATCTTGGGCACGCACGCACACGCGCCCGGCATGAGTTTAAGCCACCGGGTCCGGGACTCGAACCGCGGTCGACTACGTGGGAGTCCAGCGACATAGCCATTATGCTAACTGCTGGTCCCACCAATCTTTGAGGTCCTAGAAAATCACATAGTAACTATATTCTTCCCTAGTCCAAGTACTCTCAGCTTACAGTAAGATTAAATAAGAAATCATAAATGTGAAGCACTGTGCAAATATAAGGCAGCATTATTGGTGTAGTTTTCATGAAGTTGATCATTTGATTAAACTTGCACCTGCTGGGCAGCTGTACTGTAAAGTTACTCATTATTATTATTTTTTTTAATCTGTAAGTATTTTCTGGAAAGATTTTGGATCTTTTAAAATTTACATAATTCATTTTATTTACATAAGTACGGACTTAAGAATTATTCAATATTATTCCATGATTGCACTCTGTTAACTGTATTAACTGTTTGATATCTTCTTTATTCAATATTTGGCCAGTACATGTACTGGCCCCTTTGTCCTCTAGAAATGACTTTGACAATTTTCTTATTTTTTGACACAAAAAGATGCTTTATGATTATCTTTTATTTTCCATTCTCTTTCCTGGAATCCCTCCTTTCTCAAAGGAGTTATGGCTCCTTCCGGATGAAAATAGAACTTAGAAAACATGATTGTGTTAGTTAAAGGTGTGACACTTTTACTTTTTTTTTGGAGAAGTTTTCACTATAGGGCGCATGCGCTTCCCAGAAAGACAGAGAGACAGAGAGACAGAAAGCGAGAAATCACCCCCCAGGGAGGATGGCCACGCCACAATCCCTTCTCCTCCATTCTCTTCGGATTTGGGCATGCATGCACACATGTCCGGTGTGAGTTTAAGCCACTGGGTCCTGGACTCAAACTGTGGTCGACTACATGAGAGTTCAGCGACATAGCCATTACGCTAACTGCTGGTCCCCAGGGGTGACACTTCTACCAGGACCTCTGAACTGTGGTGTAGATATATCCATCTGTGTGTTTGTGGGTGTGCATGAATGCCCATGTGTGTATCTACCCTTTCATAATTTTAATTTAACTAATATAAATATTATTCTTATTGTCCATAATTAGTTGGTTTATTTAATCTCTTCATATATACATGTCATCCTTGTCTTTCTTGAAAAGCATGCCTTTTCCAGGTTCTCCTTTTTTTTCTGAAAGAAAAAAGAAGAAAAAGAAAGGGAGGGGGAAAAAAGGAAGAAATAAAAGAAGAAATTAAAAAAAAAAAGAGGAGGCACTGGTTAAAGAGTTGGATTCCCAGGTGGTCAGTCGTGGTTTGAGTCCCAGACTTGGCGCTGCCTGCATGTGCCTGCATGCCTAAATTCCTGAGAAGAGACTGGAGGAGAAGGAATTGTAGCATGACCATTCACCTGTGGTGTGATTCTCATGTTCTGTCTCTCTGTCTCTTAAAAGATTCATTCTTTTAAAATTTTTTTGTAAATTTTTACTTTGACTTTCCAGCTTGTTTTCTCTTTAAAACTCCTGAAACCTATTCCACCACTCCAGTCCAAACAATTTCTCATTCTCTTTTTACAGTCATTGGATGGATGGTAGAGGGTTAGCTCCACAGACCTGGGTTGTACAGTACTTGCAAGTCCAGAGAAAGGCCTTTCTTTGGAAAGGGGTCCTGAGAGATAATCCTTGAGAACTTGGATCACCCAGTTTATCTAACAAGAATGATTTATGGTAAATGCCTCTTTTGACTTGGTGGCAAGGAGGCAGAGTTGTATTCTTGGTAACTGAGGACAATCAAATGGGAGCTGCATCCTTACATGACTAAGGGCTCTGGTGATCTTCCCCCGCTATTAGTAGCTGGCATGTGTTGTTACACATCAGTGCTGTGAGCAATGTGTGCATCCCTGTGTGACTCCTCTAGGGAATGGAGCCCTGGATGTTTGCCCCTGGTTACTTCTGCACTTAGTCCAATTAGTCTTTCCTTTGTCTATCTCACTCAATGTCATAGACTCTATATATGAGTGTAATAGCTTTTCTGAGTCTCATGAATCTTCCTCACAAATTGTTGCACCTATGTTTGATGTTAGGGATCTACAACACATCAGGAATCTCCATATTTTAAAATCATGTGTTCTGTTACCAGGTATTATAATTCTTTTAAACAATACTTGATACTTATAACTGTATAGGTATAATTCCTAGATTGACTTTTCATGTATCCTTCCTACTATTACAACATGCATTTCTTTTTTTGTTTCAGAACTATTTAATTGAATTAATTTATTTTTATTCAATTTGACCAGAGTGAGTCAGAGAGAGAAAGAGGGAAAGTGAGAAAGCAAACTGCCAGGTCTGGAATTTGAACCGTAGTTGGCCATGTTGGTCCACAACCTTAAGTACCATGCCATCTGCATGTACCTCTATGTACTTTTTAATGAAGAAATTTTCCTGAAGATAATATTAAATTTTTTATCATAGTAAATGTGTACAACATTTATAACATATTATTTAGTTTTATAGTAACTTGTGTGTCTATATTTATGCTTTTTAAAAATACATTGCCAAAGGGCATACACATTCTAGAGAGAGAGAAAAATAGAAACAGAAAGAGAAAGCACCCCTGAATGGGATCTGATCATGCTACATTTCTTTTCCTAATTCCACTTCCTGTAAGGATTTTGGGTATGCACACTCACCAGCATATTTTTCATGCTATCAGGGTTGGTATCCAGACTACGATTGACCATATGGGACCCAGCTCCCTTAATCCACTGTGCTATTAACTGGCCCATATATTTATACCTTCCTATGTAAATATTTGTATTCTGCTTCCAGCTCTCAATTCTTGGAACTGTAGGATTATACCTCATTTTTTTTTTTTTTGAGGTTTTTGAAGTTTTTCCTATAGGATGCACTTGTCAGAAAGATACAGAGACAGAAAGTGAGAAATCACCCCCCCCCCCCGGGGGTATGGCCACACCACAATCCTTTTTCCTCCAATCTCCTCTGAGGATCTTGGACGCACACGCATACATGCCCGGTGTGAGTTTAAGCCACCAGGTCAGGGACTCAAACCAAAGTCTACTACATGGGAGTCCAGCGACATAGCCATTATGCCAACTGCTGGTTTCCTACCGGATTATACTTCTAAACACTCCTGGCCTTTTCATTGTATATGTTCTCTAGGCGCTTCTTGCTCAAACATTCTCCAGAACCTTAGTACCATGCCACCTGCTTGTCCCTCTATGCACTTTTTAATGTCTCCTAGTTTAATTGTATCCTAGTTTCTTTTCTAAATAAAAAACTGTTATTTTTCTCTATAGTTTGTATGTCCACACACAGATGTTTAAGTATATCAAATTTCCTGTCTTCAAAGGAAAAAATAAAAATTAAAAATGTATACACATGCTTTGAAAAACCACAGTGTACTCTTCAAAGATGTACAATGATTACTTATGAAGCAGAAATCATAATACCCCCCTGATTCTCCACATAAATGTTTTTTCATGTTTGATGGATTTTTAAAAAGTTTATTCATTTGTTTCCTCTATGGGCGCATATATGAGAGATATACAGAGAGAAAGGACCATCAAAAGGGTCTCGATGCCACAATAGACCTCAAGCCTCAGCCAGCTTCAGATCATGGGCACCCTTATGCCTGGCACACTCAGGAAGGTCCTGGGATGTGATCTCTGAACCTTCTCATGTGAACCCACCTTCCAAAGCATTGCACTTTACAGCTACGCCACACTCAAATCACATGTTTTCTTTCATTATACTGACATCATATATGATCTTACTAAAATTAATGCTGATGGAGTCACATTACAAAAGTGCTATACCAGGAACTGATGTTGGTTTTAACAACTATTATAAGTCCATACATAATATGAATGTATAATTAGAAAGAATGCAAATAGAAAATTACATGGCAATTTTATATAAGTGACATTAGTTTGTCATGAATATGTCACTTCTCACTTTCCCTCTCTCTGTGTCACTCTTTTCTCTCTCTCTCTCTCTGGTGAGCACACATGCCCTATGGCAAAGATCTTAGAAAAGTTAACATGCCATGCATCAAAGATGTGTGCTTGTAAACATTGAGGAAATTTGTGACAAAAATATTGGCTTAAGTATTAATTTCCAATGATATAACACATAATTTGGCAAATTATATAACAGACACTTAGCAATATATATTACAGTGTGATAAATGCACATATATTTCTAACATAGATAGTCTTCTGGCATATGTACAATTTGAATATAATGGTGACATGAAGGGAAGATTTCTGTTTTTAGCTTAATTGCTGACAAACATTATTACTGAACCAAACTAGGAGGGTTTACGTTGTCAACATATGTAATTGGGAGTTAAACATTTGTTTTGAAATAGAATCTGATGACACAGCTACAATTACAGGGAAACATAATAGAATAGTTATCCACATAAAGGAGCCTATGCTAGAATATAAATCAACACATTGCTTCCTTCATTGAGCAAGTATATCTTTGGAAAAAATGTCAGCTGAAATAAACAGTGTGCTTAGTGGCATAGTAAAATTGTTGATGGTTAAAAATGTGATATTTTACAGATAGCATATTATTAAGTATGGTTCACTATTTTTATGATTATATAAAAATTTATCATAAATAACTGATAATATACTAAGTTAAAATGGTTATCATGGGAAAATTTTGCCAATAATGTTAAACTATAGAATAAACAGTGTGTCTATAAAATTAATCATAACTTGGCCCCAATTTTAAAAGATGCTCATTGTACAAGAGAACTTACTTAATTTCTTATACTTTAAAAGAGTCACCCTTATATTTCCATCCAAGAAAAAGGCAACATGTGTTTCAGTGGCAAATAAGGAAGCATAACATTACTACAGTATGTTTTTATTATTATTATTATTTATGCATTCAATTGCTATACATCATTTAGGCTTACTAGTTATTCTCACTTGGATCCAAGTTTTGTAAATAAAAATTCCCTTTTGTTGGAATTTTGCTTCAATAAAATATATCAATGCCTGGATGGAGAGTTGGGGAAAAAAAGAATAATTAGAATATCTAAATATAGCATAATTTTAACTTAGATTTATAAAATAAAACAGGAGATCAATGAAGGACTGAAAAATGTTTAAATGGCATTCTTGTATTTTGGGGCATATATATATATATATATATATATATATATATATATAGAGAGAGAGAGAGAGAGAGAGAGAGTAGTTGGAAAAGTCACGGTGCATTTTTGCAGAGAAAAACTAAAAACTCATCATTACTTTTTCAATGACCCAATTTTATATATGTACACACACACACACACACACACACATAAAACTTACATATTACTATGTATAATATATAACTATACTAATATGTATCACTATATATTATATTATTGCTATATATAATGCACTACTATATGTAGATTATAATTATTTCTCTAATAGCTTATATATAAATCTTTCACTCTCAGTGAATTTTCTTTTTAAAAATTTTGTCTTCCATTTCCATCAAAGTACATTTGTGAGACTATACTTTGACAGTTTTATATATATATATATATATATATATATATATACATATATATATATATATAACAAAAGAAAAACTAAGAAATGCTGTGGAAGGGAGACAATCTAATCACCAGAGAGTTAGTTTCATATGCTTATTGTTTTTTAAAAGTTGCATGCTATACAAAGAAAAAGGAACTATAACCCATTCATAGAAAAAAAAAATAGCCCACCAAAATGGAGAAAGTTAAGATTCTGGACTTACTAGACAAAGACATTTAAACAACTGTCTTAAAAATGTTTAAAATATTTTAAAAAATTTAAATGTGCAGTAAGTCAAGGTATCAAGAACTGAACAAAACGTAAGTATCAATGCAGAGATAGAAAACCTAAAAAGAAACCAAAAAGAAATTTGAGATCTGAAAAGTGTAATAACTGAAGTGAAAAATTCATCAAAAGGATATGAAGACAGATTTAAGTGGGCAGAACATTGACCAATTGAAATGATGGAGAACAAGGAAAAGAAAAGAAAATATTGACTGAAAAGAAGCCAAGGCATTCCTAGACACACAAAAGCTGAGGTATTACTTTAGCTCTAGATCTGCCCTACAAAAAATGCCAAAGGGAGTCATGCAGGTAAAAATTAAAGGACACTAGACAGAGACTTGGAACTTTAAAAAGAAACAAAGATCTCAATTAAGCTAAATATGTGGGCAACTAAAGCTTGTATTATTGCAATAATGATTGCAGCTCTGCTTCTTGTTTTTTTCCATGATTTAAGAGACAAATACATTTCTATATAAATGTATTATATACTCTATATAATAACAAAATAATTTTTAAAGATTTATTTATTTAATTCCATTTGTTTTATTATTTTTAAAATTTGACCAGAGAGAGTCAGAGAGAGAGAGAAAGGGAAAGTGAGAAAGCAAACTGCCAGCTCCAGGACTCGAACCATGATTGGTCATGTGGAGATTCAGTGTCCTTAATCACCATGCCACCTGCTGGCCCCAATAACAAAATAATTTTTATAAAATTAACAATTTATCTGAAAGTTAATCATTCACTGGCATGCATACTTTTAATAAACAATGTGTATACTTTGTCAAATTTTATTCATTATGTATTTGATAAATTTGTTCTGATCGTATTTTTTGTAGTGTAGCTTTATACCTATTGATGACTATGATCATAAAATTTAAATTACATTAATTTTTTTGTAATTTTTCCTTACTTTTTTGTTGTTGTTTTGTTTTGTTTTTGTTTTTGCCAAAGGACACATGCACTTGTTGAAGAAAGATCAAGACAGAGAAAGTGAGAGGGGAATATTAGAAATTACCCCCCTCGGGGGGGATGGTCATACTGCAATCCCTTTTCCTCGCAGGATCTTGTGCGTGCACACACCTGGCATGAGTTTCCAGCCACTGGGTCTGGCACTTGAACTGTGATGGGTAATGTGAGAATCCAGCAGCAAAACCACTATGCCACCTACTGGCCTCATAATTCATTTCTACAGTACATTCATTGCAGAAATGTTGGTTAGGAGCTTTTACACATCTCATTGGGAAAAGTATAATCTTGAATCTTTCATATGTCCCTAGCTTTCCACTGTTGGTGATGAGTGCTTTCAAGATCTGCTTCCTCTGTATCTCTGAACTATGACTCTTCCTTTTCAAATCAATACTAATTACTTTTCTTTTTCTCCTCACCTTGTTCTGTTTCTTACATGTCTTCCTCCTTTGGTTCCCCAAGTTTTAAAAATGATATTTTTAGTAGCATCTGTTAGCTACTTTTTTGTTTTCACCAACCAGTCTTTCATCATCTGTACTGTTTCTACAGATTGGAATACAGGTTTGGAATTATTGCTCTGACAATATTAATAGTTAGCAAGGATTACTGTAGACTCTGTTCTCTTGTAATTCTGTGTTTATTTCTCTATTATAGTAATATTCATGGTGTATCTTGTTTTGGGGTAACTTAAAGGCAGAACCAATGCCACCTTCTGTGTTCTTCCAACTTCTAACAGTGTACTTTATAGTGCACAGTAGAATTTATCTCCCTAGTCACCTCTGCAATCATTTTCTTTTGCCCATGAAATTTTACTTCATCATTCCAAATCAACTAAATAATAACACAAGCTCAATAGAAAGCTCTCCAGATTCACCCAGAGAATATCTTCCACTGGGGGTCTCTCATCTGTTCACTTACATCCTTAGACTACAAAAATCTAAAATGACAGCTAAACAGCCATTGTTTTTCCTTTGTCTACTCAGTGTGTCAAGTGATTTACTGGACACAACTTTTAGCCTTCAAAATCAGATGTTTTGTATTCAAATACAGTGATCATTTGTGTGTGATAAATTGTGGTACATTTGAAAGGTTAATTTATTGTCCCTTTTCCTTATTACATCTGAGCAACTACTGTATTTTCTTTCCGACTGCTTTAGCAGAGTGCACCCCGGGAGCTAGTAGATGTTAAAAATGTTGAAATACTTAAACCGCCAAATGCAAAAACAACTGAAAAACACTGTAAATGATTTTTTCTTTTAAAGTATTTTTTTTTTTTTTTTTTTGCTGTTCTATGAGATTTCATTTGCCACACCTATTTTGATACTGATGTTAAAGTCAAATTAGAAACGAGTAGCAGGAGAAATCATGTATCTTTAAAATTGCAAATGGCCAGATTATTTCATTTAATTTAATCCATGTAGTTAGCTAAATTGTCAAATCATTATGGCGGCAAAGATTTAATATAAAAATCGGTTGAAATCATCATGTAGAAATACTTAAGTAAAAAAGATTTGTCATCTAAGCATATGTGTAATATACGTTTAAAAATCAATATTACATTTCATGTTTAATGCAGGTCATTAACAGTGTATCTCAGCTCAGTGGAACCAAAAGATGTTTTCTCTGAAGGTAGCACTAAAATTCTTTATTGTTTAATGCACATTACAGTTCACTGAACTTTATTATTTAATTCTGAAATCCTTCTGGTTCATGGCAAAGCAGTTTCAAAGACAGTGAGCATCTCAAGATAGAATAGGATGGAAACCAAATTTCTGATCATTATGCAAGTTTTATTTATTTATTTATTCATTTTTGCAAGTGATATCTTTTTTCTTGGGGTCTGTGTGGTATTCTGAAACAATGATTGTTCAAATAATCAAGATGCATTTCATTTGAGTAGTAAAATTTCTGTTATTTCATGAAGAAATATGGTCTCTCATCTCTATTCCCTTTCTGTTTTATCTGTATTCTATTTTACATTATGTGTACTTATTTAGTAATTTTATTTCAAATCCATTTTATACCGATCAGCCATGAGGACTGCAGTGATAGATCATTTTCAAAGTCCATCTCTTCTTTGACTTGAAAACCATCTTAGTAAGTACTTAGTAAATATGTCCTCAAAAAATGTATATACTTTTGGTTGATAGCTTAGGATCTGTCAGTCCACTATACAATGTGAAGCTTGTGTCATTGCTTCAAGATCATTAGTAAAATGTTAGAAATTTAGGTTTTTAAACAGTGTGATTTTATTTTTGTATTACCCTCCATACCCTATATTATAGAAAAAATATCATATTAATTGCTGCTTAAAAATTACCCCATGTTGGGACTGATAAGGTTGAATAGTGGTTAAGGGCACTAGACCCCCACATGGCTGACTGAGGTTTGAGTCCTGGACCTGGAGGCTTGCTTTCTCACTTTCCCCCTCTTTCTCTCTCTCCACTCTGTCCCTCTCTTGTCAAATTTAAATTAATTAATTAATTAATTTTAAAAAATCTCATTTTTTGGATGTTTGTTAAAATGATTAAGATATTGTTAATTTTTTTGTTAAAATTATAAATTTCATAGTACTGTATATTCTAATACAGGGATTTTTAGATTTCTCTTTACAAGAGCCATTAATCTCTAAGTAAAATTATGGATCACATTTCAGAATAGGTCTTAAATAAATAAAATATAAGGAATCATATTTTTATTATTTATTTTATTTTATTTATTTATTTTTGTTGCAGTAGGTTGAGTCTACTCACCAGATAGAGAAAAAGAGACACAGTGAGAAGGAAAGTTAAAAATCATTGCCCGGGAGGATGGCCACACCATCTCTTTTCCATTCTCCTCCTGGGATTTCAGGCATGCACACACATGCATTGGCATGATTTTTGGAGTTACCAGGGACAGTATTTGAACTGGGGTTGGCCATGTGGAGCTCTGGCACCTTAGCTACTATGCCACCAGCAAGTCCCAAGATATAAGTTTTAAATATAAACAAATCATATTAAAATATGCCTGTGAATATGACAGAAACATAAAATTAGAATGGTATGTGTTTTCTTATGAAAGTAGTAAAATAAGTTATGGAAACACACGTCAAAACAAAGATGCAGTTAACGTAGTGCCGGGTAGAAATAATGACAAGATATATGCAATAATTACAATACTATATTAAACTATCTTCTAATTCAATTGCTGACAATAATAGCACTGTTTTGATGTCTGTGCCTATATTCATAAATTAAAGATACAGTACTGAGGTTACTAAAAATAAATTTGTAACTATTGTTCTTTAAGTTCACAAGTACCCTGAATTTAATATGCAAGTGCCTTTGAATTTTGTGGATCCTTGTATTCATACTTTAATTTCTATTAGAAACTTCATAATGATATGCAATGAGTTTCTCTTTAGCTGTTAACTGGCAAGGCATACTTTTTACCCCTCTTATATTATCTACATCCTATTGATCTTTAAAAGTAGCATGGACTTTTGAGACACATAATTTAGAGTTGAAATTATCTGTCATTTGTTAGCTGCTTACAACTCAGTGATTCATTTACTTTCGAAGTATATTTCCCCACATACTTTTTGGGAATATTTCATGAGATTCTGAAATAATAAAGCTTAGAATAATAAAAACTAAAATAATATAAAAGTCCTTGGGTTCCATCTGGCAAAATTTTTCTAAATAAACAATAACTCAGATAAAAAGGTCCAGTGCAAACCTAAATTATTTCAGGTAACTTGTTGGTTTACATCATTCCAGAGCTAAATAATTCACTTCTAATTTTACAAAAAGCTGTAGAATAAGAGAAAAAAACTTAAGGGTGGTATTTAAGCAAAAGAAAATAGATGACTTACATCAGAAGAACATGAGGTGTTTCTTTTAATCAGTTACTACGAAAGATAGATTTGATTACAATCTGAAGACCGAGCCAGCATTACCTTGTGGTCTTAGTACAAGAATGAGCATGAGGTATAAGGTAAAAGGGTTGAGAAAGTCTTATCTCCTATCTGTTGTTGCCTTGAGGTAATTCATCCTGGGCCTATTATATATTTTTCTTTGTTCAGGAAATATTTGGAGAAGGCTTTTTGTGTATGTTCAGATTGCTATCAATGATAAACTAAGCTAGAAATATCATTAATATTATATGGAATAATATTCTTAGTCCCTTTGTGCTGCTATACCTGAAACTGAACAATTTATAAAGAATAAAACTGTATTTTCTCACAGTTCTGGAGGCTGGAATGTCCAAGCTCATGGCACTGGCATCTAGTGAGACCTTTCTTCTTCATCCTTATTAGACAGGGGGCAAGAAAGAAAGAAATCCTTGTTAAAGCCCTTTATAAGAACACCTAATCTCCTCTACAAGGGAGGGGTCCTTATAGCCTAATCCTCTTAAAGGCTCCACCTCTTAATGATTTCACATTGGCAACACTTGAATTTTGCAGGGAGTATATTCAAACCTTTTCAAGTACTTGTAATATCCCTACAGTAAATGAGAGAATTGAAGCACAGAGAAACAAAGTAAATTGCCTAAAGTCATTTCCTATCAATGTATACAAAGTATCCAAGTCTTCAAAATCATAACTATCTGGTGAAATTCAGAGTCAGTAATGTATTAATTAGATATTTTATGTACAACTCTCATCTAAACATTTTTTTTTGTGCACTACCTTGCAATGCCTCTTGAAATGTTGCCCTGTAACTGCTGTTAAAAATACAAAACTGGGAGCAACAGATGGCATATTGGTTACATTACTGGATTCCCATATAGTCAACTGTGGTTCAAGTCCTAGACCTGGTGGTTTAGCACTCATGCTGGGCATGTGTGTGTGTGCTCAAGATCCTGAGACAAGAATGGAAGAGAAGGGAATGTGGCATGTCCATTCCCCTGGGAGAGTGATTTCTCACTTTCTGTTCTGTCCCTCCGATGAATGCACATGCCCTATAGCAAAAATCTCTTCAAAAAAAAAAAGCAAAAAACACAAAACTATGTAGAACATAAACCCTGAACTAAAACTATTTCATTTTAATAGAGTATATAAAACCCTAATGTAATTACCTACAGCAAATGGTAGAAATGATAACTTCTTAAGAAATTATAAGAAAGGTAAAATAACACTTAAAATTCAATAATAGTCTATCATCTTTTTAAAACTTTACACGTGATTTTATTCAAGTATTGATATTCAAAACACATTAAAATTAAGCAAAGCATGAAAAATTGTGAACATATGGAGCATTTGTCAACAGTGACAAGATGGATGATACGAATAATTCATGAACTGTTCTGAAGTTTTAACTCTTGCTCTGAATCTATTTTGTAAGACATTACTATTAACATAAATAAAATCTAAAGACAGCACTCCATAATTAAACACTCAGTGGATTAAAAAATGAGAAAGCTGATATCATTTGCATTTGTCTCCAGGAACACCTGCATTTATTTCTAGGATCTTTTAGTAAGGGGGAAACACAGCTGCTAACGTTGTGACTAATGAAAAATAGAAAGTTTAAAGTCATGAAGAATTGGCTACACTATATTTCTACTACTCTGAATAAAAAAGAGAAGACTTGCTTTGCTTTCAGCTCAGGATTTATATTATTATTATTTTAGTAGTAGTAGTAGTAGTAGTAGTAGTAGTAGTAGTAGAATTTTAAGAGAGATTTTTGCTATAGGATGCATTAGCTTGCTGGAGACAGAGAGACATAGAAAGTGAGAAATCAACCCCAAAAGCGGGGATGGCCTTACCACAATCCTTTCTCTTCCATTCTCTCAGGATTTTGGACACACATGCACACACCCAGCATGAGTTTTATGCTATTAGTCTGAGACTCAAACCGCAGTGGACGACTTGGGAATCCAGCGACGTATCAATTACATTATCTGTTGGTCCCTTAAATGTTGCTTTGAACAGTAAGTAACTTTGAGGCAAAAATTGTTTTCTGATGTTGAAATTTAAAGAGAATAATTCCTACTGAACAATATATAGTCTATGCTAATAACATGTGAAGGCAACTATTCTCAATAAGTTGGGATAGTTAAGTGCAGCAGAAAACACTCACATACACACTGACACAGAAATTATTACTTGGTTAATTTTTTGCAAATTGTCATCCAAAAGAGGAGAAAAGGAAACCTTAAGTTATGCCTTTAGATGATTACCAAATTTTAAAATTATTTATACAACCTAACTTCTTGATTTTAAAATTTAAAAAGAAACATACATTTAGTTAATAACACCCACAATTTAAAAAATCAACATATAAATAAAGTTAAAAATTTTAAAATCACACATCTTTCCCGTCATCTGAGTGTTTAAAAGACATGTTACTTGATGACAAGTTGATAGCAAAAAAAATAAAAAAGACATCTGTTATTATTTTGGTCAACTTTGAACCAGAGGTAATAGAAAGTTCATTTAGCTGAAAAAAATAAAATGACACAATGAAAGGAAATGTTATTATTACTCCCAATCTTCAGTAGGATGATTTGAATTTATATTCTTGTATCCTATCCCCAACTCATAAACTATTGCTTTTTTGCTGACTTTAATCCCAAAACTGGACTTCATGATGCATTTCTCATCAATCTTTATTTACATTTACATGTATATACATATACATATATAGATACACACACATGCATATATATATATATATACTTATATATATACACACACATGTATGTATGTATGGAGTCTCAAAAAAGTTAATGGCCTATTGAATTATGAAAAAGTATCTGCATAGATTTCACAATTGCAATGAGTTTACTCTTCCATGAACTTTGTGAAGTACACTCATAATTAAAATGTCAAACATTTCCTTTGGTTTTTAATTTTTCTCAGGAATAACTTTCAGATTTTCTACTTGTGTGAGTTATGCAGTTTTTCCTTTTTATAAATTCCGGAAACGTATGTATTGCTACTATTCTTGAAATATTGTTTTCATCACTTACTTGCATTTCCAGACTGAAAATTATTCATAATCAGTAAATTGAAAATAGCACTCCATTGACTATTGGCATTCATTTTTGCTATTGATAAGTAAGCTATCAGTCTGAAAATTATTTCTCATAAGTAATTGGTATTCCATCACTGTATTTCTCTGAATGACTTCAAGTATTTATATTTTTATCTTATATTATTGTAAATAATATTTATAACTAATTTAAAGAAATTCTAATTGGATCCTTTCCAGAATTATTTGATATTTTTACATTATGTAGATTTCTTTTTATTTCAGGCCTTTTATTTTTTATGTGTATTAAATATAATTATTTCCTATTCATTATTTTATTGGTCCAGTATCTTCAAAATTTACTCTTTTTTCTTTTTCTTTTTTTTTTTTTTCTGGCTCTTGCCTGTGGTGTTTTGCTTTCTTACCTGTTTTCATCATTTTTGATGGTGAACTCATATAATTACTGAAACTATTTAGAGAAGTTGCTTGAACTTAGTTGATAGTTTCATTTCACTGGTCAGAATGTTTTTTTACCTCTGTCATTTTTCCAGATTTTATGAAAAAGGTATAACTTTACATTCTCCGCTATGGTTTTCTTTCAAATAGATTTACAGAGAAAATCTAGTCACTAATCCAATGAAGACCAAGTTGTTATTAGAAATGATGAGGTTCTTCACCACCTCCCCACCTACCATCAAATTCAAGGCCATTAAAAATGTTTCTTTTGGCATTCATTACATTCTTTTAGCTTTTTTGGTGCTAGTTTTCTATTGGAGTCTCTTCTTAATCATTTTTTTTTTTAAGATAAATTTTGCTAGAGCATGTGTACTCACCAGAGAGAGTGATAGGCAGAAAGCAAGAAATCATCACCCCCGGGGGTATGTTCATACTGCATTCTCTTCTCCTCCATTCTCCTCTCAGGATTTTGTGCATGCATATGCACATGCATCTGGCGTGAGTCTGACACCACCGAATCTGAGAATTAAACCACGGTCAACTAAGTGGGAGTCCAGTGACATAACCATCACACCATCTGCTCATTCCATAGTGAACTTCTAACATTTCCCAGTCATTGTGTTTTTCAAAATTAAGCTCTGTTTTCAAAATAAAGCTTATGCTCACCTGTTTTGAATGATTATCTTTTAGATAATTTCAGTATTCATTTACTGTTAGTAACCCCACTTACTTGTTTTTGGTCTTAGATGATTTTTCAATTCTTCTGCAATTGTGCATTTAAAAGTTTATATATATTTGTGCAGCGTTCTGTGGATTTTATTTTATTTTTATTTTATTGATGATGGAGAGTGTGTGGGTATTCATGAAAGAAAGAAAGAGGAAGAAAGAGAGAAAGATCCCTTTTTTTCTGGCCCTTCAGTTAGTTGGGATCTTAATCATCTGTCTGTCTGGCATGTTTCCCATCCACTGAGTAGTCAGCCAAGTGTCTTCGGCATTACTGTTTTGTATGTTACTGACCATGTCAGTGACACTGGGTCAGTATTTGTAGGTATTATTTATTCTAAGCAATGATGGTAGCTACAACTATGCAATTTAAATAATAATATTGAGTTTATTGATAAATCTCTTAGTTGTTAGCTAAACTCCTTTTTACTGGGACCAGCAGTTAGCGTAATGGCTATGTCACTGGACTCCCACGTAGTCGACCATGGTTCGAGTCCCGGACCCGGTGGCTTAAACTCACGCCGGACGCGTGTGCATGCGTGCCCAAGATCCCGAGAGGAGAATGGAGGAGAAGGGATTGGGGTATGGCCATCACCCTGGGGGGTTATTTCTCGCTTTCTATCTCTCTGTCTCTCTCTGTCTGTCTAGCGAGCGCACGAGCCCTATAGCAAAAACCTCTCCAAAAAAAACCACCTTTTTACTTATTTTATAATCTTTACTATAATCTGAATTATGTAAATAACAAATGCAAAGGCATACATATGAACACTCACATAGGAAAACATTATTACTGTATTTGATGAAAATGGATTTTCGACAGTAATATTTGTACTTGGAAATAACTAAGTGTCTTTTTTTGGTATCATATTTTGGGCAACGACTACCAAGAGGAATACATTTCTGCAATATATTGAATTTAGAGTAACAGAGTAATGAATGTGTGAAATGATTTGTTGAAAATGACTCCAAGAAAGCACAGTAATTTGGTAAGATAATCTACTGGCATGACTTATGACCAGATCTTAGACAATACCGTAAAAATAGTAGTCCTTTATAAGAAGAAGATAATGTTGGGTCAGCAGGTGGCATGGAGGCTAAGGTGCTGGATTCTGCATAGCTGACTACATGGTTCAAGGTGTCATGACCATCCCCCCAAGGAGTGATTTTTCACTTTCTCTCTCTTTTGCTCATTTTCTTTGTCTCTCTCTGGTGAAGGCACATGCCCTATATCAAAGAAAAAAAAAAAAAGAGAGAGAGAGCTAAAGTCATAAATAACTTTTTATACTTTTTTGTTTCAATCTTTGAGAACTCAAATCATATATCTGAGATCCAAAATATGCTCTAAATAATGTTAAATAAGATATAGGTACTATGCATAAAATAAATATCTTTTCAAATTTTAATAGTGTTAACATATTCAACAAATGCTAACTGAATATTTTCTCCTTCCTAAGGAATATGCTGTGATCTCTTACCATTAGGAAAATGCTAAAATTGTGAAGTGTTAATAAACGCATTGAATAGCATTGATATACTAATTAGCATATTATTTTTTACTTATTCTTAAAATAAATGAACTTTAAAATACCTATATCAACAGCAATTAAAGTTTTAAAAAAAAAACTAAAAATGTTATTTATGTAAGAATAAGAAAAATAATCTTATTTCACATACAGTAGGTATCTTTACATTTTATTTGTTACATTTGAAAATTGACGATGCATTTATATATTGGATTTTTGTAAAATCACGATGAGTTTTTGCATAGAAAACCATAGAAAAATACATCATAACATTCCCAATGACTTAATAAAAATGAGTATGAAAAAATCTATATTAAAGAAAGAGACTAGGAAGCAGCAGTTGGTGTAGTGGTTAAATCACTGGACTCCCACGTAGTTGCCTGTGCTTTGAGTCCTAGACCCGGTGGCTTGACGCTCACACCAAGCACATGTGCATGAGTGCTCAAAATCAGAAGAGGAGATTGAGAGCAGGGATTCTAGCATGACCATCCTCCCTGCGGGATGATTTCTTGTTTTCTGTCTCTTGCACCCTATAGCAAAAATCTTTCTCAAAAAAAGAATCTATATAAAAATATTCTACTTTTGTGATTAATTTCCAGTAGTAGATAAATGATTGAGACAAAGTGATGATAAATTATAATTATTCACTATTTTAACATAGCATTATCTGTACACATGTAGAACCAAGCTTAAAATTCAGATTAAATAAACAATTAGGCCCAGGCATGGTGGCATAGTGGTAGAACAGTGTTGGGTAGTGTTGCAAGCCGAGAATCACGGTTCTGCTATCAGGTCTAGTAGTACACAGTGGGTGTGTGCATGCATGCCTGTGATTCGAGCTTGCCAGCAAAGTTTGGAGAAGGGGGTATGATATAAGAGCCTCTTGAGAGTGCTTGTCGTTCTCTCTCTCACACAAAACAAAGACACGAATTTATAAACAGATTATGTAATTACTTAGGTAATTTCAACAATGAGTTATATCAATCTGAAAATCACAACTTTATTGAAATTTGAGCTGTTATTTAAGAGAAACCATCTACAACTATTTTATATAAAATTAATGTAAATAATGTCAGTGAGGCTAGAGAGAAAAGACAAAACAAAATAGTTAAAAGTTATTTTTTATTTATTCAAAAGTTAGCATTTTAAATTCTGGACAGCAGCTTTGCCATTTATGAGATTCATCTTGATCACTTTGTGTGTCATTCATAGGCATTTCAGGAATTTGTTGCTAATAAAATATTAATATTTAAATATATATTAACACTTTAGCATTAAACGGTATTTTTTAAAGTTTTTTTAAAAGTATTAATATTTTGTTCTAAAATATATTTCACACACCACTACAAAACACATCTCAGTTGAATTACTTGACTGAATTTTGAGCTTCCTTCAATAAATGAAACTAAAACAGTCAAATCCTTAGGTTAACGATATCTTAAACTAAAACTTTGTATGCATCTGCTTGATTTCCACTTCAAGGCCTTCTTGACAGATTTTGCATTAACAGACTAACCTAATAATAACCCTGGACCAATGTGCCTTTGAAATTAATCACAGTACTGCTAAATTCCAGTGACTGAAACTGGCACAGCATAACCGCTCTCGAACTGTAGATTTGAAATGAAACAAGGAGCTTTATTTCTAAATTTTGCATGGTATGAGAAAAGGCCTTTTTAAATCACTTTTTGTTGTAAACTTTCATTGAATTATTACTTTTTGATAAGTTCTTTACATTCACCCTGTTCATATGTGTATTCTGTTTAGGAGGAAAATTTCAGAACCAATAACACTGTGCTTCAGCACCAGTTTTCTTAATAAAAACCTAATGTATCACATTACATTCCCAGCACACTCTAATTAAATTCCTTTTCATTTCAGTCTGTCTCAGAGGGTTAGAGAAGCTCAAGAATATTTAACAAAATTCAACAAAGCAACTACCTGAAGTTGATACATTAACCTTGGCAGTGAACATTACTTTATTCAATCCACGTATGCTAGAAACATCATTATACAATGACCTAAAAACGACAGTATTTCACTCTAACTGGAGAGGCTGTAAATGAATAACGATCATTTCTGACTCATTATATGTATTATGTATTTTGCCCTGGGAAATTTTAAAGAAAAAAATAAACACAGGCAACAGCAAAGTCTGTCTTACCTAGATGTAAAATCTAAAACAGCATATAACAATCCTTTCTCTAACGTAAAGAGGATGGATAGACTTGATAATTGTTAGTGTGAGCATTTACAGAAATATATACTTCATAAATTATAGAATACATATTGATTAATTCTATTTCTTTTACGTTGGAGTCTAGGATGGAAACACAAAATTCTAGAGATCATTATTTGACTATTTAGCATTTGCTTGGAATCGATTATGTTCTTCCCGTTGAAGCACCTCATTCCTCAGGGCAGTGAGGCTAAAGAACAGATCTCTTTCTTTGATCGATTCTGAAGAATCGAGGAGTCCCCATCTTCTATAAAAATCACAGCTACATAGTCTTACTGAGACTAAATATTTTGTGGTCATATCTATTTCAGAATTTAATTTTTTTTTTCAGATTTTAGGATGAGACTATTATGGATGTATCATACATAATGTATCATCCCAGTTGTATTATCCTCTGTCAAAATTCTTTTTCTTTTGTTTGTTTGGTGAAAGAAAAATATCCATACAAAATTGAGTAAATAATGGACACAATTAAACTTGCATCAGGTCTACCCAATCGTGTTTATGTTGAGTCAAATTTTACTGTAAACTGACTTGCAAAATCTTTCAAACTCTAAAGCTTTTTTTATTTCGTCACATTCAATTAGGAACTATGGACTTATGTGGCAACTTTTTGATGACCAATTATACTTTCCATTCCAGTGAAAGTGCACCTACATTCATATCCCTGACCATAAATTTCATTTGGGTGATACCAGATTCAACACTGAAGAAGTAACTCAACACTGAATGAGTCAGATATTGAATGTACAGTGCACAGGTTTGAATGGAATAATTTGAATCTTTATTTGTTTTAAATAATCTTTTTCAGTTCATTTGGTTTGTATTTTGACACCTCTGAAAATTTTTTATCTCTACTATTTTTTAATTTATTTTATTTTTTTTTCTTATTTTTTACATTTAATCATTTAATATCTTTACAACATTGAAAATAAATTTTCCCAGCATGAATATCTTGTATGTAATTCCAGACAAAGAAATTACCATACACATTGTTATCTACAGACAATCTTCCACTTTTTTGGTCCCTTGTATGTTTTGCTTTTTTATTTACTTTTTGGCAAAGGCTGAAGTGGCTGCCCTAAATACAGTTTGGTATGGTCCAAACTTTCTGTGTCCCCTTACTTCACCAATTTTCAAGAACTAGTTTCTTTTAAACTTCCCATTTGTCTACTTAGCAGTTGATCCTCATCTCTCTCTGCTGCGATGGGTGGCGATAATTTCTTTGCTGCCTGGCTTACCCCTCAACTACTTTAGCACAGTTCCATCTATTGGAATAAAAGATGTTGAAAAAAAGAGCAGCAGGGGATAAAGCCATGGATATCCTGGCATCTTTAGCATTAATGGATCTGAATGTTCGTCTATGAACCATAAGAAGGATTTTGAAAAGTAGAATTACAAAATGCACTCTGCTTCAGAGAAGATAAAATAGTGGGTGTTTGAATGAGTTGAGAGCTGTATAGTGTTGTAACAAAAATAACAATCTGAACTCTGTTGGCAGAGCTAAGGAAAGACATATGGAGTACATGATCTAAATTCTAGAGATAGGACGACAAAGCAAAAACTGGATGCTAGTAGGATTACAAAGGTGAACATTTCTGGTCACATTTACAGTTAGAGTTAGGTAAAGAATTATAAACATGAATTTGGGAAGCGTCTATCCCAATTCATTAAACAGTGGTCCAGCAAAATCATTCAAGATAGAGTTCTGAAAGGACTGATTAAAAGATCACAAAAATAAATATTATGAAAAAATTACCCAGAGATTTCAAAAGCATTTTGTCCAGGGGCCAGCAGATGGCCTGGTGGTTAAGGTACTGGACTCCAACATGGCCTACCACAGTTAAGTCCTAGACTCAATAGCTTAAAAATCAGGCTGGGAATTTGTGCATGTATGCTCAAAATCCTCAAAGGAGAATGGAGGAGAAAGATTTTGGCATGTCTATGTCCACTGTGGGGTGGTGGGATTTCTCACTTTCCTTTTCTCTGTCTCTCTGGTGAGCACACATGCCCAGTGACAAAAACCTTAAAGAAAAAAAAAAAAGAAAGAAAACAAAAAAAAGCAAAATTTTGCACCAAAAGAAGCTCATACTTTAATTCCATTTTTTATAAAATTTTTGAAACATCTCCATAGAGAAGATACATTAAAATATATTAAAATATGTAACTAACATGACATTTTTGAATGAAGAACATAGATTGCTCATGCCAACAACTGAAATAGAAAAAATAATGATTATGTGGTTTTCTTTTTCTGAAACCTCATTCTCATTACTTATTATTAGGTTTTCATTATGGGTTATTAGGTTATTAATGAGATACTTTGGATATATACATATATATATATTTTTTGAGTCTTCTCTGAAGTGCATGTCACTATCATTATACCACTCTGAAATACTATACACATATTAGACAAGTGTAAGTACAAAGTTTGCATCACAGGCAGTTGGAGTTAAGGCAAATAGTCGTGAAAACATGTAGGCATTATTCCATAGGAATTAATCAAAGAAAAAGTCAGCATTTCACACTGACGAATTGACTGAATGTCACAAGAGAAATGTTAAGCCAACAGACATGATCCATCTTTGCTTAAGAAATAAAGTCTCGGATGACACTGCACATATAATTACGTGGTAATGACTCATCATTAAGTACATAATAAACAATACTAGCAGTGAGGAGAATTTGATGGATATAGTGGTGGGACAGATGTTCAAGAAAGACAAAACAGACTGAAGATAGGAAAGATGTAAAGCAATAAACCCAGCCTTTCCTGTATTTTTATGTATAATACACATATTTATATACTGCATCACTATGAAGATGATAGGATAGAGCAGAGTGTGCATGCCCAGAGAAGGTGCTGGTACACTAGTGTGAGTAAGTGGGTATTCTTCTTATTCTGTTTATGTTGTCCCTGGCTTGTGATAGAGGAAGGAGTCTGTCCACCTAAAGCATGTTCATAGAACTGCTATTCTAGAATTTGTCTCAATGATGATGTTTCGAGTCCTCGTAGATACATGAATCCTGTCTAATAAATATACAGTTTAGTCCTAGGCCCACATAACAGTTATAAATGTCTTCACTATGGAGTTACATCTGGGATACTTTTTAAAAAGTGTATGTTAAGCAGTGTGATGAAATGGTTGGTATCATCTTTCACCTAACAATTGAATAGTCTCATGATTAATTAGTTTCCATCTTTTCTTTAAATATGTGGTTATCAATGTGTGATTGAGAAACTCTAGAAGTCCTCATTTTACACGTTTTTCCAACTCCACATTTGGGCAGGGTCAAATTTTCTTTGTATATTTGACCCAAAACATTATATAGGAACAGATTTAACAGGGAAGGACATAAGATCATAAGCGAATGTTGTTATCTTCTGCTAAGCCATTAATTCTAGAGATTCCAAAAATGTAAAATAATGTCACTAATTTTTTTGTTTGTTTTTAAAAATATAGTTAAATTTTATAAAAGTATGCTATTTTTGTTAACAGGTAGTGAGTTAATTTTTGTTATTTTTAAGCAACTAAATAAATGCTTGTTTCAAACATTTCTCCATTGTGTGTGTGCATGTGTGTGGTTATTAGACAGGGTCTCACTGTGTTGTGATTCTTCTGCCTTAACCTCCTGAGTAGCTGGTACCTCACCATGCTCAGCTTTGTAGAGCAAACTGGGAAACTAACCAGACTCTCATTTGGCCTACCACAGCTAGGCCTGTTTCTCCATCTTAACATCTAATTTGTATGTCTGAAGAGATGCATAAATTCACATAAACAAAAGTGACTCTTGGATCTTCAATAATTTTTAAAAGTGTCAATGACCTTGAAGTCATCTGAGGACTGCTGCTATAATATCATGGACACCATCACAGAGTAGTGGAATTGCATCATGCAGCTAAATCAGATGTAGATTTCCGGAGACTTCAAAAATGTCTCTCAATGTGCTTGCTGGGACTGACAGTCTTGAGGTACATCTAAAATGTTTATAACCACTGACTAATAAGATGGAGTCTGTCTCTCTCAATGCAAAATACTTCTACTACTGCATCTATGTTCCCCAAATAGTTTGCAATTATTTTGAATTTCAATGTTTTGTTCAACCTGTTCCCTCTGTAATGTTTTGTCTTCTCTGAATTATATAGCAGATATCACTCATGTATAAGTTTCTTGACCTATATGCCACTCTAAAAACCTTCACTAATGTATCCATTCAAACTTATCTCTCTGTTTGCTAAACACACGAATCAATAACTGTTTGCAACCATTTCTGGTCCTGCTACGGGACTCTGTTGAATACTGCATCTCTGCTCTCTCCCACATGCTGTGTGAGTTGCTGAGGATGGACTAACCAAACAGAAAATTTACAGGTATCTCGCGAGTAAAAAGAAAAAAATTTAAAACTGCATTTTAATGGGTATATATTTTCTAAAGAATTGTTTACTTTTGTTATTATTATTATTTAATTTGCTATAGGACGCATGTGCTCACCAGTGAGACAGAGAAACAAAGGAAGGGAAAGTGAGAAAGTAAACCACCAGGTCCAGGATTCAAACTGCAGTCATATTAGAGTCCAGTGCCTCAACCACCATGCCACTGGCTGGTCTCCAGTTACATAATATTTATCTAGATGATGGGAGATAATGTAGATGGGAATGGGATTTTTAGGTAGAATGAAAATTGCAAACCGCCTAACTTTATGGTAAAGTGAATGGAAAAGAGTCTGTTAACATCTTGAAAAACTTTACATACTATATTAAAAGTTTTTGACATTAATGTGGGGTTAATTTGCAGTAACCAAAGTGTGTCAGTGAACAACTAATATTGTCATATTTCCCTTTGATCGTATTTTCCTTTTTATAATTCTGGTGTATATGTGAAATACTAATATTGTCATATTAGTAGAAGTCTAATTTCATTCTATTTTCATGAATAATCTATAAAAATATAATGAATGAATTATATTTGACAAAAATATTTATAACTTTGCAAATGTATTTACATTCACTCTAAAGTAGCTCAAGGACCAGCTCCATAGCACAGGGCTAATGTGGCGCTCAAGATCAGCCGGATTCCCACAGAGCAACTGGAGTTCGAATCCCTGGCCCACTTTACCTAAAACACACCAGCATATGCATGTCTGATGCACTGGAGGACTGAAGGACTGGAGGAAGGGGATTGTGACATGAGCAGACCCTACAAGTGAGGGTGCTTTTTCCTCTCTCATTCTCATACATGTTCCTATGCATTCTATCATAAAAAAAGGGAGAAAATAGCTTGATATCAAATATAATGACAAAATAAGTTAATGAGTGATGATACTGTTAACTTTCTTTGTTTTGCCTGTTCAATCCAAAATATGAGACAATCTTGAATTTTTCGACTTTCCCTTAAGCTAGTATACGGACACCATTTCAGTGTGTCGAGTTTATTGAGATACTGGAAGGGTCTTCTTTGCTCACATCACCTGTGATCTCATATTTACAGTGACTGTAATTGTTTTAATTATGTATACATCCCCTCTGTGCCCTGTGCCCATGGTCTTTCGGACTCACCCTGCCATTGCCTGCTGCTGTCATCGAGCGGAAGATTAATGGGAGGCTAACTTTCGAGAGACAAATGTAGAAGTTCCAAGATGAACACATAATGGCTGATTATATTCAACAGAGGAAGAAAGACGAGTTGTCACTGATTGCAATGATGAAAACTCCTAGTTTCAACAAAATCATGGAAGCAATACATACAATATTTTGAAGGAAATTCATGTATTGCCCCATCTGGAAACTGCCAACTTTTCTGCTGTGCCTTTGGCTTCAACTATTATGTTGATTACTCAAGGATTAACTAGTAAAAGTATCTTTTCAAATCACCTAAAATATGGTTCCATCCTCAAACATATTGTATCTTGGGATACTTTGCGGGAAAGGTTTCTTATGTGAAAACTTGTCGAGAGAATTCCAAGAATCTGGAAAATTCTCCTCTTGGAGAATTTTTATGATCAGGACAAGCACACTGGGCACTATGCTACAAAGTCCAAGTGCGACTTCACTGGGAGAAGTCAGTCATCTTTTGAGACATCCCCAGTAGCAGATAACATAGATAAAGAGGTGCTTCCTCACTATGAGCCAATTCTACTCAGTGTTTCTGTGAGTGAATCTACTCCCACGGATCATGTTGCCCAAGGACCTGATCCTAGCTTTGAAGAAAGTTCTACAAAAAAAAAATTACATATGAGGAATTAAGGAATAAGAATAGAGAGTCATATGAAGTAATTATAATGCAAAAGTCTGAGCTCTCAATCAGACCTATACAGAAAAAAGTGACAAAAACAAAAAGAAGTCAAAGGAAACAAGTATGAAAATACTTAGGATGAGTGAAAAATGCCTTTGGTGGATGTGAAGGAGTTTCAGTATCCAGCCTCATCTCAGTCAAAAATGCCGGCATGCTTTGAACTCAGCAGCAGTCTTTGTAAACACATTTTGAACTAGAGCGCGATTTGTCCAATGATGTTTTAAATACACAGATTTTACTAGTGTGTAAATGTAATCATCTTGAGGAACTTAGAAGAATGATGGTATTACGCTCAGATTGCGTACAGGGTTTGAGATTATTTCATATTACAGGGCAAATGTGTGCTTATACTATCTAGAGAGATGTGAAGCCCTAGAATCAGCATATGTGAAAATAAACTATATCTGCATGTGAGTTGGGGCTATTGGGGAGTAGGCATAATTCTATGTGTTAAGCTGTATGTCAAAAAACTTACTGAAAAGCTTTTCCCTTGTATTTGCTGTATTATCTTAATATTAATGGTAAATAATGGGTAAAGAAACATAAAAAAAATGCTTATAAATCGACTAATGCAGGTTGTTCTTTTAATTGTCATTAAAACTTTCTTTCATATATCTTGAAGTTCTAATACCTTTAAATAAGAACTGTAAGTAGAATAAATATTTCATAAGCTTTATTCATCCACAGTAATGATGAGTAATTTTCTATTCTTTTGTCTGAAACTTTGTTTAATGAGAAATACTGAACTGCACCATCAAGGTACATTCATGAGAATGCACTCATTGAATTCCCTTGAAATTGGAAAATGTATGTGTTCACTGGAGCATTTAAAAGGATGCACAGCACAAGCTAATTTATTAGAGGAAAGTCAAACTAAATCTCAATTAGAGTAAAGGACCACAATTAATCATTTTCTGGAAAGTCCTCAGGGTCAGATGGAATAGACTTTATAAATACTTTACAGTCATACATTTCCACCCCAAATTTAAAGAAAAAAATCTTTGCTCTTTGATTCCATTTCAGTTAATAATGTCAGTTTTAGGTACTTTGCCTCATAAAATAAATGTTAACTGTTCAGATCTCTTCCTGATTTCAAGGTCATTGTTTTAATAAGACAATGTCCAATATACCTCATTAATAGTTACATCCCATGTGAGATTTTATTCCTGGATGCACTGTTTCTCTATTTATGTAACTCGACCCCAGTTGACTCCCCTAAAAGCTAAAGAGTTTTAAAGTGGATCAGAAAAACTAATTTCAAATGTTTTATGTGATACTTTATAAATGCCTATCATATCTATATAACTTTGTGTTAACATACTAGATTTAGGTTTGTCCCAAGAACAAATGTGCCTTATTTGTATCATTTTCTGGTAATTATTGAATAATTCTTCTATGTATTAGCTCTGAATTTTCTGTATCTCACATAATATTTTTAATTGAACAAAACCCCAAAGGAACTTCAATAAGCATGTGGGAATTATTCCAAAAGAAGTTTTGTTAAGAGACTTGCAATTTTAATCAAATGGCTTTAGGGTGGAGATAAGAGAACAGAAAGAGAAAAATTATTCAGTTCAAATAATTTCAGTAATTAGGGCAGCAGTAGATAATAGTTTAAGTTAAAGATTAAAAAAGGAAATAAACTTTCCTTTTAGTTTCCACTGCTAAAAAAGGCAATGAGTTTGAAATATCAGTAAAAAGGATGCTTTAGACTTATTTGTGTACTCTATAATATTAAGTTTATCAAGTGTAAGTAGATAAAAGTTTTGATACTGCTTTACCTTGGAAGGAAGCAAAATAATGTCATTAAATGTACAGTAGTAGTAAATATATTTGAGATACATGCAAAAATGATAAGGGTATAGACTTTTTACATTTGATTTTTGTGTCTTTTTACTATTTTTTTAAAAATATTATAGTGGGACCAGCAAATGGCATAATGGTTACATTGCTGGACTCCCACATAGTTGACCATGGCTCAAGTCTCAGACCTGGTGACTTAAACTCACACTGGGTGAGTGTTCTTGAGTGCCCAAATATCCCAAGAGGCAATGGAGGAGAAGGGATTGCGGTGTGGCCATCTCCCCGGGACGTGATTCCTCATTTTTTTGTATTTCTATCTCTCTGTCTCTCCAGCAAGTACACATGCCCTATAGCAAAAATCTCTAAAAAAATTGAAGGTATTTATTATAGCGCAGTTGTGCTGAGATAAAGAGAAAGAGAGAGAGAGAGAGAAAGAGAAAGTGAGAAGCACTTCTCAGGGGCAATGTCCACACTACAAACCTGTCTCCTTCATTCTCCTCTTGGGATACAAGTACATACAAGTGCCCAGTATGTTTTTTTTTTTTTTTTTTTTTTTTTTTTTTTTTTAAAAAGCTGCCAGTGTATAGAACTCAAATTGCCAGTCAGTCAGTCAATGAGATCCAGCCAACTTAATAACTATGCCACCATCTGGCACTACTGAGGTTTCTCTAAAACAATGTAAGTAAGAGTGAAGATCTTGAAGACTGTATTTATTCAAGATTATTTGTTCTTATATACATCTTCAAGAGCTATTGCTCACCTTAAAAAAACAAAAGCAACAAACAAACAAAAAACGAAAAAACTTCCATCTCATTACTTAATTAAAAGTGGAAGTAAGTCCTTATCAAAGTGCATCTTAGTTGAAGAGAAACAGTTTTCCCTTATGTTGCATACAATCAGTTCACTTTTGAATCAATAAGATTAATGCTAGTCTCATTAATACAAAATTTATTGTATATTAGCTTAGTAACACAAATAATGGGTTGGACCCATAGCTTCACGGTTAAGGGAGCTGGATTCCACATGGCTGACTGGAGTTTGAGTCTAGGCTCTGGTCACTTGAAAGACACACTGGACAAGTCTCTGTGCATGACCCAAATCCTGACAGGATGAGAAATGGAGAAGATACTATGTGACCATTTCATATTGTGGGATGCTTTCTCCTGTTCCCTATAAGAAGCTATCTGATAATTAAAAAGAAAGAAAGAAAAAGAAAGAAAGAAAGAAAGACAACTAGTAATATATACCATATATTAACATTATACTTAAGAATGAATATTTACCCAGAGAATTTAGTACATTAACATTCAATGTTATTATTGATATTTCCAGACTTGTCTCGACCATTAAGTTTGGCCAAATTCTTTTTTGTCTTTTTGTTCTCTTATTGCTGTCTGTCTGGCTTTAGTTTTCTTGATATAGAACACCTTTCATAATTTCTTGAAAAGCAGGTCTGAATTTGATAAATTCTTTCAGTTTTTGTTTATCTGAGAACATTTTTATCTTCCCATATAAAGGATAATCTTGCTGTGTATAGTATTCTTGGTTGGAATTGTTTTTCATTTAACACTTTGAATATATTTCCTCATTCTCTCCTTGCTTGCATTGTATTTGATGAGAAGTTCAGTGTTAGTCTGATGGGATAGCCTTTGTAATTGACTTGACGTTTTTCTCTTGCCAATCTTAGTATCTTGTCTTTGTGGTTAATCTAGCTATGATTTGCTGTGGAGAAGATCTTCTTGGGTTGATTCTATTTGAGGTCCTTTGTATTTTTTGGGTCTGGATGTTTGAGTGCCTCTCTAGACTTAAAAAGTTTTCTTTCAGAATTTCATAGAATAAATTATCAATGCCCTTATTAGCTTCTTCACCTTCTGGGATACCAATTTTTCGGATGTTTGGGCATTTCATGGTATCTAGTATTTCTCATATATTCGCCTCAGTTTTCTTGGCTGTTTTCTCAGTACTTTTGATAATTTTTTCTAGGCCAATAGTAACCAGAAAGATAATATTGAGCCCTTACTACAAAGAACTGTGAGAAGTTTTTGGTTTTCAGTGGTGGTATCTCCCTTTTGAAAACACTCTTAAAAACTTGTTTGTAATTAAGGCATGTTAGAAAAATGCTCACTCACTGTATCATAAATAAAATTTTAGTTTAGATGGATTTATTTTGTGTTCTGCTATGTGCTCTTGGTGTTCATTTCTGTACCAATCTACACAAATTTATATTTTTCTATAGCCCTATCTGGTAAAGCATGTTTTCCTATCTTGATATTTATCTTATCTTGTAGTGTCTTATTTACTTTTGGTCCTTTGCTTTTCTTTATATGCAATTTGTCTGTAGATAGATTTTTTTTTTTTAGGTTTTCCAAATAAACAGTGTAATTTGCAAGTCATGATAGGTTGTATCTACTTTCTATTGCTATACCTTCTAATTCTTTACTTTTTCCTGCAGTACAATAAGAGTGGGGATAGTGGGCTCCCTTGTTCTTTATGATCTTATAAAGACTATTTATATTTCACAGTGTTTTTTTTTTTTATGTTTACTCTTGGTTTCTTGTGGCTACCTCTTATCAAGTTAAGAAAGGTCTTTATTTTCCTATTTTATAAAAAATGTTTTATAATGATTGAGTTTTTTGAAATTTTTTGTGTCTATCAAGCTGATTATTTAACTTTCTCCTATAATCTGTTACAATATTAAATTGTGTTAGTCAAAGTTGTATATTAAAACAACCTTATATTTCTGAACTATAATAAAAGAATAACTATTTGCTGTATGTAAAATAAGATATATAATCAAGACATTGAAAACAAAATATTTTATAATTCATAATAAATTTGTATTTTAACCATAAAATAACTAGTCAAGGGGTCAGAATATGGCATGGTGATTACTTCACTGGACTCTCACATGGCTGACCATGGTTTGACTCCCAGACCTGGTAACTTAAAATTACTTCAGGCACATGTGCATGAATGTCCAAGATCCTGAGAGGAGAAGGGATTGTGGTGTGGCCATTTTCCCTGGGGGACTATTTTCCATTTTCCCTCTCACTGATGGTTTCTGGAATAACAACCTCTTTAAAATATAATAGTTAGTTGAGCCCATTTTATGAAGATACTTTAAGCAGTATGTTTCTAACTTCATATATATACATATATATATATATATATATATATATATATATATATATATATATATGTATATATATATATATTTATGTTATGACCCAATTAAAAGAAAGAATGATGTAACAAATAAATATTATTTAATAAGAATGCTAATTTACTATTACTCTTGAAAATACAAGATTTTGGAGGATTTAGAAGACAAGTATTTCAATTAATATTGACATAGATTTAATATTCTTTATTCTGCTTAACTGGAGTCAAATGAGATACATCTAGATATATATTTACTTCAATAAGTTTATATTTTACATAAACTTAAGTGAAAAGCAATAAGCCATTCATAATTTTTATTGCACTTAAACATTTAATTTAAGAGGCTTAGTAATGAATTTACCTATGTATAGTGTTTTCATCTATTTTGGATTTCTACTTTAAAATAAACAGAATTGATGAGAATAAAAACAAAGCTATTTGGGGAAATATTAAGGTCACTGTTGATGGTTGCTAATTCATATTGAGAATTAATTTATTACGTGATTAAAATTTAATTTAGAAATGGTTAACATTCTCTTTTATTTATTATTTTTTTGGAGTGGTTGTTGCTATAGGGCGCCTGAGCTGTCCAGAAAGACAGAGAGACAAAGTGAGAAATCACCCACCCAGGGGATATGGCCACACTGAAGTCCCTTCTCCTCCATTCTCCTCTCAGGATCTTGGGCACGCACACACATGCACCTGGCGTGAGTTTAATCAACCGGGTCTGGGACTCAAAAAGTGGTCGACTATGTGGGAGTCCAGTGACATAGCTGTTATGCCAACCGCTGGTCCCAACATTCTCTGTTTTTATGAGAATGTATTTTTCAGGAAGTTACTGGAAGAAAAATAAAGGATATTTTCTAAAATAGGTGTACATTCCTGTATGCTTTTAGTGTATATAAGTATATAAATGGCTTTATCTGTACATTATATATTTTCAAATATAAAATGCTATTTTATTAGAGAAGTAGAACACCTTTGGAAAATTTTAAGATATATCTCTGCACAAAAACCCACAGGCTATATAAAAATGACCTGTGTTGGATAGAAAGGAGAGCATATGTTCTGAAATAGATGAGTTAACTGCAATGGAAATAATAAGGTTTAAGAAGATTTTGTTCAGGTATAAATAATAAAATTTGTAACTAATTGGGTATAATTAAAAAAGAGAAAGAACAGTAAATGATTCTTATGCTTGAATTTAGAAAAACTTCATTGAATAACTGAATGCCCAAATAACTTGGAAGGGTAATATTATACACATTTAGGGATGGAAATTATGGGGTAAAGTTGCTTTGCAAAATGTTTGTTTGAATTCTTGTTCCCCGATCCCCAGGTGTTGATATAAACAGGGTGACAACATCCTTGTGAACCCCTAAAAATAAGTGGTTATTGTAAATTCAACTTTCATGGAATGGGAAACAGAAATATACAGAGATGCAAAAAGAAAGAATGTGTGACTCAGTCTAGTTATAGGGAAAATCAGAAAGGACTGATATACAGAACAAGGGGTCTTCAGAAAGTTTATGAAAATGCATGTTATCAAAAAACTCTGCAAGAACTTCAAATATTGGATTGTTAGAAATGTCATGACATATTTTTCTATGTTTTCCTGTGCAAAAATGCATAACAACGCAATATTTTTTCATCAAAATAAACTTGTACTTTAATTCCATTTTTCTTTCAATGAACTTGTTGTAGTCCCATGTCTTAGATATAAGTAGTCAAGAATACTTCTGACTAAGAGCTGCAAAATGGAGTACCATGTTTTGAAATATTTGAATAATACTAATGAGGACATGTGCAGCTGTAAATATTGGGTAAAGGCAGTCAAATACTAATCTTTAATTGTTCTATTGTAATAATATAACAATATATTGTTTTTATTTATTTAATTTTTTAGTTCATTTTCTTTTGTACATTCAATCACATTATTATTTGACTTACAAAATGGATATTTCAACAGGTGAACATTTCTCCCTAGTACAGTTGATAAAACTATAAAATATCTTCAACGTATATAGATGTAAATACCAGATAACAATATAGTGTTAAGTAGTTATTTAGTATAATACATGCATACTGATATTATTAGTTTTATTGAAACCTGTTAAAGCTGTCTAGAATAGTGGAGTTGAATTCATAAGCCAAGAGCAGGAGATTCCTTGGACTGCATTTTCACTAGGAACCAGCAAGTTTTGACCCAAAGGAGGTGCTTAAAAAAAGAAATATATTTTTGTAACTCAACTTATCACTCTGGTGCTTAGGAAAGAGATTTTTTTCATTGGAAAAAGCTCAAAGCCAGCAATATTGAGGGGCTACAGATACATTAACCAGATGTCTTAAAAACTAAAAAGAAATGGGGATAGTGGTGGTAAAGTAATTAAGGCCCTGGATTCCCACATGGCCAAATGTAGTTTGAATTCCAGATCCAGTGGCTTGAAACTCCTGCCAGACATGTATACGTGAATGCCCAAAGTTACAGGACGAAGATGGAGGAGAAGAGATTGTATTATGGCCATCACCCAGGAGTGGTGAAATTTTCTTTCTGTTTCAATGTCTCTCTGTCTCTCTGGCAAATGCACATACTCTATAGCAAAAAATCTCTTAAAAATTAAAACTGAAAAAAAGAAAACAGTATAGTAACAGTTTCTAACAAAATTGTATAACCTCTGAAACTATTATTTCAGTGACATTTTCAGGCTCAGCCTAGATGGTGCAGTCCCTAGCATACTGGATTCCATTGATGAAAGCCACGTGACCAATGCAAGTTTGGTTCTCAGGTGGGCCTGACTACACAATGAGAATGTGCTTGAGAGCGCAAACTCCTGAGGAGCTGGAGCGCTGAGAAACGGGGATATGGTGTGATGAGACCTTGTTGAGGATTTTCTCTCTTTCTCTCTCATACCATATGCACAGATATAATCTTCTTCATAAAAGAAAAATTACATTATAAAGAACACAATTGAATAAGAATCATTCTCAGATCCTACAAAACTGGAGATCAGTACAATTCCATTTATGTCACTTGCTGACTATGGATCTAAGTAATTTATTTTTTTATTTACCTCAGCATCATCATGCACAAAAATAGAAAATTAATTAAATTATTATAAATAAAGTCCTTAGCAAAATGCCTGATATAATATATGTGTGTGTGTGTGTGTGTGTGTGTATGTGTATGTGTATATATATCTCATATATATATATATATATATATATATATATATACACACACACACACACACACACACACACACATATATCCATGTGCTATTATTAATACAATTTCTATTCAAGGTGTTAGAAACATGTCAACTATGTGGTAAGTCTGGAGAACCTTGTTCCCAGATTAGAACAAAATTAAAAGTTGAAGGAACTATTTCTTCAAGACTAAGAAACTATTCAAAGAAGTAAGATATTGACAGGGAAAACTCTAGTTTTAGGGATGACCAGGTCCTGGAGTTCAAAAGATGCCATCAGTTTTTTTTTTTTTTTTTTTTTTTTTTTTTCTTTTTTTGGAGAGGTTTTTGCTATAGGGCACGTGCGCTCGCCAGACAGACAGAGAGAGACAGAGAGATAGAAAGCAGGAAATCACCCCCCAGGGGGTATGGCCACGCCGCAATCCCTTCTCCTCCATTCTCCTCTCGGGATCTTGGGCACGCACGTACACGCGCCCGGCGTGAGTTTAAGCCGCCGGGTCCAGGACTCGAACTGCGCTCGACTACATGGGAGCTCAGCGACATAGCCATTACGCTAACTGCTGGTCCCAAGATGCCATCAGTTTTCTATCTCTTCCTTGTTCACTTTGATCCACTTCATAATTTTCAAAACTAATTCTTAGGCAGGTTTTCTTTACATATTGGCCTTTATAATATTAGGAACCAGAGTCCCCTGGTTCTCAACTGCAACCATTTCAAAAGGAGAGATTCTTAGCTTTCTAGAATCATTAATAATAGTATGAAAAGGATTCTTATTGTCTATATTTGTGTCCATCTTTAATTCAATCTGGATCTAGGGGGGAGTGGCACATTATTGGCTATTCTGGGTGATACACCGACAACGGCAAAGCAGGACAATGATCCTTTTGACTTCATCTTTTGGGGAAAAGGGTAATTCCTGAAGTAAAATATCAAGCAATCAATAAATAACAGTAGTCCATAGTGCAGTCTAATTTTAATTATTGTCCTAATATCTCCTATTATGAATAGAATTTAATCACCTATATTTTCACGGTCCTTTTATGTGCACATGGTCATCCTACATATTTATTGCTGCATAATTAAACACTCAAAATACAGTAGGTCAAAATAAAACCTTTTACTTGCTTGTAATTTTATGGAAAGGCCCAGTTGGGGATTCATGTCTGATTCATGTGGCAGCAAATGCAGTGCCTACATTTTGTCTATCCATTCTTCCATTTCTCCTCACTTAGATATGGTGCTGCGTGCTCATTCTCTTCTTTTGTATGTTCATTACATTTTCTAAGGAGGCATGGGATTATTATTTTTTTTATGTTTCTTTGTTTGTTTTATAATGGCATGTTTGTACTTCTTATAGGACACCTAGGAAATGCAACTTACTAGATATTCAAAAAGTAGGCTCACTACGGGAACCAGCAGTTAGCGTAATGGCTATGTTGCTGGACTCCCACGTAGCTGACCGCGGTTCGTGTCCTGGACCCGGTGCCTTAAAACTCACGCCGGGCACGTGTGCGTGTGTGCCCAGGATCCTGAGAGGAGAATGGAGGAGAAGGGATTGCGGCGTGACCATCCCCTCTGGGGGGTGATTTCTCGCTTTCTGCCTCTTTGTCTCTCTCTGTCTGTCTGGCGCGCGCACGCACCCTATAGCGAAAATCTCTCAAAAAAAAAAGAAAAGAAAAAAATAAAGTAGGCTCACTATCGGTCTAGCATTACTTCTGTAATATTATATTGGTCAGATTCAAGTAACTGAAGATCTTTTTGTTTTGATGAGAGACAAGTTCTTCTTGTAGAAGAAAATGTGAGAAGAGAGATAAGTATGCTTGGAAGCTTTTACACAAATAGAGGCTGTGGCAATGAGTAAGTTAGGCACCTCATACCTCATTGTTAACTAAATATCAAGAAAATTATATGAGACCTCTCCGATTCAATTTTGTTAGAAAAATCAGAATTTGAGGATTCATAGTTGTGATTACTATTCTATTAGCAAGTTATACAGCTAATCATTGTTTTATTATTTTAAGTATTTAAATCATTAGTAAGGTGTCTATTACCATAATTTCTTTTCTAAAACAAATAATCAGTGCTCCATGTCAAAAATTGATTGCTGATTAACACCATGATACCACACAAATCTTCTGATTGTTTTTAAAAGGCAGCTATTTACAAAGAACTCAAGTTATATGATTAGAGAGAGTTTTACCTCTCCTTAACGACATCTTTTAAAACGTATACATGCATAACATAAGGTCCAACACATGACGTGGAGGTTAAGGGGTCTGGATTCCACATAACCAATGTGCGATTTGGAATGGAATGGAGACTTGAAAACATTGCACTGAGCATGGGTGCATGTGAGTCAAAAATCTCGAGGAGGGGAAAGGATTGCAGCTTATCGCCTTGTGGAGCAGAGGTGGCTTATGACATTCTCCTCTCTCTCTCTCTCTCTCTCTCTCTCTCTCTCTCAAGTGCACACACTCTATGGAAAACAAACAAAAAAAAAACACACAAAGACAAAAGAAATGTATATCATAAACTAAGATTTGTTTAAAACATAACAGGTATTTTTTTTAGATTAGTAAATATTTAAAAACAAACTTTTTTACCATCTCCATTGTTAATGTTACTATCTCATGAACGTATCTAATGTATTTCTTTTTAGGGATTTAAATGATTATGCCTGATATGCTACATAACTCTATTGTGATTTCTAAAATTATATGATTTATTATTCTTGCTTTTTATTATTCCCAGAACAGAAGTTACCTAGCAACTATTTAAAAGCCATGTTTAAAATCTACAAAAATTATAGACTAAAGAGTTATCATGTGTTTTCAGAGACACATATTGATTATGATGCACCTAAATACTAAGACAATACACATTTTTTTCTCAACTGTATTAACCAGTTTTTCAGAAGATGATCAAAGTGTTGTGTTGTTTTACATAATAGGAACAGCACAATCCAAACTTGTCTCTTTCAAAGCACTGAAAATATGCACAACTGCTGGTACTAAGAAACTTGTAAATGAATTCATATACTCACATGACCTTTTTTTCCCAAACATATGGTCATGTAGCAAGTAGATTATTACAAATGGGTCTAGAAATAATTTCAGAAATTCTATTGCAATTCAGAAAATGAAGAAATGAAACAAAATAAGGATATTAAAATTATTTGTAAAATAGAAGGTGGAAAAAGTATTCTGGCAGTAATCTTTATTTTGAATGTATTATCTTAGATAAGTTATCCATGACACTTTTCTATAAAACTACTGTAAATTATTTTAAATGCAAGAGAACTGCATATTTCAATTATTTCTTGTTTAAAATGATCACTTACAACCAGAGAACACATGTGAACATATGATAATTAAATGTTGAGAAAATAAATGTATTTTATATTTGACATGGAATCTTTCAAAAACAAAGTAAATATTATCATAGTTGTGAATATTTGTGAATATTTGTTTCTCTCTTTAGCATAATTGAATTCATAAGTTTCCTCAAAAGAGCATCAATTAAATGGAATACTTATAGAATATTTTAGTTTATGGAAGACTCAATACATAAATTTTTTTTATTTATTTTTTTTTTTGGAGAGGTTTTCGCTATAGGGCGCGTGCGATCGCCAGACAGACGGAGAGAGACATAGAGACAGAAAGCAAGAAATCACCCCCCAGGGGGATGGTCACGCCACAATCCCTTCTCCTCCATTCTCCTCTCGGGATCTTGGGCACGCATGCACACATGCCCGGCGTAAGTTTTAAGCCACCGGGTCCAGGACGCGAACCGCGGTCGACTACGTGGGAGTCCAGCGACATAGCCATTACGCTAACTGCTGGTTCCCAATACATGATTATTTTGAAACATTTTAAATGTTAAACTCCAGGGGCCAGCAGGTGGTTTAATGGTTAAGGGCTGGACTCTCACATAGTTGATGGTGTTTTGAATCCCAGACTCAGCATCTTGAAATTCACATGGAGCAGATGTAGATGAATGACCAAAATCCCAAGAAGAAAATGGACGAGAGGAGATCATGGTGTGGCCATCTCCTCAAGGGATGATTTCTTGCTTTTTTGTCTCTCTTTCTGGTAAGCACATGTGCCCTGCGGCAAAATCTCTAAATAAAGAAAAAAGTCAACTCCACCAAATTGTGAAATAAAATGAAATTAAATTAAAAACAACAGGTAGACTGAGTTAGAACTGAAAAACGTAATTCCATTTGTGACAGCAACAGAAAGTATAAGATACCTAGGAATAAATCTAACCAAAGAAATTAAAGACTTCCACAACTACGAGAAACTAAAATAAGGAATTGAAAATAACACAAAAAAGTTGAAAGATATCTCATGTTCCTGGATTGGAAGAATTAATATAATCAAAATGGTGATTCTATCCAAATTAATCTACATATTTAATGTAATCCCAATCAAAGTACCAGGCAAATGTTTTATGGATATGGAAAAAGACAATCATAAAATTTGCCTGGAATCATAAAGACCTCATATTGCCAAAGCAATCCTGGACAAAAAGAGTAGAGAGGGCGGCCTCTCAATCCCAGAAACAAAAATATACTACAAAGCTCTGGTAATCAAAACATCATGGTCCTGGCACAGAAACAGACATGTGGACCAATGGAACAAAATAGAGTGCCCAGAAATAAACTCCCAAACATACAGCCAACTGATTTTTAACAAAGGTTACCCATCAATCCAGTGGGAAAAGGAAAACCACTTCAGCAAATGGTTCTGGAAAAACTGGATTTCCACCTGCAGAGAGTTGAATCTGAACCCCTACCTCTCACCATTGACAAAAATCAAGTCAAGGTGGATCAAAGATCTAAATCTAAGACCTCAAATTATAAAACTGCTCCTAGAAAACACTGGTGAAAATCTGGGCAACATTGGGGTAGGCAAGGACTTCTTAAATAAGACCTCCAAAACACAGTCAATAATCCCCAAAATAGATAAGTAGGATTACATCACACTCAGAAGTTTTTGCACAGCAAAAGGCACAATAATTAGTATGAATCAACAGTCCTCAGAATGGAAAAATATTTCTGTAAACTACGCATCAGATAAGGGACTGATAACCAGAATACACAAGGAACTCAAGAAGCTGTCCTGAAGAAAAGATGAGCAACCCTATTAAAAGATGGGAGAATAAGTTGAAAAAAAGAAAAAAAAAAACTCTCTAAGGATGACATGGATAGACAAAAGGCATATGAAAAAAATGCTCAACATCCCTCATTGTAAGGGAAATGCAGATAAAACAACAATGAGTTACCACCTAACCCCAGTCAGAATGACTAAGATTAAAAAAATAAAATTGCTGGTGGGGGTATGGTGAAAAGAGAATTCTCTTAAACAATTTGGAGATTCCTCAAAAATCTACAAATAGAACTACCATATGATCCAGCAATCGCTCCCCTTGGTATCTACCCAAAGGACAGAAGAATTCTTAATTGGAAAAGTGCTTGCACATCGATGTTTATTTTAGCATTATTCACAAATGCTAAGATATGGAATCAACCCAAATGCCCACAAACAGATGAATGGATCAAAAGACTGTGGCACATACACTCTATGGAACACTACTCAGCTGTAAAAACAAGACCCTGGCTTTTGACAGAAAGTGGATGAATATGGAAGATTTACTGATGAGTGAAGCAAGCCAGGCTATGAAGGAGAGACATTGTGTCTCCACTTAATATATACTGAGTGTCTGCACTCTCTGAATGAAACTGAATGACTAAAGGATATAGAAATACAGTAAATAAATATGTAAATACCATATATAATACGTGTGCAAGAGGAGGGTCTGAGGAAGGACATTTAGAAGAAAAATAGGGAAGCAAAGTATTGATGTCACAGGGAGGTATGGTATTGTCTATTGAGGATATTTTGTGTTTTTTGTCAACTGTGTTGGGGAGAGATGTTCACCTGTTGAAATATACATTTTGTAAGACAAATAATAATGTGATTGAATGTATAAAAGAAAATGAAATGAAAAATTAATTAATTAATTAAAAGAAATACAGTAAATAGTTGTGAATACCAGATATAGTGTGGGAGGATGGTGGGTGAAGGAGTAGAGTCTGAGGAAGGACATTAAAGAGAAAAATAGAGAGGCTTAGCATTAATGGAATAAAGAAATGGGGTATTATCTGTTGAAGATAACTTTATAGTATTATCAGCTAGACTGGGGAGAAATGTATACAAGTTGTAATATTCACTTTGCAAGCTAAATAACATGATCGAATGTATAAAAGAACTTGAATTAAAATTTAAATATACATATATAAATAAATTTATTAACAAATTGGAAAACTATCTAAAGTTATGATATTTAGCACTATTAAGGATTAACTTGAATTCAATGTTAAGTCCAATGTGTCTGGAGAGCAATGTATTCAAATATTTTTGACAGAAAACAAAAAATTTCTATCAATCAATACATGGATCATATCATTTTTTTCCATGTAAATTGGAAATATTGTTGATTTTGACTTGAACAAAATTTGATATTCCTTCAGGCAAAAAAGAACAATATTTATGAAAGAATGCATTTTATCACATCTTTAAGCATAAATAAATAAATGAATAAATAAATAAATAAGGTATAAATTTTAGCCAGGAGAGAATGGTTAATATACTGAGAATATAAATTTATCCACTTACAATCTCATGAGTATAAATTAATATAACTTTCTATTTGCCTATCGTTGGTGTGGATATTTCTGTGTGTGTGTGTGTGTGTGTGTATGCATATGTTTATGTATGCGCTTCATTATGTGCACACTTGAATTTGCCATTTCTATGAGATTGATGCAATTCATTGGTGGCATGTAAGGAATTAAAAAATAACTTGAGAACTAAATATAAATTCTAGATTTTGAAAGTAGTAGTGTGTACTACATGGTCTATTTAGCTTAATTAGAAATATAAAAATTGGAGACATGAGAGTGTTCAAAGACTATAAGGTACCTATGGAGTATTCTCCCAAACTTTAGTAGAAACCCTAAAAATTAGTTTTAAAGCTATAAAATAAGTAACAAAATACAAATAAAATGGATAAATATCTTGGTGATAACAACAGTAAGAAATATGGAATCTGTTTCAATAACTTCTCAGAAGTCCAGTAGTCCAGAATATTTTTGTTTTCATATATAAACATCTGTACATATGTATTGCAGCATTATTTATTGTGGCATTATTCACAATTGCTAAGACACGTTACATATATATGCACATATATGTATATGTATGTACAAATGTATATGTGTATATGTACATATGTATATATGTGTGTGTATGTGTGTATGCTCAGATAAATCATTATTTATTTTCCAGAATATATTTGAGCAATTATATTTCTACCCTTTAGATATGAGCCAGCTTTTCTGCTAGAAAATATGTCAGACAGTAAAACAAAAACTACTTGAGTTCTTGAACAAATAGACTATGTAATTTATAACTTCATATGCATACATACATGCACACACGCACATGCGTGCATTCATGTGCCAGTTACTGACCCATTAAAGAGTAACTCTGCTATAGTTTTGGACAAAGAATAAGGAGTCTAAAGACAAAGTCAGGCAGTGAAGGTTCATGTATCCTCTTATGAGACTTCAGCCTCAGGCATTTTATTTTCATGCTCATTAATTCTGATAAGTCACAAATAGAAGAGATATTTTTGAAAGGTTATGATATTCAGGGTGTGCTACTATGATTCATATCCACTTATAGTTTATTCCATTGAATGTTTTAAGCTGAGAACAGGGCAGAGAAGGAAAACCAGATGCAATAGATGAAATATGGGACATACTTTGTGAGCGTTGCCCAGAGACTTAACAACTTCATATATAAAATATAGGAACTCCTGGGATAACTATGAGGATCAATTATGATAAACTATGCAGAAGTACCTTACAAACTAATGCAAAATAGTTATGAAATTATTAAATATTTTAAATCCCATTAAACAGTCACTAATACAGAACGCAGACAGCTTCTCTTTGATATATTTGACAAAGGATGTGGAAAGTTGTCATCCTTGTATACACCACTAATTTCCCTTCTAGCTGCTCCGTTTTCTTTCTTTTCATGCTAGTTACCTCATGGCAGTCCTTCTTGGTTTGTGCAAGAAGTCATTCACATCATTCATAAACTAATCTCCCACAGTCAGTGGAAAAAAATTGTTCACTATGTCTGGAGATAGATGGTGCTCAGAAACAAATATATTACAGAAATGTCTTCAGTATTCATATCCTTAAAACCCATGGTGAGGATAGTAAAACACTCTCACTCATACAAAAATGATTGCATAGTTTATATAGAGTGGCATTTACTTCTACCTTCCCATATCAGCAGCTTTCCCAAATATGCCATTAATCAGGATAGGGAACAGTTAGAATTGGGACAGAAGCTGAATGCATATTTATATCACATTACATAACAGTGCTACAGGAACCAGCGATGGTAGGCAGGTATGAACCATCATAACTGACTTCTTAAAAATGACAGTGAGGTCTACAGTGTTGTATGTACACATGAATCGATTGTATGCCAAAACCCAGCTGATGCCATACTTACATCCTCTAATTGTAAGTTATGAACATTTTAGCCTCAGGGCCAGCCAATGGTGTGGTGTTTAAGATGGATGGATTCCACATGGCCAACTGCATGGATTGAGTGCCAGAAGCAGTGACCTGAGAAACATGACAGGCATGTTTTTTCGTACTTTCCAAAATCCCAAAAGGAGAATGGAAGAGAAGGTGTGGCCACCCCTGCCAGGGTTGCTTTCTCATTCAATTCCACTCTCTTACTCTCTTCCTTTTCTGGTGAATGCATATACTCTATAGCAAGTTGGAAAAAAAAAAAAAAAAAAAAAGATCACGTTCCATCATTTTCTCTTTTATGGTCTATCACTTGCATTTTCTGGTAACAATGTTGTCCAGCATTGATGATGATCACCTTAAATATGGATTCATTTGCTCTTTTAAAATACTTATAATAAAAATAATTATTTAAAGACTGTCTTTTGGTGCTACAAAATATAATCATTGGTCAAGAAGATACCATGAAGAATGTAAACAAATAAATTTTTAAATATATGAATAAAAATGAGCCCAAAGTTTAAGCTGGTATCATAATAAGGGTAGCCTTTCTGTTATGAGTTAGTTGCCCACCCATTTACATGTACATTTTGGATAATATTACCCTCCTGATCTATTTACAATCATTTCTCATCTTGATCAATGCCCTTGCAGGTTGATCTATAGAAGCTCTTACATTTCCATGGACTTTCTTGTCTTCTGATTGGCCCTGTAGTTAGTTTTGATGTGTTTAAGGGTTCTAAATTTTAAAAGAACTTTGAATTATTGTTATGCATTTTTGCAATTGTTTTCCTGATATATTGCTTTTCTAAATTTATATTAGACCCTGATTAGATTAAAAGCTTTCTGTGTTAATTTTGAATTGTGTATACTCTTATAAACCATCTTCAGTTATTTGGGAATAAAGCCAGAAGAAAATCATGTACATATGTTTTACAAATTCTTTTTATCTTAGAGTTGAAGTCTTAAAGCTGAAAGAAGTAGGTTCAAAGGAATCCCATCTGCTAATCTACCATAAAGTGCAAGATGATTTATGAAGAACTTGCAAGAATTGTGGGCAAACATTGCTAAAAAATCAACTATTGAGATATAATTCATGTACCACAATATTCTATTTTAAAGTGTAAGATTACAGGGTTTTTAGTGTATTTACAGTTATGCAAGTGTTGCTGCAATCTAATGTTGTCATCACCCAAAAAGAAACGCCAAATTCCTTGGCAGTGAGTTCCTGTCTACTGTCTTCTAGGTTATGCAAACACTAATCTATTTTCTGTCTGTTGTGTCCCAGGTTATGCAAACATTAATCTATTTTGTGTGTCTATACATGTTTTTAGTTTCTTTATTGTTAATTTTATTTTAATTTGTTTGTTTGCTATATGACACATGTACTCATCAGAAAGACAGAGAGGAAAGAGGTAATACATTCCCCAGGTTGGAGGCCATGCTGTAATCCCTCCTACTCCAGTTCCTTCTTCAGATTTTTGGCAGGTACATTCATACACCCAGATTTTCAAGCAGCTAGGTCTAGGACTTTAACTGTGCAGTTGGCTCTGTGGGATCCACCCCCAAGGTTTGTTGTTGTTGTTGTTGTTTTTGGTTAGAGGTTGTGTGTGCTTCACTGGTGAGAGATAAAAACAGAAAGGAAATGGGAGATGGTCGTGCTACAATCCGTTTTTCAGGATTTTGTGTACACTCATACACATGCATGGCATGTTTTCTAGCTCCAAGGTCCAGGACTTGAACTGCACAGTTAGCTATGTAGGATTTAGCATCATTAACAATCACGTCACTGGAGGGCCCATGTCTCCATACATTTCCTTTTGGCATTTCATACAAATTCATTTATCATAAAGTATGTGGTATTCTGTGTCAGGCTTTTTTAATTAACAAAATGTTTTCAAATGTTAATCTCATCACATGTACTGACATTTTTTTAATTGCTGAATAATTTTCTATTGTATGAACATATCACTTTTGCTTATCACTCATTGATGACAGATGAATTGCTTTTACCTTTCAGCAATTTTCAGTTATGCCTCTGTGAACATTCATGGACATGTTTCTTCTGGATAAACAAACATGCCCTTATACGTTTTGCGTATACAACTAGGAACGGCGTTTCTGAGCTATATAGTAACTTTATGTTTAATGTTTTGAGAAACTGTCAAAGTGTCAAAAACTAATTTTGAAAATCATTTCTTATCATTCCCTTTGAACATATAAGAGAATGTATAATTAGAATCTGCTGTAGTGAACAGAGAAATCAGTAGTTAGAATTTCTTGGGAGAAATTTTTATTCTTCTTAGAAATAAGAAGGGATATGTTTTTGGTCATGTTCCTCTAAGTGAAAATTTCTTTTAGAAAAACAAAAATACAGAGCCAGCAGATGGCATAGTGGTTATATTGCTGAACTCCCACATGGCTAACCATGATTCAAGTCCTAGACTAGGTGGCTTGAAAATCACACTGGGCATGTGTGTGTGTGTGTGTGTGCCCATGATCCCGGGAGAAGAATGGAGGGGGGAAGGGACTGATGCATGGCCATTCTCCCCTGGGGGAAGTGATTTCTCACTTTTCATCTCACTATCTATGTCTCTCTTTCCACAGCAAGCATAGGAGTAGTAAGGCAAAAACTTCTAAAAAAAAAAAAAAAAAAAAGAAGAAGAAGAAAGAAAGAAAGAAAAGAAAAGAAAAATGAGAGCAAAAATGAAAATCTGGTTTTATGGCTTATGAGAAACATATGTTCAATTTGTTCAGGGTTAGGTGCTTTCATGCGGAAGATACTAAGAATGTCCTAATGAGGAGAGAGTACCCAGCAGAAAAAAAACATACTGAGGGCTACATGTAAGCGGGTGACCAGGAACATTCACCTGTGACAGAGATCTGCACTTGAAGGTCTTCAAAAGAGGATTCCTTGGGGAACCTACAAACAAGAAAAAAGCAGTATATGGGCATCTCCCAGACAGAGACCTTATAAGCTTTATCAGTTAAGTGATACGTTTTCTGTTGGTTGCCTTTCCTTTTATACTCCTTCTGTCCTCCATATTCCACCCACATCTTGGATTTAAAGCCATCTAAAAAATATGGAAGAGCTGAAAGAGAGGAAGTTCTATTGCACAGAGAACTCCCTTCAATTCCTTAAACAATGTTTCAAGAGACTGCGCACAATTTGCGAAAGCATTGAATTAAAGTTTGAATCCATTTGGGTGCCAAATAACAATTTGAAACCCATGCATAGTTTTTCCATGATATTCCTTTTCCATGAACTTCATGACCTCATGTGTTCTCCTTACTTTGAGTGGTAGCTCTAAGACTGCAGGTTTCACTTTACTTCGCCTTTAGTCTTCCCTAAAATAGTCCACATTCCTACATTTGAGATGAGGCCAGATATTACTGTTCATTGAATCTAAAACATGTTGATTCTTCTCCAACTGAGTTTCTGCTTACTTATCTGTATGATGAGGTAAACTTAATGAAACAAAACAAGGTGTGACATCATGACTATCCATTTCATAGCTATTTCTCCAAAATTTACCATAGTGTCCAACATTAAATTATTACTTAACAAACATTCTAACTGATGCAGGAATGTAGGGGTGCAGGGATGATCAGGCCCAGCACTTGCAGTGAGACATGAGTTCTTGCCCTATGCTCAGGATAAATTAGAGATGAGGACACAGAAAGTAGGTATAGCATAGTGTGGGGTTTCGGGAAAGGCAGGGAAGGAAAAACAGAACTCCCAAGGAGAAGAGAAAGGTCTTGGTGGCTGAGGAGGAACTGGGGTGAAGGGATTTTAGCTGAGTCAGTGGGGTGGGGCTTGTTCTAGGTGGGGTTCACACATACATTCCCTTTGTGATGGGGAGGGGCACATGTAGGAAAGGTCCATTTTTTTCTCCTAAATTTGAAATGGGTAGAAGGTCAAGAGATATTTTTTATCTAGAGGGGTTGGGTCATAAAAACCGTTATCTTATCCTCTTCCTGGAATGTGGTGGGGCCTGGAAAAAGCCTTTGATTTAGATCTAAGTCTTGCTACCTAAGTCCATCACTGAGCCACCATTGTAAGAGGTCTCTCCTGAGCAGTCAGCGGAGCTTCTTTATCTCCATCTTAAAACTTAGCCATTTTGTGATTCCATGTTGGGTCCCTATCTTAACTATATTTTTAAGGTCCCTCTCTCCTACCTCATAACCATTAATAATTATACAATGCATTTACTTTAGAAAATATAGGGTCAAGTTTAAGTTGTCTCCTTTAATTGTATGATCTTTTTTTTTTTTGGACAGCATTAACTGTCATATTAACTGTCAATTGCTTACTTAGACTCTTAATCTGCAAAATGACTACTGGCAAGATGGATACTACTGGCAAGAATGGACACTTAATATTTTCTTGTCAACGCTGATGAAAGTATTTAGTATTTTAATACAAAGCTATACAGAGTACAGCAGTTAAGTGCTGTGTGTAGAAAAGCAGATCCCACATGGACAACTTCGGTTTGAGTCCCCATACCCTGGATTGAAAAACACTGGGGTACATGTTCATGTATGCCCCAGAATCTGGCTGGAAAGAGAAATGGAAGGAAAGGATGATGCTATGAACTTGCCCCATTGGAGAGTGCTTACTTTCTCTCTCCCCTACTCTTTTCTCTCTCTCTCTCTCACAAGGGCACATGCCCACAAGCAATGACAAAAAAATAAAAAGCAAACAAACCAACCAAAGAAAACCCCTAAGTCATTAAGTGCAACGTTTTAAAAACAAGTGCCTATTTGTATTTGATTTGGTGATGAAAGAGAATTGCTTACTAAATTCTTGGTCAGATATCAGCCATTTGTATCATTTAAATGTGTTTAGTTTATCCTAGCTGATAAACAGTATTCCTCCCTCAAGTGCATCCACATAATTGTCTAATAGGTATCTATTGATAGTTAATGCCTTTTTTGCGAGTTTCAAATAGATTTTCTTTGACCTTAATACATCTAGTAAAAATATCAAATTTTTAAATATTTACATTTATTCTTTCATTTCCTTCAAAAATTTCTGACTCGCTTACTTAAGTACTACTAAATGTGTCCGAATAAAAATGAAGACTTGGGAAATACTCATTTGTAATATGTACTTTACCATTTATGGTTTTATTATAGGTGATGTCTTTATAAGCTCATAATTTTTTTTTAAGAGAGGTTTTTGCTATAGGGCGCGTGCACTCGCCAAAAAGACAAAGAGAGACAGAGAGATAGAGAGTGAGAAATTACCCCCCCCAGTGGGGGTGGCCATGCCGCAATCCCTTCTCCTCCATTCTCCTCTCTGGATTTTGGGCATGCACGCACATGCGCGCGGCCTAACTTTAAGTCACTGGGTCTGAGACGCGAACTATGGATAGCTACATGGGAGTCCAGCGTCATAGCCATTACGCAAACTGCTGGTCCCCACATTTTTTTTTTTTATTTTGACATTAATGTTACTTCTGTGCTGAGGAAGTAAATATAATAAATGCTGATTTTATTATTATAAAACACAAGGATATATATATATATATATATATAATCTTTTTATTATTAGTTAATTCATGTAAGATATTTTTAATTTATTAACTTACCATTTTTGTACATAGATCTTTTTTAAAGCACTACTTGTTTAATTTTATTAATTATTATTATTTTTTAAAATTTGTCCAGAGAGAGAGAAAGTAAGAAAAACAAGCTGCCTTATTCACGATTTCTAAGACATGGAACCAACCCAACTGCATACAAACAGATGAACGGATTGAAAAATTGTGGCACATATACTCCATGGAATACTATTCAGCCATAAAAAAACCCAGCAAGACCCCAGAATTTGATAGAAAGTGGATGAATATGGAAGATTCGTTGCTGAGTGACGCAAGTCAGGCTATGAAAGAGAGACTTTCTATGTCTCTACAAGTCAGGCTATGAAAGAGAGACATTGCATGTCTCCACTTAACATGTACCACTGTCTGCACTCTATGGTAGAGACTAAAAGACTGGAGAATATATAAGTATTAAAAATTGTAATGGACACTAGAGACAAAGTGGCAAGAGAGTGTGAGAGGGGAAGAGTGTAGGAAGTGTGGGGGGGAAATGGAGAGGTAAGACACTTGTGGGACATAGATAAGGTTTATTATCTGTTGACGGGGATTTGTATGGTGGTCTCAATCAGGCTGGACTGAGGTGTATATCATGCTGGGTAAAGTCTCTTCACAATCTAAGTGATATATAGTGATTTAATATATGAATAATAATAATAAGTGTGTGTGTGTGTATATATATATATATATATATATATATATATATGTATATATATATATATATATATATATATATATATAATAAAGCAAGTTGCCGGTCTCAAACTTGTATTCTGGTTGACCATATAGGAGCTTAGTGCCTCAACCACCTCAAGCATCCTGTACATATACCTTTAGAAACTATTTTCTGTGCATTCGAAATTTGACCTTAATATCAGAAAAGATTTTACTTCTAAAAATATATATTTATAAAAGACAATGAATAGCATTTTATAATAAAACATAATTTTATTTGTTTCATTTTTTTGAAATTAATAAGGTAAGAATACCTATCAGAAACTTTATTTATAGAAGTAAAATAATAGGCATTCTAAAAATGAGGTAAGATTAATTTACTATTAATATTTTTAAATATTTTAGACATAACATATATATCTTACGTGCCTTTTTTTTCAGAGAAAGAAAATCTGGAATTTTAATCTATGCTTTACAAGGGAACGTCTGTTGAAGCACCTAGGTGTGTGTGTGGGGGGACAAGAAATGATACACGTGCAACCAAGATGAGTGACGAGGCATCCAGATTTCAGGGTGATTTAAATGTCGGTCCCCTCCAAAACTCACGTTCAAATTCAATTGCCATTGTAATAGTATTGAGAAATGGGACCTTTATGAATTAATTAGGCCATGAGGGTTCCACCTTCATAGATGGAATTAGTGCTCTTTCAAAGGGTGAATTTGCCCCCTTCTCACTCACTCTTGCTCCTCTACTCTTCTGACTTTTGATTAACTTGCATCCTTCTTCTTTGAAAGGTGAAGCATGCAAAGCTTCATCTTGGAAGAAGACACTGGCCTCCCTGGACACAGCACCTGCTGGTTTCTGGACCTCAGGCTTCCCAGATTATAGAGCTGTAAGAAAATATATTTCTTTTTATAAATGACTGTTTGTTATAATCACAAAAGCAGACAAAGACAAAGAAACATTATATTTCTCGCCTTGAGAGCATCTGAGAATTCAATAGTAAGCTTATAATACTAGAGAATTATAATGGTATCTGGTACAAAACAAACACACACAAAAACAAATCGTCCATTTTCTTCATTGGCACTCTTTCTCAGGGGAAAAGAAAGCTAAGAAAATAAATATTATTCAATTTCTTATAAAATGACTTTGTGGGACTCTTACCCCATTTGATATAGCAGATTTCAGCATCTGTTGCCAAATTCTAAAGTACTAAAAAGAGGATTAAAAATTCAAGCAATAGGGCTATCCAGTAGTAGTGTCATTTTTGACATCGATAACTGTATGCAGTTCAAATCCAGACACAAGTGACTAAAAGTAATGTCGAGTACATGTGTATAACCTAAATCCCAATGAGATGGAAAAATGAAAGAGAAGGGATTGCACATCCCTCTGGGGGATGATTTATCTTTCTATCCCTCTGTCATTCTCTGATGAGCACACATGTCCTCTGGCAATTGAAATGTAAGTCAATCAATGATCAATAAGCATATCAAAGAGTTAGAGAGTGTGCAATTTTAAGTAGAATTGTGCTCCTACTATAAAGGAAAATTAATTATTATTGAAAATGACAAAATATGTAGAAAACATACAAAGGAGTAGAAATTTTTCTAGGAATAGCTTCACATTGCTTTGCTTCAGACAGAAACTGTGTAATGTGGTATTTTGTCACACTCCTATAAAACCATGCTAATTTTTTCAGTGTTTATATATGTACACACACATTCACACACACACACACACACACACACACAAACACACACACACACAATATCAATACATTTTTTCTCCTCTGAAAAAATCTGAATATACACAAAAAGACCTTTTTATATGAACCTGATTTATAGAAATGTCACTACTATAATCTGCAAGGACTTTAAAAAGTTTGTGGGAAATGGAATTAAAGTCTGAGTTTATTGCAGTACAAAAATTTTGAAATCCATACATAGCTTCTTCATAATAGACACTTTCCAAGATCTTTTTAAAGATTCCCTGTATACATTTAGCATTCCATTTTGTTCTGGATTTTGGTAGATAACTAAAGATATTTTATGCTATTGCATCTGGTTCATCAACTAATTGAGGTGACACAATTTTTCAGAGCCTTATTTACTTCATTTAGAGTAAATTGAATTTAAATTATGTAGGGGATAGTCTGCTCTCCTCTAGTTCAATGTAGGTAAAAGGTTCTGAGTTACACATTATGCTTTCTCTGAGCCAGACTTTATGTATTCTTTTAGTATACAATGTAATGTTGAGGTAGTAACTTGAAACACTGATCAAAGCATACTACTCCTTTGACGCTATGATATTATTTTCTTCAAATATAACACTTTTGATATATTTCATAGCTGAAAACTGGCTGTGTTCTGTCAGAAGCAGAAAAATAGTAGTAAACTAGAGCTCTGTCCTCAAATATCTTTAGTCTGACATTGAAAATATTCACCATCCTTATTATGCCAGGTATTTGTAGCACTTGGAAAATTAATAAGGTGGTTTAGCCTGCATTGATAGGGTGATAACATATTTGAGTTGTGTCAGTATAGCAGTCTTTCCTCACAATATTGGTTTCTAGGGCTGTCGTGACTACTCTGCTTTGGCTCTGAAATAAGTTCTGTAATCCAATTTCCGAGAAGATGAATAGAAGCCAACATCCCTTGTCTTTTTTGATTCATCAATAGATTGATTTAATATTTATTGGGCACTGTTTTCCATAGTCCAGAACTCCAGTCATGTCTCCAGTAAGGAGAAATGAAGCTCAGGGAAGCAAATTAACTCTTTCCAGTATTACATTTTCAGATCAACTCTTATTTGCTTTAAAAGTGGATACATTTTGTAATTTTAATTAATCATAATCTAAATTATATCGGCAGAATCAAATTTTGCAAAATCCAAAGGTATTAAGAGAGTATTTGGATGACTGAGACAGAAGACTAGTAGGTTTTAGAGAATAGTTAATTCTGTAAATGAAATCTTTGGTAAAATTACAAGACATCAGGAACCAGCAGTTAGCGTAATGGCTATGTCACTGAACTGCCATGTAGTTGACTGTGGTTCGAGTTCTGGACCCGGTGGCTTAAACTCATGCCGGGCATGTGTGTGTGTGTGTGCCCAAGATCCTGACAGGAGAATGGAGGAGAAGGGATTGCGGTGTGGCAATACCCCCTGGGGGGTGATTTCTCACTTTCTATCTCTCTGTATTTTGGCCAGCACACGCATCCTATAGTAAAAACCTCTCTCCCCCCCCCAAAAAAAAAGACATCAATAAAAAATCAAAAACAAAAAGTCATATTCGAGTAATAATTTTGGTAATCAACTATGTTAAAATTTTAAAATTACCAAATTAAGACTTAATTATTTAGAATGTATAATAATAATATTTTAAATGGCTAATGCATAGTGTTATGTGTAAAGTTATATTTCAAATATTTGAATACTTTATTTATAATTGACACAAATCTCAAGATATAATTCCTATCAATAACAGTACCTTACTTTTACCGCATTCCAGTGAAAAATGAATTTTTGTTAAGTTTGTGACATGTTCATTGTTTATATTTTCCTAAAAGAATGCATATATAAGATAATAAAAGGTGTATTTAAATATAAAGTCAGAAACATTTTATGGAACACAGATATTAATCACTGAAAGTCTTATATTATGAATATCTTTACTTTTTTCTTTAAGGATTTTTGTTAGAGGGTGTGTGCACTCGCCAGAGAAACAGAGACAAAGACAGAAAGTGAGAAATCACCCTTCAGGGGAGATGGCCATGCCACAATTCGTCCTCCTCCATTCTTCTGTCAGGATGTTGGGCATGCATGCACATGTGCCCAGTGTGAGCTTAGGCCACCAGGTCCAAGACTTGCACCACGGTCGACTACATGAGAGTTCAGTAACATAGCCATTATGCCAACTTCTGGTCCCAGCATCCAGCATTTTTCAAGCCTCTGGGTATGGTACTTGTATCATGCAGTCGGCCACATGGCATCCAGTTGCCTTAACCACCATGCCACCAGCTGGCCCATAATTTTATTTTAAATTTTATTTATTAGTCATGATAGAATGTGTGCATTGCATTTAAGAGAAAGAGAGAGAGATAAAAAGAGAGAGAGGACCATTCTCCACAGGATTTAGTCCTGTCTTGTCAAATCTGCATGGTCATGTGGGATCCAGCTTCTATTGAGCAAAACATTAATGCTATGCCATGGAGCCAGCCCTCTACAAATTTTTAAATCAGAACAGAAATATAACAAGATTTTAGGAAGAAAATGGAATATTGCTTAAATAAGAAAATAAATCTTAAAAAACATAATGCATTATACCTGAAGATTACCCAATGGTGCTTCTCAATGAAGAATTAAATTCATGAAGTTGTATTATTAGTGAAAGCAACCTCAAGTCAAGGTGTGGACAAAGACACATATAATCTGAAAAGGATATGAATGGAGAATATGTTTAAAATGAAGGTCTTTACTGTTACTGAATGAAGGTCCTCTGGTATTCCAAGATAGTATATAGATAATCAATAAAATAATTGTCATAATAACGCATAAATTTTAGTGTTAACTGAATCTTGCTATTGCTAAAAGTTTCAATAACTACTCTAAATCACCAGCAGGGATAAAATTATCTATTTTATTCATATTTGAACAGTTTAAATGATTATTGTCATAGTTATTCTTTTTTTATTTCAATTTATTTATTTGCATTCATTCACTGTACATCATTACAGCATACAAAATGAGATTTTCCATCCAGAGTACACTGTATATTGTCTCAATCAAGCAGATCAACAAACATGTTATTGTCAGCAAATAATCTTCCATTTCTGTATGTTTTGCCCCCCCCCCCATCCTTGATTCCCTATCACTTACCCTCTGCCATCTCCCACTCTCCTCCCACACTGTCTCTGGTATCTATGTTTGATTTCTATACTGTTTTCCCCCCACATTTTATTGAATTACTAAAGATCTTAATTAATCTAAATATTTTCATAGCAAACACAGGTGATATATACATTTCCATGAACTCAAGTCTAACTTTATGCATCCTATAAAGTAGCACCTAGCTGGGGCTATATATCTTACTGCAGTCATTGAATAGATATATATTTTTTTTTCTTGAAACTTTTTTTTTTGTAACTTAATTTACATTCTTTCCCTAAGCATCATCACAGCATACAAAACATGATTTCCCATCCAGTATATATTGCATAGTGACTTAATAAAAAATTTTCCATTTCTAGTTCCTAGAATTATTTTTACCCCTCTTTCTGACCCTCTGTCCTTTCCCACCCTCTTCTCACACTATCTCTGGTGTCTACAATTGTCTTCCATTCCTTTCCCACCCACATTGTATTAACCACACAATTTCTTACATAATCTAACTACTTTCAATGGTGAGTTCATTCATTACTCTTAAGAAAACCAGTTTTAACTTCAATCAAAGAAACGCCAAGGGACTTTGTTTAAAGCCAGGAAACAGGTTACGATTCTGTTCAAATGGTAGGTGCATGAACCTATCAGTCTCATGTACTTTTATCTTCTGTTCTGGTTCAATTTTCCTGATTAAATTCTGGGATATAATATTCAACTCTAGACTTGTCCCTATGATTAAGTTGGCCACTTTCTTAGTTTTTGAGCTCTTATTTCCATGTGTCTGAATTTAATTTTCCTGACATAGCACACCCTTGAGAACTTCTTGGAGATCTGGTCTGGTGCTGGTAAATTCTTTCAGGTTTTGTTTATCTGAGAATGTTCTTGTCTTTTCTTCCCACCTGAAAGATAATCTTGCCGGGTAAAGTATTCTTGGCTGAAATTGTTTCTCTCTTAACACTTTGAATATATTTTCCCATTCTCTCCTCGTTTGCATTGTTTCCAATGAGAGATCTGCTGTTAGCTTGATGGGATGTCCTTTGTAGGTAACTTGATGTTTTTCTCTTGCCAATCTTAGTATCTTGTCTTTGTCTGCAGTTTTGGTCAACCTGGCTATAATGTGTCTTGGAGAACATCTTCTTGGGTTGATTTTATTTGGAGTCCTTTGTATTTCTTGGGATTGGATCTTCGCATGACTCTCTAGGTTTGGAAAGTTTTCTTGCAGGATTTCATGGAATAGATTATCAATGCCCTTATGGGTCTCTTCACCTTCTGGAATGCCAATTATCCAGATATTTGGACGTTTGATGGTATCTAGTACTTCTCGTATATTATTCTCAAATTTTTGGGCCATTTTCTCGGTCTTCGTGGTGGATTTTTTTAGGTCAGTCATTTTCTCTTCTACATCTGAGATTCTATTTTCTGAATGATCTAGTCTGCTTTTAATACTTTCAAGGGAGATTTTGACTTCCTGAATTATAGACTTCATCTCTAACAGCTCCGTTTGAGTCTTTTGTAAAGTGTGTAATTCCTCTTTTAGATCTTGCAAGAATTTCCTCATCTCCTGGAACTCGTCAACTTCTTTCTCCTTTCTCTTTAGTAGTTCATTGTCTCTCTTCTCTTCCATCTCTGTTAGCTTCGACATTATGAATGCTCTAAATTCCTTATCAGGCATTTCCATGATTTTCACCAAGCTGCTTGTGGATGAAGAAGAGTTACACTTTTCCCTTGGAGGAGAGGTATTTTCTTGTTTTCCCATATTTATTGTGATCCGACGGTGATTTCTTGTCATCTGATGGATGGTATTTTTCTTTCAAATTCTTGAAGTTCAGTCTGAATGTTCAGGAGCGAGCAGACAGAGGTAATCTAGGATCTCTTTGCCATTCTGTTTTGATTGCTGGTGGAGCAGATTCAGTAGATATTGAGGAATATTCTAACCCTATTAGTATTTGGATGTTTAGCTACAGTGCTCTTAGATCCGTCTAGTTCGCTGGAGCCATGTGGAACCTTCTGAAGTCCTGGCCTGGCCTCTTCTGCCGCTAGCTCATTTGCTGGAGGCTGAATTATCCATAGAAAATCTTCATGCCCTAAAATACCTAGTTCGCTGGAGCCATGTGGAACCTTCTTCTGAAGGCCCGGCCTGGCTTCTTCTCTGTCATAGTTATTCTTTATAGAAATACATTTTTAATGAGATTTTGCTATTTTGGACTAAATCCAAGGATATTTGTAGTAAAATAAATTCATACAGCCCAGAAATAGTATATTGCAGAGATTTCATTAAAATGATTTTCTAAATTTCAATCAATGGAATAGTGAATATTCAGGTAATTTATTAAGCAAGTAAATTTAAAAAAAAAAAACATTTTTTTCTGTAAATAAAACAACTCAAGTCCCCTTCCCATTTTTATAATCATTTCATGGGTATAAATTGAATGTGAAGTTGGCACAAATAATTACTTGTCTCTCTCTCTCAAGGCTCTTAATTTAAAAACAACTATATGTTTCTTTAATAAACCTCTATACAATATTCTGGCCTGATTTTAAAATCCATATGAGCAACAAATGAAATACTCATTAATTTCTATACTTTCGCATTTTCCTTCACAATAATTCACAAATATTGGCAGGGGATGGTGTAAATGGTCAAATGAGCCTATGTCCTGACATATTACCTATTTTGCAGTACTCCATAATGTCCCAGTTGGGTTTATTATCATCATTATGAGATAAAAGGAAATCAAACTACAGGAAGAGTGGATTTGTCACTGCTAATAGTAAAACAGATACGGGGAAAGGATTTAAAACAAAACAAAATGGAAGTGAAGAAGTGCAGTATAGCTGACTTTAGGCCATGAGTATCTTTACTTTTGTTAGTAACACACACGATATTTACAATAGCATACATTTCATTTCATTATCAAGGTTTCAGAGATTATGTGACCCTATATTGGCTAAAACTCTTTTATTTCTAGTCTTGTTAATAATAAATATTGTGCTTATGCTGTTTTTAATCTTCAGTTCTTGTTACAATTGTCTGAAAAGAAAGAAAAAGGATAATGTACACTTAATATTAGACAAATATTATATAAGATGCTGATATGACTTACAGAATGAAAACGTTATTCAGTTGTCCTTCCTTATCTGTAGGACATATGTTACAAGATCTTCAGTAGATGCCTGAAACTGAGGAGAGAATCAAACTCCATATATAGTATGTTTTTCCTATACATACCTGTGATAAAATTTAATTTATAAATAAGGCAAAGTATGAGATTAGCAACCGCAATAATAAATAGAACTAACAATAAATAAATCATGTCTAATAATAAAATAGAATAATTGTAATAATATACTGTTAACGAGTTATGTGAGTGGGACCAGCTGACAGTGTAATGGTTATTTTACTGTACTCTCACATGAGCAGTTTCAGTTTGAGTCCCAGACTTGGAGGCTTGAAGCTCTCACTGGTGCATTGAGTGCATGCCAAAAATCCCAAGAAAAGAGTGGAGGAGAAGGAATTGCAGTCTGGCCATCTCTCAAGGGGGTGATTTCTCTCTTTATGTCTCTCTGGTGAGCACATGCACCTTAAGGAAAAAAAAAATAATCTCTCAAAAAAAAAAAAAAAAAAAGAAAAGGAAAAGAAAAACATATATGAATGAAATCTTTCTCTAAAAAAAGTTTTATTGTACTCTAATCACCTATTTTTGGACCCAGATTGACCATGAAAAATTGAAACTGCTAAAAGTAAAACCATTCATGAGGGGTGACTACTGTGTTGACTTTCTATGTAATCTTATTCATTTATTGTCAGAAATAACACACTTTTTCAATTTGCATATATTTCATGAAAATTATGTTATAATCAAGTAAGTTGAAGTCATCTGATCAGTTTTTCTATTTTTAAATATTTTGTTTCTTTTTTCTTATAATCTGTTAATAATTTTAGAATTGAGCGTTTGAGACCATTCAAGTTTATATCATCCTCTGGAGCAATCCCACATGGGAAGGCTGTGCTGTAGTTTGGGGACCTCTTCTATTTGGAGCCCATGATTTGGGGCTAATGAGGCTGAAGAAAGATCACAGTGTCAAGACCCTGATGGAGGTGTCATTTCTCTCTCTCTCTTTTTCCTTGGTCTTCAACGATATTAATTAATTAATTAAAAATAAATCATGATAAAATATATTTGAAATGGAATTATAACTCTTAGAGAAGAAGATAATTTTCAAGTTCTATTTTTCAGGTGGCATCCATACAGTCACTGTATTTTACACATTATACAAAGAGGAAGCCTTGCAATTATTGGGGGTAAAGCAGGAAAACTATTTGTTTCTATTTTTTTGTCTTTTTATTGGCTTCTCTTATTGTCTCATTGAGCATATTTATTAAGCTTATTTCTTCATTAAGCTGTAATTTACCTATAAATTTAAGTAGACAGTTTAATAAGTAACTAATCTGGTCATGTCCCAGAACCTTCTAATTTCCTATCCTTTGCCAGTCATCTTCCCTGAATACCATATGAAACCACTGTTATGACCTCTCCACCATACCTTAATTTGGTCTACCCTATAATATTATATGTATGGAATATGAGTGTATGTGTTCTTTTATTCTTATATTTCTAAGTAGCATGGCACTTTATGGGTATAGCTCAGTCTGTTCATCTAAGACTGCTAATTTCGAATCACAAGAGTAAGTGACTACTGACAGCAGGACTAAGCACAACATTTGTGAGAGGAGAAAGAGACTGTCATGGTTATCAAATGCTAAGTGTGCAAGATGTTAAAGTCATTCCAGTGTTCCTCAGGGACTAAAGGGAATAAATCATTTTACTTTATTTGTTTATTTTGTAAAGAGCATTTTGCCATAGGGCACATGCATTCTCCAGAAAGAGTGAGAGAGACAGAAACAGAAACAATAAAAGAGAAAGTGAGAAATCACTCCCTGGAGAGATGACCATGCCATAATTCTTTCTCTTCTATTCTCCTCCTGAGATCTTGGGCATGCATGCACAGGTGAACGGCATGCTGTTCAAGCTACTGGGTCCAGGACTTGAACTGTGGTTGGCTATGTGGGAGTCCAGTAAGATAACTTGCTACACTCTCTGCTGGCCCTGATATTATTATTTAAATTAAATAAGAGCATATATACCTTAGAATATTTATCAACTCTACTAGTTTAAGTGACACAACTATTTAAGTAAAAATGGTGGTGAAAATATTTAAGAATCAGTTGGAGCTATATAGGAGCCTAATATATTTGCAATCATTCTTTTTCAATCATCAATTTAGCCTTTCATATTAAATCTAATTTTCTAGTTTCTAATAAAAAGGTCTGCTTCCATTCAATTATGTAGTAAAGATACAAGGGATTTAATGTGAGGAAGAAATAATTTCTCATTCATGCAAAGTATCAGGTCATTAGAACACTCAGTAGATTCAATTTATAAAACATATTTAAAAAAAAACCACATATATTCTTTAGCATAACAATCCCAATGGCTATCTGAAATTTTATGGTAGTATCACCATTTTACACTATAGCCAGAATTTCTTGTGATATTATCAAGAAAATAATATTAATTTTCCTTTAGATTTGTTTATAATTACATACAGTATGAGTATACATACTATATGAGTATACATACTATATACTACTATGTTGTGTTACTTATTGCTTATTTATTCTTTGAGGGAACATTTGTTAAGCGCATATTCTAGACACTTTTCTAGGGGCAAGGAATGCAACAGTGAAAAAGGCAGATGACAAAACATTAATGAATATATATGATATGGTTAATAACGTGAATTGTAGCAAAAACTGAGCAAAGTCAGAGACATGGGGAGGATCTGAAGAGAGAGAATGCTTTTAGTTCATACAGGGTAGTGAAAGAAGTCATGGCTGAATTAGTGATATTTGAGCAAAAAGCTTGGAGAGAGAGAATGAGCCAGTAAATACCTGAGAATAGTTATTCAGGTAGACAGTGAAACATGCATAGGTCCCTGTAGTAAAAAGATACTTGGCACACTTAAGGACTGCAGGAAATAGAATGAACATGAGGAAAATTGAGATTGAAAGTAATTAATAAGGGGAATAAGGGATGAGAATAAGAAAAATATCTCAAGTTGTTTTATGAAACTAGATACTGGTAGCTGAAAATAATTGATAAGGGAAAGACTGGAGAAAGGGCAAGATTGTGTGGCAAAGTAAAGAGTTTCAAAATACACTTACTAAGATTGAGATGCTGTCAGATATCCTGAGAGTGGAGATGGTTAGTAGATCACTGCCCATGGAATCTGAGATAGAAGAGAGAGGTCTGGACTGCAGGGGAAAAGTTAACACTCATTATTACAATATCAGAATTTAAAGTTGTGAAAATGGATGAGCTCATAGGAGAAAGTAATATAAAAAGAGAAGGGAACTGAGCTGTGGTCATCCCCTCTTGGGGTGATTTTTCACTTTTTTTCTCTCTGACTCTCTTTCTCTCCAGAGAGTGCATGTGCCCTATAGCAAACAAGCCAACCAACCTCTAAAAAAAAAGGATGAGAGGAGAAGATGATGAAATACTGGTTCAGAGACCACGTTTAGACAGTGAAATAGGGAGTTAAAATTAATAATTCATGAAGAGAATCCAAGCTGAAGGGTGACAGAAGGCCACCCAATAAGGACTGTAGGTTATTTAGTGAACTGGCAACCTCTGTAAACCCATGACTTCATATAAAATGGGCCAGCAGGTGGTGTGATGGTTAAGGTCCAGGACTCTCACATGGCCAACTGCACAGTTTGAGTCCTAGACCTAATAGCTTACAAATTATGTCAGGGCTGTGTGCATGTGTGCTCAAAATCCCAAGAGGAGAATGAAGAAGAAAGTATTGCAGTATGGCCCTTCCCTCTTGGAAGTGATTTCTGACTTTCCTTCTTTCTCTGTCTGTCTCTCTCCAGTAAATGTATGTGCCTATACCTATATCAAAAACCTAAAAAAAAATAAATAAAAATAAAAGAAAATGAGCTAGAAGAATAACTTGAAAGAATTCTTTTCTATCTTCCCCTTTCCTGATTTATTACATATGTTGATTCTTACTGAGCATGAATGCAATGTCTAAACTGAAGGTTACCTCTTGGATGTAATTGTTCTAGAGATATGGTTGATGGAAGTGTGTGGCTGGGGAAGACTGGTAAACACTGTGATGTTATCAAAGGGACTCCAAGATAGAAAGTAGAATTCTGAAAGGGCCAGTCATTTGAAAATCGATACTGCTATGTGTTAATTCAGTTAAGTTAGTTACATTACACTGAGTTACTTGTCAGTATCTTTGTGAAATAAGGTTGATGAATGGTCTAATAGCGGCCAGGACCTGAATATGATAATGTAGAGGATATCCAAGGTAAATGAATCAAGGTTGGGAAATGAGAAAGTTAAAACTATCTAGAAATTGCCACAAAGAACGAGGAGACTATTCACTGACCAGGATAAATGGTGTAAGAAATACCAGCAAGCACACTAGCAGAGAATGCTGTAGGAAAAGTTTTGAAAGAGGGTTGGAAGGATATATCCATACAGCAAGGTAAAATAAGCATAATTAAAAAAAAAAACAAAATTTATAGATTGTGTACCTGGTGGATTGTAAATTCCAGAAGCCAAATTTGCAGGTTTTTGTGGGTTTAATGTAGACTGAAATGTAAGGAGAAATATGAGAGGTACAAAGTTAAGAGAAATTGTTAATACTGTTAATGTTGGAACCCCTTGTGGTGAATGATATGAATGATATGTACCCAATCTTGGTCCAAGCAATGTCTCAACTATTTTGTTTAAGTGAGATCTTATTTCTGGGGATGTAGGGAAAAAAGAAATTAAATTATTAAAAATCTGAAGTGATCTTGACTCCTCCTTATGGTAAGTGTGGAGGCCAAGAGTGATGCTGTTTTATCATGGTGTAGCCCTATGGGGATCTCTTTATTAATAAATATATGCATGGGTATGTGTCTGTGTATTCTCATATGTCTCTTTCTAGTTTTTTTGTAGAAATATCTAATATTAGCAATTTAAAAAAAGAAACATTATCATCAGACTGTTTAGGGGTATTATTTGGGATCATATCTTGCATACTTCGATTAAGAATATTTGTTAAATTAGAAATATTTTTTATTGGACCAGCCTGTGGTGTAGTGGTTGAGGTGGCTGGATTCCACATAACTGTCTGCATTATTAGATTCCCAGACCCAGGAGCCTGTGTGTGCATGCCCAAAATCTTGAGAGGAGAATGGATTGCACTGTGAATGTCCTCCTGGGCATTGCTTTCTCACTTTCTCTCTCTGATCAGTGCCTAATAGAAAAAAAATGAAACAATTGAAATTAATTTTTATTACTTAATTATTTTATATATGATATTTTGGATAATAATTAAACATTAGAACTTACCTACTGTCCCCTTTGATGGTTTAATCAAGCACCTACTCTGATGCAAGTGTCTCTTTGCAAAGAAGATAGAATCAGGAGTAGATATATTTCTCATGGGTAGAAATTAATAGAGAGGAATCAGTGTAGCAGTGGAAGCCTTGGGCTTGAAAGAGAAGCTATCTGTCTCATTGATGTTCTCAGTCCCAAACAGACACTTTTAATTTTCTCAGAACAAGCCTAGGGAAAAACTAAAAGCAGTGAAGTCATGTCATGGACGAGGCAGGCTCGCTAAGATCCTGTCTGTCACCAGCCATATCTACCCTTAGGAAATGAGTACCCAGATATGGAGAGTATACACACTGGGAACAGGGATAGGAATATGAGAATATGGACTGTGTAAACTGCTATGGAAGAGAGAAAGGTAGGATTGTGATGGGATGGATAGTTACTGACATGTCCTTTTATGTTCACAAATAAATATGTTTTTTTCTTATTTTGAAGACTTACATTTGAATTATGGAGTTGACAGAAAGGTTTTGCATAAATGAGTCTAAAAGCTATTCTGCATCTGCTTACTCTTGTTGATTCTCTACTCCTGTTAGACTTTTTGAGAGAAGGAGCAGACTGGGGTAAGGGATAAGAGTTTCAGATGCTACTGATTGGACTTTGACTATCTGCAGGTATATACCTGGTACAAATGACTGCTGTGTTTACATATGTGATTGTACCTTTTCTTTGCCTTTAATACAACCCCAAGCAAAAATGCGCTATGATCTCTTAACTAAGAAAACATTTTGTAAGTCAGAAGGGTGACTACTCTACATTTTTTTTCTTTTTTGACTACTCTACTTTTGTTGTAACACTTCACAGTGCTAAACACAGATGAAAGAAAGATACATGATTAGGTTTGACTGTATACCTTTTATTGTAAAATTAACATTTTCTTTTTATATTTCTCAATTTTAATTTCTACACATGTTACTCATTGAGTGCATCTTTTTCAGTCACAACTTCGCTGTTTACAGTCCGTTTCCTCCAAAATAATGATTCAAAGGGCCTTGTTTGGTTCGTTTCAAATGGTAGGCTTAGAGTTTGGAATGAAATTGGGTAAAGAGTGAAAAAATGAATGAATGATGAATACATGCTGCATTTTCAAAGTTTTGATACAGAAATGCCTCCAGGCAGCACATTCCCTGGGCAGGACTTCTTTCAAGAAACACAATCGACAGAGACTTCAGTGTTTATTTTCTGATGTGTTGAAGAAGTAATCACTACAATCTCATTTTAAATTAATATATATCTTTAATGTACTTTTATGATGAACTCAATTCACACAAAGCTATTAGATGTAAAGGTGAAAACCATTGAGCTGAAAATGCTGTTACATTAGAAAATAGGTTAATATAAGTTATTTTACATTGACATTTTTCCTAAATTAGAGAAAAATGGTTACTTCAGTAACAATTCTAATAAAAATTATTTTGTGATACTTTGGGTTCCTGTATGCTGTTTCTGGAATTAAATAAGCAAGATTTATTTCAATACTCCTGTTCACATTCTGGATATTTTATTAGCCAAATTTATGTGATAGTTGCATATTTTAAAAAATACTTATTAATTTAATTTTATTTATTATTATCATTTATACTTGTAGTATGCTACAAGACACATGTTTTCACCAGAGAGAGGTAGAGAGAGAAAGAAAAAAAGTAAGAAAGCAAGCTGTTAGGTTGGGTAATCAAATCATGGTCAACCGTGAGGGAGTAAAGCTCTTTAACCACCAAGTCACCTATAATCACTGATAGTTATGTATTTCAATTTATTTTACATAATACATATAATTACACCTGTTTTTCCAACATAGCTGAAGTTACTCAAAATTACCTTATTTTATGTAACAATAAAGTTTATGATTCTAGGGTCAGCACATAGCATAGTGGTTGAGGCAACTGGATCCTACATGGCTGACTGTGCAGTTTGAGGTCCAACCGTGGCATATTCAAAAACACCATGCATGTGTATACATGCCCCACATCCCAGAAGTAGGAAGAAATGGAGGAGAAGAGGTTGGGCCTGACCATTCCCCAGGGGCGATGCTTTCTCTCTCTCTCTCTTTCCCTCTGTCCTGCTCCTCTAAGCACATGTCCTCTCACAAAATTTAAAAAAAAATATTATGATTGCAAGTCTAAAACTTCAGTGGTTTATTTCAAGCACAAAACCAAAGTAGAATTCAATCCACTTACTAATGTATGTTATTTGTGATATACATTATCATATATGAAAATTATAAGTGTAAATTATATAATATACATTAATTAATATTACTTTGAAACTATATAGTTTCTTAAATCTGTAATATAGAATAGAGCCATTTAATTTAAACAAATTTTTTCATTAGTAATTAAACAAAGTAAGAAAGATTGTTTTTTTTTTTTTTTTTTTTTTTTTTTTTGAGAGAGATTTTTGCTATCGGGCGTGTACACTCACCAGAGAGAGAGAAAAAAGGCGAGAAATCTCTTAGGATTTTGGGCATACACACATGCTCCCAGCATGAGATTTAAGTCTCTGGATCTGGAACGCAAACCACAGTTGAATAAATGGGAGTCCAGCGACAACCATCATGCCATGTGCTGGTCCCAAGACTGGCATTTTTTTTTTTTTTTTTTGGAAAAGCTATATTATAAATAGTTTGCTATAGTAACTCATTTACTTTGAGGAAATCATCTCAGAAACCTTCCCATGTGGGATTACCTCATAGAGCTTTGCATGTTATTGGCTACACACTGTCTTTTCTCTGTTTTCTGACAACACTGGGTTTATTTTTCTGTGCATATTTTTAGACTCCTGCTATTAGTGCTTTATTTTTTATTTTAATCTTATTTTCTGAAAAATAAATGTGTTCGTGTCTAAAAAAATCTCTTCAAGTACTGCCTTGACTCAATTGATATGTAGTGTTCTAAGTTACATCCATTTTCTCATAAACCACTAATTATTTAGTAGCATACCGATGATTTCCAGTTATATTCTCATTTACTGTTTTGCAAAATATTTTAATATTTTGGATTACTGTTCAGAAATTTAATGTATGTAATTTTTTTTTTTTTTGCATGAGCTTATTTATATGCCCCTTACAACCAATGGTTAGTTTAAGGAATAGTTATTAGATTCTAAAATTACCTTCTTTCTGCTAAGTAATGGCCAGCTTTTAACCTCATCTTACTGGACTTTTAGATAAAAGAAATACCTGCACCTTTATGAAGTACCTACCTCACTTACAGGGCACTTTACTTACATGTTTTTTTTATTTTTTCAGTCATAATTTTTCTCAATATCCTTCGTCCTTCAATCCTAACTTGACATATTGTAGTGAGCTTGTTTAGTTATTTGTCTAAACTTTTCTTCTCTCCCTTCCTTCCTTCTTTCCTTTCATTCTTATCCTCTCTTCTCTCCCCTTCTCTTTCTTATTCTTTTTCTTCTTCCCTGCTAGTTATATCACAATATTCCACCCTCAGTTTCGAGCCTTTTCCAAATTAGCACATTCACATTCAGTTAACTATTCTTTTTTTTATCCTTTTTTTTTTTAAGAGGTTTTTGCTATAGGGTGCATGTGCTCGCCAGACAGACAGAGAGAGACAGAGAGACAGAAAGCGAGAAATCACCCCCCAGGGGGAATGGCCACACCGCAATCCCTTCTCCTCCGTTCTCCTCTCGGGATCTTGTGCACGCATGCACACGCACCCGGCGTGAGTTTTAAGCCACTGGGTCCAGGATGCGAACTGCGGTCGACCACGTGGGAGTCCAGCGACATAGCCACTACGCTAACTACTGGTCCCATTTACCTATTCTTCATCTCTATTTATCTATCTTACAAGCACCTAAAAATACGAGATCCCTAACTGAATGTGTCCTATATTTCTTGCTCCTCTTACAGAATAAATCATTTTAACAAACTGAAATCCTATTATGGTACAGGTCCATATTAAATTTTTTTGTCTCATTCCTAATGCCTTCCTTTTTCTGAAATATCATGGTAGCTAACACTATTAGCTCAATTTACAAAATAAATCCAAAAACAGGCTACATCTTGCCATCTCTGTAACTACCCATTTTATGCAAAATGCTTTCATTTTTCACCTGGCCTTTTCCAATAGTTTCTAATTCCTGTCTTTATTCCTTACAGGCTGGTCTCAACACCACAGCCCCAATGATGCTATTAAAATATGCCATTTCTGCTCAAAATACTCATGGGTTTGTGTGACCCTTTGAATGATAACCAAAGTAAATAGATTAATTCTCCATACCCTTGTGGTATTCTGACTCACTGTCTTTTCCTCTACATCATCATGCTGAAGTAAGCGACATTTCTCCTTTTCCATTAGAATGGATGAAGAAGAATGGATAAAATATACCTGTTTCCTTACTTATAGGAATACTTCTTTCCACAACTTTACTCTCTAGATATCTTCAAATCTTTTACCAGCTTTCCTTTTCTCAGTTACAACATTCCTGTTCATCTCATACATCATTGTAGCTTTTTCTACCTTGCATTTCCTTAGCATCTCTCATCATTTGATGCATCACAAATACAATTTGTATAGTTTATTTAGTTTATGCAACCTCTTATATAAAGTAAATTATACAGAGACTGACATTTTTGACTTTTTAATTTTTATTATACCTTCAGGGTCTAGAACAGTGCTGGCAAGTATTAACTATAATATACACTTTGGTAGAATGCATGAATCGATGAATTTTTCCAGGTTAACTCATGTTGTATGAGATTTCTCATATACCTTGGCTAGTAATCTGGTAGGGTTGGACTCGAACATGAATTTATATAGAAGAATTTAGAGGATGAATTGTTAACTCCCCTTCACTTTGCCGGGTGGCCTTGACCAGCAGGCAACCTCGACCCTCATGAAGCTTCTCAATCTTACCATCCTTATCATATCTTCTAGTCATTTTCAATCCATGAAGCAAAGGAGGGAGAAATGGTTGTCAGCCAGCAACTACTCATTATTATGTTTTGTTTTTTTCATCTTTATTGTTTTCTTTGATGTTCTGGCTTGTACTGATGAGAAACTGTGGCTTTTATTTCAGATTTTTCCACCCACCATAGGTCACATGCACTCACCAGAGAGAGAGAGAGAGAGACTCAAAGAGGGGACGTGAGAAATTACCCTCCAGGTGATGGTCACAGAAACTTTATTCTATTCTTAGAATTTTGGGCACGAATTCAGATACACCTGGAATAATTTTTAAGCCACTGTATTTGGAACTTGAACTCTGGTCAGGCATGTGGGAATACACCACCTAATCCACCAGAGCACCTGCTGGCTTAGAACTGTGGCTTTTTTTTTTTTTTTTTTTTGAGAGGTTTTTGCTATAGGGCGCGAGCGCTCGCCAGACAGACAGAGAGAGACAGAGAGACAGAAAGTGAGAAATCACCCCCCAGGGGGGATGGTCATGCCGCAATCCCTTCTCCTCCATTCTCCTCTCGGGATCTTGGGCACACGTGCACACGCCCCCGGCATGAGTTTTAAGCCACTGGGTCCGGGATGCAAACTGTTGTCGACTACATGGGAGTCCAGCGACATAGCCATTATGCTAACTGCTGGTTCCCAGAACTGTGGCTTTTTTGTCCCACTGACTGAGGCAATAATTATTTGTCTGGTAACAATGTGACAGCCTACTTCATATACATTGATGTCCTTCTTTTCTACATTTCCATTTTTTTTTTTTTTTGAGAGGTTTTTGATACAGGGCACATGCGCTCACCAGAAAGAGAGAGACAGAGAGACAGAAAGCAAGAAATTACCCCTCAGGGGGGAAGGTTGTGCCGCAATCCCTTCTCTTCCATTCTCCTCTCAGGATCTTGGACACACATGCACATGCACCTGGCATGAGTTTAAGAAGCCGGATTGGGGAATCAAACCGCGGTTGACTACATGGGAGTCCACCGACATGGCCATTACACCAGCTGCTGGTCTCAAGGCTTCCGGTTTTTAAGAATATAGAGTTTCCTGACTCATGTCTAAACTCAGTGTTTTGTTTATTTTATTGAGATTGAAATAAGTTACATCAATCCCATTTTTGTGACTTCCAAACTTGAGCTCAGGGAAGGGGGCAGGCACCCTGTACTGGTAACCCATGGTATCTGGAACTTAACAGTTTTAAAATTGTACTATACTGTTGAAAATCTTCCAGAAAATTATTACTTTGTTGTTTTTATTTTCTTATCTTTTTTTAATATTCAATCACTGTGTATGTTTACAACATTGAAAATTAATTTTCCCATCATGAATACACTGTATCTTAGTCCAAACAAGGAAATTATCATATTCATTGTCATCAAGGGATAGTTTTTCATCATTTTTTTTTTTTTTTTTTGGAGAGGTTTTTGCTATAGGGGCGCGTGCGCTCGTCAGACAGAGAGAGACAGAGAGACAGAAAGGAAGAAATCACCCCCCAGGGGGGATGGCCACGCCACAATCCCTTCTCCTCCATTCTCTTCTCGGGATCTTGGGCACGCACGCACACGCGCCCGGCGTGAGTTTTAAGCCACCGGGTCCGGGACGCGAACCGCGGTTGACTACGTCGGAGTCCAGCGACATAGCCATTATGCTAACTGCTGGTCCCAGTTTTTCATCTTTTTGGTCTATTGAATGTTTTGCAGAATTGTTACATCTAATATAAGTACAAATGATCCCAGATAGAATAAATGGCAAAGAGTAAGGACTATTTTACTTATTTCTGACAAGGCTAAAATCATTTCTTTTGTATTAGTGAAAATAGAGTAAATTCCACAGTTGGTACTAACCTATATTAGTTTCTGTTTGTGTTTTAATGTAATATAAACAAATTAAAACTCTTCTGGTGATCAAGAGAGATAAAGTTCTGTTTTCCTCTGTACTTTTTCACTTTTATATACCAAACTTCTCTATCCCATCAAATAAGTCCTAACACTGTTAGGATAGTAGTATATCTGATGGACATTATTAACAACAGAAATGGCCAAATGTCGGCGTCCACCCCCGGGCTTGGCACTACTATGGAAGAAGCATAAAAAATGAGACAAAAGGTAGAGCAGAAACGGACACAGGCAGCCTGAGCCTAGGTAGCCCAAGTAACCTGTGTCGCCCAGATGAACTGGACGTCTTTATTTATAGAACAAGGAGACATTACACATGTATGTTTTACGACACTTCATACATTGGTTGCCAGGTTACAGACAATAAGAAGCAGTTAACAAATCTATGAGGGCTTAGTCACACCAGGCCAGGTGTATCCCTTGGTGATAATCCCATCAAGAGAAAATCTCATCTTCCTTTCTAATGCAAAGAACTAGCTGTTAGGTGTGGGGAAGGAGCTAAAGATCTTCTTGCACCACCACACCCAGAGTAGGCTAAGGAACCTTTCAGATACAGAGCAGGGATTGGATTTTACCAAGATGTTTCTTGAAGTCTATCTCATGTGTCTGTTGGAACGCCCCTAGCAATTTCCACCCTTGCTCTGTCTGCAGCCAAGGTCAAGGAAAGACAAGTTACAAGGTTCTGCCAAACCCCAAAAGAGCATGTGGTGTTTGCTCAGAGCATGTCCCCACACCTCAGACTCTCTCTCTTAAACGTGTCCCCACAGCCAAATACTGTTTTCAACTTGAATTCTGGAAATCCAGCATTAAAATGCTCATGTTTGTGGAATTTTTTAGTATTTGAAATATGAATTTAGAATTAAACCAAGCTTATGCTTTTTGGTTTATAAGACCATATAGCATAAGCTTCATACTTCATTGCATACATTTTCTGTGAATATTAAAGATGGTAAGTCCACAAAGGACACAGTATTGAGTACATAATGAGCATTCAATTTTGAAAGGAATTATGGGTACCATGTTACCGTAAGTCTGACATAAAGATGATTTTAGAGTATATAAGGAATTAAAAGCATATGACTGTTCACGTGTAAATTTGATGTTTGTAGATATTCTGGTCCCTTGATGTGTGTTTTTCTACACAAAAAGGCATCATGGCTTTCTCAATGACCCAATAGAAGTCAGATATTTTAAGAGAGTTGATTTTTGCTTGCATTTCACACTCATGGATTTAAGGAAATAGGGAGAAAATGCCTCCTAAAAGATAAAATTTCTAAATTATAAAATGTTACATTTTATGCATTTTTCTAATTTCATTATGTTCCTTATAGACCATTTCTAGCCAACTCACTTACTTGCTTTCACTTGCCATTATATACACAATTGTAAGTTAATTCATGCAACTAATAAATCTAAATTACATGCCCTTCAGTATAATCCAAAGTTCAAAACAATTTTCTCAATTTCATGAATGCTCTTTTGTATGCAAATGATACCTTTATTACAGAATTATTCATAAAGAACACACATACTCACACACATACTTGTACACATAGAATTTGCTGTTATAATGCTTTGTAAATGTGCTCATCTCTTCTGTCATTTCTCCAACCTTCTTCTCATGGCAAAAACATATATACCCTTCAAGGAACTTGTTTTCATACAATTTTGTACCTCTTCCTGATTTTAGTTTTTACCAAATTCATGATTACCCAGTTTGCCTCTGCGCTTATCATTAAATGAAGAGCTAAACTACTTATAGAAGATTATATATATATATATATATATATATATATATATATATACACACATATATATATGTGTGTGTGTGTGTGTGTGTGTATGTGTCACATATATACCAGTCTATGACAATCAATGAATATAGGGCATACATACATTTTACAAAATCATAGTACATTTTCTGCTTTCATTATAGCTCCTTATTTTGTATCACAAACTACTCTTTAGATCCCTGATTATCATTGTTTTACACACTCATGATGGAATATCAAGTTATTTCAATTCTGTCATTGCATGTGCCTCATCCAAACAAATAAACATACTGTATTCAATGATTAAGAAGACAAAAACTTTAGAATATATGTAGAAATATTTTTCAATTTTAGTAGATACTTTTTAGAAATAAATCTTTTCATATGGCTGTTAAATATATTGCTATAATTAAGGACTGCCTATGCCAATCCCGTATACTGGTCCTATTACTTTAAATACTCTTAGCAATAACCCTTGAAGAAAGCAACGTGCCCTGTTTTGCTAACAGCCATCCTGATGGTTATGAGTTATCAAAAAATGAAAAGACAAGTGTACTGAGAAAGGTAAACATTGGGCCCTTGTACATGGTTGGCAGAAATACAATATTGTTCAGATACTTCATACTGTATAGAAAACGCTATGGAATGTCAGCAGGTGGCATGGTGATTAAGTACTGTTTCCAACGTGATCAACCATGCTCCAGAACTGGTGGCTTAAAAATCATGCGGGTACATATATGTGTTTGCCCAAAATCCTGAGAGAAGGAGGGATTACAGTGTGGCCATCCACCTTGTGTGTATGTGTGTGTGTGTGTGTGGGGGGGTGATTTTTCACTTTCCTTTCTCTGTCACTCTCTGTATCTCTCCACTGAGTACACTGTGGCAAAACCTCAAAAAAAAGTAAAAAAAAAAAAAGTATGGAAGCTCCTTAAAAAGTTAAAAATAGGGACCAGCAGACCAGCAGATGGCATCATTGTTATGTCACTGGACTCCCATATAGTTGACCATGGTTCAAGTCATGGACCCAGCAGCTTAAAACTCATGCCAGGCAGGTGTGCGTGTGTGCCCAAAATCCCAAGAGGAGACTAGAGGAGAAGATAGCATGGTGTGACCATTACCCCGGGGGTGTTTTCTCATTTTCTGTCTCTCTCTGTCTCTCTAGCAAGTGACATGCCATATAGCCAAAAACTCTCTTAAAAAAAGCTAGAACTAATATCTGACCCAGCAAAAAAAAATAGAACTAATATCTGACCCAGCAAATTGCACTTTGGGTTATATATACTAAAGATTGAAATCTTTAACAAAGATTCTGTCACGTTCATTACAATACTATTCACATTAACCAAGATGAGAAAAAAAAACCTAAATGTACATTGTTAGATGAGTAAGTAGAAAAACCGTGGTACATACATAACATGAAATTCTATTCAGCCTTTAAAAAGAAGGAAATTCTACAGTATTGTTATAACATGTATGTGCCTAGATGATCTACTGAGTAAAATAATCCATTTCCTTAAAGACAAATATTGCATGATCCCACTTATATGAGATATATAAAATAGTCAAATTCACAGAATGAAATGGTGGTTTCCTGGGGCAACTCTGGGGGAAGAAGATATGGTCATTCACTAAACAATGGGTATGTTTTCACAAAACAAGATGAATAAGTTCTAGACATTTGTTGACAACAGTGAATCAATAATCAATAATGAGTTTCTTTAAAAATTTATTAAGAGAGGGACCAACAGTTGGCGTAATGGCTATGTCACTGGACTCCCATGTACTCAGCCATGTTTCAGAGTCTCAGACCTGGTGGCTTAAACTCATGCAGGATTCATGTGCATGTGTATCCAAGATTCCGAGAAGTGAATGGAGGAGAAGGAACTGTGGCGTGGCCACTCACCTGGGGGTGATTTTTTGCTTTCGGTCTCTCTGTCTTTCTGATGAGCGCACGTGCCTTATAGCAAAAACCTCTCAAAAAAAGAAATTTAAGAGGATGTTGTATCAAGGATTCTTAATACAGTAAATAGCATCTTAAAAATTAAACTTAGGTATACATAACCTTTCAATTCAGTTTCTTTTTCATCAGAAACTACTTTAATTATTATAAAAGTTATTTTCTAATAATATTACATTTTAATATCAACTATTAAGCCACTTATGGGGAAGACACATAAGAAGGAAATGTTAGAATGCCAGCATAATAATAACTGTAGTTTAATAAAATGAGTCTCCAAAATTAGGAATTGAACCTCTTTTGGAAAAATTCATCAATATGTGTTAGATATCATCTCCCATTCAAGATCTCAGCTGAGTTCTCATTTTATTTCTTTTTTAATTCTGCCTTCCACAAGCTGGTTTTTCTATTAATACTCAGCAAAAATCATGAAACACAAAACAAAACTAAGCAATAAAATAAAAACAAATGATGTGCATAAAAAAGGAGAAATGCTTCCCATTTTGAGAGTCATGAGAAAATTGTTTTCTCTCATTTCTAGAGTATCTTTGGTGGATAAATATGTTGTAATGACTCATCTTGGGCCACCATGATTTAAATTGGCCCTAGGTTTTTTTTTTTTTTTATTATTATTGGAACAAAAAGGAGGAGATTTTATATATATATATATATATATATATATATATATATATATGTGTGTGTGTGTGTGTGTGTGTGTATACACAACACATTATTTTTTCCTAATAGTCGCCTAAGAGAGAAAAACAAGATGTCTCCCTCAATTGTCTTGCCTTCTAAACATGGTACTCTTTGAGAGTCAGTCTCAGCTTATTCAGTTAAAACTTGAATTTTTTCACATGGGTCCATTTTCTTCATTGGCTTATTTCCATTAGGTTTTTAGCTTTTAATGTATGCTGAAAGCAGGACTGTAATTACTATTATTAGTTTGCTTTTATGTACCCTGCATAGGGAAACAAAGGTGAACTCATAATATGAATCGAAACATTTTTACCTCTTGGTTTTAATCATTACTAAAAATTAATATCTGATTCATTTACCTAGAAGAGTACATTCTAAACTAAAATGTACTAAAGAGGGCTTTAATTATCTATATTTCCATAATGAGATAACAACATTCTTTGGGAAATTCCCTATGTAATACTCTACAGATTTCTAAAAGATTTTTAATTACTGATTTAATTTCACTTCTTGCTCAGTCTGCCTTTCTAGATTATTGGGTTATGTAATTTGTAGCATTCAGAGCCTTTGTCAAGAATTAAATTCAACTTTCCCACTTTCTCTTTTTAACAGTTAGATATAAGATTTACGTTATTCCTTCATATATCTGAACACTGCACTGGGAAATACTTGTAGGTGCCCATTTGCAATGTTTTGTCTGTGGAAGTTTCAACAGCAAATATCATCCTTACAAATAATTTAATTTAAAGCAATTCAAGTGCAAAAGGACTTGTTAAAAATTTACTGGCAACTTTTTTTTTAAAACTCTACTGTGGTAAATCTACATTTGAACATAGTCTGAGGTCTTCTTCAGCTAATTAAGAGACTGTAAGAACTGTATAAGTGCAGTGTATAATTCAAAGTTCATGGTGCATTTTGAGAAAAAAAAGTAGATTAATAAAGTTGGATTCTTTTATAAGGAAAAATGGAGCCTACTGAGAAATGCTTCTGCATGGTGCATAACTATTCTATGAATCAGGCAGAATGAGTTGGTGTAGGATTATAAAACAATTAATGTTATTCACTGGGTCTAGAGTAGTAAAGTCAGTGTTCAATGCTAATAGCATTTCATCATCGAAAGTAGCAGAGAAGAAGAACATATTTGTCATTAAGCTCTAACTGCAAGTACAATTTATGGCTGGAAGTTTTTGTTTCTATTATGTTGATAGAACAAATAAAATGTGTGAAGACGTAATTTTCTGGAAGTCGGGTCAGCAATGAACATATTTAAAAAGATAATACAAAACCAAAAAGAAGAAAGAAACTGCTCTAATGTTTAGTCACATTGATGCTCTGTGTTAAGAAATTAAGTTAATAGATTCGGTAGCAATTTAAAAGATCTCTTCTAATTTTCAACAAAGAAAATATAATATGTCACTGGAGATAAAATAAGTTTTAAACATATATTCATTAGTTTATAGTGTACAACATATAATGACTGATTTTATGTGCAATATGCAGTTTTCTTAACTAAATTCCCAGAAACATCAAAAGAAATTGAAGCACACTCAACATTAAATGGATAGAGCAGACGCCACTAATTATGAGAACATTTTAATATTTAGGCAACTTCATAATTCACAGGGAAGAGAATATGAGCAAACAATCACATTATGCATTTTTATGACAAGACTTAAAATATTTTAATATTACAATCAGAAATGAGGATAACATGTTAGAAGAAAAGAAATTGAGAGAAAGATCATAATACATATTACCTCCGCACATAATGGTGCAAAGTTTATGACTTGCACTATGAAATGCTTGTGTATTCAACTGCCTGTCTTGTTGTGATCAGGCGAAACGCTTGAGCTTATAGTGGTAAAAGAGGCTCTTGGAGCAAGGTAAAAATGTGTTAAATGCTGCCAAATCTAGATTACAAGTCTCTATAACTAGATTTTATGTTATATAGTGGTATAATTTGACAAAGTGATAATAGACTTCAGGGAGAAGAGAGCCAAATTATACCAGGTCTGAATAGAAAATTTCATTTGGAGACCCTTCTACTCTCCTGTTTAGCTTGAGTATTTCTCTTTAATGAGAAACAGGCACTCAGATGCCAATCAGCGAGTCTAGACATTATTTCAATATTGTATGACCAGATGAGAACTCTAATTTGATTCTCATGTTCAGAGAATTAATATTCAACATTCATGGTATAATAGCCCTCTGTATGTGTCCCCTGTCTTGCACTAAAGGAAAGGTAATAATATTTCTCCCTTTGTCCTTTCACACCCTTACCCGCAGGCTCTTTGATACTGGTCTATTCCTAATCATGGAATTCATTCGGTTCAACTCCAGCAGCAGCTTCTGATTACTCTCAGGGTGCAGTAAAAAATTCTGAACATTAGTCACAGAGTCTATCATCTTTTTTTTTTTTTTTTTTTTTTTTTTTTTTTTTTTTTTTTTTTTTTTTTTTTTGAGAGAGAGATATCCGCTAGAGGATGCATATGTTCGCTGGAGCAACAGAGCAACAGAGAGAGGCAGAGACAGAAAGTGAGAAATCAGTCCCTGAGGGGTATGGCCATGTGGCAATCCCTTCTCTTCCACTGTCTTCTCGAGATTTTGTGTCTGCATGTATATGTTCCAGGGTGAGTTTCAAGTCACCAGGTCCAAGCCTCGAACTGAAGTTGGTCATTACACCATCTGCTGGTCCCAAGTCTTTTATCT